>OZ026617.1:13953547-14703547 GCA_964020975.1 Hermodice carunculata
AGGCTTCAAATTGTAGATATTGCAGCACTGCATATTTTTGCAATTTACATGTGTCTTCTAAAGGTCAAAAGTCAAGGTCATTTGGATTTTGAAATTTCCATCAAGCCGTAAGTTTAATGGAATGTGAAGGACCAAAGGACAAAAGTTTTAGCATTTAACTCTTAGAGTGCTGATTTAAGATTGAGTCAACAGCTTTCTTTGGGACACTTTGCGCGCAATGCGCGCAGTGTCCCGAGGAAAGCTGTTGACTTAGATACTTTTTGCTTCAGACAAGGCTTGTTGGTATTTGAATGAAAGGTATCTTCATGAGGAATTTTACTCTTTTAACCATTATATGTTTCATGGTAATGAGAAAGCAACTATAGCAGTGATTAGCACTTTAAGGGTTAATACCGGTATTTATAACTTTTGAAGATACACAGACAGATTTGCTTTGAAACAAATCTTCTTTTCTTGTTAGGATTTGAATTCAGTGGTTATGTGTTTTTCATATTTTTCGCTTGTAAACTAACGCAAGTGAGAATATCATTTCAAAACCCACATGTTTCATGTTCTCAATCATTCCACATACCTTTTGTGTGGTCCACTGTAGTAGCCTGCAGCACATATGCAGCTGTAACTGCCTGCTGTGTTGTGACAAAATAAGACGCCCGCGCCAATGCATGGGTTGTGATCCATAGCACACTCATCTATGTCTGGAAGAAAGTTAACTTGTACACACAGGGCTTGTTAAAGATAATGACAAACTGGCATGCTACTGACAAAATGTACCGGAAAAGGCTATTCATGATCACAACATGAGAAAAGGCAATACATGATCACAACATCATACATCGGAAAAAGCAATTCCTGATCACAACATCAGGACACGGCTATTAGTTTACGTTTTATCTCCTGAACGGCAGATATCTGTGACTGTCTTTACGATTTACATTTCCCTGTGATATCAAAGTCATAACTACATGCTCCAGGTAGAAGAAAATAAATAAATTTGTCAGTTTGCCTCTTCTACAAAATTTTAGCATTTCTCTGCAATGAGGAGTAAAATTGATTCAACCGCTTTCCTGTATTCCTATAAAGCTTTAGTGTATTCAGATAGCCGGAATCCGTGGATTTTTGTTGGCCCCGGTAGGGAAGGGAATTCAATTAAATAAACCAAGGTCTTGAAATATACACCATCGGATTAAAATCAAAATGATGTTAGGAAATTTAAATGTGCATGATATGAATGATATAATACAAAAGGCACACATATATATCTTAATGTCAAGTAAAATAAGTTACCAAAACAAAGGGTAGTGGTTCCATGGTACAATCTGTAGCCAGGTCTACACAAACAAATGTAGTCCATTCCTTGGTCTTGAATCTGGCAGCCATGAATCCCGCATGTATTTTCTATCCCGTGATAATCACATCTATTTTGGGCAGCTGAAAAGACCAATCACAGCGGCTGTATGAGAAATGTTCCTGAAGAACACCGACGAAGTTAACTCTTTAAAGCCCAGGAAATGTGTAAGTGTGTGTGTGCGGGGGGGGGGGGGGCAGTAGTCCATTGTATAAACACAGCCCGCATGTAAATGCACACAAAATATGAACAAATGCAGCCCTACATCTGATCCACTTTAAATTTTGTGTTGACAAAATAGAATGTCATAACGTTAGTCTCCTTAGGTGAAAAAAATTAGGCAGAACATGGTTTTAAAATGTGTCATTGAACAGAATAGACACATGGGCAAAACCATACGAAGGCTCTTATCCCCGTTCGAAATCAAAATGTAGACAACAAACGTTCAGCTGGATGCGGCAACGAGCGGAGTTTGAGGCACATCTAGTCAGCAATTATACCCACAGACTGGATGGCAGACACTGAAGCACCGATGAGCTAACCGAAGGTTACAGTCAGTGCACAAGATGATGCATTGAAATGTACCAAATTACCAAGACATCAGCCGAACATTTTGGTCTCACAAATTAACAGTAGAATATAATTCTTGCACAACAACTGGGCACAATACTACCCACTGTAGGACTCGAACGACTGCACATAATTCATATTTCTCCTTAACCGTTCAGCTATGGAATCAACTACCAAGAAGGGTTTTGTAGAATAGTATAGTATAGTATAGTATAGTATAGTATAGTATAGTATAGTATAGTATAGTATAGTATCGTACAGTACAGTACAGTACAGTACAGTACAGTACATAGTACAGTACAGTACAGTACAGTACAGTATAGTATAGTATAGTTAGTATAGTATATCATATCATATCATATCATATCATATCATACAATTTAGTACCAGTTTAAGTATGTCGGAACTCGCCGAGCTTCAGTTTTATATTCAAGGTTCCGCATATGCTCTATGCAACTGAACCGTCACTGGCATGAAAACTTATACTTATGCTGCTGTGATTGTGACAAACCAATCGCAGAGACATTTCACCTTTTCTTTGCAATAAATAGAAAGTCATCAGGATTGACGATATGTAATTTTAACCCAAAACATGTATTTTATTCCTTTACCAGGTTTCCTGGAAAAAAGCCAAAGTATTAACTTATAGATGAATAGTACATGCATTCATAAGTGTGACCCACATATTTGACATAATGACATCGTTTTGGTACATGACACCCCTTCGGTATTGATAAATATATGTTTGTGTATGTGTGTATGGCTCATGACACAGATGGTCAAAGTTCAAAGAGCTTGCAGCCTGAATATGTACATTTGCATTGCCTCGCCCATTGACATGTTAATGTTTAGTAATGAATGGCAGCATATAGTCTAGTCTTGTGGATAGGCTAAAATTATAAACGTACACAAAAATTCGAAAAATATATATATATATTAACACTGGTAGCACAATTGGTTGAACAAAATAGGGTGCAAGTGTACCCTGAAATGTTTCTACACTCACAGAATGAACCGAAAATTCATAATAAATATTGAAATGTAATAATATCACTGCCGCGTGACAAACATGGTAGACACCTATACAACATACAACCCCAAGAAAGTTGGGGAAAATTTCGGCTTACAGTTTCATACAGTAATTCGAAAACGCAGACTCTGTGATATGTTCTACAGAGTAAAACGTCAAATCCATTCAAAAACCATTCAAAACGGAAAACGAAAATTTGCTTCAAAGCAAATCTGTCTGGACACCTTCAAAAGTTGTTAATATGGCTAGATAAAAAAATCAAAGATCCAAGTGACCTCGACCTTTGATCTTTAGAAGTTACATATAGGTGACAAAGATGTGCAGTGTTGCAATACCTACAAGTTGAGTCCAACATGATTAAAATTCGATGAAAATTGACCAAGTTATGGCCAGATGAAACTTCAAATCAATGGTCCAAATGACATTGACCTTTGACCTTTAGAGCTCACATGTAAAGTACAAAAATATACAGTTTTACATTATCTACAATTTGAGCCCAACATGAACCGAATTAGATGAAAATTGACCAAGTTATGGCTAGAGGAAATTTCCAAATGACTTTGACCTTTGGCCTGTAGGGGTCACATGTTAATTACAAAAACATACAGTGTTGCATTACCTACAATTTGGGTCCAAAGTGGCCAAAATTGGATGAAAATTGACAGAGTTAAGTCTGGATGAAAATTTCAAAGGTCTTAATAACCTTGACCTTTGACCGTTAGAGGTCTCATGTAAATTACAAAAATGTAGAATGTTACAAACCTATAAATTATAGTTGGATTGGCTACATGCACTTATAATAGTTTTGGAAATATTCAAGATTTAAAATTTAAAATACCCGTTATTTGTATAATCTTCAACCTATTTTCTCCTCTTTATTAAAAGGCACAAATTCATGTATGGACCTTTGATTATGCCAAGTTTGAAGTTTCTGAGTCTGATGGCGTGCGAGAAAACTTCTGAGTCTGATGGCGTGCAAGAAAAAAGGAAAGAAAAAAATAAAGAACTCTAAGAAAAACAGAATCTTTGTTTTGACACACAGACATAATGACGTTTTTGAGATGAAATTGTCACTTTATATGCATGTATATGCTATTCAGATATATCCAAATTTGTTGATTACTATTTTATCAAGCATCTTCGCGTAAACGACATATGCATAAATGTAACACAACAAGAAACAGGTCCTAAACGGTCTCGCTATGATAGCAATATATAGACTTATTATGTTTGTGAAAAATATTGCAGAAATATACGGCTTTGGACAAAAGTCATATTCATACCGTTTACACTACCTCGAATGTAAATCATAAAATTTGCTTTCTATCCAAACCTAGTGTCATGAAAATCAGGGCGTCAGCAGCTGCTTCTTGTGTCACACATTTTCAACCCATGAGTGATGCAGGTTTTGTTTATCTCCTTGTTGTCTCCACCTGCAGCAGTTGAACGTCAGGGGAAGTTACCTGCAGTGCCATCTACAGGCGACATGTTCCATTCGAGGTGTAAAATTCACATGTATAATTTTGTACGGGGGGAAAAACTCAATTAACAGATTTTGATATGATAAAGGCATTTAACAATTTACCTATATCCAAACCATGTACCGTTGTCAAAGGTGGACTATTTTGGCTGGTTGTTTGCATCATAGTAAACTGCAGCTGTGTGCTGACGTCAATATTTGCGCGTCGATACGTCATCGTGGCGCCCCCTTGGTTCGACTCCCCATATGATGTATTGTTAATTTGGGTCACCAATGAGCTTTGCTTGTAAACAGAAGTGGTGTATATCACGTGCGACGTATTACCATCTGGACGTTTAGCATAACCTGTTGGAAAATATCTCCCGACAGAACGCCGTGTTGAGGCCCAGTTGACACCAAGGTTAACGCTGCCAACAGGGCTTACGTTTTCGCCGTATGCTTTTGTAGATCCAGTGATGTCAGTTTTCTGGCTTATATGATAGGAAGCAGAGTGAGTAGGGCTGGCTATTGATAAACAGATCAGCAGAATTTGATGACCCGCAATTATCTTTCGGGAGAGTAGAAATGACCGATGGTCATACAACATCTGGAAGTGGAGAACATTGATTCATTGCGACTTAAAGTCACACATATAGGTCATTTCAAGCAGCTGGGCCTATTATTGAAAGATGTGCAATGTACAACCTGCTTAAATTAATGATTTTTTGCTAAGTGCGTGATCTTTTTCACTGCGCATATTGCTTCATGTAAGCATTGTGTTGGTGTTGATTAAAGGAATAGAATATAATGTTAGTAACTTACTACTGATCCGAGTTCTCACTTGGTATTGCAGCACAGAAGAACATATCTCCAACATATACATGATATATGGGTTGCCAGAATAGTATGTATGTATATATGTATGTATGTATGTATGTATCTGTGTGTGTATGTGTGTATGTATGTATGTATGTATGTATGTATGTATGTATGTACGTGTGTATTATGCGCGCGCGCGTGTGTGTGTGTGTGTGTTTGCACTTCGGTAATAGCCCATGCAGCAAAGATGAATGCTGCATGTATTTTTCTATGACACTGGCACTTATTGGTTGCTTTATTTGCTACTATGTAATGTACATAGCTGTGTCCACCACGTACAAAATCTGAAATGCCTTAGACAAAACATTTTAACCTCTTAAGCCTGTATGAGATTTGACAAGTTTTAATTCGTTTAAACAAATTAGCCAATGCTAGGTGCTTTTCAATTTGATGTCACAGATGCCTTCATCCAAAAAACATTTAGTATTTATATTTATCTCCATAATTAGCGATATATTCTGTGTTTGAAATGACGTAATCAGCAGATTAATAGGCAATATGCAGCAGATTTTGTACTAATTGAGCGTGTTATCTCCCTTGAAAATTTGGCAAAAACCCCAAGTCAAAGCATTGCTAATATTTATGTCTGTAAACAGGAAATTAATATGTCCAATGCGAGGCTGTTGAGTGTTGATCTAAATCAGTCCTTTTGCTTTGCTAAGGTAGACATGCTGACACCTAAATGAAAACGTTTTTGGCAAAAGCGTCTTATCAGAAATCATAATCATGATAATTCAGATTGGCACAGCGAGCTTATTGTGACCAGCACTGAAAGGATTGACCTCGTCTGTTTAACGACAGACAACTCTCAACACCTTGCTGCAGGACAAAGATGCACTACGTGCCTATTTGTAATGCAAAATACAGTTGTTGTGCATCTTGACTGTGCGAGTGATATATGACGCGCATGTGATCATATATGTTTATTAGCACTCTGATTCTGTGCATTACAAAATGTATTCCGATGAAATTTGTTTTCAGTTTGCCAAGTTGCATTCTCTACATTTTTGATAAGAAATTGCTGCCCAGAGTAGACAATTACCTTTAAAAATTTTGCTCTGGTTTAAACCGGCAGAGCTAATTTTCCTATCGAAAGCATACATCTATCAATCTTTCAGGTAAATATGTTTTAATTGGATATCTGATTCCGAATGCTGCGATGTCATTTGTCCTTCAGGCCATCCGGCGTAGAGTTACCTGCTTAATTAGGATGAAATGGCAACGCTGGTAATAGGTCGTAAATTTTATGGAAGTAAAAAGTAGTAATATGAAAGAATGCATGGACACAATAATACAATGACTGACAGCGACACAATTCATGTTTTGTTGATATAACTAGACAGCAATATTCGCACCATTATGCAAAAAGATGGTGTTTGTTTTAATAATTACATAAATATTTTGTGCTTGCAAAAGACAACTTTACATTTGCAAGAGGAAGCTACCAGTTTTAAGAATATCCAGTTTATTTGTGCGTTTTAACCGGCAAGTGTTACTATTTTCTACCGTATTTTATTGTCCGCATTCATATCTGAACCATTTGAGTGAACCTTAGAGACACCAACCCGGATATTGACTCACCCGAACGAGGTATGACACTCTTTTGTAAAAGCTGTACAGAATATACAAATGTGGTTTTAAGTGTACATAAGAAATAAAGCTAAATTTTAACACCACGTGGTGGGGTTGGGGTGATCATGCCTTAAGCAGCGTTAGTAAGACGTGTCTATATATGGTTGTGGAAGCAAAAAATTATGACACGCGAAGAGAAATTTTTGGTACACTAGTAAATGTAGACAAAGGCAATCGTGAAAAATTGTAAATTGCGCTGAGAGTATTTTGTTTATTTCCCAATTTTGTGACTGTTGATATCAACGCTATTTTTTCGGAAGTATACTTGAAAAACAATAATTCAAAGTACCACTCCACATCATTCAAAATAACAAGAGGGGACCAAACAGTATAGCTTTGCTGTCAAATTTTATACGGGTACAAATTACGATAAAATTGCAAAGGTACAACAATTTCATAATTCCATATTCTTTGTGTAAATAGTTTTCTCACCTTTGGCGTCTTGATCACTTTTGCTATGCCAGCACGGGGGGAGATGTCTGGTTTCTCCTTTCTGTCATACTCCATGTGGTAAGGTTATATCTCTCTGTCCATTTGCCTCCATACTATTCCTTATTTCTTCAAACGACAGAACATCCTAAACAATGCTACGATGTATGAATTACTCCAAAACGACGCTACAGTTTTATTGCTGTTTATTCTAACGTGAAAACTGACGAATCGACAAGACACAGCCTAAAACTCAGGGAAAATGTATCCATAAGTCTGTCAGTGAAGTTCAACTAAAAGTGTCGGTGAAATGTCCGGCATACAAAAACAATGCGAGTTAATACATTCAAATATATCTCTAATGACTTTCCATGACCTTGGAATCTCATTGGTTCGCCCCCATGCAAAGGGAAAAAAGAATCCCCTCCCCTGTGCTTGCGCTGTGATACAATCGTTGTCATGACAACGTTTGCTTCTCCTGGTCAACTGAAGGCTGCGTCATCTTATAATATGTCTGGAAAGGGGGGGGGGGGGAGGAGGAGGAGGAAACCAAGCTTAAAACTAGAAAAATTTGATTTGCTTGTCAGCAAATCAGTCTGTGTGCCTAGAAAACTTTTCAAGTTTGCCTATCGAGATTTATTGAACTCCCGCACCTATAATTTTTCATGCGGCTATGTCGAGAGCCTATAAATTAAAGTTGGAAAGGCACCTCAATCTATTCTAGTTTCGAAGCTATTCAAGATTTAAATTTTGTGTATTTGCCCTATTTGCATTAATCAAACTGCTACAACTTTGATTCATGGTTTATTTGGATGCAGCACCCCACAAATCTGTCAAGCAAAGTTTGAATGACCCCTAACTCAATTATAATGTTGAAGTTATACAAGATTTAAGTTTTGTCTATTTATCTAATTTGCATAAAATTAAAATACATAAACTTTGGTTCATGTTACATTGGATGGATATATGTCACAAGCATGTCAATTGAAGTTGGAATGGCACCTCTATCTGAAATAGTTTTGAAGTCATTCCAGATTTATTTTGAACGTATTTGCCTAATTTGCATAAATTAAAGTGCTACAACTTTGGTTCATGTTTCATTGGATGCGGCTGTACATACAAACCTTTAAATTGAAGTTGGAATGATGCCTCTATTTTTAATATTCAGTTGTTTGGCAGTTATTCAAGAATCCAGTTTTGTGCATTCACCTGATATGCATGAATCAAAATGCTAACACTTTGGTTCATGGTTCATTGGAAGTGGCTATGTCACAAACCTACTAACTGAAGTGGGAATGGTACCTCTATTGGTAATAGTTTTGGGAATATTCAACGTTTCAATGTTTCAAGTGCTGTTCATTAGCAGAATTTGAAATCGTACAGTTTTCGTTAACTGTTCATTAGATTGACATGTGTCACAAACCTGTATGTTATACTTAAATTTTGTGTCTATCTGTAATAGGTTAGAAGATATTGGGCTTTTAAATTTTCAATTGCCCCTAATTTGCATATTTTTATTATCATGACCGTTCCAAGCATTATGCACCATTTCACTACTAAGCTATCACCATGCTAAGTTTGGTACTTTTCGGACGATAGTGTCCAAGAAAACCTGACCACAAATTTCACACATGTCTTCAAAACTTGTAAATATGGCTAAATAGAAGTTTTAAAGGTCCAAATGACCTTTATCTTTGACCTCCAGAAGTTGCATGTTAATAACAAATGTGTGCAGTATTGCAATACCTGCAATTTGAGACCGCCATGACTGGCATTCGATGAAAATTGGCCAAGTTGTGGCCAGATGAAAATTTCGAAGGCCCAAATGACCTTAACCTTTGACTTCTAGAGGTTATATGTAAATCACAAATGCGTACAGTGTTACAATATGTACAATTTAAGCTCAACATAAACCAGATTAAATGGAAATTGACCAAGTTATAGCTAGATGAAAATTTCAAAGGGCTAAAATGAACTTGATCTTTGACTTTAAGAGGTTACATGTAGATTACAAAGATGTGCATTGTTGCAATACCTACAAGTTAAGTCCAACATCATTAAATTAGAATGAAAATTGACCAATTTACGGCCAGGTGGAACTGCCAAAGGTCCGAATGACATCGACCTTTGACCTTTAGAGGTTACATGTTTATTTCAAAAACTATGCAGTGTTGCAATACCTACCGTACCGTTGAACCTTTTTCCCGAAAAAAGAAGACTTTATGTATGGAAGCATCATCGTGCCAAGCTTCGACTTTCTTGGTATAACAGTTTTCAAACAAAATTTCGAACAAATTTGACGCTAAAGAAAGAAGAAGAAAGAAAGAATTCCTCGAAAAACAATATATTTTTGTTGGCACACTGACAGATGAGATTTAAATTATTGTATCTGTACTCTTTTTTTACTTCTTTATCGCGATTTTTGACAGTAGTCGCCTTTAGTTCAACATTCTTAATTTGTTCTTACAATTAGAGTATTTATTTCATTGTGATGATATAATCAAGACTAAGATGCTCTTATTCGATCAACAAACACTATTTGTATGTTGTTACGGTTGTTTGTTTTTTCGATTTGGAGAGGCCACTGTATTCATTGAGTGTGTACCAGGCCTTCTTTGTCATAGATAACAATGTAGTGGTTTGAAATGGTGACCTAAATACATGCACAGTAGCAAACAAGGGGAAAGTTCTGATGTGGTCTAGAAAGATCACAGGCGAGGTAAGATGTGTGATTAATTAGAAAATTGTAGACTACTGGTGACAATTCTCAGGCTGTTTTTTCAAGGCATCTCCCCTCATGACTGGGGCAGGGGCATTCTGAGATCGGACAGAAGCTGTGTGTCGTCAAGCCAGTGGGACTGTGAGCCATTGCTATTGCCAAGGAGATACTCATTTATACATTGTACCTGTGGACTGTGGACAATGCTTTTGAGTGGGCTGGTATATATATATATATATATATATACATATACATATATCTTTAGAGGTTTAAAATATCTGAAAAGTAGTGTTGGATAACTTGGAAACAATTTGATCTATGTGGTTGGTCCAGCTACAAATGTTTGTCTGTTATAATACCCAAGAAATTTAATTTGTTCACACATTGAAATCTTGTGTTATTTATTTCTGTTTCATGAATTGCAACTCTTTTTGTGGATATATTATTCATTTACTTATTTTGCATAGTTTGTTATATGAAAGGTTTAATTTTGAGTGGTATCAAATCTCTGAATAACGGAAAAAAGCTGATCAAAGTGGTCAGGCATATATTATTGGATCAAGTAATTTGATAGCCGTTAGTGACTTTTTGAAATTTTGTAATTGAAACAAAAAATTATCTAGTGAAGTTCCTCTATGTTCAGAAAGGTTTGTTGGCAAGGCATATCTGAAGAAAATACCTTATTGTTGTTATTGGATCATAGTATGTATTCACCACGTCCTCTCCCTTGATTCTTAGCATGCCAATGTTTAAGTCTCCCTCCAGCAATAACTACCTCACAAGTACGACTGTTTTATGAAGTAAGTGTACAAGTAAATTCAGTTTTAAAAGAGTTGTACTTTCTTCTAACATTACCTCTGAGGTCTGTAAATATTGTGAAGAACAACTTTCTTTTGGATTAAGCTACTATCAATTTTAAAAACAAATTACCTTGCCATATTTCTGATTCATAGCAAATTGGTGTTTATAACTAAACGAGCGTCTCAGGCATGGACCAAGCCCTCCATGGGATGAACAAATAGAACTCTCGGAAATTAGATTATAGCCATCAATTTGGTATATGGACATGTCCTCAATAATATATTGCCACGTTTCTCGAATGAAATTTGGTACGAACAGTGTGTTTCATGTTTAGTTTTGGATTTGAAGCGATCTAGATTAGCCACACGATGCATCTCATTTCGTTGGGCGCGGCAGTTTATAGCGGTGAAACCCTATTTTCTGATGGCCTCAACTTCTAGTCCATCGGTTAGTTCAGATAGTTACTATAATGATCAGGAATCAATGTAACCTTTTTTTGTATGTAATCTTTATTTCCGTATTTTCAGGCCTCTTGCCTATAATACAAATGTCAATATGTATTTTGTAAGTGAAAACAGATATACAAAAACAAGCAAAATGAATTCATTTAGATAATACAAATGCATACCGGTACTTCCAAATTAATCTTCTTGTAACTCTGTAAATCCTTCCCAAATAAATAGAGATAACCTTACAAATTTTTCATAGTTTTCAGTACACATAAACCCATTAGAATGATAAATATCTGGATGAACATGGATCAGCTCTGGTAAATATTTAATTTTTAAGTGTGTGTATTCTTTACAAACATAAAGAAAATGAATTTTATCTTCAACATAAGATCAGTGTTTTAACAAGCCGTATCTACATAATCTATATAAATATAAGCATTTAAATACAAAATAAAGAGTAGCGGGCTGACCATGCAGCCCTGTCGGGTGCCAATGTTACAATAAAAAAAAAGCTCGGTAAGGCCTTCAGGAGTACGAATGCAAGATTTAAGTTGTGCAAACATTGACCTTAGGACTTGTAATATTTTCCCATGTACACCTTGATTTATAAGTCTATACCGATGATAATTATATTTCACACGGTCCAATGCATTTGAAAAATCTATGAGTAATTAATAGAGACGACCACCTTTCTAGACAAGTACTTTTCTTTCAATGCATTTTAAATAAATATTCGATCTATTGTAGATCTATTTTTCCTAGATCCACATTGTGATTCATGTAGCTTACCTAACCTTTCACTCCATTCCAACAATCGGTTGTTCATGATTTTTGTTAGAATATTTCCACAAACTACAAGAAGAGATATCCCTCTATAATAGTCTTTTTTTTTGTCTGGTGACCCAGACTTATAAATTGCACAAAGTATAGCTTCCATTTTCAGGAAATATACCTGTGTTGACAATATTATTATACGATAAAAGTAAATAAGGAATAACTTTATCCTTGGAAGTTTTAAAATTTTTTATATCTATTCCATCCATACCAGGTGCTCTCTTGTTTTTCATACTCGTCATAGCTTTAACAAATTCTTCAGCTTCTACTGGTTTATTTAATTCAGTAGGTTCATTTTCAAAACAGCTTTCACACCATTCATCATGTTCAAACAATTTATCCTGTATTTCTTCTTCTATATTGCTGTTTCCTACTTCTGGATTAAAAAATGATTTAAAGTAAAGAAACCAGTCATCTGGAGTTATATCATTTCCAATAAAGCAACTTGTAGCTTTGATATATTTCCAACATTAATTTGGATCATCTTTTGATGCTTCTAGCTTCCTATGTTGTTTTGCATTAAGACTGTTGTTTTTCTCTGCATATTGATCTGTATTTATTCTTTGCTGTGTTATACTGCTTAAATCATCATCACTATTACTTTTTCTGAACTTGTTCAGTTTTTCTCTTGTTTTGCCTGTAAACATTCATTATCATACCATCTGTCATGGACAACCCTTGGTTTAGTGAGCACTTTCATACTTGCTGCAGCTCTTCTAAAATTGTGACACTTTCATTTACATCAGTTTGTACAGTTACTTCAAATTTTCTGAAATAATTTTCTGAAGTTTCGTCATTTAATAATTCTAGAAACTTTTCTCTCTCTTCATGTTTCCAAATAAATCTTAAAGCCTGCTTTAAGTCTGACCTTGTCTCTTGTTCATCTGTTGTAGCTGCATTATTATGTATGGTACACTGTATGGGATAATGGTCTGATTCATCTATACCTAATACAACAAATCACTTATATATGAATATAAACATGAGTCCATAATTATTTAGTCTACCACACTATGACCATTATTAGCAAAATAAGTGTATTCCCCCTGTAAATCTCCTTCTGTACGACCATTTAAGATATTAATATCAAAATTACAGCATACGTTCCTCAGTAATTGACCATAATTATTTATTTGTTTATCTTTTTTTTTCTAGGTATATAAAATGAGGAGTCCTCTTACCAATCTGTACTCTCTATATATTCTGTACCATCATCATCAATGTAATCTTTCATGTTTCCTTTACGGCCATTTAGATCACCTGCTGATAAAATATGGCGATTATTGAACTTAGCTGTCGGTTCAGTAAACCGGATGTAGCCTTGACACCTCTCATTACATTACCACATGAAACTGCCGTCAATACTCTGCTATAGTTAATTTACAAGGCAGTCGTGCGGAGTCAGAGTTAAAATCCTCCATATCACTCTCACTGTCTCTCTGTTCCTTGCACGTAATCCGCTTCCGTTTTTTAAATTAAAAAATGACAAAGTTAAGTCACTAGAGATTTGTCAACGGACAAATCTCTAGTGACTTAACTTGTCATTTTTTTAAACAACAATACTTTCTTTATAACAGATAATAAAAAATCCAGATCAACTGAAGTACGTGAAGAATAGCTTCACGAGTACAACAAAGAATGAAATGAATGGGATATATAGCCAGTCACAGTCCGGGATGGACAAAAACCTCCACGTGGCCTTCTTGGCATAGTTCAGGTGCAGGTGTGCGTGGTACTACTTCAAACTTCTGGGGAACAAGGACGAAAAAAAAAACAATTCTATTGGTTTCGTGTGATCCTCACATCTGTCTCTCGCACTCCCAACTATGAAAAATATCCCAAACAGTATTTGTCATCATAGAATCCTAATTACATTAGCTTTATGTTGTCCCCTGTGTACAGGTGTTGTGTTACCGGAACTTAAAAAAAAATACTATGTTAACAGTGTAGCAATAGAGATTAGTCATTCATTTATGTTTAGGAAGCTGCGGGAAGTCGCCCGAACATTAAGATATTTTTCTCCAAATACACGAACTCTGAATACTGGTACCTTACAATTGTACACGTTCGTGTCGACCTTTGGGTGTTGTTAGGATTGAGCGCTTTCGTACATTTGTCCGAAAGGTGTCCTATTCCCATTCACTATCTGAGTCTGCGCGATGACCCAGTGATGTTGATATATTAGCATATTTACTATTCTGACAAAGCTTCATCTCGACGATCGAATCGGTCTCTTAAATTTATATATCCAAGCATAAGGTAAAGCGATAGTGTGTAGTGTGTATAGACAGCGTATTATTATGTTTATCGCGACATTATACACAATTGACAGAATATACGCAATGTCCATGTGACACTTGAAGAGTTACATGTACCGCCAAAAGACCTGAGGAAACTGGACCTTTGAGATAAGAAAATGTTAATATGGCGATGGACAAATTTGCCCAAGACATAACCAGATGTCACAAGACTCCAATTTCTGTGCCTACAATTCGGATCTAGTTACTTACCATGCATGATACTTTGTCCATAACATGGTATTATAACATTTTGAATTGTTCTTAACGCCAAGTAACCCACCCAACCACCTCGCCCCAACCCCACCAGTCCCAAAGAAAAACAATCACAACACCCTGAGAATTAAAATTTGAAAAATATAGAAGTGAAGAAGGAGGGGGCTCCTTTGCTTACCCCAAAACTGAAGTTTTCCCTTTACTGCAACTTTATCAAATCAAACAATGTCAAGACAACATAAACTAAAGCCTTGTATGGAAAACATTGCTTAAGTTTAATTCGGTAAAACGGTGAAGTAAGGCATGTCATTACCATTTCAAGGAATTAATACTTCGCTTCGATTTGCCCCTATTGTACATACTGGAATGTAACTTGGGCATATAAATAAACATTAATTGCGAAGTCAAACATGGAATCTTTTGTTTCGCGTCAGATGAAAAATGTACGCATTATTCCAAATTCTGTTTTCGAACAAACGGCACACAATTTGCTTTGTAATTTGAGCTATGTGCGGTGCGAACACGGTTCAATTCACAAAGTAACGGAAATGATATGGTCTTAACAGGATAATAGTGTTATAAGGGAAATAATTAAGGATAAACAAAACTGGACTGCTAAATTGGTGGTCTTAATATGGGAATGGTCTCTTGAGCGACATAATCTTAATGGTAAGGATTCTTCTCCGGTGCATAATTAATTTATCACAACTGTATAAGTATTTAACATTGATAATAACTCAACACTAAGTTTTGTGAGGGACACGCGTTGAAAACTAAACTAACATATCCACGGCTATACCACCGGACCCAATAACTTGCTTCATAATTTATACATATTAAATTTCCATTTACTCTGTTTCCGTAAATTTAGTGAATCAAGTTTATCTATAGTAAAAATTCAATAAGCAATTGCTACTCCTTTTTAAAGGTACATTAAAATGATTTGAGGATATAGGTTTATATTACCTTATTTTCGACATATGTTGCACATAGTCCCTGTTCAAATCAACCGCAGTCCAGAATCCATTTAAACTGTCAGGTCATCAAACACATAAAGTCGACAGCGAGCAACAGCAATACAACAATAAAATAAACGTAGTTGTCTTGTGTACAGGCGCTGCAGGTTGTACGCCAATGGATGGAGTAAGTCGCTTAGTTGGTTCACTTGAAAGAAGCTCAGCCCTTTCGCGCCCATATCGCCCTGAAACACCCGAATTTTAATCGTCATTTGCTTCGATGTAGCAACTTAAATTTTATGTTTTGTTTTGGAAACATTTTTTTCTTGAGAATTGTAGATAAATCTATCATGATGGCATCATTTTCTCTTGCGCGGGCTGGACGCAGACTGGGTCTTATTATGTCAGGATACGCTTTACGCTGATGTATTGAAAAATGGCCGTTTATCTGCAACGCAATTTTCCGATTGCTATGTCAACATTAAAGCAAAATAGCACCATACGATCTCTTTATCTTCCCGGTAATGTACAGACCATATGGTGGTAGCAATAGAAACAGCCAGCAGAATCAATAAAAACAACAATTGAGATGCAGAGTGCATGAACAACCAAGGGCAAAATAGATCTTATTAGATGACAAATGGATTGCGCATAAGCGGTACCAGAACCTTCGGCACTTGGGAAAGATTAAACTCACACTCCCAATATAAACCGTGCTAAATTCTGTGCATAATTTCTCGGGGGCTTTGTGTGCATGATTTAGTTACAAAAGGATAAAAAAAAAAAAAAAAAAAAAAAAAAACAAAAAAAAAAAAACCAGGAGAAAGACTTTCTGACCGTACAATCACACCGAAAGGCTACAGGGATATTCGGTTTAACTCTTTCAGTGCCAACTGGGACTCAAGTCGAACTACTTCAAACAAACTGCTCTGAATTTTAATTGGGATGCTAAACATTTCATTTAAACGTATTTGTTTCATTTTTGTTGCCTAAACGTACAATAAAGCACTACAGTTCTCTATAACATGAAATAAGACAAAACTGTACATATATGACACACAGCCAGGTGTGATTAGGTGAGGCTGGGAATTAAGCTGACAGGTCTGTAACCAGCACCTTTAGATAGTCTTGAATCTATTTTTAATATTTTTGGACAGTTTTGATACTTAAACTATATGCTCTGAAAAACTCAGACGTGTGAACATAAAATTTATACGAGAAAATTGAACTCAAACCTTTTGTTTACACTGAAGAGTTTCAGCAGTGCTGACCACATGGAGATTTTATTTGCATGGCTATGAACATGAACTATGTCATTGTTCGCACAATCATTAGTCCATGACCCATGACAACGGTCACTCGCAGGGAACAGGAAACCATTTTCCACGGAGAGAAGAATGGGCCAGTTTAGATTAATCCCTACCATAATGATTGTTCTGACTACTTTGAAATTCTCTATTGATGTAAAAATAAATTAGCACAATCCACTTACTAGGCCCCAAATATGAAAAATTGCATATGAACCCTCACCCAAACAAGGCAAGTGTGGTTATGTTTGATGTTCCCAAGTTAAAAAAACAAAACAAAACAAACAAATCATCAAGTTTTAAGGTATAAAATATACTTTTTTGAATGACAACATCACAGAGGTAAAGCTAGAAGCTCATTTCACACAATGATTAAAAACACAGGACAGAAGAAGTGAGTATGTGTCATATTACAGCCATAAATGCATAGGAATTGGCAACATTTTTCTTTCAACACGATTTTCTCGGAGCTGACGCGATTTTCTCGGAGCTGTTTTTAGCTCAACCTATGCAATTTGTCTCTCGCCTCACAAACAAAAGAAATGCCATATCACAAACAACATGGGTCAAAGACGTAAATAAGTTAGCAGACAGATATAAATTGAAAGGTTATGATGAGGTTGATGATTGGAAATTGTATATAGGCAGGACTGTTACAGAGGACTGGAAGGAAGACTGGAAAAGAGGAGTCAGGGAAAGGAGTACATTAAAAGCGTACAAGGTACTAGAAAAGCCAAGGAACAGTGTGTGTTGGGATGGAGGGAACGGATACAGGCTTCTTTTTCAAAGTAGGGCAAGAGTGGTCAATCTAGAAAAGAGAAAACAGAGGTGGACAACGGGTAGTAATTGTAAATGTAAGGTATGTAGACAAGAGGCAGATGAGACGGTGGATCATTGGCTGTTGTGGTGTGATGCATATAGAGAAAAAAGAGAAGAAATGTTCAGAAAGTGGCACAGGGAAGACTATAATAACAAGAGTCTAGAAGAGGTTTAGTGTTTAGAGGAAGAGAAAGTGTAGCATGGGTTTTAGGTTTGAAGGGTAGCTTTCTGGGAGGCAGGAAAGGCACGAAAAGTGTACATGACTATCTGGTAGGGTGCTGGGAGAAAAGAAATGAATTGATAGGGCTTGAAGGCGACAGGGTAAACTAAAATGTCATAGCGCAGGGAGGAGAGGGAATGGTGGTAGGCCCTTATAAGGGCTCCCATTGGGTCCCCCATGGGAAATGCCTGAGCCTTAGAGGCGGGGATAGGGTGTATGAGGGAATTTCTTTCTTTTTTTGGGGGGGGGAGTACATGCCATGAGTGTAGGGGGTATATCCAGGACCAGGATCCCATCACAGCTGTGAGAGAGTGTGTGGTGGACCCTCTGCCTCGGGTCTGGTCCTGGAAAACATGGGCAGAATGAGCTGATTAGGATAACCATGGTTTCCTCCGGAATATCTATTTTTTCTTTCCTTTCATTTCCTTTTCTTTTTCCTAGGCCACCTGTGTCACACAGGGCCGCGTTACAGAAGCGCAGAGCCACAGCAATATTATTATTATTATTGTTATTATTATTATTATTACTATTATTATTATTGTTATTATTATTATTATTATTATTATTATTATTATTATTATTATTATTATTATTATTATTATTATTATTATTATTATTATTATTGTTGTTATTGTTGTTGTTGTTGTTGTTGTTGTTATTATTATTATTATTATTATTATTATTTATCAAAAGAAAAAAAATCATATCCAGAGTGGTTCCAAGGATTTTTCCCGACAACCCCTTCCGTGACTTTTGGAGCAATTTCTAGAAAGAAAATGAACAACCTGTTAGGACCATATTTTGTAACTTTTTATCCATGCTATTTCAGGACTCGAAAGTGGACTCCATTCCGGACATGTATATGTATTTTTTCATTTCTTCGATTTCAATTTGAAAAAAAAGTCTGACTTCTGCACCCAAATTTCTGCACCAGCAACACCCCCCCCCCCAAAAAAAAAACACAAAAAAAAAAAAACAAAACAAAAAACAAACAAAAAAACTATGGATACAAATCTAAGGATGTGTAGTAATCAGAAAATATATGGGTTTACTGCACTTCTTGAAAAACCTAACGGGTAATATTGATCCAAACTTGCCTGTCTCACTGCGCGCTGGCTACAGATCTTCCACCTTAACAGTAAGTCCTTTTACACTCCAACAGCTATTGATGATAATCAATGATCCACGATCTTGACTGACGTCTCAGTGACTCTACGGCCACACGTTTCTTTCTTGCGGGTTACACACAATAGAATTGTTCCCCCCTCCAGATAAGACAGACAGATAGATAGATAGATAGATAGATAGATAGATAGATAGATAGATAGATAGATAGATAGAGAGATAGATAGATAGAGAGAAAGAGAGAGAGAGAGAGAGAGAGAGAGAGAGAGAGAGAGAGAGAGAGAGAGAGTGTCCTGGGGGGCCGTGGGGGTGGGGGCTTTGGGTTGCTCAACTCTTTTATGCTAGCCCTTACAAAGTATTTAATGGAAGGACCAGTACCCTTCTTCCATTTTCATGAATAAACAGTATACAAACAACAAACAAAAACAGAAAAGTGTGTATTTTAAGAAGATGTGGTGACTTTCTTCCCAGCTTTTTGTGTGGAGAGTACAGATGAAAATTAGTACCACATAAATTGCAGAAAAATGTAAGTTCAAACCAGGTCACAAACACCAGAAAACGTCAGAGCCATGGACAAAGTCAAAGGTTACTTGTTAAGTACTTCCTATGTCCTGCTCTGCCGCAATATATCCTGGAGTTCCACTTTTTGAAGAAAAATTACTGCCAAAGAACCCCAGTGAATTCTTCTGTCATATGACCTTACGGGACCTATGCCAGGACACTTCCATGGCTAAAAAAGACAAAGTCTATGAAACACTATCACTTGTGCCAAATGGGGGGGGGGGGGGGGGTAAATGTGAAAGCACTCCAATTGGCATTTGAAATTAGGAAAAAGGTAAGATACAGTAAAATTATGGAAACAAAAGTAATAATTAGAAAATCTATAGAAACCGAAACTAGAAAAGAATATTTACTTCACAGAAAACCTGTGTTAGTGTCTTCAGAACTTGAATAAATTGAAATGCTGCAACTATTGTTCACTGCCCATTGGTTGTGCCTATGATCAATTGGAGTTTTCGGTGGCATCTCTTTTTTTATTAGTTTTGAAGATGTTCAAACATTTCAAGCTTTCCTCAAAAACCTTTAGTAAAATTCTGCTATTTTGTTCGCTCTTCATTTCATGCACTCGAAAGCACAAATCTATGGATTAATTTTGGAATGACAACTCCAACTGGGGTCGGTTTTTCTGCTGCTTGGTGCAATATTCATTGCTGCTCACAACCTCCATTTTTTACTCACAACCTCCATTTTTTACTCTATTTAAAGTCGTTCTGGGCACCCGTTTTCTAATCTCTGCATGGCTAGTAGGCTTGATTTTGTTTTATAATTCCTTCTGAACCATCCGATAACAATGCTGATATTTGCACCAAAAGAATGATATTAATAAAAGAGTAAATTTGAGTAAAAAAAATGATGTCTTTCTGGTACCACAACACAAGAAAATGTGCAGAACTACCGCCTTTCACTAGTGATAAATGATTACCTAAGTCAAATATAAAAACGTTACCATGAGATTGACTTCTGACCTTGACATTGAAAAATGACCTGGATATTGACCTGTAACCTTGGTGTTGACCTCTAACCTTGAAAGTGACGTCTAACCTTGACATTGGCCTCTGACCGTGCTATAGTTTGCAGACCTTAAGATTGACCTCTCACCTTCAACTTAGTCTCTGACCTTGAGATTGAGCTCTGACCTTAAGATTGACCTCTCACCTTCATATTGACATCTGACCTTGCCACTGACCTCTGACTTTTATATCGGTATTTGACCTTGCCAGTGACCTGTGGACTTGATAGTGACTTCCGCTCAGGATATGGACCTCTGACCTTGAGAGTGGCCTCTGAAGGTGACATTGAGCACTGATCTTGTTCTTAACCTCTGATCCTGATATCGGCTTCTGACCTTGACACTGACATGTGGACCCGATATTGACCTCTGACCTTGACATGAACCTCAGACCTTCATACTGACCTCAGGCGTATCGCATCACATAAGTCCCTGTGGTCATCATAATAGTTAGAATACCACTACAAGCCACACCTGCTATAACATCACCCTGGTTCCTTGGTCAACCCATTTTTGCGGTTGTCCCGATGGCCTGGAGGTCAGCGTGTTGGAGTTTACATTTAGCTAGGCGAATGTGCCGAAGGTAGTGGGTTCGAATCCCATACAGGTCGACATAAATTTATCGTATTTTTCACTCAATGCAGCAACCAATTTTAGCTGTCCAACATTTTTGTTTTTTTTTTTTTTTTAGGGGGGAGGTCAAAAATTCATACTGCATCAGGTGATCATACAATACATAATAGAATGGACTTTCAAAAACTTTCGAAACATTACACAAAAGTAAAACTGGGTGGTACTTTCGTTTACATTTGTTTGTCTTTCTTTTCAAAGACTGAACAAACGTTAGTTTTTTTATTTTCCAAAGATCAGGAAGGCGTGATGAAGAGAGACAGAGGCTGACTAGTAAAGAAGATTTGCTTCAAAGCAAATTTGCTTGTGTGCCTTCAAAAGCTGCAAATATTAAATGTTACAAGTTTTGTCTTTTGGTACTTCACATTCCATTAGTCTTAAGACTGGATGAAAATTCAAAAGTCCAAATGACCTTTAGCTTTGACTTTTAGAGGTCACGTGTAAATACCCAAATTGTGCAGTGTTTCAATATCTACAATTTGAGGCCGACATGACTGAAATTGGATGAAAATTGACCAACTTATGGCTACATGAAAATTCAAAGGCCCGAATGACCTTGATTTGGGGCCTTTACAGGTTACATGTTCTTACAAAAATGTGCAGTATTGCAATACCTACAATTTGAGTCCAACATGATTGGAATTGGATGCAAAGTGTCCGAGTTATGGCGAGATGACACTTTCAAAGGTCCAAATGACCTTGACATTTGACCTAATTCTAGTTATGTGCCTGCATTCGCAAATAAGCTTCGAAATAAAGTATGTCTGATGGCTAGAGTAGCTTAGCGACCAGGCAAGCTTTTGACTCAGTCCTATAAGATGACCTTTTGAGATTTAATTTACGATTTCTGGTATTGATGTAATTAAGAACTTGTAGGACACCTTATGGACAAAGATGCCAAAAGTTATAACACCAGTTTAAAGCCTGCTAATTATATAGAAGTCAACGATTGGTTTTTCCTTCCTTGGTCAGCTGTGATATAATTTGGAATTGATGTGTACAAGTTATGGTAATAAAAAAATAGTGATAGCTTGTGCAATTGAACATATGATTCTTCGAAACCTCGTTATAATGACAACACCTGTTCCTTGCAAAATGTGTTGGATATCTCAGTTTGTCCGACACAGGGGGCAATTGGCAACGAAATTCGGCTTACCCGTATAGTCTGTCAAAATTCGCGTCGTTACGTAAACATGTTGACTGTCTTTATGATGAATGCAGATGAGTGTACGCAGCCCAAAAAATGTTTCTATCTTTACACATCACAACACCTTTAATAATGGAGCAGCACACAGGACTTCTAACTGAACAAAGGTATATTGGCAAATAATCAACACTTGAAGCGTTCACTGTAGTACAGAGCACAGTGAAACTGAAAGCATAGTGAAGCCTCAGAAATAAGCATGATACTCAGAAATTGCGAAATCCACCATGTCGTAGCAATTCGTCAGACTTCGATTATCACGTAATCCAATCACACCATGTGATGCAACCTGCACTCACCATGGAAGTACCCAGCAACATCTTGTTTATCACGGATTCTGTTGATTTAAGTAGGCTTTCACATTGTGTCACTCTGCCTGGCGTCTGGCTGTCTCCGTCAGTAATATTTATTATTTGTGGTTTCTTTGTTTGTTTTTAATTTCAAATCTACCTGTCAGATTAAAACTTACATTTGCATGCAAAGTCAAGTTCTAATTTCAGTATTATCAATCTGTCTCCACTTTTGCATTTACATTAAAAGCAGCGTCAGAGTTACAGACAGCCATATTCTGGTATTACACTTCCTACGTAGTATTACATAATGACATGATATGATAAGCCTTCAAACATACACTTGGTTCTCAACAAGATTAAAGGCTGATGGCCAAGATACTTCTCATACGTTTATTTTGCATGTTCCATCACACGTTTATAATAAATCGTATATATACAAAATTTTGGGTACTATGTATTTTTGTGCATTTATTACAAAAAAAGGGAGCTAGCTTTTGTGTCATAGCGTTGAAAGCAAAATTCAGTCATCACGTGATATTGTTCCAGCGTGTCCGGGTCATAAAATTCATAATACTACCAGACACTGTAAATTAACCGAGGAACAGATCAAAATATTTGCGAAAAGTAAATGAGCAATAAGTTAGAATATTTAAGCAAAAATGACTTTGTTTGGTTTGGGCTCGAGACAATCAAAATATATTTTTACATCTGGAATAAAAATTTCCGGTTTCACTTTGTTTTCATACCACCAATTCGTCCGTATTTTCAATGCCACAAAACCGTTAGACAAATTCTACAATACCATGTCCTTCCCGGACAAAAAGTATCTTATTTCATTCTGCAGTTTTATAAAACATTCATACATACACACACATACACACACATACATACACTGTAAATTAACCGAGGAACAGATCAAAATATTTGCGAAAAGTAAATGAGCAATAAGTTAGAATATTTAAGCAAAAATGACTTTGTTTGGTTTGGGCTCGAGACAATCAAAATATATTTTTACATCTGGAATAAAAATTTCCGGTTTCACTTTGTTTTCATACCACCAATTCGTCCGTATTTTCAATGCCACAAAACCGTTAGACAAATTCTACAATACCATGTCCTTCCCGGACAAAAAGTATCTTATTTCATTCTGCAGTTTTATAAAACATTCATACATACACACACATACACACACATACATACATACATACATACATACATACATACATACATACATACATACATACATGCATGCATGCATGCATGCATACATACATACATACATACATACATGCATGCATGCATGCATGCATACATACATACATACACACATACAAACAACTATGGTACTGATTTTGTGGACTACCCTACAAATATGATCTCGAACTTACTCAAAGGAAAATTTATATTACAATGGAAAAGTGACATGAAACTACAATTGTTGCCTGATAAAAAGTTGAGAACATATGCTAAATTTAAGGAGTCTTTTGAATATGAGAGATACTTGTTTATAATCAGAGACGAAAAAGTGCGAAAAATCTTCACCCGATTGAGAATTAGCGCCCACAATCTCCCTATTGAAATTGGCAGACACAAACGACCAGCCAAAGTGACATTGGATGAACGATTATGTAATCTATGCCCAGCAATTGGAAACGAATCTCATTATATTTTAGCCTGTTCAAAATTTACCGATGCACGCCAAAAATTATTTGATTCAACAACTGAAATTTTTGCCGATTTCAATAATTTGGGAGCGGAAGAAAAATTTATGGGTTTTTTTTGGGGGGGGAGTCAAGAAACAATATACATTACTAATTTGTTTTTGGCTGCTTGTATAAAAATTGATGGACCACTTTAATATTCATGCACCCCTTTCTTCTTCTTCTTCTTCTTCTTCTTCTTCTTCTTCTTCTTCTTCTTCTTCTTCTTCTTCTTCTTCTTCTTCTTCTTCTTCTTCTTCTTCTTCTTCTTCTTCTTCTTCTTCTTCTTCTTTTCTTCTTCTTCTTTTCTTCTTCTTCTTCTTCTTCTTCCTCTTCTTCTTCTTCTTCTTCTTCTTCTTCTTCTTCTTCTTCTTCTTCTTCTTCTTCTTCTTCTTCTTTTTCTTCTTCTTTTTTTGTCTTTTTTGGTTCTTCGTGGCTTGATCCTCGATATGTTGCATGACCTGAATACTGTTTTGAATTGTATTGTATGTATGGTGTTGTTTGTTTCCTACTGTGTTGTTTCATGTTTTCGGCAAAACGCCTGTACTGTATGTATATGCAAGGTACAGCGAAATAACGTTCATTTCATTTCATACATTATGTGTGCGTGCGAGTACATGTGTTTATGCCAGTATATAATCGCATCCCAACTGTGAGGTTATTGCTATATCTTAAATCACCTACCACTTTCAATAAACATTTCCATAAACATAAATATAAAGCTACGTTTCAAACATACTTTATTCAAGCAATTGGGGAACAATGTTGCCTCTATACAAACCCCTCTGCACATCGAGGTGATGAACGATAGCGGGTTGACAGCAGGCACAAGTGGACCGAACAGTTTAGGGTATGCACGCTGACCAACATCACAGACAGAGGTTCTTTTACTATATTACAATATTGCTAGAAGGCGGTATGTCACATCGGTGTGGTGGCGTAAAAATCAATACATGGAGGTTCAAAACATTTGGACTGTTCTAACTTCTATGTAGCTTTGCACGACCTTAAATTTTTGACATTGTTGGTAAAGGTGCATTCGTCCGAGCCATAGAGTACAGTTTTAAGGTAAAAAGTGCATTCGTCCGAGCCATAGAGTACAGTTTTTAAGGTAAAAGGTGCAAGACGAATAACAATCTCATGTGAACTGAAATGAAATGAACTTTATTAGCTGCATCACAATTACATTTGCAATATTTTGCTATAGATACAGAGACACAATACAAGCACAAATAAACAAAACATCAAACACAAATACTCAATACCACAGTGAAAACTTGCATCTTGACAAGGAACTCAAGGCGTAAAGAATTGCCAATCTACAAAAAACAAAAAAACAAAAAAAAAAAAAAAACAAAAAAAACAAAAACAAAAAAACAAAACAAAAAAAAAAAAAAAAAGTAAACAAACAAACAAACAAACAAGAAACACTAAAATGCTCCCCTTTTGTCAACAACGGCCGAGAAAAAAGTCATCACAGAAACAATTTTATCACTATCGTCTAAATTCATTATAAATTCAAATTTATCTGTGTCATTTAAATCAGAGAAGGAAGGGAAAATATCATCTAAGGTGCTGTATAAATTTTGACGTTCAGGATCGTAATTTTTGCAGGTTGTTATTAAGTGTATCTCATCTTCTATTTCATTGCAATTGTCACACAGTCTTTCTTCTAACGGGATCTTGTGGGGTCTTTTATGCCTACCAGTTTCAATCTTTAAATTATGGGCGCTTATTCTAAATCGAGTGAAATTTTTCTGTAATGAACGGTCCTTAATTAACAGTAGATATTTCTCCATTTCAAAGTTTCTTTTAAATTTTGTATAAGTTCTTAATTTTTTGTCTTCTCCGCAGTTATTTTCCATAGATTTCGCCCACTGAATATTGAATCTTCGTTTTAATCTTTTGTCCAAAATTTTTGAAGAAAATTCCTCAGTCTTATAGCCGACATTCTCCCACATTCTGTTGAAACCAAACATCTGGAATACATATCTTAATGACAATATCCATTTAAATTTTCCCGTGAATGTGAATCTGTAAGGATATTATTATACTTAGGACAAACAAGGAAAGATGAAATATATCTTCGATGGCTTCACCATAAGATAACTACAGTGACTAGATTCTCTAAGACCAATTTTATAGAGGTAGTTATTAAACTGAGTGTTGTCCATGCATCGTCTGGCATGGATTGATGCTGTTTTGCCGTTGTCGAGCAAATAGAGAACGTTCTTTTTCCACTTTGTAGTAGTTATTGTGCAGGCGCGTAAAGCTATGTGTTCTTCCAAATTATTATTTGTAGAGATATTTGGTATCAATAAAAAGCTGGGCAGGATCGTTATTGTCTGAGTGACAATTTTAACGTGATGGTACCTGACATACAAACAAATGACTGGATTACATCAATTACAATCTCTACGGCCATGAAAATTTCCATTCTGGAGAAGAAAAAGTTTGATACCGCTAACATCCTCTGGGCAAAAGGTATCATGCCAACCTTTGATGCAACACAATCATCAATAATGTGATCAATTGCGTCAGTCTCCCCATCTTATTTGCCAAAGCAATAGTCAACCTCTTCACTTAATATAAAAAACATGCTGAATACAACACTTATGAACATTACATTGTCCTTTGATTTTTTCAAGTGAATATTTTTTCTGTTTACACAAATGTAGAGACAAGCTGGTACATCGAGGTCTTACGCCTTGGTCTCTTTCTTACATAAAGTTCCCGTGATGATATTTGATAATGGCGTTCCAAAAGTACCTAGTATTGACATTTAAAATTAAGCTAAGTTGATCTACATGTACGCAACCAGCTAAAATTAATAGCAAATTGAAGTTTTGTCAATGGATGCTTGTCACCCCTTATTTTATGGTATAATCCGTGTATTTGGTTTAATGCTAGTTTTTGTCAGGGCCATGCCGAATATATTTATACAGCACAGTTGTCTTATTTATTAAATAAAACATTTTTTATTCTGTTCACCTTTCTTTTTCCGCATTGATTTCAATTTAATGGACTTGATTTTACGGAGATCACTGCACATAGGAACTGAGAAAAAGAAACTAGTGATCTTTCCATAGAATGCTATATTGTGAACAAAGGTTCGGCTGTTGTTACTTGTATCAGAGGATTACAATTCTTGCATATTGAATCATGATTATCATGACATATTTTGATATACAGCAAATCTCCCTTTCAATGTAATGTACTTTTTTTCTTTCCTGAATACTTTGGCTTTGACTTTCATACGAGGTATCATGTTCATATACCATTTTATCCAATCATTTTGTAGATTTTAGTCAGTCATCCGTCATGCATTGAACCTTTATTGTTTTACCTGCTTTTATCACACTCCGTAACTCTTCATCTGATAATTATATTTTACGATTTTTTGTCTTCTAATTCTCGAAATTTTTACCACCCAGGTATACGGTGTGAATGCTTTATATTTGTTTAAGCTGTGTTTCTATTGAAACGAATTTTTTACAAACAACATGATCTTTTAAAATTTGGTGTTTTTTGTTCTTCGTTGTTGAATACTTTGCTAATTCTAGCGGTCCTTATTATTTTGGTTTTATAGTTTCTTTTTCCAATTCCAAATTGTAGAGATACGTGGTGGATTTCTTGTCATCCCTATACAACTTTACGTTACATATCATTTGTTTAATATTAGTTTTATACTCAATTTATTTGCCGATTGCGCTCCCAAGACAAATATTTTTTGCTTTCGATTTAGAAAAAGCATATTCTATTTTCACCTCTGAGACGACATTCTATTGCCTCCCACAGCGAAGAAAGATTTGCATCTGACCTCAATTATTCTATTTCTACTATTGTCTCTTTTTCTCTATTTGCATATTCCCTGTCAATAGGCTGTCAGAAGTAATGACAAAACCGTCATGGATTTTTTTTTAAAATCGAAAACGAAGTTTCATATCACAACTTTAAATTCAATATGATATTCTATACGAATAAAGAAAAAAGTCGGCACTGAAAGGGGCATTATTTACCTGCTATGTGAGTCTCCAGAAGTGTTTTAACTGCATCTATCAGGAAGATTTGCATCTGGCATTCAACTGTGAATGGCTGCTTGAGATATTGTGTGTCACGTTGAAAGATGGCAATGGGTACTGCATGTCGTTTGCGTGTTTAAATAATATATTTGTATGTCTTGCTCTTGAATGTCGCTGATGAGAAACATGATAAAACGGTCTCATGGTGAACACAAAACTTTAAAAGTGTCACTGGCTCTCACAATTACATGAACAAAATGTTAAATTAAATTATAAAATCGCCAGTAAATTAACAAAGTAAAGGTCATTTTATCTTCATAAATATGGACTTAACTTTTTCACTGCTAACTGCGACTAAAGTTGAAATACTAAGATGAACTTCTCTGACTTATCAAAAGAACGCTTTATTATTTTATTTTCGTAAAAATGCATTTCTTTCAAGTTCCAGCAAATCTATAGTCCTATAGAATGTAATGTTCCAGGGCAACAGCTTCGCTCTAAAAGAGATAAAGCAATGATCATTATAGATCAATTTGTTTACTTCTTGCTTACGCCAGCAAACACCGCAGATGAATCCAAATTTATCATAAACGTTGTTCAAGGTGACCAAAATTAGTCTTGAATTACGACAGAAAACAACCATGCAATTATAGGTTGCTTTTTTTTCTGTTTTAACTGAGAGGTAGAATAAATGTATCTTTTGAACTTGAGAGTGTATTTTCATGAACGCATAATAACTGGTTTACATTTGCTATAAGCCCATTATAGGTCCATGTAATGGACTGATCCATATTTTTATCCATGTAATGAAATGAATACAGTAATTTCTTCGTCGCAATTTACAGAATCAAATAAATGTTTATCCATCGATGAAAGATTGGACACAAGATTTTTATCGTCCATTATTTACTGAGCTTGAAAGGCTACTTTGCATTAGCACCAAACAAGCAACTTTTAGTTGTATGTTGAGTCATACTCCATATGGACCGTCGATCAACAGATTACACAATTCACACTCTGTTGCTAGATATCTACGTCAATTTACTGTTACCTGGGAAGACCTGTTAACCGATCGAAATAGTCAGTGACAAGGCTAATAGGTCCAATCCAACATGTAGGGCAGGTGACTACGACGTTATCACCCAAACAGTTCCGTGGGTCAATATTTGATAGAAGGTTTTTAATAGCCACCCAAGTGGACAAACTAATACAGCCTACTTGAACAGTAGCATGGGCCACAATAACCACATCACGTTCCCTCATAAAGCAGCGATGTGCAGCTCGTAAGAAAGGCAATAAGTTGAGAAGTGGTCGGACTGTTGGCAGGGTGACTGTTATTACCTGTGGCGGGGGCTTTACAAGCTTGGAGAGCGGCCAATCATGCACTTGTATATCTGAACTGTGGTGTCGTTTGGATCGTAAGGACATTTTAGGTTAGCTACATTACCTGAATGGCACGATTTGCTTCTACTGTGGGCAGGAACATGAAAGTACAGATTGGTTTTATCCAACCTTCTTGGCACAAGTATGTGATTCTGCGACACCTGCCTAGCGCTACGATCCAACCACACGAATGAAAACAATTGTTAACATGAGCGAATTTGTAAGGGATACGTTAAACAACAGTGTAGGAGACAACATTGAAACAGTGGATGAAGCTCGCAAACAACAAGCGGCTGTAGCTATTGGGATGCTGGTTCCAATCATGATTGCAGTGATCGCCAGTAATGCTCTCGTATGTGTTCTCTTTCTCAAATGCAGATATCTCAGAACAGTGTCCAACTGGTTTGTCGTCTGTTTGGCAGTCACAGACATGCAAGTAGGATTACTGGTAATTCCAAGTTACATTCAAAACGAAGTCAATCACTTCCTAGGCTCTGTTGGTTACAACATAAGTTGGTGCGTGTTACGAATATGTCAACCGTATGTTACTACAACGTCATCTCTTTATTTTCTATTTTTAGTAACATTAGACAGGTTTTTGGCCATCAAATTTCCACTAAGGCACAACGAAATTGTGACGAGCTTTCGAGCAGCAGTGGGCATCGTTCTGATATGGCTTTGCTGCTTCCTGATTGGCTATTCTCCCGCCTTTACCGCCAAGACCGAGCATCATAATTCTACCAGTTACTACAAGTTTTGTGGTGGAAAAATTGTCCTCAGTTTAAAATACTTGCAGTTTATATCTATAGGCGTCATGACGCCTCCCGTATATGGCGTCATTATGTTGTACCTGTGGATCCTCCACATTGCAGCCAAACATGAAGCCAGAATGCGCCGAGGTGTGGGAATCAATTGGCCCAGCGCCATGTCCGCGTCTCTGGTAAAGAAAGTCATACTGAACGCAAAATCATTTAGAATGTTCATTGGAGTGTTTCTCTGTTTTGTGATCAGTTATATACCCCTTTTAGTAAGTATGAACTTACTTATCGAGTGTGATACCTGCAATAAGCATGTGTGCCTGTATATCTTCATTGTGTCTGCAGTTCTTTCCCTTTTGATGTCCACTGTAAACCCTTGGTTGTACATTCTCAGGACACAAGACTACAGAAGAGCTCTGACTTCTTTGTGTCCAAGATTGTGTGCATCATGCACATGCTGCGTGTCAACGGCATCTCACGTTGTCCCGTCTTGGTTGGAGAGCAGCTCTGACGGGAAAGTGGCAAATAAATCTGCCTCTCGACCTGAAAAAGAATCAAAGGAAACTCTAAGTGTTTAGCACACGCCAGAAAATGGCACAAGATACAGGAGACAGTCACGCTGCCAGGAACAGGTGATGGGCATTTGGAAATTATCTCCTAAAGCATCGGTACTACAGAATGGGATGGACACGTAGCCTGGCACAGACAGTGATTATATTCAACCTGTTGTATCACCTGTGGTGTCAAATGACTGTCAGGAATGTGTAACATGTTCATAATACAAAATTCAACATAGTTTCATGAAAATGTTGTTGCTTTTTGGTGTAAAGTGAAGACTGAACCAGAACTTTTTTTTTCGTAAATTCAGCTCAAAACATGAAATTAAAACAAAAACCAAAGCAATATATGGTTTCATTGATGGGTCATCTTTACATCATGGTCATTACTTATTGAAAATGAGGAATCCTAAATCATTAAAATTCATTTCAAGTAAGGATTTTTAATCAGCTTACATATTAATTCAAAATAGGGAATTATTTATCACCGCTGTTTACATTTTATCGCCATTATCTACATTAAATAAGGAATCCTGGATCACCACTATATATTTTAAATGAGGAATCCTGAATGGCCATTATTTGTTTTCATGATGAATCCATACTCGTCATTTTCAGCTCAGCTGAGCTTGTGGGGTGGGTCTGCATTTGACGCCCGTCGCATGTCCCCAATTACATTTTAGATGTTTTCTCCAAAACCGGTTGCCAGACACACTTGAAACTTAGTAGGAATCTATCTTGGAAGAGATTCTACCTTTTTTTGGTACAAACTGTTACGCTCCAGTGATTTGGATTTTTTAATAATTTTAAAAAGTTTCTTTTTCTACGAGACTTGTAACCCTCAGACTTGAATTTGTTCAAAAGATGGCGCTCCGATTTAAAAAAAATGACAAATATTTGTATGTGGTTTTTTGACTTCTCTAAAACCACCGTGCAAATTGTTCTGAAGCTTGGTTGAGATGTAGCTATGAAATATTGTGGAAAGGTCTAACAAAGCTATTTCCTAGCTGGTGATATTTTGGATCAATAATTTTCAACGTGTTGTTCAATTGAGTTTCTTGTCGGTCAATGCATATATTTCAATTGATGACGACGCAAGTTATGAGGATTACAATGAAAACACACGTTTGTACTTCTTCTCCAAAACAATCAGCCAGATTCACTTCAAAGTTGGGCGGATGTACCTTGAATTTGCTCTTTCCAGTTTGTTCGAATCGTCATGCTCAATTGATTTTTAGTTGTTTTTTTAAATGATTTTTGTCTATTTTTGACAAAATTGCAGACAATTTTATCCAGAACCGGTTTGCCAGTTGCTTTAATAGTAGACAGAAACACTTCTGACAAATTTTTCGCCATGTGGCACTGCAATGTTTTTCTATTTTACTTTCGATTCGAGGTCGCGTTTTTCGACTTTTTCTTCTAAACTGTGTGTTAGATTCTCTTCTAACTTGGTGAGAACATAGCTACACTCAGTCTCCACACATGATGTATACTATATGACGTTGCTGTCATTTTATTATTTCAAATGATTATTATCAAAATTATGAGAAATCAGTACGGATATGTGTACATGTCGGTATTGTTACAATAGGGAGAGTGGCAAATCTGACATATTGGCTTATATCTTGGTAATAGTGGATCATAAGCCCGTTGTTACTATTATATTCTACTCGAAAACTGCCTATGTGGTTTGTTTTGATGTTGTTAATTTTGTGCTTCAGAGACTTTGAAACTTCAATGTGACATATTGGCTTATATCTCGGCAACAGTGGATCTTAAACTCATGATTAACCTTAAAGTACATCGTGTTTCTTTTGATGTCAAATTTGAACTTGAGTGACCTTGAAAGGCCAAACTGACATTTTGCCTTATATTACAGTGATGGTGGATCCTAAGTCCATGGTTACCATTAAACACAAGCAGGAAAGTACCTTTATAGGGATTCTGAGATTCATATTCCCCATACTCGCATGTATTAACTACACTTGGTGTGTGGATATTTCTTGGGATTGAAGTGTGTCGTGTATCTAAATAAGGCTACCTTGACATTTGACCCTGGACTTTTGACCTTGAACTCCAAGTACAATAACACAGTTTCCATTGGCCAGGTCTGCATCCTGACGGAGATAGTCGTCAAAGCAAAATACAGGAGTTTGAGGATGATGTAGCTCTGTTTTAGTCGATGACAAGTATGTAAAGTTATATTTTATGTAAAGCAACTACTCTGCAGACTTCAGATATTTGGACTTTTCCATTTTTGTATGGGAACTATATATGGCAGAGGACTTGTTTTCATGATGCAGGCTCTACTCACTTCAGTTTCACCGGTAAACAGAGTTAGTATTTCAATTTGTTTTCACCTCTAACACACCCAGCGATGTGCCAGTGATATTTTCATTTTATGTAAAATGTTGGAAGAAATGTGCAAGTCTTACTCAGAATTTTTTTTTTCAAATTATCCTCATTATTTAATTTCACATAATTCCAAGGCCACAATAAAATATAGAACAAAATAAACTGTGGCATTTTGTCTACAGACACCGAATTTGGTATGTGAATACTTCCCGCGAGAGCGGTGTGTTTGCAGGGTACCAAAATTAGGCCACTGTGACCTTGACCTTTGTCTTTCCACCCTGTGATGAAATTGCTTGTAGGGAAATATTTCTTAGAACTACAGATATCATTGATCGCCCGGTGAGGGACTAACCATACATGTGTTGCCGCACAAAACGACTGCCCTTGTTATTCAGCCAAGAGTTGTTCAACGCAGCAGACTGGTTGTCACTGACTACACAGACTCGACATGATTGATGATAAAATAGATCCAAGCCTACTGTAATAACTAGTCTCTAATATCCAGATGAAACAAACAAACTTCATTCTCAAGTTGCTTGTTCGCGCTTTTTTACCGATAAGTTATGATGTTATTCATAGGCTCATAGGTGTGTGCACATATATGTTCAGCAGATGTGTGTGATAACTGTGTAAGTAGTCTACAGCCCAGTGGTGTACGATACGAGTGAAACGCAGCATGTGTTCAAGCGTCTGAATTTGTATGGTTGGTGCCTGTAGCTGAAGGCCTGTAGCATGGATATATTTTGAGTCAACATTATTTTTCCAGTTTCATACATGTTTCCCCTGTCACACTCTCTTTCAAGGAGAAAATTGAGTGAAGCCGTGGAAATATATACACAGACATAAGGACACTCTGTGCGCCTGACGGAGAACAGTTCAACGTTACTTCTTCCCATGATTTTGTAACCTATGTGTGCTGCAGGTTGTCAGACTGAGTATAATTCTTCACCGTCTTAGCTCAGTAGTTTGTTATACAACTGTATGACGTTGCTGTCTTTGCATGGTCCAATTTCTCTTTAGTGTCAATTCTGTGTTGCTTCTTTTTCTGATTAAGGTGCACAAGGTAAAACTATGTGTGTCTTTTTTCTTTCTTGCATGTGTCCTGAATACACCAGTTGTGTACTATACTTGTAGCCCGATTGATGCTTTCTATGCAATGGTATTTGCTTAATAAAAAGGATACGGATGTTGCGTCAGACATCGCAACATCAGAGGTGTACGTCATCAGGCATGCTGCAGCGTACTTGAGCCCTCTCTTGAGAAGAGCAGCGAATCTTTGCTAATTTAGTACCTGTCTCTCTGCTCCCCTAGAGATTCTTTTAATAACCTGCAATTTCTTGGCAATGATTTTTAAGCGTACGGATGGCAGATTTTTAAACACGATGTGGTACTACTTCATGTTAACACACCTTGTCCAACCAATCAAATGTGTCAACGACATTAAAGTTAAACCCGTAAGACTGCATTATCAGAGGTTCTGGCTACACGGGTCATATATCATTCTCTGTAGACAACGACGTAAGGTATTGTAAAATAATGTGTATTGAAATGCACATTGGTGCTCTTTAATTTGTCACAAATCAATGAAATTAGTGTCTTTTGAGAGTTTTGTGTTTTCCTTTGTACCGGCGATTCTCTTCACGTTTTGAAAGTACTTCATACGTGTACAGGTTACTTTTTATTTAATCAATTTATGTTTGTGTATTTGAGATAGTGCGATTAGGCATCTTCTATATGGGGCTGTGCTAATACGTCTTGTCTCATGGCACTTTAAATCCTGATGCTATTCAAAGAACTGTTATTTGCCATGTGTGTTCATCTAGCTGTTTTCAATGTTATTCCCTTGTATGTACTGTTTTGTCTCGCTTCTTGCATTATTTTTCCTGACCTCTGCTTTCCATTGGTGCGCTCTGACTTCATTGGTTGCATTTAGTATTATCTCAGTCCCTTTAATATGTATTGAAGTCCCGTTATTCTTAGAGCTGAATTTCATCATAACGTTTGAATGTCAAAGTATAATCAAGTTTATATTTCGGATATGTCATAAAGTTCAGAACACTGTCAATTTAAATGTTGGCACAAAAACATTTAGATCAAATCTTTTGTTGACATTTTACATTCAAGAATTAATTCATCTCACTTCACTGGAATTGTATGCAAAAATATCAAATTGTCTCTATTATCTTATGTGTAGTGTATGAGATGCATCCCAGGTAATTCGAAGAAATATACTTTCATATTCTTCAGTTTTTCTTCCATCATCAAATAAGTGATGTTACATTGTGCAATTAGGTTGCATGGTTTATGGTACTTTAATTGTGCTTTTCCTCAACTATCACAGTCTTTCAAGTGCCACTTACACAGACCCACTTTTAGTTTCAAATACGTGTCCAAACTCTTCTATCCTCAATGGGAAATTCGAATCACAAATGATATCAATATTAACATAATTAGTTTACTTTTTGCTCCGTTCCTGCACCTGAGGAAAATTACTGGCTTAGCTGGACAGACACTACATATTGTCGTAATTTATTTCCTTAAGAGAGCTATATATGGTGTTCAATATAATTTTCATATATCATATACACGTTAATGGTTGAAAGGCCAACTTGTGACCTTGTATATTGGCTTTCACTCAGCTTCAGTATTTGTATTCTATATCTGTATATTATCCAGATTCTTTATTCCGTGATTGTTGTATGAAAATATTCACGATACGTTTTGATGTGTCAGGTGCAGACTAATCATATTCCACACGTTTTGAGGTTTGATGATGTAATGGAAAATGTTTGTGATGTTTTAAAGTTTATGGGAACCATTTTATTATTGCTGTCTGGTGACGTGCATCCAAGCCCGGGTCCCAACCCCCAGCCAAACAATATTCCAAAAAATGATCTAACTTTGTGCCATTTTAATGTTAGAATTCTTTCCCAAGATAAGTTAAGATGTATAAATACATCATTAGCTCATTCCTATGACATCACAAGAATAACTGAAACATTTCTTTGTAGACATCTTCCAAACACGAATTTTAACCTTCCTGGATTTCACCCAGTCATTCGGCGAGATAGAGTAGGCGGAGTCGGTGGCAGTGTGACACGTTTTGTCTCCAGCGCTTTGAAAGTCAAGCGACGGTTAGATCTCTAAATTCCTGGCATTGAAGTTTTGTGGGTGGAAATTCATTTACATCGTAATAAATATTTACTTGCTGTTGTGTATAGGCCGAACAATACCCTTTATCTTTTTGGGATAACCTACAGGCTACATATGACCTTGCCTGCAATGTGACAACAGACAAGCACATTTATTGGGTGATTTAATGCAGATCCCCGAACTAGCCACAGGAATAAACTATCTTTTTTTTCCAATTGCAATAATCTAGCATTACTTCTGCATGAGCCAACTCGTATAACGGATAAATCATCTGCTTGCCTTGTCCAAATATTAAGAAAATTAATATTCCAAACTTCGTCAAAAATGTTGAAGTTATCCCTCCGGTAGCAAATATTGACCATTGTACTATAGCAGCTAGACTACTCTTTAGAAACTCATATAAAAATCATGTTTTGATAGATTCATTTGGCTATTTTGTCAGGCAAATTATTACAATTTTCGAGATGCACTCAACAAAGTAAACTGGGATCTGTGCTTTATTTCTGACGTCGCGAACGAAGTCAGGAAATCATGGTCCAGTGCTCCTATAAATACAGCCCGACAGCATGCGCCAAACAGGACAATCGCTGTACGACAAGGCGATGCGCCTTGGTATACAACTTCTCTCCTGGCGCAAAAAATAGACCGAATACATGATAAAGCAACATAAAAAATAATCAACACAAAATATACCTTTGGTGCTATTTTTGGGATTTACGTAATAGATATATAAGCGAGTTAAGGTGGAAGCTGTGAAGCTAGTACGCAGTGAGACTGGCAACTTTGGATCGATATTACCCATTTAATATTTCACAAGTACATTAAACCTATATATTTTCTGATTACTACATATCCGTAGATTTGTATCCATAGGGGTTTTGTTTTGCAGGATTCGATTTCTTTGAGATTTTATAGCATTCTTTCTGACTTGGTATAATTTTCACATTTTTCGCGCAGAAGTCACACAAAATTTTTTTAGTCCTGAAATAGCATAATTGAAACGTTATAAAATTTTTAATTCAGTCCTGACAGGTTGTTCATTTTCTTTCTATAAATTGCTCCAAAAGTCACGGAAGGGGTTGTCAGAAAAAATCCTGGGAACCGTTCTTGGATATGATATTTTTCTTTTAATGTCCATTGATTTCAATGTGATTGGGCAATTCGTACGTTGGTGAGGCGAGATACAAATTGTAGAGGTTGAGCAAAAAACAGTTCTGAGAAAATTGCATTGAAAGAAAAAAGTTGCCAATTCGCATTTATGGCTGACACATACTCATTTCTTCTATCCCTTCTTTTCAATATTGTGTGAAATAAACTTGTAGTTTTACCTCTGTGATGTTGTCATTAAAAAAAAAGTATATTTTGTAGCTTAAATCTCAACTTTTTTTAACTTGGGAACACCAAACTTGGCTTGTTTGGGTGTTGGTTCACATGCGGTTTTCCATATTTGGGGACCAGTAAGTGGATTGTGCTAATTTGTTTTTACATCAATAGAGACTTGAGAATAGAGAACAATGGTAATGATTAATATGAACTGGCCAATTCTTATCTCCACGGCTAATGATTTCCTGTGAGTGACCTTTGTCAATGGCTCAATTGGTTTCCAGGAGTCATGGACTAATGACTGTGCAAACAATGACATGGTTCATTATCATGCCATTGCAAACAAACCCATGTGCCCAGCACTGCTTAAACTTTTCAGTGTAAACAAAAGTTTTGAGATCAATTTTCTCATATATATATATATACATATATATATATATATATTCTTTAATTTTACATCATATATATATATATATATATATATATATATATATATTATATATATATATATATATATATATATATATATATATATATATATTCTGTAATTTTACATCTTAGTTTTTGGAAGCATGTACTTTAAGTATTAGACTATTCAAAAATATGAAAAAGTGATAAGAGGTTATCCAAAGGTGCTGGCTTCAGATCCTCCACCTTAAAACGTGCCGAAGGAGAATATTATGAGAGACAATTTGAAATGGTCAATCTCGCTTAATAAAAAAAAAAGAGAAAAATTGGTGGAAGACTGTAGGCCATTTTGTCAAAGGAAACCAAAATTATGAAGAGAATTATTTATCAGATGGCGACACCGCTTTCTCAGAGCCGAAATCCAAAGCTGAAGTTTTAAATAACTTCTTTTTGAAGCAAAATCCAGTGAATGATCGAAATTTTCAACTGCCGTAAGGCAGCCAGGTAACAGCAATGCTAATAAATTAGACAATATTCTTATTTCTGAAGATGAAGTATATTCTGTTTTGGTGTCCCTCGAAGTAAGTAAAGCGACTGGTCCCGATGGCATAGGCCCACCTTTGCAGAAAGAGAGGGCCTTCTCAATTGCCCCTTCTTTATCAAAATCTTCAACATTTCACTACAAACATCAATTGTTCCATCTGAATGGAAAAAGGCCCATATAACTCCCATCTTTAAAGGTGGTGAAGCTAGCTCATGCACTGGTTACAGACCAATTTCTTTACTCAGCTTTGTGGGTAAAGTATTTGACAGGGTTGCTTTTAAGCACGCCTTCAACTTTCTCAGAAATATTTTGGTTCTATCTGATACACAGTCGGGTTTCATGCCTGGAGATGGTACTATTCATCAACTTGTACTATTATATCATGAATTTGCCGAAGCACTAGATCTGGAGGAAAAAAGGTCCGTGTTGTTTACTGTGACATAACAAAGCTTTTTATAAGGTTCACCATCCTGCCCTTATTAACAAACTTAATAATTCAGGTATTTGTGGGCTGCTGTTAGATTGGTTCAAAAGTTATATTTCAAACCCCACCCAGAGGGTTGCATCAAATGACATTTTTCCAACTGGGGTCATATTAAAGCAGTGGTCCCCCATGGCTCATTGCTTGGGCCTCTCCTCTTTCTTGTATACGTAAATGATACAGTTGATGTTGTCAGATACAGTCTCAGTCTATTTGCTGATGATGTTACCTTATTTATTACAGTTCATGATCCCATAGACTCTACAAAATCCACTGAAACACTAAATAAAGATCTAAAAGAAAGACAAAAATGGTCACAACAATGGTTGGTACAATTTAACAGTGCTAATACAAAAACCATGCTTATCAGTAATAAAAGAAATCCTTCCTATAGTCAAGATTGTTATCATGAAAGTGCGCTTGAACACGTTACTGTGCACAGGCATCTTGGACTTCTAATTAGATCAGACCTATCCTGGTCCACGCATATAAATTTTGTTGTCAGTAGACCCAAAAGATTAACTGGAATCATGAAATTGTTACACTACTTACAGTAAAGGTTGCATCCCGCTGAATCAAGAGTAACACAAAATAGGTATCAAAGCGTCCCCTGGATGCTCATGTGGTTCCATCAGAGAGACGGCCTATCATGAGCGCCCAAGGTATATAAAGAGATATTCTTCGGTCAAAAAGTAGCTCCATTTACTGTGAACACTTTATTATTTGGGAACAAAAATTGAATTATAGACCCATATCTTTTACATGGATTGCGAAGCAGGCCAAGCCTATATTAATCACTCTCCATGGCACAGATGGTGGCGTGTACTTTCCTACCTGCATGTTTGGTGGAGGAAACCGAAGGACCCGGAGAAAACCACCGTGCACAGTCAGAGTGGTAGGAATTCTTTCCACATGCTTCCCCGGCCGTGAATCGAACCCGGGCTACAGAGGTGAAAGGCGAGCGTGTTGCAGCTCCGCCAACCGTGCACCCTCATCGCTTTAGAACAAAAGTTGTTCTAAAGTCAACAATGAATACATTTTCGAGAAAACGCAAAATTTTATGACACGGTCTGACAGATTTTAATCACCGTAAATTGCTCTACCACCGTATATAATTCTAAATTTAGTTTTAAAAAGTTGAAAGCGGGAATCAGTTTATCATATGCAAGCAGACGATTGAAACGCATTGATTCTTTCGGCTCAAGTGTACCTACAAATGGAAGTAGATTTGGCTTTAAATTCCTCTTCTTCCCTTTTTTCTCTCGACCTTTACTCCTCTCTATCTGTCCGGTAAATGTGCTGTCTTATCTTTTACATGTTACTCTCTTCGCTCCTGTATAGTCCTGTGTTGTGTATTTTCTCCCTTTTTCTAATATTTGAGCATTGTATATTGTATTGTGTCGTGTTGTTATGAATCAAAGCCTCATATTGTAATGCTCAATATTCTGTATTTTCTACATTTTTATTATGCGAGAGCGATTTATATAGGTTCTGTCTGCTTCTCAATCGTTTTTGAATGAAATATGTTTAAACCAATTTGTCACAATAGAATTTCGATCTTCCGTATACACATCAGTTGTGATATCTGTATCGCTAGGCAAAATAGGCGAATATCACGCGGCAATTAGGTCTATTTGATGAATGACGTACGTCTATTTAATGCAATGGTAAATGATAATCATATCAAAATACCCTTAATGATAAAATATGCATATTCGGAATAGTGGATGTCCTCGTATCTAGTGACCATAAGAGTGCGCCATGACTTGATTGTCGCCATGAACAATTAAAAAAAAGCATGGTCGGACAGAGACTAAGCGCTTACTTACTCCTGTTTGCGAGGGGACGGTGCCAGATGCAGAGCAAATTTATATAGCCTACACACATCAAAATAGAAGGAAACATAAAGACAGACCATGTGTTTTCTTGTGCTATCTTTATTATGTTAAATATTAAATACCTTTGAAACCATAAATGGCGCTCCGAGGCGAACATGTAACAGTCAGTCACTATTCTATCATCGTAAAGTTCTGCATTATCACTCAAAAAGGATTGATGTGCAGCAAAATGTGACTTTTAGACGAGTACTCTCTGTCTTCGACGTTACTTCTTGCATAAAACTGAGCAACTCCTTGGGGATGCGATTGGAGTCTCAAACATTATACCCCAATAAATTAATTAAAATTGTGCTTTTTTTAGTGTATGATGACTCGAGGGAGGGACTGCATCATCCAGTCTATCAGAACGAAACGTCGCTCTTTCTTTTTTCTTTCTCTCTTTCTTTTTTTTTTTTTTTTACTTTCTTGCTCACTGTCTGTCTGTCCCTCTGTCTCTCTCTTTTAGGACCCTAAACAAAGACATACATTCTATTATTAACCTGGAGAAAGAAACTGGTTTATCTTGTTATGTATCAAAAAACTTTATCAGAGCATTCTGGTTTTTTCCTATCTTATAATGATGTGTCAAAATAATGAAGGGTGAATTTATCTAAACTCATATAATTTCTTTCTGGGGTTGACCACTGATCGAAAGAGAGAGAAAAAAAGACTAGAGCACGAAGCTTTGGAAACCAATTATTTCTGGGGTTTGTCATATCCGTTACCACAATTTATGACTTTTCCAACTTTATACTGCGTGATGTGGGGGCTTGGGCAGCGTTCTGTCTTTCCCAAACTTACATTGCCGCATTTTACACAGGGGCCAAAATCATGGTTTCGTGCAGTGCAATATTGATCCAGGTGTTCTGCATTGCAGATTATTATATACATTATATACTGTAGTCCAATGTATAGATAAAACAAGTGATACAGGTAACATACCCGAAAAGAAAAAGCAAAAATTATAAGCCGTGCGACAAGCTCCGGCACGTGATTGCCATTACACATGTATAGCGTATGATGTAATCGTGACCACCAAAATTTCCAATGTATTTTTTCATTGATCCAGGACGTTCCTCTCGCATCTTATCCGAGTTACACAATCAGTTCGTGAAACCCTCATTCACATTCCTTACATAAACGGTCCTTAACACGCTTTGTTGCGTTTTGCTATATATATTTATTGCATAAAAAGACGTTTGGATATTTGAAGGGGGAAAAAACAGGACAAATTGTTGGACCGGTGGATATTATTAATTTTTCCTAATACCTTTACGGTCGCAATTCGAAACATCCTGCTTTGATCATGTGCATGTGCAGTGGTTATCTATTTAAGCAGGTTTACAAATAAAAGGGTGCTTTTGAGATGCGATAGCGTCATCTGAAATACACTCTGTTTGGAACACTGCATTAATATTGTTGAGAAACTGACATATGTTTATTTTGTCAGAGGCTAAAATACCGGTAGTCTAAGCATATACGAAAGAATTAAACTCATCCGAAGCACCTCCGAGGATGTAATACGGAGTCGAGTTGACAATGACAACCAGGACCTTGCCTGTGAAGCAGACCAAAGCTCCATGTTGTGTCCGCTTCGATGGGATATCCCTTGTTTAACAAGTTCGCTGTTTTGGGTTTGGAAAAGTGACTCAGTTCCTAATTGGCTGAGTATGGTTACCATGGTAACAGACTGCAGATCACTGCAGTACACTAGGGACCAGATGCTGGTACTGGCCAAGATGCTAATGGTGAACTTCCTGATTGGTGTCTCAGTCTAGGGGGAGGGTCAGAGTGCAGTATTATTTCCTTACTATAAATAAAATCCTGTCAAAGAAGGAGATGCCAAGTGTGGTATGGATAACATGCAACGTGGTCTGCTTTGGAATCAAAACGGGACCATGCCTGTCTTCGGCTCGTGTTGCCATCAATCAGCTTTGCTGAAAAACACACAGGTTGTGGTCGAATAAAAGTATTGACATTAGTCAACTTTTCATTTACTCTTCTCTCAGCAGTTACTTTCATAACGTAGTTTTTTCGTTGTGAATGTATAATATGGGCAAAAATTTCTCTATTCGTAATGAATAGGCGTCACCCTCAGTATGTAAAGCGCTCAAATTTGCATTAAAATTCTGTCAAACTTGCCGGCAAACACGGACTCTTTCGGTCAAAACGACAGAGTTGACACCCAATGCATTATACCTGACACTTGTTTCACTCCGAGCTGTACCGAGAGTTTAATCCTACTTGAAATCCTCCAGTACTGATCAGTCGACTTCATAGTGGACGTGCATGTATGCAGAAAAATGGACTGGGCTATCTCTACAGGAAATGTATTCAGGATTAAACTTGATACTGTAGCAAACACATTTATCATCATGGTTTTTTAGCCGTAAGTTTCTGCATACGATCCTTGACGCCTTAGCACACTTTAATTGTAATTCAGGTACCTAAGTATAATTTCTGTCTGTGTTTTCCATCGAAGTATTTATTGTAAGAAATAGAAATTAATTCAGACCAGGGAAAGTTTTAGCACGACATTAAAACTTTTGTGTCATTGTCCGTGAAAATTCAAGTTTAAGATGTCTAATTACACTTCTTTAATTCACATGTAGATTTAAAAACAGTATTTCCAGCCTAATGGTACCTTAAAGTTTGTGCTCCTGAATGCAAGAACGTAATAAAAGGCTCTCCAAAAGCTATTTTATAAACTCTCAATCGTCATTTTATAACTTAATTATAGGGCAGCTGAAAAAGTTCCTTGTAAAAAAATAACTTAAGAACACTGTACTGTGAGTTATATTTGGCTAGCCCTAGCCAGGCGACTTCTGCTTTGCAAAAAATGTAAGCTTCTAGTTTATAATTTGTAATTGTTGTTGTCATTATTATAATAATAATCATCATCATCATCATCATCATTTAAGTAGTATTCTAACGTCTTTCATAATCATAATGATAATCATCATCATCATTATCATTATTATTATTTCAGTAGTATTCTAACGACGTTATCATTATCATAATCATCATCATCACCATTATCATTATTATTTAAGTAGTATTCCAACGTCGTTATCATAATCATAATCATCATCATTATCATTATTATTATTTAAGTATTATTCTAACGACGTTATCATAATCATAATCATCATCATGTTAGTATTTTAAAGTATGTAAAAGAAAATGCTTGTCCTCACCATTCACACAACAACACGATTGCAAGTATAACACAATTTACGCCCCGCCCCCTCCCCCCAACGATGACGTTACAAAGAATCCAGTCCGCGGTATCACATTGCAAAGGGCATTGTTGTGTGTCGAAAGTGTCCTTCCCTTTACAGTTCAACAGCACTTTTCCCGCGTTTATCATTGTTTTAAGCATATCGTATTTCACAAATTAAGCGATTGAGAAACAGGCAAAGCCCATGTAAACTCTTGTACCTATCATTTGGGGTCAATATAGAATGTCACGACGCAGAAAATCTCGGAATGACAGGACGAAGTTCTCAAGCATTATACAATTCGCAAGTGATGAAAACAGTGGATCAGGAGCGTGGAGTCAGAATGGCTCGACTTTATTATGTCTTAAGTTACTGAACCTAGCAAAAGGTTTCCACAACTATAAAGTGCTTGACACAGATATCGCAAAAACATGTGTTCCACTTCTTATTTGACAAATGCCATTGTCCCTTCACGCTGTCCAAATATACTTACAAGTATTTCTCAGCACACAGCGTGCGAGAAAATTAATAGGGGATAGTAACATGTCTTAAATTAAAAGTAACTTCTTCGTTCAAACGGAGAAGCATCTTTCATAGTGTCTGAAGTTTGGTTAAAATTTATATTTTCAAAATCATTTTTCTTGCATGACATACACAATATAACACTTTTTTTGCCATTCCATTATCTTGGTTGACATCGATTTCTACTGACAACAATCTAAGTTTCAGCAGAAAGTACAACCCCGTGGAGTGACACAAACACAAAGGACTATTGAAACACGTGACCCATTTCTAATTTGTCAGATTTCCTGGGTGAAAGAAATTATTGCCAGATTTTCGTCAATACAAACAGGAGTTTTAAAGTAGGCCGAACTTCTGACCATCAGCAGGGTCCATCTTGAAATATGTATATTGACGATTACACGAAGGCATGCTTGAAGGGGATACTCGTGTTGTTTACCATCGTTATCCCGTGTGTATCAAGCGTAGAAGACCATACAGGTACAAAGAGTGCCACCAATCACGACAAATCGCAGTACAGCTGTCATCCAGTCACGTACATTACGCCGCCAAAGAGTGACCGGAGGGATGCTCTTATATTTATGAATGAAAGGCTTCGGAGTATCAGCAAGCAGATGCAGGGAATGTCTGCGCACATGGATCGTAGACTCGTAGACCTGTACGACAAAATAACCAGCAAACTGGACAATCAACACAGACCGATATTACCCAATGGAACACAAGTGAGAGCTGTTGACAGCAAATTTGAACATCAGACGGGCAAGGTAGACAGCACGAATGGTCATCATGATATTATAATTCCTGTAAACACCACAGCAGGTAAAAGATTTTTTTTAGAAAGTGTTGTTTAAAACGCTACCCACATGGTCAAATCCGCCACCGTAGTTATGACATAAGTTGATAATTTTTTTTCACACCAATTAACATTTTTTGTCACAAAAGTACACATAATAGTAAATGCATACTTAAGATACCACGTGTGAAAGTACATTGCTGTGACAGGGACTAAAATCCAGTTGAGGTTACGCACCCCTTCAGAAAACATGCGATATATAATAAGCAATGAATTGAACAAAAGTTGGTGCAATTTGTACAGAAAGAGCTACCACCATTACATCTCCATATACGAATGCCATACAAAACAACACTTCAAACTAGAAAAGAAGATTTGCTTCAAAGCAAATCTGTCTGTGTGCCTTTTAAAGTTGTAAATATTAAATGCTATAACTTTTATCCTTTGGCACTTCACATCAAATTATGCTTATGGCTGGATGCAAATTTCAAAGTCCGTATGACCTTGACCATTGACCTTTACAGGTCACATGTAAATTTCGTAGTGTTACAACACCCACAATTTAAGCTCAACATGAACCACACTGGATGAAAATTTACCAAATTATGGCAAGATGAAACTTTCAAAGCGCAAAATGACCTTGCCCTTTGCCCTTTTGAGGTTACATGTTCTTACAAAAATGGGCAGTGTTGCAATACCTACAATCTGAGTCCAACATGATTAGAATTGAAAGGCAATTGGCCAAGTAATGGCACGATAAAACTTTCAATAGTCCAAATGACATTGACCTTTGACCTTTAGAGGTTACATGTAAGTTTAGAAAATGTGCAGTGTTAAAATAGCTACAATTTCAGCCCAACATGATCAAATTTATATAAAAAGTGGCCAAGTTATGGCTAGAAGAAAGCCACCATCAAAAGTGGCGTTTGACCTTGAAATGACCTTTGACCTTAAGAGGACCTCTACCTGAAGTGAACCTTGACCTTTAAATGACATTTGTCCTAAAATTAAGCTTTGACTTTGACAAGACCTTCACATTTGAGGTGACCTTTGCCTTGCTATGATTGAACTCCTATACACTCGGAACCACATCTACTATAATATATAAGATTATGAAGATTTAAAACTTTAATTAGCCTTCATTTGCACCAGCTCTCATTATGTAAAGGCGAGACTTCATCTATAGAAGTATAATTGTGCCAAGTTTGGAGATTCTATGTGTAATAATATCGAAATGAAATGTCGGACACATTTGCCTGTAAAGAAAGAAAGAAAGAAAGAAAGAAGGAAGGAAAGAAGAAAGAATTCCTAGAAAAACAATATGTCTGTGTTGACACATAGACATGAATAGATTAATGCACTACTTATAAACCAGTATGCTATTGAGACCCAGTGTGATGGAAATGATGGTCGAGAAACCCTTGGAATCGTTTTAGGTTGTTTGCAAATTATTTTTCACGGTAAAACATGTTCCAGATTTTGCTAACCTGAAAACATGGAAAATTATCCCACATTAAACCTGTAAGTGATATAACGTAGATTGAATTGTTCCATATCTATGAACTGTGAAAATTAGGTAAAACCAGTCATCAAACACCGCTGAAAGCATCTTTAGTTTGTGTGTTTGTACTTAAAATAACCATCATATAATCATGTAAGTTTTCAAATGGTTGACTATTCAGATCGTTGAACTATGGGGCCGTATTAAGTTTGGTACTGAAAAAGTTTTTATTCTTATAATATTCTTCAGGTAAAATTACCAGCCGAGGGAGGTCTGTTAACAGGTTTGAAGCCCAGAATATATCACAGTGTACCAGATGAGGATGCACAGACGTGAAATACATATCTGTTAAGCTATAATTTGGCAAAAAATAGTCGAACTTTTGCAAAAATGCCTAGAATTTTCCAAAATTTTGTAATCGTAACATATTTGCACCTAAGTTTCTTGTCCACACAATCCCCCCCCCCTTCCTGGAATTATACATGCGGTACTCTTTGTATTATGACCACCAATTGCAATTTCTTGAAATTCGTCATATCCTTCCTTGTTTTTCTGATGAGATGAAATAAAACTATTTAAGCCATTTTTAAGCTTTGCTGACCATAGGTCGCAGAGCTCAGGCAATTACTCGATCATGTCTGTGTGCCCGTCCGTAAACTTTTGTTGTGGACACGAAACAGTTTGCAGTTTTCAATTGAACCCCACACATATTAATGTACCATTACAGAAACATTATGCAGGCACAAGACCTACTCAGGCAAAGCAATCACATCCACATCAATCATCTTCAAACTACTTAAGTGGAGATTTTTCTGATTCTTTCATTTAGTAGCCTTTCAGAGATAATGAAATAAAAGAACAAACGACTAAACCCTTAAAAACTCTACTTGCTGACCAGGAAATAACGAAATAACAGCTGACGTTACAAAACATGCCGGCCATGAGCTCAAACAATCATGTAACTGTGGCTCAGTTTTGTTTTGGTATTTCGATGTACCAGTCTTAATTTCCCCAAACATGGGAAAATAAATAAAATTATTATCATTATTAAAACGCCTGTTTGTGCCCTTTGTGGCATGTGTAAATGATGGCTCCAAAACATTTAAAACTTTGTAGAGTTGCACTTGATCGATGACGCGTGTGCATCTACACATGGCTTGAGCACGCAATACCAACCGAAGTGGCAGTCTGGAAGAGAAACAAAAAGGACCAGAAAAGATTTGCTTCAAAGCAAATCTGTCTGTGTGCCTTCAAAACTTGTAAATATCAAATGCTATACCTTTTGTCCTTTGGTACTTCACATTCCATTAAGCTTATGGCTAGATGAAAATTTCAAAGTCCAAATGACCTTGACCTTTAAATGTCACATGTAAATTACAAAAATGTGCAGTGTTTCAATACCTACAATTTGACCTCGACATGACTGAAATTTTCTATTAAAATTGACCAAGTCATGGCTAGATGAAAATTAAGAAAAACCTCGACCTTTGACCTTTAGAGATTACATGTAAATTGCAAAAATGTGCAGTGTTACTATATCTACAATTTGAGCACAAAATGATCAAAATCCGATTACAATTGAACAAGTTCTAGCAAAAAGATAGTTTTAAATGGCCTAATGACATTAACCTTTGACCTTAAAAGGTCATATGAAAGCTACAAAAATGTGCAGTGATGCAATACATAAAATTTGAGTCCAACATGATCAAATTGGTCGAAAATTGAGCACGTAATGGCTAGATGAAAATGTCAAAGGTTCAAATGATCTTGACCTCTGACCTTTAGATGTTACATGTGAATTACAAAAAATATCCAGTGTTGCAGTATCTACAATATGGATTGAAAATTGTTAAAATTGGATGAAAATTGATGGAGTTATGGCTGGATGAAAATTTTAAAGGTCCAAATGACCTTGACTTTTGACCTATGGAGGTCACATGTGAATTACAACAATGTGCAGTGGTACAATATCTACAATCTAAACTTAACAAGAACCAAATCAGTTGAAAATTGACAGAGTTATAGCTTAATGAAAGTTTCAAAAGTCCAAATGACCTTGACCTTTGACCTTTAGAGGTTACATGTTAATTACAAAATTATTCATTGTTGCAATACCTACAATTTGGGCACAGCATAGATGAAAATTGACAAGATTATGGCATGATGCAAATTTCAAAGGTCCAAATGACCATGACCTTTGACCTTTAGAGGTTACATGTAAATTACAATAACATGCGCTGTTGCAATACCTACAATTTGGGTCCAATATGATCAAAATTTGATGAAAATTGACAGAAGTATGGCTGTGTGAATATCAAAGATCCAAATGAACTTGACCTTTGACCTATAAAGGTCACATTAAATTACAAAAATGAGCAATGTTATAAATCTATAAATTGAAGTTGGATTGGTTACCTACACCTATAATAGTTTCTGAGATCTTCAAGATTTACACTTTCAAATGGCCCTAATTTGCATAATTTTCAAAACCGTCGAAGCTCTTTACAAAAACTTAAAAGTTCGTGCATGGAAGCATTATTATGCCGCGTTTGGAGTGTCTACCTATGATAGTTTTCGTATGAAATGTTGGACAAATTATCTTGTAAAGAAAGAAGATAGAAAGAAATAATTCCTAGAAAAACAACAAATGTCTGTGTTGGCACACAAGAGTAATGTTACTGATGTGGACTTGTTGACAAATATCAATCCAAGCAGATACTTTTGATCAATGCTCAGACTGTGGTCACGTGTTTGGTATTGCGGTAAAGTCAGATATGTTTGGACAGATATTGAAAATCAAACTGCTGTGCAGAAATAAAGGATGACTGTCAGGGTGTCAAATTTGTTGCTTGGATGATTTCAAATTAAATGAAATATCGCTATTTGGTACAGAAAGTATTGTAAAGAACTCACGCACTATAATTAATTGCCATACCTACTGAATGCCTATTCTACAAGGACATAAATCAGTACGTCTTGAATAAAGAAAATTGCTTGCCCGCTTTTTCTTGGTACAGGATCCAAAGTTCAACATTCTGTTTTCCATAGATCCATAATTTTTTGCGATCTGGAGAACCGCACTATATTTCTGTCAATTCATTTATCTATTTTCAAAGATTTCACAGGTAAAACTGACTGTCCTTATTATCTATGGCATAATAATATGAATATACTTTCAGTGTCATTCTTGGAAAGCTTTCTATGTAATAATCAGACACACCGCAACAGCTGCAAGTAATCAAATATTTGGCTGCCATCGTAGATACTGTAATATATGAAATGAATAAAATAGGTAACCAAGCATGAGGAAAGGCCTAAATAGACTTTCTGAAATCTGGCAATTATAAATTCATTCTTTCTTTCTTTCTTTCCTTCTTTTTTCTTTCTTTCTTTCTTTCTTTCTTTCTTTTTTCTTTCTTTTTTTTTCTTTTTCCTTCTTTTTTACAGGCAATTTTGTCCTACATTTCATTTCAAAAGTATTACAATTTCCATCCAATTCTAATCATGTTAGACTCAAATGGAGGTATTACAACATTGCACATTTTTGTTAGAACCTGTAACCTCTAAAGGGCATAGGTCAAGGTCATCTGGCCCTTTGAAAGTTTCATCTTGGCATAACTTGGTCAATTTTCATCTGATTTGGTTCATGTTGGGCTTAAATTGTGGATATTGTAACACTGTACATTTCTGCAATTTACATGTGACCTGTAAAGGTCGAAGGTCAAGGTCATTTGAACTTTGAAATTTTCATCCAGCCATAAGCTAAATGGAATGTGAAGTACCAAAGGACAAAAGTTGTAGCCCGTAATATTCACAACTTTTGAAGGCACACAGATTTGCTTTGAAGCAAATCTTCTTTTCTAGTTTTGCAATGAAATGTTTGTTATAACATTAGTTATCGAGACTTTATTACTTTGTACCCGGTATAGCATAAAAGTAGCGTTTCTATTTCCATGAATAAGAAAAATGATCACCAGTGTATTCTTGCATTTCTTATTAATTTCCATGCGTTTTAACAAGGAAGGACGACAGAAATAGAAGGAGAAAGCACTCCGAGATGGCAGGAGAGTTCATTTCTACCCTCTTTGGTTTTAGGAAGTGTATGTATGAGTGGTATACTGTAAAAAATTGTTTGTTGCCGAATAAGTAACAATTTCCGAACATTAAAACCGCCGTTGTAAAGTCGATGTAAACACTTTTACTAAAGGCCACTACGCTCGTCCGCCTGACTGTGCCACCGTACAGAAGGCCGGAGCCACGGCAGATGGCGTGTACAGAATATTCTTAGATGAGGCAGACAGAGAAGGGACTTTGGCGTACTGTGACCTGACCACTGATGGAGGAGGGTGGACGGTAAGCCTTTTTCCCTATGACTTGGCATAAACAGGAAGGGCAGGTTTAAATTGTAGTGTGGTGGATGAACGAAAGTGACACCACAGATTTACAGAAATAAATTCGAGTACAAGCTGAGAACATCTGGTTTGTGTCTTACACTTTGCGCTCCTTGGCGAGGCTAACCCATGTGGCGCAAAGATGCCCATTGTCTGTGGATTGGATCAAAACGTGTGATTTAGGTAATTCCTACAAATAGTACAGACGATCAAACGTATGCGGTTGTTAAATCATGTAATCAAAATAAACAAGACTGTCTTCTTCACACAGACCTAACACGAACCTATATGGAGTTTTAATGTATTTGTCTCAAATGTAATGTACCCGTTTTTCAGCATTATTAACAACAGAGTTGGTTTTTAATGTGCCTGTTCCCGCAATCGGCTGTGTTGTTAATAAATACGTTAAAACTACTGACAATTTGTGACATCACTGGGGCTCGGGTGCTAATTATGTTGTTTTTATGCTTGGAGTCTAAATCGAACTGTCTGCTTGTTTCCTTAGACTTTGTACAATTCAAGATGTAATACGTAGCTTCTTGCAAAATTACCAAACCATTCTACCTACCACTCCCAAAAACTTTAAAATTTATTTTGGTTTTTACTTGTATTATTTAGATTATGACAGCCTGCTCTGATGGTTTCTGGTTTGCTCTCACTCGAAATCTAAATCGTCTGGTAGCCTGTCCGTGAAGACATTTGTCGACTAAGTTGTTGCTTGTGCTGCAAGCACATCCATCTTGGCATGTCTTAACTCTTTCAATGCTAACTGCGACTAAAGTCGGACTACTTGAGACCGAACCTTGGCATTGAAAAAGTGAAAAGAGGGACGGAGGCAATTCAAATATATTCTACTTACATTTGTTTAGCTTGACCCATCTGTGCCCCACCTAAGTTGTTGCAACTGACACGTCAGAGATTATATGGAACTGTTAATTGAATTGCTTCCCCATGTATCCAGGTAGTCTTAAATTGCTTTTTTTTTGTGACCAGGTATTCCAGCGAAGACAAGATGGCTCCGTCAACTTTTACAGAGATTGGGAAGCCTACAGGAAAGGGTTTGGCAATCTTCATGGGGAGTTCTGGTTTGGTAACTATCTCCTCATTACCACTAAACAAAATAATATCCCACTTTAGAAACAACGAAAGCAATATTTGTACAACTTCAAAACATCCACAGAGGTGACAGTGTTTGAACCATTCGTTACTTTGCTGTCGTCTGTTCTTTAGTCAATAAACTTAAGTGAATAGATGTAAAACCCAAAGGGCCACAATATCTGTAGGAGCAAGTGAATAGATATTTAACACAAAGGCCACCAATATCTGTAGGACAAGTGAATATATATTAAACACAAAGGACCCCAATATCTGTAGGGGCAAGTGAATAAATATTAAACACAAAGGGCCCCAAAATCTGTAGGGGCAAGTGAATAGATATCAAACAAAAAAGGCCCCAAATTCTGTCCGGGCAAGCAGATAGATACTTAACACAAAGGGCCCCAATGTCTGTAGGGCATGGAATTAATTCCCAACTAAAGCTATCAGAAATGGTCCATTGTGATAAATACGCCTGGAAAACGCAGACAAAAGCTGTTGACTCCATTTCCTTTTTATGTTTTAATATTACTGTGAAAGACTCGCACGTTAGTGCAACTCTCCTCCAGCGGGTTTGTGGAGAATAGACTTGATCATATATCAGATAACAAAAATATGAATAAATAAATAAATAAATACATAAATAAATAAATAAATAAATAAATAAATAAATAATGAATTAATTAGTAAAATAGATAGATATATAACAAACAAACAAACAAATAAATAAATAAATAAATAAATAAATAAATAAATAAATAAATAAATAAATAAATAAACAAATAAATGAAAAAGTAATCTTTACATTATTCCCGCCTAATATTGACAGAGGTGCCACTGGTACTTTAAATTCAATTTCAACCTCTAGTTACGGTCAAGGGAAAATGGTATTAACGGACCCAGTGTTTCCTTTGACCCCCAAATGGGAGTATATTACTCCTTCAAAACCTGAAATACCCTCTGAAAAAATTCTAAAGGATTAGAAGTCTTGTTTATGAACATGCAACATAGGTAAAAATCTAGTCTTCTCCCGTGAATTTCCCTTCTTGTGACCCCTTGAAAAAATTCCAGGTGGAAGCACTGGGACCTAATAAAAACTATGGATAATGGACGATTTTGAGGTGCTTTATGTGTAGAATAAAAGGCTGATATTCTTACCCGGTAACCACCTTAATTAATGTCAGCGGATGTTATAATCCTGCTAACTGATTGACAGCACTGCAAAAGTTCACATACTTGTGTCCATGTACCATGTTACATCGTATCTGAATACACTTGATAATGTATTGAATGGGATTTATGATCCAGATATGTGTATCTGTAATCACCTAAATGATTGAACGATAATATCAACGAATATCATAATTTACAGGAAATGATAATCTACATAGACTGACCGATAATTCTGGGAACAAACTAAGGATTGATATGAAGGACTGGCGCGGACACAAAAGATATGCTTCCTATGGATTCTTCTATGTTGAAGGAAGCGGTAACAACTACAGGTTGACAGCTAAAGATTATACGGGAGATGCAGGTATGTGGTTAAATATTCGATTCAAAACTGACTCATAAAGGTGAAATAGACAAATTTAACTTTTTGCTTCAGTGTTCAAAATATTTTTCAAAAATATTTAAAACATAGATTACCGTTCACGAGTTTCACGAGATATTGACGGTGTTCATATCTCTATAAGTACGGCAGGCAAATTCTATTGAAGCTTATGTTTATGATACATTCATTCGACATCAAGTAGAAGTGTTTTGCTGGTGTGTTATGTCATGTCATGTTCTGTTGCATTCTGATGATAATAGTTACATCAACAACACATAGGGCCATGAAAATATACCAGCCACGTGTAATTTCACAGAGAGAGAGAGAGAGAGAGAGAGAGAGAGAGAGAGAGAGAGACAGACAGACAGACAGACAGACAGAGAGAGCAGACAAACATACAAGAAAACCCAAACAAACAAAAGCAAAACAAAACTAAAACCTAAGACGGCTGTCTGTTTGAACTTTGCGTCCAGAGCTGACCTTGCAACAATCAACCGAAAATAAGTCCCACCCTGTTCCATGAGTACCCAGAACAATTTGAGTGCAATTTTAAATCTATTCACCAAGTGGCTTTATGGAAGACAATTTCGAAGATTTCCCCCCTTCCCCCCCAAAAAAAATAACAATAAGGAAAAAAAAATTGAAAAATTACTAGCGCATGATCACTTAAGGGAACTTAGCCGGGACTCGTCCAAGGCATATCTCCACCAAGGTCAAGCTAATTTGGCTGAAGGTCTATTTCAGTCCCCATTGGCTTACATTCTACAATCAACAGGAAAGTACACATATACCAACAAGTACCTAACTGAAATAATCGTTAAAAATCAAGGATCTGGAGCATTACCACCTATGGAACAATTAGATGGACCCTTGTATAAGATTCATTTCTTCCAGATTTCAGCACAATCTGACTGACCCTTTAGGAGAAGTCGAAAATAAATTCAACTTCAAAAAAGAAAAAGAAAACACAAAAATAGAGAAAATTCAATTGTTGAACAAATTTAAGTGTAGGCTAGAAGTGCCCGTATGAAATTTCGAAGCAATTGGCTGAGCACTTTTGGGGAAGAAGATTTTCGAAGATTTTGCCTAAAAATGCAGGCAAAAGAAACCAAAAGTCACCGAAGCGTGGCTAATGGAACACACTTGATCGAGACCCACCACAAGGTTGATCCCCAGCTAGTCTGAAGTGCGTTTGGCCAACGGTTTCGGAGAAGAGATCGAAAATGAAAAAAAAATGTGGACCGACATACGGACGACGCACGATCTTATAGCCTCAGCTGACTGACATGTCAACTGAGGTAAACAACCAGTCCGAGGTGCGTCAAGTGTAGTTTATATTATTCTGGGGGCATTATTGGTTAATGATTTTATCCTGCATTTTAAGGCTGTGCTGCATATGAAATTTATAAAATAAATTAAAAAAAATTCAAACCCCTGAGAGTGTGCATTGTTTTGTATTAAGTATAAACTTTGGCAACGCCATTTGGAATGCCATTTTCTCCTGCGGAAAACAGAAGAAACTTCTCTATTGTAAACAACTTGATCAAACAGTTCTCTGTAATGTAAAACGCATCACACTTAATTTAAGTTCTATGGCCATTTTCAGGTAATTCTCTTAAACAACACGATGGCAAATTGTTTTCCACGAGAGACAGGGACCAAGATCTGGAGCAGAGAAATTGTGCTAGAGAATTCTTGGGAGGCTGGTGGTACAGTAACAAAGGCTGTTTCTCCGCCAATCTCAACGGCCCCTATGTAAGGTCTCATAACTGGTTCTACTCAGTGTGGTGGAGCACGTCAGGATCAGATGGTACTTCGGTGAAGTATGTAACTATGAAGGTCCGACCATACAGCTTTACAGCTTAACTGAGTCAACATATTAATGACCCTAATTTCATTTTATGACAGAAAAAATAAACAAATAGAATATTTATGCTAACTACACGGAGGTTTGTAAACGGGGAAGGAAAAAACGAAAACTAGTGTGATAGTTTATGGAGAGTGTTTTGGTTAAATGTTCACTGTATTACGTATATGGTGTGCATTATTGGCAACCGTGTTCACTGTATTAGATACGCATATAGTTGCACACGAGCAACCGTTGTTGGCCACTTTGAGCTGCAGGTTCTCATTTGAGATAATTTACGTCCACAAAGAAGTCGAGGGCGATGGATCAGCAGCTTAGCGCTTTTCCAATTTTTAAATGAGTATGTTCAAACTAAAAACCATTTTGATTTGTGCCCCCTCCTCCTGTAGGGGGGGGGGAGCATATAGCAATTACTTTGTCCGTGTGTTTATGTTTGTGTGTGTGTGTGTGTGTGTGTGTGTGTGTGTGTGTGTCCGTCCGGACGGATAGTTTTCACGCGATAACTCGAAACGTTTTTTTGTTTAGGGCTTTCATATTGTACATCTTTATACTCCTGAGTAAGGTCTTGGACAAGTTCAAAAATTGGTGACCGTGATCCAATTTCCAAAGTCATATAGCTATTTGAATGAATTTGATTTTCACGCAATATCTTGAAACATTTTGACATAGCCCTGTCAGATTACAAGTGATTACAGTCCTACATCAAGTCTCAGACGACTTAGAAGATGGGTGCCCTTGACCCAGTTTCCAAGGTCACAGAGTCATTTTCATGAATTTGGTTTTCGTGAAATAACTTGAAACGTTTTTGACACAGACCTTTCTTATTGTGCATGTTTTAGTCCTACATAAGGTCTTGGACGAGTTGGAAGATGTATGACCTTGACCTAAATTCAAAGGTCACAGAGCCATTTTAGTGAATTTGGTTTCGCAGAATAAACTTTAAAAGTTTTGTACATGGGAGTTTTATATTGCACATGCTTATAGACCTGAACAAGGTTTTAGAGGATTTCGAAATTAGGGGACCTTGACCTAATTCCTGAGGTCACAGAGCCATTTTAGTGAATTTGTTTTTCTTGCGGTAACTTGAAAAGTTTTTTATATTGGCCTGTCAAATTGCAGATTTTAACAGTCCTACATAGGATTTCGGACGAGTTTGAAGATAGGTGACCTTTAACCAATTCCCAAGGTTACATAGGAATTTTAATGAATTTGTTTTTCACACGATAACCTGACAAGGTTTTTTTTGCACAAGGCTTTCATATTGCACAGTTTTAAAGTACTGAATAAAGTCTCGAATGAGTTTGAAGATGGGTGACCTTGACCCAATTCCCAATTCCAATGGTCACAGAACTATTTTTGTGAATTTGGTTTTCACGCGAAAACTTGAAACTTTTTTGCATAGGGGTTATATATTATACATGCTTATATTCCAGAATAAGGTCTCAAAAGAGTTCGAAGATGGGTGACCTTGACTAATTCCTAAGCTCACAGAGTCATTTTAGTGAATTTGGTTTTTACTTTTACGCGATACCTTAAAAAGTTTTTGACACAGACCTTTCTTATTGCACATGATTTTAGTCCCACATAAGGTGTCGGACGAGTCGAAGGTGGATGACCTTGACCTAAATCCTTAGGTCACAGAGCCATTTTAGTGAACTGGGTTTCGCGCGATAACTTGAAAAGTGTTTGGCATAGGCTTTTTAATTTGTAAGTGAGTATAGTCCTACATAAGGTCTCAGACGATTTCGAAAATGGTGACCTTAAAACCTTTTTTGCAAGCTCATAGAGCCACAAATGTGTCCAGTTATTATCTGAAAACACACTTTTGTATATCCATGTTACATTGTACTTTCTGATCAAAGAAATTGTTGCTTATACAATAATTTAAACCAAAGTGTCACAATTTTGATTTGCTTGTAATCTACTGATCGTGACCTTTCCAAGAATATATATTTTGCTTGGTTAATGTGAATACTTTTCACTTTATGTGTCAAAAAGTGAAACATTGACTTTCTTTATCGCGCATAGCCTTCCTGCCTTAGGAACAAAAAAGTATATTTTCTATATTATGTAATTCCTTTATCTAACATTTTCAGTTATCTGACACATTTTCAGGGAACGGATGGTGTCAATATTATGAATTTTAACTGTATGTGCCACATAGTGCTACCAGCTATATAAAGTATCACATTTGACAAACCATGTACTTTTAAACACCTCCATTTAAGACCCCCAAGGACTCTTGTAGATTCACCTGCTTTTGAACACAACTTGCCATTATTTACCCTTTTGTCTGGTGATAAACGCAGTCTTAGTCTCAACATGCTTAAGTAGAAGCTGCCATTATAATGGCTATGAATATTCACATAGTGTAAAAATGCCCCCTGTCAGTACCGACAGCTGTATGATGGGGGGGGGGGCATGGATTTAGCAATCTCTGATTGCATTGTAAGTCTAACTTTAAAGGAGATTTTGATATAAGGAGTGACCCAATCTGAATACATTATTTAATATCTTTTTTCAATATGGTCATAAATTTGATGATGTTTATGAACAGCATCGTGAAATGAAATAAGCTTGCAAGACTTACATCCCCGTTGGCCAAGAGGGGTCACCTTATATCTCCTGACCAACAGAGCGCACAGGGTGTCATACGATATTGAACAGTTGTGATTTATAAATGACAGGAACAGTAATGTGAAAAGTACGTTTTTACATTCACTCAGGGCTACCTCTGTCTATAAAATATGCAAATATTTATGACAGGCACTGTGGATTTATGTTATATAAATGGCAAGTTTGTTGTTAAATAAAAGGCCTTTACATGCCACTGATACCTGATACAAATGTATGACCAGAATAAAAATGTACGAACACAATATTGTGAAAAGGGAACATATGATTGAATTTTGACACGCATATAAAACGCAGGAAATGAACTGCACGGGGTGTCAGAAGACTCCATCTCCAACATATCAGGTTCCGATTGCATGGGGGAACCTGAATTTGATGAACTATGGTTTTTTTGTTTTTTGTTTTTTGATCCATCACCACCAGATTTTATTGAAAGTTAGGGTATAACAAGGAAAGGTGAAAGGGATCAAAGAACTCACTGCATGTGCACCATGAACTTGATTAAATGGTGTCCAGTTCAGTCCATATATAAGACAAATGGATTTAAGGAATTAAATTCATTGTTTGTTTAAAACTTAATTCATTAACAGGATCCAGTTTACTCTATGTACATACCGAGATGACTCGAATACATCGATCCAGCTCGCTCTGTCTCAAGCCGTAACGGGTATCCAAATATTAGATCAAATGCGGTGTTCCTCGCAACATGAATCATACAATACTAAACGGTATCTCATTGAAATGCTTGAAATGCACACATAAAGTGCAGATATTGCAACATAAATAGCCGGAGTGAAGAGTGTTGATATTTTGCATGGACTGTGTTTGTCAAAGTACATTTATAACGGTATCAACCTGTTTCTCCCCTAGGCTTTATGGATGGAATAGTTATAATAATATATAAAACTTCAATATTGTATATTTCAAGTTATGTTTAAATAAAGTGTTCTTTTTAACCAAGGAAACAGTGCTGTTACTAAGAAATGTAAATATGGTGATTCATGAAATAAGAACTGGGTGCCTACAAGTGTAATGTATTCATGTCCTAAGATAGATACTAAGTTGCTTATTGTCCACAAATATAAATAACTATCAAAGACACCATTGATGGCATACGTAAAACAAATACACATATATGACGACATATGCAAATGTTTATTTAAGAAGTTTTAGCACCGCATATTATCAAAGAAAAATATACATAAAAAAACCAACTGTTTCAGCACAGTTATGTACATAAATTATTTGCACGCATTTTAGAATATTATTAAACTTGTAATAAGGTACATCCGCACATGGATATGTGACATTTCAAATGTATGTCACAAACATAACCGTTTATTGCATAACTACCCAACACAGTTGACCTTTTCCTCAGATTTGAGATCTTTGGATGGTGTTCTTTTAAACAGTTTATACTTTTTATGTATTTGCACGAATACTGTTCAATCAGTGAACCGTTTTAAAAACTTATTTCGTAAAACACTTTTTGTGTACCTGCTGTCGTTACTCTGATGAAAGGATACTGCAGTTTTTCACTTGTGACAAGGCTTCTTCATCAGGTTACAGTGACAAAAATAAAAGGTGAAAATTAAGGACTCCAACAAAATAATTTGTGTACAGTGGTGTGCTATAAAAGCCTGTCCTAACTGATCAAACAAAGAAGAACATTTAAAATGTAATGTAAAATTCTTTATGGTATATTTTACTAAGAATGCAATTTTGGATATTTGTATTGATCTCTTTCACCATATAGCTAACAGGGCAAGCAAAAATGGAGGTAATTAAGTTTTCAAATGTACTGTTGTTGAACACAAGGCTATAGCTCTGGTATGTTTTGTGTCATCGGTGAATACAGTCGACAGTATGAATTGGACATGTTTTGGGTCAATACTGAATGCATGCTACAGTATGAACTGGCCATTTTGGGTCATCAGTGAATACGTTCTACAGTTTATGAACTAGTATAAAATGTGTAACAACATTTGATGTAAATAAACGCAAAAGATGTTCAATAGAACGATTTTTTGCAGAGGGTGTAAATGTAGTTAACTTCTTTGTTAGACAAGTTTCAAAATTTTACATTTGACCCTTCTTTTTGGTGATTAGAAAGATGATACTTATGGTGATATTCTAATGAAATTCTTTTACGTACACGCTACAGTGCCAGCCCATTGTATTGATGGATATCGTTTTCTGGCGTATATACATTGTCACTACTAAGCAAATGATACCATGGCTTTGGCGTTTGCTCCTATCATATGCAAAGTCTTGATATAGTGCGTTGAATAGGATGACTGTTGTCCCCCTGCATCGTATATTTCATTAATGAAGAACTATATGAATTAACAAAAGTATTATTAATCTGTTTGATCGTTCCGTGAGTTTGAACACCTGTCCGACACATGTTCATATAATGCACTAAAATTTCAAGACAGCATCCAGAATTACCAGCATGGTCATCAATACATTGTTTGTAATTACATACTCCAAACGTACCTTAAAGTTTCATAAACACCATTTCGGCCATACTCCACTCCGTAGCGTATGGTACTTCCATGAAAGAATGTATTTCATCCCTGATTTCAGACAGGTAACAACATAAAATGGTCCGCAGTCGTTTAAATCGATCCTCTCATCTTTAAAATAACATTTTTATCACTGTCGAAATTTGATGGGACTAAATAACAAACTTTGAACCCCGATTTTCCTTGAACGGATAAGCTAAGCTTTAGTGTATGTGTCCTTGGTCAGTTACGCGAAACACCAGAAAGCTCTTACAGTATGTCATTATTTGAAGCAAATTAGATGATATCCTTTCAATTGATATAGTGTCAATACCATGTTTGAAAAATATCAAAGTAAAACATATCCATGTTGGTATCGGTTAAACGCAATGTACAAAAAAAAAAAAAAAACAAACAAAAAAAAAACAAACAAAAAAACAAAAACAAAAACAAAAACAACAACAACAACAACAAAAAAAAAAAAACAAACAAACAACCCACAAAAAAAGCCCAGCTTGATCTTAATTAAAAGGCAAGAACCACAATTTCATAACGCCCGAAAGTCCAGAGGTGAGATAGTTCGTTTAATCTTAAGATGACGTAGAATTTTTTAAAAAATTATAGACATACTTGAGTAAATGGTTCTGAATAACCGTACTACCCATGTTCATGGAGAATAATTCTTCAATACTGCAGCACAAAGCAAAATGCAGAAGGTGCGAACTTAGACTCTAGAAGCAATCAAAAAACACAAGAATTCTTTTGTGTAACCCGCTGGTTCTAAGCACTTATCTTCGTAACGGTCCAAGTATCCTCCAAAAAGTACATGTTTTTAAAATGCCCCGCATCCGGAGTCCAAACAACACTGTTCATAACATTTGAAAGCGTTTTTTTTTTCAGACATGTAATTGCAGCATGACGTTAATTTCAGGGACAAAAATTGAAATATTTTTGAAAAACTGTTTGATTTAACAACAATGACAAAGTTGCCAGATATTGTATGCAGAATGGTCAAAAAGTGCAGCACACGGGTAAAACGGTACAGCATTATGGGTAGCAAGTGCATCATAGTTTTCAAAGGTTACCAAAATATTTTTACATGTCAGTTTACTAAACCCTGCTCGGAGTTATCTGAATTTTTTTGTACATTAACACTGACACAGTAGCCGGAAATTGTAAGCACAGTGGTCACAAAGTGCAACTGAGGGGTTAACGCTTGGAGAGGCACACACCCACAACGGCACAACAACGACAATGTATGTCTCGGTGCGAAGAATGGTTTATTTTGCTGACAGCACAATTTAGATATCGTGTCCTCTAGTGACCTTTAGAAAAAATAGGACGGAGGGCCAAAAATGGGATATTAGGATTGAGAAGAAAATCGCATTTGTTTAATGCAAGCCAAAGCAACAATATATTTCCTAAGATGATGTTTCACTGATACGATGGAATCCATTTAAAACTTAGAATGAGTACTTTACACTTTCAATACTTTACACTTGCAATTTAATTGTATGTCAGATCTGTCACAGCAAGCATGAGAACCACAACTGCGAAAAAGGCTATCCTTATCATACTAATTAGCACAAATAAACAAAGGGAAAATGAATAAAAGTAGTATCTATATACCCAAGCTGGGCTTTGAGGTAGCTGGGATAATTTTTTTTTGCAATCTTTAGGCTAAATGAAACTGTCGTGAATGACTTTAAAAACATGAATTACCGTCCATGCACAGTTATGCCTGTGTGCCAACGCAGACATTCCGTTTTTCCTCGAGTTCTTTCTTTCTTTCTTTCTTTCTTTCTTTCTTTCTTTCTTTCTTTCTTTCTTTCTTTCTTTCTTTCTTTCTTTCGTTCTTTCTTTCTTTTTCTTTCTTCTTAACTACCAAATACTGTTCGCTCGAACACTATAACACTTACTAACTTCAAACTTGGCATGGTTATGGTTCTATACACTGAATTTGTACCATTAAATAAAGAAGAGATAATATGTTGAAGATTGTGCAGATTAGGGACATTTGAAAATTCAAATCTTTAATATCTCCAAAACTATTATAATTACTGGTAACCAATCCAACTTCAATTCATATGTTTGTAACACTGCACATTTTTTGTAATTTACATGTGACTTCTAAAGGTCAAAGGTCAATGTCATTTTGCCATTTATATTTTCTTCTAGCCATAACTCTGTCAATTTGTATCCAATTTTGATTATGTTGGGCTTAAGTCGTAGATGTTATAATGCTGCACATTTTTTTTGTAAATTACATGCTACCTTTTAGGATGTAAGATCAAAGTCATTTGGGCCCTTGAAATTTTCATCCAAGCCATAACTCAATTTCCATCCAATTTTAACTATACTGGACCCAGATTGTAGGTATTGCAACACTGGATATTTTTGTAATTTACACGCCACCTCTAAAGGTCAAAGGTCAAGGTCATTCGGACCTTTGAAGTTTCCATCTGACCATCATTTGGTCTATTTTGATCAAATTTTAATCACGGTCGACCCAAATTGTAGGTATTGAAAGACTGTAATTTACATGTGACTTCCAAAACTCAAAGGTCAAGGTCAAGGTCATTTTGTCATTTAATCATGTTGGGCTCAAATTGTAGATGTTGTAACACTGCACATTTTTGTAATTTACATGTAGCCTCCAAAGGTAAAAAGTCAAGGTCATTTTGCTATTTGAAATCTTCCAGCCGTAACTTGGGCAGTTATTATCAAGTTGTAATCACGTTTGGCTCAAATTGTAGCAATTGTAACACTGCATTTTTTTGTAATTTAAATGTGAACTTTAAAATTCAAAGGTCAAAATCATTTGGACCTTCGAAATTTGCATCCAGTCATAACTAGATCAATTTGTATCTCATTTGGTTCTTGTTGCTCTTAAATTTTAGGTATTGTAACATTGCACATTTTTGTAACTCATATGTGACTTCTATTTCTATGGGTCAAAGGTGAAGGTCATTTGGACCTTTGAAATTTTCATCTAGCCTTATCTCTGTCAATTTTCATCTGATTTGGCTCCTGTCGGGCTTAGATTGTATATATTGTAAAACTGTACATTTTTGTAATTTTACATGTGACCTCTAAGGTCAAAGGTCAAGATCATTTGGACCTTGAAAATTTTCATCTTACCATAACTTGCTTAATTTTCATCCAATTGCAGTCATGTCATGTTGTAATACCTGGAACTCAAATTGAACTTATTGTAACACTGCACATTTTAAAATTTACATGTCACCTCTACAGGTCAAAGGATAAGCTAGATCAATTGGAACTTTGAAATTTTTTATCTAGCCCTATTTTAAAAATTTTGAAGGCATGCAGACAGCTTTGTAGCAAATCTTCTTTTCTAGTTTACATACATATTTATGGCCCTGCTTTCGTTTTGATACTGCCTTGTAGGCCCTGTAGTTCATCCGGCGGCTCAAACCGACGTCTCATGTGCTGAAACGTTTCAGCAAAGGACATAATACATCATCTCCACTTAAAATCATCCAGTTGGCCATCTAAACTGTGGCCTATAAAGACAACGATGTAGTCCGTACCACCTCCACCCCCCCCCACCTCCCAGCAAGAAAACGCACTCTGTTAGACGGTGAATTAATGCTTGCCTAAGTGCGTACCAAAACCACGAATATGCTCTATTTGTGCGGTTAGTTTTCTTACTTATTGAGCTAAATATCCATTTCTTCGGCATGAAAATATATGTTTCCCGACTTTGGTTTTTCCAAGTTATGTAATACAAGTAGTTTTGATATTTCAATACTCCCAACAGCCTGACCATGCAACTAACTGCACAACCCATCGGACAGCAGGCGCCTGCAGACGGTTTGCAAATATCAAGATGATGCGGATGAGGAAGGGCTCCGTGTGACCTTACCACAGCAGGAGGCGACTGAAGGCAAGTCCAGCTGGTGGAGAAATCCTGGGAACAAATACAACCGAAGGAAAGGGTGTATGAAGTCCACGGAGTGACAGCATTCCCAGGGTCATACTGTGACCTCACTGCCGGTGAAACAGAGTGGACGATTAATCGAGCTCATTTACACATAAGATCAAGGGAAAGGATATTAACGTTTTAGCATTTCAGGGTTTCGGTCGTGGTACCACAGGTCTATTACATGACTCTGCTGTTAAACACCATTATAAATTTATTTATTTATTTATTTATTTACTTACTGACTCACTCACTCACTCACTTATTTATTTATTTATTTATTTATTTATTTATTTATTTATTTATTTATTTATTTATTTATTTATTTATTTATTTATTTTCGTGTACATTTTGTCCCCAGTTTTTCACTATTGTTCCGAAAGGTAGCAAACATGGCATGTGATTGACCTAGTAGTGAAAGGCATTCTATGGTTTGGAGTAGTCAGCATGTTGAACATCATACACATTAGGGCTATATGAAATTTATAATGTTTAACATCTTAAAAACTATTGATAGTAGAAGCGCCACTCCTGCTGTAACTCATATGTTTGTGCAATAGATGCACCTAATGAACCAGAAACAAAAGGAGTAGAATTTTTATTTATGCAAATTAGGGGCACTTGAAAATTTAAATGATGAATGTCTTCGAAACTATGAAAGGTACAGGTACCATTTCAACTTTAGTTTACAGGTTCGTGCCACTGTATAGGCGCATCCAATGGAACACAGACAAAGGTTGTAGAATTTTAAATTTTGCTAATTCGGAACACTTGGACAATAAAAATGTGCTAGAGGTGTCCGTCATTCTTTCAATGCCTAGGTTTGTGACACAATTTTAGCCATAATTGTATTTTAAATCCTGGTGAGGGCTTGCTTTGCATTGATTTATTGAGCAATTTAGAATTAAATCTCTCTTTCAAGTGGTGTAATGTGCCTAAATTTAACATTTAAAAGACCACTGGAGTCATTCTCACATTTTATATGTATTTATTTATTATTTATTGAGCTTCAATCAGCATTACATCGAGATAAAAGGAAAATAAAACATAACAACACAGTAAAACAAATACTGCCGACTTGGAAGAGTCAAACAGGTGATTATACATATACAAGTTGACTCCCCATCTATGATTGGCGATAAAGATGAGTACAGCTATCAATGGATAATAATGGTGATGATAGATTAAAAAGAGGTCAAAGACGATGAAACATATGTCCGTGTTTAAAATACAAATATAAGGAGCTTGAGCAGACTATCTCCTGTAAAATAATTCGTCAAATTAAGATACTTAGTATCATTTTTACTTTTAAAAAGTTTACAAAAATCGCAAGCAGTCGATCACAATAATCTGCTACCTGTATTTTGGAGAGAAACACCTGCTCAGCCATGTACACGTATTGGACGAGTCAAAATATTCTTTTGTGCAACTTGGTGTAGTAAGTATTTAGTCTACTTTTCAAAACATGGATAGATTAAGGGAGGGTAAGATGTTCCAAGTATAAATAGAGCGAATTACATAGGATGAATGGAAAGTTTGTTTTACATTTGGTTATTTTGAAACGTAGACTATTGTCGGAAGTACATAAATTTTTCAAGTCTGTTTGAATGGGGAACATATTGAGGAAATCTACCTCGTAATAGCCTAACCATTAACACATTTGTACAAGAATACAAGATCCAGTTGTTCACGCCCATAAGATAATGGGAGTAGATTATATTTAGCAAGGCGGGACTCTTACGATTCAGGGAGCCCTAAGATGTCTCTGGTCGCTCTTCTTTCAACATTTTCCAGCGCCATTAGATTTTTCTTGCTAGTAACAGTCCACACAACCGTGCCATATTCAATATGACTCCGCACTAACGCAATGTAAAGTCTTTTAATTGCTTCATGGGGAGCTTTATACCCGCACGTTTTTTTATTACTCCCAGGGCACGGTTAGCTTTAATGCAACACTTAGCAACTTGCTTTGGCCAGTTGAGGGAAGTGTCTAATTCGAAGCCAAGGTCATTCTCGGATGATACCCGATTTAGTGGGGTATTGTTCATAGGTAAAAACAACAGGAGCGAGGGACCTACTGACAGTAAGGATGCTGCGTTTATTAGTGTTGAACTTCATACCCCATAATTTACTCCGAGAGACTAGTTTTGATGCAGGTGCAACATGTGAACACACAATTCAAGATTGTATGATTTTACTTTGTGCAAGTTTTGAACGCACACCGAATGATCTGCTTTTGAAGCAGTTCTTTTCTAGTTTGCACCACGGTTTTCGTTTCCTAGGAATTTCAATCTGATAAATTGAATTTGTTCGCATGACCCGTATACAGTACTTGCCAGTTTGATTTGCCCATAAAATATCTCAAGGGTGCACTTCAGATTTTAAAAGGCTGTACTTTTCTTTACTGATCTACCCCAGGGATTCAGGGGCAATTGTAAATGCTCTTGTACATTTTGTTTAATCCATCAATTATTTGGTAAAACAGATGTGCGAAATATGTCTCTTTAATTCAAATGCATTTGAATTTTTCTCAAAGGTTTTCAGTCACCCCCTGAAGATTACACCCGATGGCAGACAAGCGAGAAAAAAAAAAGAAAAAAAAAAAAAAGAAAAAAAAAAAAAAAAGAAAAAAAAACCTGAAGTCATCAACCAGCACCCGTGTACGTTGCATACGAATATGTAAAGCATAGTTTAAGTACCAGGCCACAAACTTTGAGCATGTGATGGCCAAATTACTCGACTCTGGTTCTCAACGAAATGTACTCTGTTGGGTTTGCATATTATCCCTGGTGTATATATCAGAGCCCACTGATAGGCCTTATGCTTACTTAGAAGTAGCACTTCAGTGGACCCTAAGACTGACTATTGGCAAAACGTTTTTTTGCGTGTAACTGGAATATTGCTCTCAGCTTATCACATAATCAAGTGCTCAGAATTTCTTTCTTCCAGCTTCTAATGACATAAAAAAAACAAGGGCACATGTTACGCTAAGCTTGTTCAAGTTGTTGCTGGCTTTTGTGTCTGCAAAAGATATGTGAAAACGCCACAGAGACCTATTTATTTATTTATTTATTTATTTATTTATTTATTTATTTATTTATTTATTTATTTATTTATTTATTTATTTATTTATTTATTCATGCATTCATTCATTCATTCATTCATTCATTCATATATTTACCCTGGGGAGACCATTCAGAGCACAGTTCTGTTCTTTCAAGGGGCCCAGCATACATCAAGATAATATACACATGAAAGTAAAACACACTGAACAACAAAAACAGAAAAATATATGCAATACTACACGGTAACAGGGGAAACAAAATGATTTAAAACAGCATCCGATTCAGAGATAAAAGCGTTGTTACAATACCTGAAATGTAGTTAGGTCTTTTGCTCTCCTGATAAAATCTGGTATCGCATTCCATGTGATAGCAACATTGTTAGCAAATGACTTTTTAAAAACGTTACGGTTTACGGTTGGTACTATTAGTTACGGTTTACGGTTGGTACTATTAGTTACTACCTGTCTGTTCACTAGCCACAAGAAAATATCCACATGAAAAGATTTGTGGGATACAAATCTTTTCGCGTGGATAATTAGAGGTTATCTTATGGCTAAATCAGTATCCTACCCGGTACAGTTCCCCTAAGAGCCTGTATCCTCTCGAGACCCGAAGGGTCGAGGGAGGGTACAGGCTCTTAGGGGAATTGTACAGGGTAGGATACTGATTTGGCCATAAGGAAGCCTCTACTTTTCCCCTGAACCGACAGGTAGTGCCGATTTTATCCTGTAAAGGATTATAAATGAGAAATAAAAACTACTGAAAAACATGTGAAAAACACAACAATTTATTAAATAACATCAACCATTTAACAACATGTAGAATACTAGATTTGGCAACAAGGCCTTTTTTCAACTGAAGTAGGCCTATTTCATTCATGAGCCTGATCGCAAAACAGGTATACAGAATTTGTATACCTGTTTGGTGGTCAAGTCCAAAACGAGGCTAAATCCTGTATACCCTGGATGGTGTTCATTAATATTCATGAGCCTGATCGCGAAACAGGTCACAGAATTTGTATACCTGTTTGGTGATCAGGATGGAATACCAAAGAGGAAATGCGGGGGAATTCTCTTGTATTTTTAAACCAATCGGCAAACGTTAATTTCATCTATTACAAGATAAAATTTGGTATCCACCACGGACCAGACGTCTTAACGTATATTGAAAGTGGACACCTGGTATGTTTGGCTAACTCTGACGAAGGTCTGGGCATGTTGTCTCAGTTGTGAAAAACCATTGTAGATCCAGATCTTAGCTAATTGGTCAAAAGACTCACTCACGGCAGTAACTTGGTTGGTGGACATGCCATCTGGTCCTTCGGACATACAGTCATTTATTGTTATTTTAAAAATCATTGTTATCCAAATTGTGACACAGACTGGTTATGTAACAAAATGGATTTGGATACGTCTGCTTATATCCAAGCAGATGGTCATGAAAATAGATATATTGGTGGTAGTAGTAACCTGCATGTTTATTGCGTGCTCTCTCTCTCTCTCTCTCTGTGTCTCTCTCTCTCTCTCTCTCTCTCTCTCTCTCTCTCTCTCTCTCTCTCTCTCTCTCTCTCTCTCTCTCTCTCTCTCTCTCTCTCTCTCGCAAACACACACTCTCTCTCGCAAACACACACACACACACACACACACACGACAGACTGACTGGATAAATGAATGAGGAAATACGTCATTTCCAGACAGGTGGGATCTCTTTGCCAGGAGCTTTTCATGGAGAGTTCTGCTTCATGGAAATTCGCATTATGCACTATGACACGGCTCTGGGAGAAGTTAGATACTCCGCTTGTCATAGATACACCCATTCCAGTAGGGACGGGGATATTTCTTGACTGTGACGTGTAAGAATCTTGTCGTGTACGACCACACCACAGACAGACGTGTTGTATGATCGACGGGTCCGGCGATCCATAGCTACTTTACAGACAGAGGGATTTGAGTCTTGTCGGATAATATGAACATAATTCAGGAACTTAAAAATGATGCTGAATTATATGGACCATTATGTCCGTGTGTAAACACAGATAATCTTATTTTTCAGAAAATCTGTTTCCTCAAACTACTTTATTTCTTTACCCCACAACATTTTTGTCCGCAGCTTTTCTCGTGGATGGCGATAGTTAGAAATCCAAACCTTTGCATGGCCATAGCCCAATTACTGACATCCGCCCTCTGATTTAGAATAATTTAATATGGTCAAAATTATGCGAATAACAAGCAATTGAAATTTTAATGATAATCTTCCATATCTTCAAAAGTATTCTAGACATAGGTGCCATTGCCAGTTCAATTGATGGGTTGTGTTATGGGCAACTACTCGGGCATGCAAACATAAGTTGAGGAAGTTCAAATGCACTAAATTCACTGAATACCTTGCAGACTTGTCTAATACATATCCCCCACTTTTACCACACCATGTACAGCTGATTCCGTCCATGCTGTTAAATGCAATCATTTTGCATGCATAATAAATGAACTTGCACAGTCAGAACCTGTCTCTTTGGCAACTTATAACTATCCATGGTACAATGGGCTGTGTTGTAAACGCAAATTTCACGCAAAAGGGTGCTTCAACACCTAACTGTAAACACATCACTAAATGTAATTATTTGGGTAGGTGGACGCTGGACCGCTAAATGTAAATGTACGTTAAGTGTAATGACTTCATACGTGTCAAGAGTCTCGCATCGAGGCTTGAGACTGGCTCAACAGTAGGGCTCTATCGGGTATCCCTGTATCCGGATACCCGCGGAAAAAAACCCGCAGGTGTCGCTCCACATCAATAAACTAACACGTATTACTGAACATTCTGCAACGTGTCTTGACCAGATTATTAGCAATAGTCCTAATTTTATCACAAGCGTGCGAATTTTTTCACCCAATTCAAATTGCGTCCACTCAGTCGTAGGTGCTGATCTATTGTTCCGGCGTAAAAGAGACGCAATATACAAAAACACGTGTTTTGAACTATAGCATGGCAGATTTTAATTTGTGTCGGACCTATCCCAATACTTTAAATTGGTAACTATGCTTCCCTTCTAATGGTATTAACGATTCCTGCGATTTATGGTCGGAAATGTTTTTTGACGCTGTCAAACACTGCATCCCAAACCGAGCTATCGATATTCGTCCTTTTGACGTCCCTTGGTACAATTCACAATTAAGATCCTTACGTCGTAAAGTGCACCGGGCATATGAGAAGGTCAAAGCTAACGGTCCTAGTCATGACACTGACATGTGGTCCTCGTATTGGAGATTAGGGGATTATTATCAAGAGCAGCTTAGAGCTGCCGAACATAATTATCATGATAAACTCCGTTTCTCTGTAAAAAAAATCCCAATCTAAATAAGAAAAGTTGGTGGCAAGTATTTTCTAGACTGTAACCACAAAACCTCAATACCTTCGCTATTAGTAAATGATGATCATATAACTGACAATCTGTCAAAGGCTAAAATTTTCAATTCATATTTTCTCAAACAATGCACACTTGACTCTACTCTCTGCCTCTCTTCCTGGGCACATTTTACATCCCAATGATAAAATTCGCTCAATTTCAATTTCAGATAAAGAAGTTCTGGAAATTCTACATAGCTTAGATGTTTCTAAGGCCACCGGACCCGATGGCATTAGTGCCAAACTTTTAAAGGAAGGTGTGATTTCCATTAAAAATCATAAGCTAAACTTTTAAATTTATAATTGAATAATAATACGTTTCCTACTTAATGGAAACTAGCTATTGTTACACCTTTACATAAGAAAGGCGGTGAAAATCGATTATTATCGACCGGTTTCCTTGTTAAGTTACGTTGGTTAGGTACTAGAAAAGTCATTTTCAAGCATGTTTTCAACTTCTTTAGGGACAAGCTATTAATCTCAGCAAACCAATCTGCTTTTTTTTTTTTTTACATGGGGCGACAGTGTTAATCAGATACTTGTTATATGTCACGAGTTATGTCTTCCTGTTGAACAGCAAAAAGAGGTACGCCTTGTTTTTTTAGATATCAGCAAGGCTTTTGATAAGGTCTGGCACACTGGCTTACTTTCCAAACTTGAGGAAAATGGTATTTGTGTGGATCTATTGAGATGGTTTTCCAGTTATCTTTTAAATCGTCAGCGACGTGTTGTGATTCCGGGACAATCTTCTAGTTGGGGAGCAGTGAATGCTGGAGTTCCACAGGGCTCTGTAGTCGGACCTCTTCTCTTTTTAATCTTTATTAATGGTATCGTTGTCCTTGTTAGATGTAACATCGAGTTATTTGTCGACGACACATCTCTTTACTTAACAGTGGACGATCCTGCAACTGCTAGTGAAATTATAAAATCGGATCTTGCCTCTATCGACGAATGGGCGAACGACTGTTTAATTACCTTTAATGCCCGTAAAACAGATAGTATGCTAATTACAGATAATGTTGTTTCTCCGGACCACCCATCTATTACTTTTCAAGGCCACACACTGCAAAATGTCAATACCCACAAACATCGTGGTATTACTATACGCTCTGACCTGAGATGGTCTGACCACGTTAACAACCTAGCTGCTAAAACTGGAAAGCTTCTTAGCATTATGAAAAGCCTCCAGTTTCGCCTGGACCGCCAAACATTACAAATCATCTATTTTTCTTTTATAAGACCTTTTTTAGAATATGAAAGTCCTGTCTATGATGACTGCACATCAACTGATGCTGATAAACTTGAAAAAATTGGTTGACTGCTGCAAGAACTGTTACTGGCGCGATGCATGGCACATCGAATGCTAAACTGTATGAAGAGCTTGGATGGCAAACCATGGCCCCTCGTAGGGAAAAAGCCAAGTTATCACTAATGTATAAAATAGTTCATGAATTAGTGCCTAACTGTTTGCAATCTATTATTCCAGATAGTGTGAACCAATTTCCTACACATTATATTTCTCGACAAAGATATGATCTGCCTCTTTCAGAGCCCGCACTGATTTAATCAACAATTCTTTCTTTCCGTCAACTGTACGCCTCTGGCATGAATTATCTTCGAAATTTGCCATCTTTACTTATATTTAGATTTATATTACGTGATCACTTTGGGTGTTCGAATAAGGGTCCAGAGTATAACAATTTTGGTGAGACATATATTTCTGTATTGCATACTCGCCTCCGATTGGGTACCAGTCAGCTTAACTCCCATCTGTTCAAGATTGGTGTCAAAACACATGCCAGTTGTCAATGTGGTGCAAGTAATGAGGATGGTTGGCATTTCTTTTTTTCTTGTCCAAAGTGTACTGTTAAACGATCCCAACTACACAATATCATTTTATTATGTACTCCTTTTACATTGCACACTGTACTGTATGGTTCTGCTAACTGCACCCTGACAGAGAACACCCAAATTTTCTCTGCAGTTCAACATTTTGTTGTGCTCCCTGGAAGATTCACATAATCAGGTATTGGCTGAAGAATTATTTGTTTTTCTTACTCAAAACTTTATTGAGTAATGTACCTGGTAAACAAAATTATTCATGCTTTCAACGTCTTGAGTCCCCCTATCTGTCCTTGTCAAACTGTGATGTCTTCTCACTCTTGTATCGCGGCAAGTCGGTGTAATGTTTGGGTGGCCAACAGGGCAAAAATTAACTACAGTAACGTCACTTTGACCAAAGTAACATGTCACTATTTGACATAAACTTACACGTTACTTTGACAGAAAGTTTTTTTTTTTTTTTTGGTTAAACTGCGAGATATCATTTTTCTATTGTTAGTCGATTGATGGTAAATATTTTTGATATATCAAAGTAAAGTGTTAATTTTGTCCAAAGTTACACGCTACTTGACAGAACGTAGCGTGTTACTTTTGCCCAAACGTTACGGTACATATGAACAAAGGTTCAGGAGAAATCATGTTCACGTGATGTAGGGCAGATGGATAGAGAGAGACACGCTCACTCACACACACAGACATGCACACAGATGGAGAAACAAGCCAAAAACAGTATATTCTCCACACTTTGCCTGCAGATGTTATAAAAATTAATTTGTAGCTTGTTTGCAATTCTAGGCCAACTGGTTAAAAGTTATGATTGTTTGGAGCACCAGCTGCCATCTTGGTAGCCATATTGATTTTTTTCCGAATATTCAAGCATGTCAAGGATGTCTACTTGATATCTGCCTGATTTTGAAAAAAAAAACTACGACAATTAAAAGCAAAAGTGCCTTATACCTGATCCATAATTTGGTTCTTATTTAAAAAAAAAATCCAGATATCATATCAACCAGCAAAAAGGTACCAATTCAATTGTAGCTGGAAATGAACTTTTAGGCTGGTGACAACTGTACACCACTGACATTTCATTCACTCCTGAAGATCATGCGTGGGTATTTATAAGTGGCCAGTTCCATCCATTGTGCACAGGCAATCAATTGTTCCCTTCTGTTGGGGTTTACATTATAAAGTTGCCTTTAAATAGTCCATGCTGCCAACATCAAACATGTCTATAGTATCCCTACACCATGTACATGCTGCATCCCCTAGAAAATAGCACATGTCTGTGATAACTGGTGAGCAAATGATCACCAACTTTGCCTTGCCTGTACCCTAAAAGCCAACCTGTGCTTGTTGCACAGGGATGCTTTCCTAGGGGAACAGAAGTTCCCAACCAACATCTGGCTTGCCCATACTGGCTCTCTCTTCTGGTCATAGACCTGTGAACGCATAACCATTACACAGAGGTCCCCTCTGTCTACATGGAGACACCAGTGACATTGTCCTGAACTTTCCATCCGTGGGAATTGACAACATCCCTCTGGCCAACTTTGTTAGGCAGTGAGACAGGTTAAGCGGTCAATTGTCAGCAGCAGCATTGAGCCCCTTTGGAGTCCCTGTGCTGAGATAAGCACAAGGTGACTTGACCAAGTCACTTCTGTCTCTGGCTGCAGTGACTCGTACGACTTAAACATTTGGACATTTGAAGCCCTCTGGATGGAAAGGCTAGCCTTCCAAGGCCACACTTGCTCCTCAGATGGACAATAAATTCCAGAAGAACTCTCTCAGGGGTTCTGACTCTACTGTGCCCACCACAGAACTTCTCTCAGAGTTGCCTTGCTCCACATAGTCTCCCATCTTTGAGCACCCAGTCAGCAGATACCTTTCTGCTCATCTCTCTTGGTAGGAGTCTATCACAGACGATACATTCACCATAAGTAATCTAAGTCACAGGTACCCCCTGCCTTCTGGCCACTACAGGCCTACCTTGCTCCAGAACCAACAGAGGTTCACACCTCCCACGAAAAAATCCAAAAACATTCTACATTCTTAGAGGCAATCTAGATGCTATTGGTCAAAAATGCTATAGGGTCAGTTGCAGGTCATGGCATCTTCCAGGTACTACAATCTCCTCTTTCTTGTTCCCAAGCAGGACAGATGACGGTGCCCAGTCATAGACCTGTGAACACATAACTCTCCAGCTGTGGGAATTGACAACATCCCTCGATTTTGAGGAAGCATTGTTCCATGTGTGAATCACAGAGACTTCTTGCAAATTTCTGCAATTATCCTTCAAGGGCAATTCTTACCAGTTCAAGGCCCTTCCATTCAGTCAAGTGGCATCTTAACTGGTCTTCACTACGATAGCACAGGTTGTGGTGGCCCATTGCCACAAATGAGCCATTCACATTCATGTATACCCAGCTTATCTGGGTGCTGCCGCACCTGGATCTCACTCTCCACACTCAGTCCATACTGGATTCATACTGGATTCATACCCCAATTCGGCCCCATTGTCAACTTACCTAAATCAATTCTGGAATCAGAGCAGATCTTTGTCTTCCTGAGGATTCAGTTTGGGCTGATCTGCTTCATCTGTCACACCTCAAAAGACAGCTGGATCCTTCTTCAGATGATCATAACTCTATTCATGAGTCACGAGTTTCTGTTGGCCAGACAATGGCAGGCCCTAATGGGTTTCCTCTCCTCCATGGACTCACTTGGTTGACACAGGACAAGGTTCTCCACATAAACTGGTTTGAATTGGAGGCAATATGCCTCCTCCACTTCCACCATCTACCATCTAATGGAGCACAAACACATGCTCGTTATGTGTGACAGTAAGACTGTGATTGCATACCTGAACATGGGCTGAGTGGCACACAGTCCAAGAGTCTGACTGCCCTAGTGGTGGACCAGCTACAATTATGGTGCTCTGTAAATGGCATCCACACACATGCCTAACATATCCCAGGCCTCCAAAATGTCCTAGCCGATCAACCCTTTTGAAAAGGTCAGCTAGTAGCAGGCGATCTCAGGCCCTAGAAATGGATGCTCTAGTGATGGCCTGGAGCAACCTAAGGGCTTATGCTTTTCTTTCCCCACATATCCTCCCCCAGGTCCTGCAGAAGATAAGGTCTCATGACTACAACTTCATCCTGTTTGACCCTAGTGGACTTAAGAGTAGTAAATAGACCTGCTGGAGCTAAGGGGCAAGCCACCACTGAGATTCCCTCCATGGCAAAAATTGCTCATGCAACCGTGGACATACAGGTTCCACAAGAACACTCAGGTGCTAAATCTCCAAGTTTGGTGGTTATTGCCTACCCTGTCCATGCCTGTGGTTTCTTGGAATTGGTCACAGGTAGGATCGTAAAAGGAGGTCTTCGAGAATAATTGTTTATTTAGTCAGCTGGAATATCTTCACATGCTGCAGTGCAGAGCGAGACATCATGCCATGGTCACCTCAGGATATCCGCTTCATAGACTTCCTGATTCAGTGGGAGGTCCTTGGGAAGACTCTGAGGATAGTTGAAGGGTACCATACTGCTGTCTCCTCCACCCTCACCCTTGTCCTGGAAAGTCAGATATTGGGGAAGCCCCTTACCTGGCAGCATCCATTTCCTTTTTCTGTACAGACAGACCAGCAGTTAGGCAGGTTCTCTCTTGGTGGGACCTCCTGCTGATTTTGATCATGCTTAAGAGGTGGCCCTACATGGAGACACTTTCATTATGGTTGCTGATAATATATACAATGTAGGGTTGGTATGTCTACCTTGGAATCTCTGGATTCTGCCCTTCCTTGTTTGATGGATAACAAATTGAATATGCATGGTTCTTGTTTGGTCAGAATTTCAGAGTGGTGTCTCATGCATCATTGAAAAATGTTGTTGACCTATTTTTCATGACAGTTTTTGAATAATGTTATCACTGTGACGTCTTGTTGCATTTGGATGTTGGTTGACAATGTATTGCTTGATGAATATTCAATTCTTGCTGCATATCTGGTTATATTCATGTTGATAGCTTGTGAAGGTTTGGAGGGTTTTTGGCTTGGACTGTTTTTTGGACAACGATGTTGACATGTAATGGTCTCACACTATTTGACCACCTTGAGGACCATAGTAAGGTGGACCTCAAGCTCTGGATGTGGACAACTTTTTTCTCATAAACACAGGCGTCAGGGGCTAGATGAAGTGAGATCCATGCCTTAGTACATGACCAAATGCAATGGTTACCTGACCACTCCTTTAAAGGATTCACCCTTCATGCTATAGATATATCTGTTCCCCTAGAGGAGAGAACTTTGTGCCCTTTGAGAGCCCTAGACAGGTATCTTCAGTGCATTGAGGGGTTTTGTGGAGAGAGAACACTTTTGTTCCTTCCCATTGATGAGTCCAAATTGAAACACACAGTTGGCAGAATTATTTCATTGTGGATTAAACAGACCATGCTCGAAGCCAAGAAGACAGTGCAGAACCACCCCACAGTTCCCAAGAAACTTACTCCCAGAGCTCACGAGATATGAGCTTTCAATGCCCCCTAGCAGGCCCTTTGGAATGTTACAGTTGTTCACATTTTTGGAGCATGTCACTGGAGGTTTCCAATCACCTTTGCTGAGTACTACCTTTAGGACATGCTCATCTTGGAGGAAAGCATTTATGGCTTTGCTGGCATGGGATGCTCCTTCGCTTCGGGTCTGGCCTTTTAGTGTGGCCCTTACACCAACTTCTCTCTGGGGCAGCCTCTGTCTGCTATTCTAGCGCCTACAGAGCTGTGGTTTAAGTCCATTGAATCCATGTTTCTGAACAAGCTGTAGATTGCGATTGACCAGAACATTATTACCATTGAACTTACTTGACCATAGCTCAGTGTTACTGCCATTTTGTCAGAGAGCCAAACAGCTCCTGCCTATGCCCAGTGTTATGATGCCCACCTTCTGAATATTAGCCGAACTCAATAAAGAATGAAAACAATGATACAACGTTAACAATAACAATATATTAACAACCAAAACCAATACAAACTAGGTAAACCCATCTCCACTGGTATTTCAATAGTTCAACAGTCTTAAGTGAATCCTAATCCCTGGTGAGATTACCCACAGGTACTGTCCAACAGGTCCAAGCCCTATGACATGTGCCAAATGATCTGATACAAATCCCACAGAGGTATGGTTATGTTACAATGCGGTACTGAAATGAGTAGTGCTGATCCAATCCCACAGAGGTGCTTTTTGGGGTCCAATGTGATACAATTAACACCAAATATACCAATCCACTCAAAGACACTGTCCACACTCCACTAGTAATAACAATAGCTCACAGTCCCACTGGCTTGGAGTCACACAGCTTCTGTCAGATCTTTGAAGTTCTCTCTCCTTTCTCCCAGGAAATATCTGCTTTATACATACAGAGACAGACAAATATCACCATTGTTCCAAAGTTTTCCAATTGGTCACACATCCCAGTGCATTGAGTGAGACCTGTCTCTGATCTTTCTAGATCACCTCCCAAATGTGTACAGACAGTACAATGAAATCAGTCATATGAATGTAGGTCAACACTGCTTACAAGCTGCCTGAGAGTCACCCCAACAGAGCAGGCTAACTCTGTGACATGGTACACAGTCAATGAGCACAGTGACTTCTGAAATCAAAACACCCAGGCATACCCATATTCATAACATTGGGAGCTTGATTATCAGACATTGAATCGAATATGGCTCCTGAAGCTAGAAGCCAGTTCCAGTCTTGGCTTACCACTGGGGAGCCTACTTGGTTTGACAAAAGGTCAATAAGGAGGGGATCCTACCTAACTGCTTGGGATCCTGCTGCAGATGTTCTCATGTACACTCCACCCGGGGATTCTACAGCAGATGTTGCCTCCACACAAGGACTTATTAGGTTGCATAAGACCATAGGTGTGGTATTTGGACAGTATTCTCACTTGTAGCCTACCTTTCCTGCCAAAACATTTATAAATAGGCAATGGTTATTGAGTGGTAACGTTACGTAAATAATGCATGAAATTTTTAGTGATTTCGGTATGAATGAGAACACTTGCGTCTCAATTACCTGTGAGGCCCAACAGACCTCCACTCTCTCTCACTTCAATCTACTTACGTTCACTGACCCCTCTATGAAAGGAATGATTAAGGAGCAGGCATGTGTGAGCATGCTCACTGAGTCATTCCTCAACCACTCAACAGGTGGTGCTGTCACACCAATGAACTTTTGTCTATAAGACCTAAAACCTATCGATCAGAAGCAGTTCCAGTTGCTGTGTGCAAGGCATAAGGCAATGGTAATTGAGAGGTCAGTATACTCATTAATACCAAAATTGCTAAAAACGTCATGATATAGGCTTATTTTTAGGGAAAGTCCTTAAAACCATTATAAGTCGAAACGATACTACTCAAGGTCACATGCCATTTAGCATTTATATCTGCGGTCTGCCCATCAGTACCACTAAACATATAAAAAGTTTACAGAGAGAAACAAACGGATTTTAATAAAATAGTGGAAGGATGCTTTATACTCATCATGTCACCCGTTTTGTCCATAAAGAATCTGGACAAAATGACTGAAGATCACAAGCGTACTCTGGGGTTTCTGTGTTGCCCGGAACACCCCCCTCCAAAAACTCATACATGTTTATTATACATTCAATTTTCCCACGTTATTTTTTTAAAGAAAGAAAAAGAAAAAAGTTCACTAGGTTGGCTGCTTTAACTCTCTATGCTACGGTTTGATATAGGCATGCACATGCCAGTCTATCCATTGTTATCCCAAACGAAAAGCTGTGAACCAATTATAATATTAATATCTCTTTTCCCTCTATGCTCGGGTATCAATAAAATTATTAAATAAAGGCGTTTGATGAGGTTATATTACCTACGAGGTCACTGATTGTTCGCCAAGCATCGAGAGTATGTGTTGCGTCATTTAAGCACCTCTTTTCTGTTTTCATAAATTAAATTTAGCCATCAGATTTGATGAATATGATCAAAAGAGAGTTTCAATGCACAAGCAAATAGGATAAATTGAACGCAATTTGAGTTTCAGTTGTCCAGATGATTATAAAAGTTGTACTAATGTCACTCATTTAAGGTTGTTCCGTTTACCTTTTGTTTATTTGCTTATATTTGTACTTGTATGTTTAGGTTTTGTTATCGGTCACTATCCAATTCGTATGTATGGATAATAATAATAATAATAATAATAATAATAATAATAATAATAATAATAATAATAATAATAATAATAATAATAATAATAATACAATTAAAACCCCCAGGCTTGGTGACACTACGAGGACTCCAGAGGTATTCTGCTTACTTTGACTTTAAGCTATATTCCACTTTCAGTTCATTTATTTATCTGTACTTTATTTTCTAATCTCGATATATTTGTGTGTGATTTTTCCCAGATATCGGCGTAAATAAAATTAAAAGTACTAGTAGTAGTAGTCGTCGTCGTCGTAGTGGTAGTAGAAGTATTCAGTACCAGGCCTTCAGAGGCATTCTGCTTACTTAAATTTGACTTGACTCTATATTGTTCTTTTAGTTATTTCATTTATCTCTACTTTATTTTCTAATCTTGATGTGTTTGTATATGATTATTTCCCCAGTATCGGGGCAAGTAAAATCATCATCATCATCATCATCATCATCATCATCATCATCATCATCATCATCATCATCATAGACAGACTCTGTGAAACTGAAAAAGTGTGTTCTTGTGTGAACAAATTGGATAAATTTACTATCAGATTAAGCAGGAAATAACCTTTGAAGCACCAAGAACTGCTGAGCTTCATGGGGCCTAGCCTGCCCCCGGACCACTGAAAATTCCATTTTCTTTACAAAAAAAAAAATCAATAGTTCAAATGCAATTAAATGGTGACAATTAGAAATGAGCCAGAAAAGTTGAAATGGTTTTTTTTTTCTTTTTCTTTTTTTTTTTGTTTTGTTTTTTTTTTGTTTTTTTTTTTTTGTTTTGTTTTGTTTTTTGTTTTGTTTTGTTTTGTGTTAGTGAGAGATAGTTATGGTTAAACTATCTGTAGGCTCTTCAAAAGAAGTTTGAAGAAAAACTGGGATACAAGAATTTTGGTAAGATTTATACCACTCAGAGAATTGCCGATTTAGACACCCACCCAACTCTTCCCGATCTTTTCGAGATATGCCCCCGAGGATGTTATAAATGTTTTATAGACATGGATGGGGAGCATGCACATGTAAAAATTATATACATATAGGTTATACATCTATTTACATTTAACGGTCCAATGCCCACCTACCCAAAAATATTATGTATCTGACATATATATATATATATATATATATATATATGTATATATATATGTATATATATATATATATATATATATATATATATATATATATATATATATATATGTAATATCCGTTGATTCCACGGGTAATAGCTGTCGATTCAGGTACCGGAATACCCGACAGAGCCCTACTGTTGAGCCAGTCTCAAGCCTCGACACGAGACTCTTGACACGTATGAAGTCATTACATTTAACGTACATTTACATTTAGCGGTCCAGTGTCCACCTACCCAAATAATTACATTTAGTGGTGTGTTTGCAGTTAGGGGTTGAATCACCGTTTTTTGTCAAATTTGCGTTTACATTTAACGGTACTGTTTACAGCTAGCGGTCTGACACCTAACCCTAAATGTAAATTTATATTTAGGGGCGTGTTTACATATAGGGGTCTAACACACGCCATTGTACCATGGATAGTAAGTTGCCAAAGAGACAGGTTCTGAGTGTGCAAGCTAATTTCTTATGCATGCAATAAGGCAGGTTCTCAACAAAATAAACAGCATCGCTTACTGTTCAGGTTGAGCAGATCTCTGAGGAGATCCCGATGTCAGTCAGTGCCAGGGGCGCACAGAGTTCTGGGTAATTTGCGGCCACTCAGTGTTACTGCACAGTGGCACAGGCTACAGCGCCACTGAATACAGCAAGTAACGAGGAGTGAAACACGGACCATGATTTCTTAAAAAAAAAACAGAATCTAAGGTGGCTGAGAAAGTATTTGAAAGACAAAGGAATATCAGTTGATGGAAGGAATAAAGCGGCACTTTTATTTTTGATATTTGTCAGTTTGACGTTTCTTCAGGTGGTAATGGTGGTATCAACATTACAGCCCACTACACAACAGTCACTGAGTCAGTGGTGGTTTACCATATCACTCAACGTTTTAACTATCAATGCTGTCCGTACTCCCGCCGCCAACGGTCTACAATGGCGATTCATACAGGTGATCCGCTGACAGAAGCGGTCGCTGGGGCTTAATATGACAAGAATGTTTGTTTTGCGGGCATTGGGATCATTTGTGGCCCGCGGTATTCGATTTGTTGTCCGACACTGGTCATTTGCGCGAAGCTTAGGGTGCAAATGACCACTGCAGGGCCCCAAATCGAATAACTAGGGCCAGACAATGATCTCAATGACATAAAAAGAAACACTATAACTACATTATTCATTTGTAGTATTTTCAAGCCAATTATCATTTCCCGTGCTTCATATTTGTGGCCCGCAAAATGGGCGCAAACGTCATTTGCAGCGCGCAACCTCGTCATTTGTGCCCTTTGTTATATTGTGTATGTGCAGGTGATGCCCTATAAAGGAATAATAATATTCATTTGTACTTTGCCAAATTGAACAAAGAAGCAATTTTTATACTACCAGGCCGGCCGCATTTTGATTGGTTCTCAGTTTTGCATTTTAAAATACTCTTATTTTATTTTTTTATTGGCTGTGTTTTTTCGGCTTGTTTCTATATGAATATGACACATAGTAACAGGTTATTTGCCTTTATACCAGTTCCAAATACTGAGGGAAACATGAAATGTTATTCTGCCCTCGAAGATTCCTATTTATTTTATCTATCACAACTACTCCATGAATGAATGAATGAATGAATGAATGAATGAATGACTTTATTACTGCACCATAAATACAATAAATGGTAATCTGTAACTCAATACACTAAACAATACACTATACCACAACAGTACAATACAACACAGTACATTACAACAATCCCTGATACGTATGCCTTTGGGGCAGCTCCCCCCCCCCCCCCAAAAAAAAAACAACCCCAGCTCAAAGTATCGTAGGTTTTAAATGACTTCAGAGCACTATAGTGTACCCCTGATTTTCACTGTTTCCGATATAAATTTTGTAAATTGTCATATAATTTCAATTTTGTCACATTTCATAAGTTTCATGATTTTGTTTTCGGACGATAAATGGTCAAAATCTACGATAAATGTACTCAGAGTATCAAATAATCTATTTCTGGCTTCTCTAAACTTTTGTCAATTTACAACGTAATGAAATTTATCTTCGACTTCCAAACACGAATCACAAATTCTCTCATCAATGGGAACCTTATGCTCCATGGCTAAGGGTATATAAGCCCGTAAGGGTTTCAGCCCTCAATTTATGCCTTTTATGATTTGTATCGTAATTTTATGAAATTAAAAAAACTTCAAACTTCAAACTTCAAAACTTCAAACCTCAACTGGCCTTCTATGTCTACCTTTTTCAATGTCCAAATCATTTGCGCTTATTCGTAATCTGGTCAAGTTTTTCCTTTCGTTCAAATTCTTTAACACAATTAGGTACTTTTCTATTTTGAAATCTGATTTAAATTTCGAATAGGTTCTCAACTTTTTATCTGGATAGGCTTGTTTAAGGAAGTCATTTTGCCATTGAAGTATAAATTTCTCTTTTAATAATTTCTCTATTAAATTGTGTGAAAAATCCCCGTATTCATTACCGTCATTGTTCCAAAAAGCCCATGTATTGTGAGCCCACAGCGGACAGGTTAACGCGGGCATCAATGTTGCAAGTACTTTGTGCAGACGAGGCGATCCACAGTGTGGTTGTGATCAACTGACCAACAAAAGCTAATACAATAGCCCAGTGCATAAAAAATTGTCTCTTCTGTGCTCCATCAAACGCCAGACTGGCTTTTCCAACACAAGTCTTGCGCTTGGTCTCCGTTCCAAGCAAGTTCGGGCATTTGTTTCCCAGAAAGATTTATAATACCCCCAAAACATATGTCTTCGGCCTGTTTTCAGCCGACCCCTGAACTTTGAACCGATCAGCTTACCTGCTGACACATTAAAAGAATGTTTTCACACACAAATAGGTCTACAATTATAATATTAAGCAAAAGTGACTTAAAAATAACGGAGGGAGCAAAAACAGAAAAGGCTGACAGACTGAAAAGTAAAATCAAAAAAGTTGTAAAATACAATTAGCAGATGACATTTAGATATTAGCGGGAAAAGCGTCAATTGGGTGGAATGAACATGCACCACAGAGCACAGTAAATTACCAAATAAATAAGGAGCTTCCATAATAGGCCTACAGCAATGTAGAAACTAGTCTATAAAAGGCGTGAACTTCAAAAGTGGCCGCGTCAGCAAATGTCAACTTATCACCTTTACAAGATAATTATAATTACAATTTTTTAATATAGCGACTTTTTTTTAGACAGGGCCTAGTTCCAGATCCGATCGCGGCTGGGGCAAAACGAAAGGCCAGCTGACCAGACCAGCCAGTCAGTGTTTCTCGGGCCGAGGTCCAGTTCCAAGCCAGAATGCGCCAAACCACTGCACTCACAAGTGATTCGCACAGTATAGCCCATAGGGCCTGGCTCCAGACCCAACCGTGGCCAGAACAAGGTTAAAACAAGAGACCAGTTCAACCAAGTATTGCCCTGGCCAAAGTTCGGTCTCGAGCCAGGACCTGGCCGGCTAATGGCAGTAATGCAGCACTAAGGCCTAACGGACTTGCGTCCTACTAATAGGTCCATAGCAGCTTCAAGTTGATAGTGGGTAGTGTTGATTCAAGAATAAAACATGCCTCGGGTCGACGTCCGACCCAAAGCAGGGTCAGGCTAGTTGGGCACAGCCAAGGCCTATTTTTGGCTGACAAAGTGATGTAGGCCTAATCCAACAAAACCGTTACTTTTAAGACTGTGGCATACCAGAGCAAAAAGCGCATTTACACAGGGGTCCTACATTCATCACATAGGCCTACATTGTGAGTTTCCATGCTTGGAGAACCCCTCGATAAGTCATGTATCATGCACTTTTGGGTAATCCAATTAAAATAAGTATTTTAAACTAAACTAACAACGGTTAAAATATGACAATATGTTTGTATGTTGCCAATTTAGGCCTAGCTGACATCCACGATGGCTAAGACGACACAGTAGGCCTACATTGAGCTGCCTGGCAGTCTTTTTACAATTTACAATGGTCGGTGACATGTTTGTTGAAATTTATTTTGTCATCGATAGTGATATCCCATAACACATTTTCTTCAAAATCTGTTTTAGGGCCTATGGTTAGATTTCGAGACAGATGACATTTTCAGACGCAGACTGCTCGCTGAGTCTGGTTGTTTATAGCTTTAGTTTAGGATCTAAATGAATAGCCTGGAATTTGTCAGGGAAGGCTTGCGTATAGTTTGAATTTAACCACTGGCACTGCATGCATTCATTTGTTTTTGTCTGAAGATGCAGGCGTACTATCATGTATTGTAGGCCTACTCATTCTTCTCACGCTTAGATGTGATTTCATTATCATCAGCATAGTTACATAGAATACAATCAGGAATAGGCTACAAGTGTAAGAGTCTTCATGAAAAGGCTGAATAAAACCGGGCCCATAATAATGTACGGGCCCTTGGGAAACGCCTTTGGTGATGTTTAGCCAGGCGCTATGGAAGCTGTCTACTTTAACATGTTGCTTTCCACTGGTGAGGTGCGTTTTTAATAGATCAATCGATAACTTACTCATGCCGTGAGCTTTGAGCTTAGCCAAGAGTAGCGTATGAGGTAATTCATCAAAGGCGCGTCATAGGTCCATAACATAAGCACAGTGCCAATAAGGAATTTTGATCAAAGGCTTCTTTCCACTGCCTGGACCAGGTTATTGTTCATATTGCGTGGCCTGTAAATAGTTATGGATATTCACCTTTCTGTCCCAAATGTAAGTTCTAAATTTATTGATTCCAATATATCACTTTATAGATTTTAGAGGAGTCTTTGAGGCATTTGTTGATTGATAGATGTGATTACACCATCCCTGTAACCATTTCTGTCTGTTCTATGAACTTGTGTTTTGTTTCGTTCTTACTGTTACATGTACATGACATTGTCTCGAGCTTTGCGTTACCAGTCTGTGATTCGAGAAAAAACTTGTCAAATTTTGAATTTATGTAAATCCGGGAAAATTTGTACTTATAATAGTTCTGAAGATGTTCAACTTTGAAGTTTTGAAATGTCCATACTCCCCCATAGTTAGCATAATGTCAAATTCTACAACTATTGTAATGTATCCAATAGATGCGCAGCTTCAGCAAATGTACCAATGAAACTAACATTTGGGCCTCTATGTTGAATACTTTGTAATGGATTGAAAATTTCAAATGCCCCTAATTTGTACAATTTTTAACTCTGAACGTTATGCAAAACTTCACATAGGCCTAGGCTTATAAGCTACGTCCATGCCACATTTGAAGTTTGTGGTACAATCACAGACTGGTAACGCTATAACTTATAAGCTCGAGACGATGTCCTGTGCGTATTGAGTATTTTGGGGTTTTTCCCCGTTTTTTTCCCGAAGGGCACCACTCGGGAAAATTCGGGAAAATCATTACCTCAGGAAAATTTGTATTCATACAGTAATATCGGAATACAATTTTAAAGCAGAAGTTCCAAGAGAAATAACCCTACATTGGTTTAAATCATATATAGATCCGCCCTTGTGAAGAAGAGCATAAAAACGAACTTTCCAAAGCTGAGGAAAAAATTCGGATGATAATACTGAGTTGAACAATTTTAGTAGTGAGGGCATCATTATATCTTGATCATTTTTAATCATTTTATTGAGAATAACGTCTCTCCTCGGTGACTCATTTTTCTATTAAGATATCATTAATTCAATTTCCATGGCCTCAATTCGATAATCAAGTTCCGAAAATGAAAGAACATAGGTTGAGAAAATATAATCTTTTATTGGGTCATACAAGGGAGATTTTGATGGTTCGAGGCCATGAGACACTAATTGCGAGGAAATGTTTGATCCATGTTTCAGGATCACTTTTGTCACTTTTGATATGAGGATTATTTCCATGACAGTTTCCAATTCATTCAACTGGTCCCAAAACCTTTTGTAATTCTTTTCCTTAAAGTTTAACATGTTATTCAGTGTATTTTCATTAATTTTTTTCTCTAATTTTCGACAGTCTCTTTAATATTCTTCTGGTGGAATAATATGTTTGTCTCAGTGCGATGTCCCTACAGTCTTTGGACACTTTATTTTGCAAGTTGTTTCATGTTGTGATATAATCTGTAGCAGCGATCGTCTGTATACTTCGGTAGCTTTCTTTTTACCCTTTTTCGTCTTCTCAACTTCTGTGATAGTTTATCTGCTCTTAGTAAAATGCTATTAATATCGGAAACCATTTCATCTGAACTTACTCCTTGTTTTAGGGAATAACCTTTTTTTCGAACAGTCCTGTATATTATTATGACAAAACCGTATTAAGAATATCGTAAAATTTTGTACGATTGGTACGATCTCAAATAAAATTTTCCGGCAAAAAATGTAACTCTGTCCCTGTTAACATTTGACCACTCTGCACTGTTTGGTCCCGCGCGTAAACAATAATTCACAAGACTGTGACCAACAGCAATTTCAAAGGACAATGCACAATGGTTAGAAAACCAAGTAAAATCATGCAGCCAGCCAGCCAGCCAGCCAGACAGACAGACAGACAGACAGACAGACAGACAGACAGACAGACAGACAGACAGACAGACAGACAGATAGATAGATAGATAGATAGATAGATAGATAGATAGATAGATGCCCATACATTGTAATGAAAGATTCAGGGTAGAAAGCCGTTTGGGCTTATATACCCACATCCATGAGAAAACAGTAGGTTTATAGTCTAGATAGGACGTGGCTGTCGTACCGGGTCCGGTTTTGCCCTCAACGCGACTACAGGACCGGACCAAGCATTATAGCCAACACGTAGAGGACTGTCTATATCGCTGGGTCCGACACTGGAGCCAGCGCACAGAGGACTTTATATAGCCGGGCCCGAGTGCGTTCAGCAATGTATCTAGGGAACCGGGCCCAACACTGGAGTCGATACAGCGAGCATCGTCTAGGGAGCAGGATCCGGTTGCGTAAAGACCCGGGCACGGCACTCTGGTCAATGCAGCGAACACCGTCTATAGAGCCGGGCCCGATACACGAGTCAATGCAGCGAGCACCGTCTATATAACCGGGTTCGTTGTCTGTTGGGAGTGTGTCTTGAGAGCCGGATCCGCCGCTCTACAGTCAACACAGATCGTGTTTGGATCTAATATAACTAGCTAACCTTCATGATTTTAAGAATATAGGGGCCTATGTTATTTTACCATGTTGTTTGGCCTAGGTCTGTCATGTAGGCCTAGGGCCTATACCTACAAACCTGTCGGAATGTATGCACATTGCAATAAATTGCATCCATCTCATCATACTATGCTGTTCAAGCCCAGCTGACTGACGTGCCTGAGGATCGTAAAGTCTGTAAGTTAACGTAAATTGATTTTTCCCCCAAGACAACTTTCTACTTGATACAAATCCACGGAAGAGAGGTGGCCCTCATTCATTACAAAAGCCATTGAATCATTTAACCATGATGCTAACTGAGATACAAGAGTGGGCTACCGGTAGATTGTAGGCCTATATAGAGTGCAGTCTTTTTTTCATAGACATAGCTGTTAACTCTCCCGTTTACACCGGGAGTCCCCCGGTATGGAGACTCAAAAATTTCTTAAAATGGCAGGGATTTTGACGGAAAAATGACCTTTTTCTTTAATTTCATTCGCTTTTTGTGTGTCTGCTTGTATTGTTTTAAATATCTTGTCAATGGCAGCCTGTAATGAGGCAAAACGCTCTCCACCAGCTCCACCATGTTGAAAAAGCTGAACTTTCCGGGAGGGAAACGAGAATATCGCGAAATTTTGTGACGTCATTCCAAGTGCTCCCGGCACTGCAGCCAAATAACATTAGGTACCGGACCCGGCACTGTAGACACTCCATTATAGATATGGTCACACAAATAAATCTATATACATGTATACATAACCGTCATAAGTTTTCCACACATGCAAGTCCAAATGACTTAAACGATTTAGATATAAAATACATGTAGAACAATCCAATATCAAACCGTCAAACTCATGATAACATATAGATTTTTATTTGTAACTTTTGTTTAAATAAAGGTAAAGACATTGTCTGCCGAAGGTTTAAAGGTATCTGATTCCATACCTTGGTCCCATGGTGTTTAATGGAAAAGTGGTGAAAACACTGCCACAAGCTAAAGTAAATAAATTGTGTCTCTGTCTTGTAGAATACGAATGTATGTTTAAGTTTAAGATAGAAATATTCTGAAAATGTTGTGGAAACATGCCATTCATAATTTTAAACATAAAAATGTATGTCCAATATTTTACTTATAATGTTAAATTTCATGATTCCATATCTCTGAAATAAAAGATCTGTATGAACAGATCCTTTAATTCAGAGACGTGGAATCAACGTGAATAAAGTTCTTTCCCATGTAATGTATTTAATGCATGTGGGTTTAACAGCATTTTGACTATAGGATGTAGGGTGACCTACCAGATTGTCAAGTTTCCATCCGTTTAATATACGCTGTTTTGTCGAGATTTACCGATACCTGCCGTTTCCGTCTACTCTTCTCTTATGACAGTATCGTCTTATTTCAATATCTTGATCTCCGACATTGTTATCGGGTAGGGGGATATGGACAATATCAACTTTATCGGGGAGTATCCAATCATACTCAGTGTCGGTCGAGGCATTAAAATCGCCCATTAATTTACATAGACCATTTATTTTCAGTAAAATTTGACATATTCTTGGATAGTGTCTTAAAACAAATCAATACCACTAGAATATACATGTATACACTGTTAACGGGTAGAACCTTTTCAGTTCCTATGTAGATATCTTTATCTCTATTGAAACAATATTTATCTAGTTATTCCAAAATATATCTGGTTGTGTTATTTCTAACATTCCACACCATTTGAAATATTTCTCTACATATGTACACATACACCACATGAATATTTTGTAGCTCATTGTCTTTTTTTTCGCGTGCTTTTGTATGTAATAAACCTTTTAATTTCAGTATTTGTTCAGGGGATGCGTGCGTTTCTGCTAAGGCACATATATCAAAATACTGAATTTGGTGAGTAAAGTCGGGATCTTCAAATTAAGACATTTGTCTACGGACTTTTTGTTTGTTGTAATGCATGAATGTTCCTTGCTATTATTTTTAGATTATCAATTTCACAAAAACAGATTGTTTGATTTATTTACATATATCTCTGTACAAACTACCCAGTGAGTCACTTTCTTTGATTTCTGTTGCCCCTTCGAGGTCTGTTTCTGTACCCACCTTGATTGCTTTTCTTTGGTTTCAGTTCTGGACCTATATTGTACTTCATATGGGCAGTACGTAAAGGTGCCCCGTCTTGGTTTACATGGACACCATCCTCGAAAAGATCATCTCACTTCTCCCATTTTTTGTGGCGAAACTTTAATAGTTGTCGCAAATAACAGTATGCTCTCTTCCATCTGAAAGTTAATAGGCGAATTTACGGCTTTAACTTTTATCTTCAGCCCTTTGCTGTCCTCACAAGGTAGTGCAGATGATATTACCATATGCTTGGGTATATTTGATATCTGAACCATGTCACAAAGATTGTGCATACCATCCGCTATTTAAAGTGTGTGTGTCAGCACACACTTTTCTGTTTTTCTAGGAATTCTTTATTAAAGTGTGTGTGTCAGCACACACTTTTCTGTTTTTCTAGGAATTCTTTATTTCTTTCTTTCTTCTTTCTTTCTTTCTTTCTTTCTTTCTTTACCGGCAAATTTGTCCGACATTTCATTTGAAAAGTATTACATGTAGAAACTCCAAACTTTGCATAATTATACTTCTATGGATAAAGTCTGGCCTTTTTATAATGAGACGTCATGCTTTTGAAAATTATGCAAATGAGGGCTAATTAAAGTTTTAAATCTTCAATATCTTGTATACTATAGTAGATGTGGTCCCGAGTGTATAGGAGTTCAATCATAGCAAGGTAAATGTCATCTCAAATGTCAAGGTCATGTCAAGGTCAAAGGTCATGTCAAGGTCAAAGGTCAATTTTAAGCCAAAATGTCATTTTTGAGGTCAAGGTTCACTTCAGGTAGAGGTCATCTCAAGGTCAAAGGTCATTTCAAGGTCAAAGGCCACTTTCCTTGGTGGCCTTCTTCTAGCCATAACTTGGTCAATTTTTATCTAATTTTGATCATGTTGGGCTCATATTGTAGCTATTGTAACCCTGCATATTTTAAAATTTATGTGTGACCTCTAATGGTCAAAGGTCAAGGTCATTTGAACCTTTGAAAGTTTCATCCAGTCACAACTTGGCTATTTTCCATCCAATTCTAATCATGTTAGACTCAAATTGTAGGTATTGCAACACTGCACATTTTTATAAGAACACATGACCTTGAAAGGGCAAAGGTCAAGGTCATTTGGCACTTTGAAAGTTTCATCTTGCCATAACTTGGTAAATCTTCATCAGATTTGGTTCATGTTCATGTCAGTTTAACTTCTAATAGTGGGTTCCTGACCATTGTGCATGTAATGAATCTAAAACAAAAGTTGTAGCAATTTGAATTATGCTAAATAGCACCATTAGAAATTTTAAATCTTAAATAACTTCAAAGCTGCAATAGATAGAGATGCCATTCCAACTTTTACTCCTGTGTTATGGAATAGTTGTACATTGCCATACCAATATGCTTTGAAGACACACACACTGATTTGCTATGCAGCAAATCATCTTTTCTAGTTTCTTTCTTTCTTTCTTTCTTTCTTCTTTCTTTCTTTCTTTCTTTCTTTCTTTCTTTCTTTCTTTCTTTCTTTCTTTACAGGCAAATTTGTCCGACATTTCATTTGAAAAGTATAACACGTAGAAACTCCAAACTTGGCACAATTATACTTCTATAGATAAAGGCTGGCCTTTTTATAATGAGAGGTCATGCTTTTCAAAATTATGCAAATGAGGGCTAATTAAAGTTTCAAATCTTCAATATGTAATATACAGTGCATTCCACCTAACCTGAGCTGTGGGGGCCGTCTCATTAGTTGTGACCACAGTGCTGGTAGGCCAAACAGCCTATCACTGATCTCTTTGCCCTGCCACTCAACCCGGCTGCTATAATTAGTGGTGTTTGTAAACAGGTCCACATGTGTGATGCTGTAGACATTTATATGGGTTTTATTTTCACTTTTGTAGCGTCAAATAATTGGAATTTTTACAAAATAATCCGGCTGCAGGGACACCATTTTATTGTGGAGCTGGCCCTGCTATGTGTCTGCCACCAGCACCAAACACACATGACCAGTGACAGTGAATGATTGGTATCAAATGGCCAGCTTATTCCAAAGTCCTGGCAAGTGTAACCACATCAAAATAAACCCTACCCTTTCCTCCTTAAGTTAATGTGTATTTTATTACCCCCAATAGATTTTACTCATAATCCACAGCCTTTATCAACATTGTAAGACCTGTGGGACATTTTTACAGGGGTGTCACATCTCAATTAAATTGCAAACAAGCCATAATCCTGGTATATATTTTACGAGATGTGACATTAAAATGACTCTTTGAAAATGCAGCATCCCTGGACTCAATCAGGACAGAAGTCTTCATTTACTGTCAGTAAAATCTGTATCAAAGGGATATACTGAGTATTCTTCTGCTCATGATTTGTGATATTCTGACCTTTTTTATTTGTTTCACACATTGTATTAGCAATGCAAATTTAAAAGAATTAGCAAAGGGCATATTCTTTGGGTTCATCACTGAATGAGTTAATTTTGTCATATAAACATTGGCTGCATTGATTGAATGGCTATGTCTGTTTGGTAATTTAATTATAAGTTAATGTTTTCTTTCTGGAAACCAGTCAGTTCAGTGGCTCTTAAAGAAAACAGTTTAGGCTACATTATTTATATACAATTACACAGTCCAGGAAATGCTCAAGATCCCTGCTCATGCATTCTATCATTAAAGTGTGTGTGTGTCAACACACACTTTTCTTTCTTTCTTTCTTTCTTTCTTTCTTTCTTTCTTTCTTTCTTTCTTTCTTTCTTTCTTTCTTTCTTTCTTTCTTTCTTACTTTCTTTCTTTCTTTCTTCCTGTCTTTCTTTCTTTCTTTCTTTCTCCTTCCCTCCCTCTTTCTTTCTTTCTTTCTTTCTGAATTTGAAATTTTCAATCTTGAATATCTTCAACAGTATAATAGAGATGTCATTCCAACTTCTACTAGGGGTGTGTGTACCATTGGCACCTAATCACCTAATGAATTAAAAATAAAAGTTGTAGTAATTTAAATTATGTAAAAAAAGCAGCATTAGAAATTTAAAATCTTGAATAACTTCAAAGCTATAATAGATATAGATGCCATTCCAACTTCTACTCCTGTTTTATGGAATAGTTGTACATTGCCATACCAATATGCTTTGAAAACACACACACTGATTTGCTATGCAGCAAATCATCTTTCCTAGTTCTTGAGGTTGCATTTGTTTAACATCGTTTGACACAAGACGGATTACAAATGTATCAAACTTTTGCTCACACGTTTTGAAGGAGTCTTTTACTTCTTTAATTGTGTGCGTTTATCAGTACGGATATACCAAAGCTGAGAGCTGCCAATTTTAAACAAAGTCTGTTTCTTTTCAACAGATCCCAGCTCTTTGTGTTGCACTCGCACCATACGTTCATCAGTTGGGGTTTCGGTTTCGTTCATGTTGGTTTTGGTGGCGGTTCCCTGCTTGCACTCTTTTCCAGCAGATGGCACTTGTCCTCCATCCATTCCTTCAGCATGGAGTCCCAGTTGATACTCTCCTCTTTGGCTTTTAGAACTTCCCCAATCAATTTGGCCAATCTTTCATATAGTTTGTCAATTTTATTCTTCTGTTTCTCAATAATATTTCGCCGTTTTTTTAAATCTTCATAGAGGGAAATACAAATTGTCTTACTCAGGGTCATATTTATTTGAAATTCATCCTTTGTTGCTTCTCTATATCCTTATAGAGGGAAGTACGAATTGTCTTACTCCAGGTAATGTCTATTTGAAATCCATCCTTCACGTCATGAATTTTTTTTCATGTTTCTCTCTCGTATTTTCTATTTCCATCCTCATTTCACCAACTTGCTTCGTTGATTTAACATTTTTCTGTCTTACTGTCACTTTCGGATTTGTGAGAAGTGACATTATCCAGTTCATTTTGTGTAGCACGGCACTGCTGTTTCGCTTCGTTTCAATTTTGTTTTTACTTTGTTTATTTCTTGTTATGTTGCTGTTTTCCTCTTTCAGTTGGGTTATTTCTTGTTCCTTTTCTATAGACTGTTTTGCCGTGGTCTCCATTTTTCATGTACATATTTTCATCGTGATAAGTCTGTCAACCAACTGTGTGTCTAGAGCCTTTTTATCATTGTGCTCAACCATACCATTAACCTGGGGATATCAAACCGTATCGACAGGTATAACTACATACTGACGAGAAAATTGACTAATAGCTTTCCTTAAGTTAGAGCTACAGTGGTATGAGCGATGATGAGATTAAATTGCAAGACCGACCATTATTTGTCTCAGATAAATGTCAGTATATGTATGATGCTGTTCGGGAATCTAGTCGCAATTGTCCACCAAGAAAACATTTTAAACCTTAAAAAATACTGGTGGTCAGACCTCAGTAATCTGAGTAAGAAAAAGAAGCTAAGGTGGGACATATGGACCCAAAATGGTCGCCCTATAACCGGTACAGTATATATGTAAGAAGGGCACAAAAATGTTCAGAAGGTTAAATGGACAGTGCATTTGTAATGAGATCAATATTCAATGTAATATGTTTAATTGCAACTTCCATGAGAAAATAATTAATAGCTTTTGGAAGGGTATTAAAAGGTTAAGGCATAAGAGAGGCGATTCTTCAATCAGTGCACAGGATATAGAAATGTTTTACTTGTCTGTCATGTGTAGCGCACATGAGGAATTTTCTGAAGATCAGATCTAAGTATTGACACCGCGAAGCGTAGGCCTAAATACCGAGAATTGATCCAAAAGAAAAGAGATAAGAAGCCTTGTTTTGTATATACCGATATGATTTCAGTTTTTATAGACCGGCATAACTTCCACAAGAACAAGCTGCTCTCCTGGTTGTGACGGCATTACAGCTGAACATCTTGTTTACGGCAAAACTAAAGTGCTACTGGAGCGTCTTGCTCCTTTGCATTCTGCCATATTTTGGCAGAACCTCAAGAAATACTGTACATGTACGTCAAAATGTGAAATGATTACATGTAATTTCAACATTTTTTGCTATTTTTGCACTAGCTGCACTTTACTCATTATGTTTCTTCTCAACTACCGATATGGGTATTGTATATGAAATATTGCATTAATGTATTATCACGAATCATACAATTTGGGTTGCAGTACAGAGAACTACAATGTATAGTATCTGCACTGCTACATAATGTAGTACTATCTAGGCGTCTTGTCGTTTATGGTCAGTAATATTTACAGTTTCATATCTGTAGTGACTCTTTAGGAGAATGGATTTTTTTTTGGGGGGGGGGGTATATATTTTCATGGCTTTAAACACTCGGTCTACAAGAATAAACTTTACATATACATGTATGTTTCAATTTTATATGGCGGTCCAAATAGGATCTGTTAAATGCTACATGGATGTTATACTTTTGATCGTGTTACATCAAACTGTTGTCATTATATTGTGTACCATTGGTTACAGTTTACTTTACTACTTGATTCACTCTGCCGACTTGAAACATACATGCAAGTCATTGCCGAAATATGACAGTTTCATCATTACTTAATCCATTATGGTAAATTGTCATATATGTAAAAAAAAAAAGTGTTAGCTCCAGAGGCATGACACAGGCTAATTGTTAAATTTGTAAAAAACATTTTCATTTAAAATGCATAGATGGGGAGCGAAATATTTATAAATCGTGGTTCTGTCCAGTTTGTTTACAGTCAGAGTTCCCGTTCAATCACACAGACAACAGTGATGAATTTTTAAATTTCATCTCCGAACTCTGGTTTTCCTCCCCCGACATTGATTTTAGCAAGCTAAATTATAAATATCTTTGTTCCCTTTGAAATTAATGACGGCAGAAACACCATCCCTATCTATAACGCGGATCCAGATATACACCTTTTTCATCAATGAAGCATGACCAACACCCTCTGTAACAGTCAATATTATATACATAATACCTTCCACTCAAAATTTAATTTAATTGACCAGTCATCCATTGTATCTTTTGTTCATTTCAATATCACGAGTTTACCAGCACATATGAATGAATTAAATATTTTCTTAGATACACTAAATTTAAGGTTTGATATGATAGCTCTATGTGAAACGTGGTTAAAGCTTTCTAATGTGGATATTTATAACTTAGAAAACTATCAACATGAAAAATTATTCAGACCTAATAGAGTAGGCGGAGGGGTCTCACTGTACCTCGATACCAACATTCAGTATGTTAAAAGAGATGATTTGTCAATATTTGATAAATTAATGGAATGTCTATTTGTTGAAATTCAGAATATCCAAAATGATCCGAACGTGATAGTTGGCGTCATCTACAGACCCCCAGGAACGGATTTGAGTAATTTTAATGAACAATTCGACGCTCTTCTAGATAAAATAAAACAACAACAAAAAAAACCATGCTATCTCCTGGATGACTTTAATATAAATTTGCTAAATATAGATAAACACCCAGCCTCTTCTGGTTTCATTGAAAACTTATGTAGCAACCTCTTCCTTCCATGTATCAACAGGCCCACAAAAACAACTGAACATTCAGCAACACTTATCGATAATATTTTACCAAAGTTTTAAATGATCATTCAGAACGTTTAAGTGGTATTTTTTTTAAACAATGATCTTTCAGATCATTTACCAATTTTCCATATTATTTCTAATAAAATGTTATTCCCACTCAAAATGAAAATAAATAGTATTGTAACACTTTTAAGTCATTAAACAATTTTCAAAACGCCATCAAACAATATTCATGCATGAACACTTACGACAAAACTGATCCTGATGTAGCTATGTCAGACTTTGTTCGAAGTCTCCAAAAGCACACACAGAAAACATTCCTTTACGTGCAGTTAATTCGAGGTACAAACTTAATAAACCTTGGTTAACCCACGGAATTATCAAAATCTATGGACAGGAAAAATAAGGTATACAGAAAGAAAATTGATACACCCACTGAAAATAATAAGCAAAAATATAACAACTACCGTAATAGATTAAACCATGTTCTTCGCAAAGCTGAGAAAAAACATTATTTTGAAATAATCGAACAAAATAAATCTACCTTATCTAGAGTGTGGAAACTTATAAGTACAGTTATTAGCAAGCAAAAAAGTCCCAGGTAACTAAACGATTTAAAAATGGTGAATCCTATATTAACGACCCAAAAAACATAGCTAACAAATTTAATTCCTACTTCGTAAATGTGGGGCAATCACTTGCTGATAAAATACCTGGAACACCAGTAACTCCTCACTCCTATCTTCGAGGCTATTATCTTAACTCTTTTTATTTCTCTCATGTTGTAGAGCAGGATATTATATCTATCATTAGGTCATTCAAAGATTCTAGTCCAGCATTGGGATGACAAACACCCCAAAGTACTAAAATTTGTATCTTATGAAAATGGCCAGTCCCCTTACCTACATTTTAGATTTATCGTTAGAAACTGGTGTATTTCCTAGTGGTTTGAAACTTGCTAAAATAACGCCCCTATTCAGAAAAGGTGATGAAGAACCATTTGTTAATTATAGACATATCTCAGTTCTCCATGCCTTGTCTAAAATTTTTGAAAGAGTGGTACACAAACAATTGATTAATTATCTTGATAAGCTTGATGTACAATAAGACCATCAATCTGGATTCCGTAAACAGTACAGTGCAGAATGTGCAGTAAAATATCTGTCTTGTTAGTAATTTTCTAGACCTCTCGAAGGGCTTCGATACAGTAAACCATGATATATTGTGTAAAAAAACTATCTTCCTATGGAATCCAGGGAATAGCTCTCAATTGGTTTAACAGTTACCTGTCTGAGAGAACTCAATTTGTGTTATGAGAATGAAGACTCTGATGTCTTACCTATATACTGTGGTGTTCCTCAGGGTCCATTCTTGGACCCCTGCTGTTCATTTCATGTATCGATGATCTTGGTCTTGTATCCCAAGATATGTTGTGTATGCTTTTTGTAGATGATACAAGTTTACTTTTTAGCGATAAGAATGTTGATACACTGAAGCATAAAGTTAATAATACTTTTCTTGATATCATTTAGTGGTTTCATACAAATAAATTAACAATTAATTTAGATAAAACAAATTTTATTGGGTTTAGTCTCGCAGTGAACAGACTTGTTTAACCAATTTCTCTATTCAAATTATCAACAAAATACTATCTAAAGTTGATACTTTCAAATTCTTAATTGTCTGGTTTGATAAAAATCTAAGCTGGAAAGAACATGCATTGTACAAAGCTAAAAAAAGTAGGTAAAACAATGGGAATATTTAAGAAGATTAGACACAAATTTGGTATTAATATACTTATACAATTGTATTATGCTCAAGTGTATCCGTACTTTTTCTATTGCTCTACCACATGGGCGATCACATACCCTACCACAATAGACAAACTAATCAAACTTCAAAAAAAAAAGGTTTTACGAATTTTTACATTTTCGATGTACAACTCACACACTGACCCTTTATTCCATAAATTCTAAATTTTAAATTTTCAGACCTTGGACCTATTCCTAACTGGTCTACTTATGTGTAAAGTTAAATTCTTTCTTGCTCCTCTTGTATTCCCAAAATTATTTACTGAAGTCTCAACAATTCATAATCATGATACTAGACAAAGACAAAATTTTTATATACATCCTTTCAGAACTAATGTAAGAAAATTTGCAATAACAACTCACGGACCTCATGTATGGAAAACAGTGCCAAATTTTATACGAAATGCAACCTCAATAACTTTACTTAAAAAAAGGTCCCAAATCTTACATTATTGACGATCAGTGATTAATAGTTTAATTGATATTATTGTCAATTTTCTTAGTAGGTGATTTTTGTTTGACTCCTGTCCTTGTTTAAGTGCCTCTCAGTCTAAAGGGACTATAAGCCCTATGGGGTTTCCTCTCTCCAGCTGAAAATCATATCATTTTATGTCTCATATTAATTTTTGTGTACCATTTATTACTATTTAATAATATAACTATATTGCACTCTGATTTTGAAATACACCGTCTGTATGATTTTCAGAAAAAAAAATACAATACAATATTTACTTACAGTGATGTACCAGAAGTGCTTTTGACTGGCATCATCGTTCCTATTTCAAAGAAAAAGTATTGTAAGCCATACAATTGCCGAAAACTATAGACCTATCATAATAACCTTATTTTCAAGTCGAGTACAAATAATACAGAGACCATTAGCGCCAATGCTATTATTCGACAGTGATGTAAATTGAAGGGATGAAAGATGATGAATATGCACTGAAAACAGATGAATATATACAGCTAGTCCATTTACAGATCCATAGTTTTCAAAATTGTGAATTCAGGCAATTAAGTCAGACTGAAATTCTGGTTTTACATAGGATACATAGAGAGCATTTACAGCAGTGGGCTAGCCATTTGTTTATCAGGGTATCAAATTTATTGAGAGTGGTAACTTGCTTAAGAGCAGGAGGTAGAGACTGTTCCATATCTTGGGCCCTTGGTACCTCAGAGAATTATAACCGTAGGAGACAAAACCATAATTGGGCAGAAGGAGCTTGTGTTCATCCCGAAGTTGATATGTCCATTCTTTTTGTCAAACATATTATCGTCAAGAATAGCCGGATATATTTCAGATATAATTTTGTACATTTCAATGGATAGTTTTCTTATTCTACCTAAGTAAAGGGAGGGTTTCTGGGAGTGCACCAGAAGTTCAGGATAGGTGCTAGCAAAATCATTTTATTTTATGTTTGAGGGTGAGCTATCATTTGCTAGAGTGGTGTGCTAGCAAAATCATTTTATTCTATGTTTTAGGGTGAACTATCATTTGCTAGAGTGAAATTCAAAAGTAGTTACTCACTGTAGATCGCAGGACCTAAACATTGTTACAAGTAAATTGTGACGCGCCTGCATCAGTGACGTGATACATTGACGTTTAGGCAAAATGATATGTGCGCCAGCGATGTTTGAATGTACGTCACGCGTGGCGTGGAAACGACGAACGTAAACAAACCGGACACACCAGGGGTCGGCGTTGAAAGTAGGCCTAGGGCATATCTTTTGCGATGAATACACAATTGAACATAGAATAAACAAAATCTTACATGGCTGCAAGGTGAGTTACCATTTTTTATCTCACTCGGGATCGGTGTGGAAAATCACTCGTGACCTGCCGTCACTCGTGATTGTCCCCACCAACAACGATCCCTTGTGACAGAAGAATACTTGACTCAGTCTCAGCCATGTAAAATTTTCCATATACACCAATAGGAGACTTCTTTCATGTATCTATTCCATTTTCCAAGGGTTCGTTTGCCCACATATAGGTGCCATACTAGCGGACAGCAATTGAAATTTGCCAGTACAAAGGTATTGAAGATTGAGAGATTTTCTGTAATGTTTAGAAGTTTCGAGAACCTTCTTAGTGTAGACATTTGCCTTCAATAATTTTGACGAGTAATATTTGACGACTATACTTTTTTTCGAAAGGCACATAGTAACTTTGACAGATACGATTAAAGAAATCAATCATTAGTTCACTTTGTAGCCTTTCAAGAACTTTACAAATGCGTGATAGGACACTCATCCGGCAATAGTTTGACTTGTCTAGGGGATCATATTTCTTAAAGACAGAAGAAACATCAGCTTTTTCATACCAGATGGAAATGTACTTGTCTGAATTGAGTTATTTATGAGAGCAGTTAAGGATAGGAGGGCTTCTGCACCAGCTCGTAGTAGCAGCTTAGGTGAAAAACCATCAGGACCTGTGGCCTTTATGGGATCAATCTTTTTGAGAGAAGCAAGACCTTTGGCTGAAAAACCGTCTGAAAATCAAAACGGTTGATCTGCTCATCTTTCAGTTTACTTTTGATAAGTTTGGTGCTTAAATATTCATCAAGTTTTTGGTTACCTTTAGACGGAGAGGGTATATCACTACAAAGGTTTGTGAGATGGTCATTGAAGATTTCACACACATCACTTGCATCGTGAAACAGTTTTCCCTCATGCAGGAGAATGATGGAATTTTGATAAGTACCTTTGGATTTACCCGTTAAAAAGGCTTATAGTTTTCCAGAAAGAAGATTTTAAATTTGACGAGCCACATTAGTCTCTAAAGTACTGCTTTATTGATGATCTACGCAGGGAAGTTACTTTGTTTCGTTGAACACGGTATACGTCCCATGTACCGTTATACTTTGTAGCTTGTTTGCATAATGTTCTTTTAACATTGATAGCTGTACGACGTTCACATATCATAATCGGTGCTTTGTTTGAACGCTATTTTCTTCTTTTGAGTGAGCGTGATGGTCAGTGATTTCATTCAGAAGCTTATTATAGAACTACGCAGCGTCGTTAATATCATGCTCAGCTCTTTTCATGCTAAATCATTGAACTATTCATGAACCCGGAAGGTGATACATTAGTGATGCACAAATTTGTTTTAGAAAAGGGCAAAGTGCCCCCCCCCCCCCCCGTCGGCTGAGCGTTCCTCCATTGTATTATTTTTTACCATAATAATAAGCACTCGGAATTTTATTTTTTGTGCCCTTGATACTCAGAAGTGACACTATATGGGATGATGGGCATGAAAGCACTACCTGAGTCCCACTGGTTATAACATAAGTGATTTGCTAATTCTCATGCCCTGGTTAGGTGGCAGGGTGATGTTAATGGCTCCTTTTCTATGATGAGGGGCGTCAGACAGGGCAGTGTACTGTCATCTTACTTATTTAACTTTTTCATTGATTGCATGCTGTAAGCAGTCGCAATCTAACGGCTCACGTAAGGTAATGATTCATATAATGTTTTAGCTTACGCAGGCGATGTTATATTATTCAGCAGCACCTTATCAGGTCAGCAGCACTCGATTAGTATTTGCACAGAGTATTAAAAGTTTTGGAGGGTAAAGTTTAACCCATTTAAATCTAAGTGTATAGTTCCGTAATCCTCCACTTGCTCACTTGGATGGTAAACTTATTTACGCGAGTGATGACGTTAATATTTTAGGGGTACATTTTAACGGTAACAACACCTGTAAGGATCATACTGAACACCATGTGAAGCAGTGTTGGCATATCTATTATAGCGTTGGTAATTCTTGTTTATCTTATCCATATCTGGACACCGAGGTCAAAACTCGTATATGGAAACACATCTGTTCTCCTGTTCTAACTTATAGTCTAGAAACCCTATCTATGTCCAACAGTTCCATGTCTAGACTAAAATCTATGCAAGGCAATTTCGCAAAGCGATATGTTTGAATTGGCCAACAGTCTTACCATACTTCTTTGTTAAAAGTCCTTCGTATTCCCTGTATTCAGGATAAAGTAAACATCAAAACATTATCGTTATTCAACCGTTGCTTAAAAACTCCCTCTCTCTTGACTATACCCGATACTCTCGCTTGCTGGCGGAATATATCATTCTCGACCAGAGAAATAAGGGCTTTAATTGATAGAGTAAAAAACTACATGGCTGCTCGCCTGTCAGTGTTGCCTTTTCTGACTCGCTTCAGGATCCTTCGTCACAACGCAGGCGATGGTGTTGTGGACTCGCCACGCTATCTTTACTTGCAGATCATGGGAATATAATAAAGCCTTGGGCCGAAGAGCATCTCTTGGTGTTTCTGAACATCTGGCCAGGGGATCAGTCTATTTCACATGCGGCTCTCTTTTCGGAAATTTCAAATTATTTTACCATATTTAGTTATATCATGTTTATTGATTTTTCTGCCGCAGTGCGTCATGTGATATTATTTTATTTACATGCCCATCTCGATGTATTTTATCTTCCCCAGTAATAGGGGCTCAATAGATAGATAGATAAATAGATACATAGATAGATGGATAGATAGATAGATAGATAGATAGATAGATAGATAGATAGGTAGGTAGGTATGTAGACAGACGGACGGACGGAAAGGCAGACAAACAGATAGATAGATAATTAGATAGATAGATAATTAGATAGATAGATAGATAGATATATAGATAGATAGATAGAGATAGATAGATAGATAGATAGATAGAGATAGATAGATAGATAGATAGATAGATAGATAGATAGATAGATAGATAGATAGATAGATAGATAGATAGATAGATAGATAGATAGATAGTAATGAAAGATTCGCGTACATTTTAATTTAATTCACAGGTTTGTGGTAAAGGCCCGTCCAGTAAACCACAAAAAGTTGTGTATTTAATTCTATGCAAGATTTGGAGGCAAACAGACAGATTTGTTTTGACACAAATCTTCTCATCTAGTTTTTTATGTTTCACTAGACCAGGGATCCCACAACCTTGATTTCACTGAACACTTTGAAACCTGTTAGGATATGTCAATCACATGCGATCGCTACGCCATCTCCTGCCGCCCATGCTACTTGCCAACGCAAATGTGGGCAACGGATAATTTCAACAAAGTGGATAACCTTCTTCAAAATTTCAAAATACAAGACATTTCTATAAAAATGGAAAACAAATTTGTGTATATCCACAGAAATAAACTTTCTCTATCCACTTCCTTTTTATAGTAAAAGGCAAATCCACTTCACAGTAAGCACAGGACCCAAGTGCAAAAAAAAAGGACAAACTAGAACAGAAGATTTGCTTCACAGCAAATCTGTCTGGCTTCCTTCAAAATGAGAACAGTTTGAAATGCTACACTTTGCCACTGTTCAACATAATCTAAATTTTGTGCACCAGCCTAATTTTTATAAAGTAAAATGCTACAACTTTGGTTCTTGGTTCATTGGATGTGACCATGTAACAAACTTATTAAATGAAGTTTGAATGAAACTAGTATAAATAATAATTTTGAAGCTATTCAACATTTTAATTTTGTGTATTTGCTTACTTTGCATAAATTGAGAGCATACAACTTTGGTTTATGGTTAATTGGATGGGGCTTTGCAACAAACTCATAAATTGAAGTAGGAATGGCACCTGTATCTATAATAGTTTTGAAGCTATTCGAGATTTACATTTTGCTGTTTACATATATTTTGCATAAATAAAAATCCTACAACCTTAATTCCTGGTTCATTGGATGTGGCTTTGCCACAAACCTATAAATTGAAGTTGAAATAGCTTGTCTATGTATAATAGTTTTGGAGAAATTCAACTTTGAAATTTTTCAAATACCCTTATTAGCATAATTTAAAATTCTACAACTTATACTGTCCATTATATTGGCAGGTGTCACAAACCTATATATGCACATTGAAATTTTGAGTATCTTCAATATTTTGGAAGATGTGGAGCTTTTAAAATTTTGATTGCCCCTAAATTTGCATACTTATAAACATTATGACTATTCCAAGTGAGATGCACAGTTTCACAGGTTAGGTCAAGCACCATAGCAAGTTTGGTGGTTTTTTAAATAAAAAGCGCTTGAGAAAATATTCACCCAACTTGGTTGTGAAGAAGAAAGAAAAAAAAGAAGAAAGAAAGAAAAAAGGAAAGAAAGAAAGAAATTAAGAAAGAAAGAAAGAAGGAAAGAAAGAAAGAAAGAAAGAAAGAAATTCCAGTATTTACTGATACAGTGAAGTCTGGAGCCTGTGTTCTCTTGGGATTGGTAAGCTCAGCAGACTGACATTGCCTTAGGCAAAAGCAGGCCAGCCAGGACACCAGTTTCAGTCATCGTGGCCATGGTGCACTGACAGGTCTGTGCAGCTCTAGTGGAAACTATAGCCTGCCTGGTACATATGGCAGCGTGGAGTCGATCTGTTCTTGCATGAACAGAAAGAGATTCTCTGTCTTTTATTGAGAGCCTCATTAAACAGTTGTTGGGAGTGTCCCTTCACCCCCCCCCCTTCTTTTTTTTTTGCTGCAAGACCCAAACCTTCCAAAGCATACACCTAGCATGCATGGCTAGAAAGCTGCCTGTGAGACGGGTTCAAGCTAATTAATTAGGAACGCAAAATGGTTGCCTGGCACCATAGAGGTCAAGCAATAGGTGATACAGTAGGCAGTTGAAGGCCTGCTTGTGGATTGGTGAGAAATTTGGTGAATTTAGCATACATTAAAATTCCCCAAGTTCTGTTTGTGTGCTATTGGATTTACCAGTTGTCTCAAACCTACATGTATAAATTAGAACTTTGTGTCTATCTGCAATAATTTGGAAGATATGGAGCTTTTAAAATTTTAATTACCCCTAATTGACATAATTTTAAACAGCATGACTGTTACAACCCAGGTGCCTAATTTCAGAAAGAAAAAAGAATTCTTGGAAAAACAAAATATCTGGGTTTGCACCCAGACATAAATATGCATAAAGATGAAGCCCCAATCATCATCCATGTTTGCTCTGCATGACACGTTCCCTGCACGCAGTCTGCAGGCCTTAAGTCATTTTTGGAGCAATTGATCTACAATGGTGTATGTTTTTGGATCTCAGCAGAAATGAAAGAGAATAATATTCATAAAAATGCTGTTTTGATTTACCGAAGCAATAATAGCCATATAGGTGGATTTTTTTTGGGGGGGGGGGGTCCTTTTTCATTGTGGCTCCATGATTAGCAGCCCTGTATAAATTGACTAACCACCATGCCGAGCCATTAGTCTTTTATGTCGGGCCAATTAAAAAACCCAAAACACTCCTCCAAAATATTATTGTCACATCATTATGTATTATGACCTCATGCCTCGCCTTGTGATCCACTGTCACTCCATTTACTGCAAGGAGTCATCCTTGGCGGCACAAAAGCGATCAATTCAGTTGTCAGCGTCAAGCCAATTGCAATGTAGGTAAAATTCATTATCAAACAACATGTCAATAAACAAAACAACTTGAACTGATTCTGTATATTTTTGTAATTTTTAATATTTGTCTGCAAACCTTTAGTGCAAGAAAGAAAGAAAGAAAAAGAAACAAAAATAGGTTTTAGATCTAATGTACATTCAAAATGCCTGAAATGTTTCGGGCTACAATGTATCAAGGTCAATGGGTGGGTAGAATGTTGACTGTGGAAATGATATAGGTATGATCTTTTTGGATCTTTCTAAAGTCTTTGACAAAGTATGGCACAAAGGTTTACTTTTCAAACTTCCAACACTGGGTTTTGGCAGCTCATTGGTAACTTGGGTAGAGGACTATCTTTCGAACCATTTTAATACGTGGTTATTTTAGCACTAGAACCAAGTTAGCTCCCTGTTGAAGCAGGTGTACCCCAGTGTTATGATAATGTGTATGGCTGTTTGTTTTCATTTGGAGAGGTCACTGTTTACGTTGAGTGTGTGCCTGGTCATTGAGTTCAATGAATACTTTGCAGGGTCACTGCAGAGTCCCTGAGTTGGCCTGTTTTGTGGGTGACTCAAATGTAACTGATAAACATGAAGAATAAGCTAGAGTGGTGACCTATAGTCATATGAAGTGATCCAGACAGGTGTCAATGCACTGGGACATGTGACTAATTGGAAAACTCTGGAAGAATGGTGATACTTCTCTGTCTGTATATAAAGCGGCTGGTATCCTGACTGAAAGAGAGGAGAGAGAATTCAAGATCTGACAGAAGTGTGTGTCAACAAGCCAGTGGGACTGTGAACTACTGTTATTATCTGTGGAGTGTGGGCAGTATCTTGAGTGGACTTGTTTATTTGGTGCTACCCAGTTATGCACTGTACCTGTGGAGTGTGGACAGTGTCTTTGAGTGGACTAATATATTTGGTGTTAATTGTACCACATTGGAACCAAACTGCACCTCTGCAGATTGGATCAGCACCACATCTTTCAGTACCACATTGGAACCATACCGTCCCTCTGTGGGATTTGTACCAGATCATTTGACACCTGTCATAGGACTTGGAACTGTGGGACAGTACCTGTGGATAATCTCACCCGGGATGAGGATTTACCTAAGACTGTTTGACTATTGAAATGCGAGTGGCGATAAGTTTACCTACCTTGGACGGACTTTGATTGTAAATATATTGTCATTTGTTAAAGTTATATCATTGATGTCAATCTTTGTTTGGTTCTGTTAATATTGAAAAGGTGGGCATCATAACACCCAGGGGTCCATACTTTTGGGGGTTTTGTTTGGTTTATGTCAATGACATGGTTGATAATATTACTACTGACATCTGATTCTTTGCTGACGACACCTCCTTTCTAAAAATTGTAAGAAATCCCACAGACTCTACTTTAAGGCTGAACACAGATATGGATCATGTTGGAATCTGAGGTAGATTTTGGAAAGTAACTTATAATGGCATGAAATCTCTTTCGCTTATTCTCTCCACTAGGAGAAACAAACCATTTCATGGACCTTTGTACCTGAACGGAAATGAAATTCAAGAGGGCACCAACCATCTACAGTTTGGCATCACTCTGTGTTAAAACTTAGATGGGAAAGAACTCATTCTGCAAATCACGGATAAATCTAGTAGAAGGATAGCACTTCTCAAAGCGTTTCAATTATAAGTTATCCAGAAACATATCACGCTCGTCTACTCGCTGATCTCGGTAGGGAACGCTGGCCATCGGTAGGAAATATTTAAAGCTTATCATATTCTACAAAATATACACTAAACACGTTCTGTCCTATTTGTCTGACCTATTGCCCTCTTATTCTGAAACAACGACTGGTGGTCTCTTATGATATTCCTAGAATCTGAGACAAATTGAATTTAGGACACAACGTTTCAAAGAATCCTTTTTTTTTGTCGGCAATCCAGTTGTGGAATGAACTTCCAGTCGACATTCGTCAATCTCCCTCGTTATCCCTATTCAAAACTAAATCCAAGTGTTTAGTATTCGACGATATTCCCCTTGCTTACTTTGCACACAGGCAGCGTTTTCGAAATATATCTCACACTCAATTAAGACTCGGTCTCTCATCACTAAATTTTCATTTGGATCGAGTTAATATTGTTACCTATCCGACTTGTTCTTATGGAATCGAAAATGAAAATATTTTCCATTTTTTTTGCTCTGCTGTCCTCGTTATTTCGATATCAGAACCACTCCTCTTATTGGCCTGTGAATGGTTGACTGCAGCTTTCCAGGGAGTCATATCAGGGAACAAAGTCTGAAGAATCTTTATGAATATGTGTCACATGTCTGTCCTGTGTATATTGTATATACTAATGTGAGTGTTATGTGTCTGGAGAGCTTCCAGATTAGTTTATGTAAACTACCAGGCAACCCGGGAAAAATAAATATTTTTATGGAAATTACAGGTTTTCAAGTGCGATGATTTCAAGCTGGCCTAACCCTTGTATTGCGACTAAGGGGGTCATGATAGTGAAAATTACGAAATGCCCCTGATTAGCATAAATCAATATACCAAAACTTTTATTCATTATTGACTAGAGATATAATGGCCGCACTAACACACCCGCGCACACACACACACACACACACACACACACACACACACACACACACACACATATATATATATATATATATATATATATATATGCATGTATGTATTATGTAACTTAACAGATCTATAATTATTTGATATTCAAATTCGAAATGTTTATAAATATTATAATTTAAAATGCTAAAATATGGTCATTCGACAGGTCAGGACGACCAACTACATGCATCTCTCTCTCTCTCTCTATCTCTCTCTTTCTCTCTCTCTCTATCTCTCTCTATCTCTCTTTCTCTCTCTCTCTGTGTACATGTGTATAAAATAGGACTTTTATCTTTATTGCATTCAAGAGACGGTAACCATATGTGCCTAAAATACTGTTAAGTTGGTCTTACCTTTAGTAATTTTGTTTTAAGCATTTGAATATATATTTAAAACAGCATAACAAGTATTTGAAGTGAACTTTTCCCTGCGTGAAAGTAATTCTTAGGCAAATCGGTAAAAGCAACAAAGTTGCAAAATAATAACAACTGTGACGCTTTTTAGACAACGCCATAATGTAATTACACGTGAGTTACTACAAACTCTGTGAAATTTTGCATCAATGAATCAAACATACCACACAGACAACAGATTTGCCAATGGAAATAAAACATGAAATATCATCATCATGTATGATATATATATAAACTTTTCATAATCGTTTCATTCTAATGAGAGTATGGAAGCCTTTTTTGTGATGTTACAAACATGAAAAACTATGTATACAGTGGAATCTTCCTATTAAGACCACCTAAAAGACTGAAAATGTGGTCTTAATGGAGGATATAATTTGATTAAGAATAAAAAGGGTCCGTCAATTGGTGATCTTAATATAGAAATGGTCTCTTTATGGAGGTGGTCTTAATTGGAGATTCCAATATGTATATATATACATATATATATATATATATATATATATATATATATATATATATATATATATATATATATATATATATATATATACATATATAATTTTCACATCGTGTTCACAGAAAATGTTTTAAAATTATCTTGTGGTGTTATCAACAATAAACATTATCAATCAAAAGTACGGTTGGTTAGGGGTGTTTGTTTGTTTTTTTGTTATTTTGGTGGTTTTTGGGTTTGTTTGTTTGTCTGTTTGTTTGTTTTGTTTATTTGTTTTTTTGAGGGACACATGGCAGGTGCAATTCGTCACGAGAGACTGACAGATGCTGTTTACCCTTGGGGAATACAGAATGTGGCAAAAAGCCATTGCAATGTGCTGAAGCTCAAATAAGTTAAACCGAGGTATTGTGATGATTCCTGCATCTACAGGTCCGAACATGAAGTCGGTACGTTTGAACTTGAGTGTTATGTTCGACAGCACGATTGGCATGCACTTAAGGTATGCCAGATCAGTCGGAAATTGAAAATGACAACACAAAAGGTTCTAAGTGAGAAAAAAAAACTTGCGACACTTTCAAAACGGCGAAAATTAATATTTTTGACACTTCTGTCTATCTGATCCAATGTTAAATCCCTTTGAAGCCTACAAAACTAACATTTCAATGCGCGACGCCAAAGTAAAGCTTACCGTTGTAACTTAACGTCCATGCAGATCACCCATTACTTTTTTGATGTTCATTATTAAAGAAGACAACAAAGATACTTAATTTTGGTGACAAAAAGATATCACATTACAAATTTCGGCAAATGAGATAATTCGGCAAGGCTCAATCCCATTGAATGAAAGAGTTTGCGAGAGAAATTAAACAACCAGCCTGTGTTACGCAACTGGCTGCGACGCGTAATTTTTTAAAGTAGTTTGCTCACGTACTGCGATCATGGAGCCACGATTAGCAATCGAATTGTGGCTCTATATGTTATTACATGTGTGTGTGCATTTGCTCTTATCATGGAGCTACTATCTATGGTAGCTCCATGCTGATATTTTGTAAGTTTGGTTGCCAGCCAACTGTTTTGCGTTTTGTCTCAAGGAATGCATTTCTCCGACCTTTCATGGATATATTTTCAATAAGCCATGTTGAACTCACGAGTGTGCACCCTTTGTATTTTAACACAGGTTGATACGTAAGGTGCCTCAATGGTGGCAACCAAACTTTTTATCTCGTAATTACGAGATACGTATCTCATAATTACGAGATAAAAACTCGTAATTATGAAATTTTATCTCGTGATTACAAGATATGTATCTCGTAATTTCAAGATAAAAAAAAACTTTTGGTTGCCACCATTGAGCCACCACAGATACGCGCATGCATTGGCATGTTCACCTTCCAATGGTAGACTCAACCCTGGCACCACAGCAGTCAACGCAGTATTTGTCTATATCCTACGAAAAATCTTTCCTACATTTTTGGAGCAAAATTGCTGGAACAATGTGCGCCGAAAGAATTGTAGGTTTCATTTTAAGAGCTCAATAAAAAAAAATGTTGAATGCACTTTGTGCACTCAACAAACTTCAAGTATGTTTATATTATAAAATCGTTTTACAGTATAAAAGGCTTTAGATCCGCAATGCATCTGGATGTGTATAGCCTACTAAGTATAGAAGCCCAAATGTGGGCGCCCAGGAATCCACTGTAACCATGATATGTTGTTATGAGTGAACCTCGTCTGTATACTGTATGTGATTAACTGGACTGCTCAGATGTACTGATTTCTGCATGCTTTATTTATAAAACAGTGATACAGGGACAAAACTGCAGATTTGTGCTCAAGCTGCGTGTTTTCAATCTTCTGAAAACAAACATTTCCATATTTTCTGCTCCCCACATATATAGAATCTCATGCCGTTCAAAAGATTTCTTTTGTGCTTTAAGTGCCACCCTGTGTCAGTTATGCCCTGGTCAAATCAATCAACAGTTCATCACCTAGACCACGCCAACATCGTGAATTTATAAACCAAAACATTTGATTCTTTTCATCTTGCTCATTTTTTCAGTGCTCGGGGGTACCACACCCGGGAGAACCAGCGACGCCTGGTTATGCATTGTGTATGTTTGGTTGCCCTTGGTCGGGCTAACCGCTCGACATCGATCCGTAATCTTCAAATTCGTCTTGTGCATTGTTGTTGTTGTTTTTGTATTTTCCCGTTGTATGTTGCACTCTAATCAAAAGTTGTCAATGCCAGTGCTAATGTGGAAAAAAGTTGATGTGCTTTGTCAACATTTTTTCACAGTGTGCCGTGCACAGCACCCAAACCGACCGCGGGAAAATTGGCTGAGTCTGTCTGATAAAACGAGGAAGTAAGGGTTCATATTAACTCCGGATCTGGTTAATTACGGGGAGACTACAAGGGTCAAATTGGTTTAAAAAAGTATTTAGATCACTGCTATGTGAGTAACGACACTATTTGCTTGATAACAAAATTATAGACAAATAATTTTGTAGATAACGTATTATTTACATACCATTATTATGTTTGAAATCATAATCAGTTTGAAACCGATATACTATATTCATGTAATCTTACACTCTTAAAATTATGTAAATTAGTTGAATCAATATATTACATTGAGACAATTTGGAAATCTATACATTTTATCAAATACTTTCATGTTGGTTACATAGTTTGTACATAATAAAAAAGGGACACATCATGAGTAAATGATTCCATGCTCATTTTCAATTCATATATAATGACTTTATGGGTACATAGTTGGCTTAGCGGCAACACGCTTAATACTTGACTTACTACTCTAGAATATTTCACATTTCATTTAAAACTTGAAAAGTAGATTTGCTTCAAGGAAAAAAATGCTCCCCTACAAAGGAAATTTACTGCCTTACACATTAAAATTAAAATTGGTAAACCAACATGACATAAAATATTAAATTTAATGTTTTGTGACCACGGAACGGAGGGTCTCGAACCAGCAACCTTCGGCACCAGCCGAAAATGGGAAACTCGCATACCAGCTGCACCAAATCCCTATTCCTAAAAAGAGTGGTTGAATGGAGGCCGGTAAACGTGAATGCCATAATCGACACGGACCTGTTCATTGTATTAAATCCAGTACAAGTACTGGATTCGGAGTTCTCCCAGATCGGGGACTGTACCTATGAAAGTTCACCAGCATCAAAGGAACACCCAAAATATATGTTTTGTGACCACGGAACAGACGGGTCTCGAACCAGCAACCTTCGGCACCAATCACCTAGCAGAAAATGCAAAACGCACATACCAACTGCAATAGGAGATATGCATATTAAGTTCCCGCCCAAACTGCATACCTGATAGACTATTCTCGCTTGGTGAGAAATGGCGAGATACGGGTCGGTACCTGTGGGGGCAGGCGGGATATTAGTAATATTTTGGAAATACAGAACTCTTATTCGAGGAATATGGAAATTTTTCTCATATATAGCTCGGGAAATGCTAGAAGAATATAAGTTTGGCATTTGGGAACTTAAATTTCTCAAAAATTCCTAATTTTACGAGAAATGAGCATGTGGTCTGCCTGTGACAGTGATGCGACCCGCACGTCATCCGTGATCGCCAGGCGTCAAACCCGTGCTTTATGGCGGGAAGTTAATATGCATACTGCGTATTAAGGGGGTAAAAACAACCAAATAAGGTTCTTGGCATGAACAATTTTGCAGCTAGAAAGGGGGTGCCAGACAAAAAGAACGAATTCAGGACAAAAGAGAATGTCACGTGCCAGCAGACAAACAAGATTTGATCATGTATTTAAAACCAGTTTCAGCCAAAGCGCTATGGAAGAGAGATACCCGGAGCTTGCCAGCTGTTGATACGCTGCGATCTTATGACATCATCAACCGGTTTCCTTTTTAGCTCTTTGCTAGAGATCACAGGATTGTTTCCTTTTTTCTTGGACATTTTCCCCAGAGTTGGGTCAAGGCAAAATGTAGTTTACGAACACCAGAAAGTTCCATATATTTGCTCTTCGTATCTTATTCTTGCTCATTGTGTTACTGGTGGCATCATGCAAGAGTTTGTATAAGATATATCGAGAAAAAGTTCAGCTACAAATAATGTTAAAGTGGGATGCAGTTTTACCACAAGCAAATTGAGCATTGCGTATCATTACAACCTAATGTTCAAAATCATTAATATTTCATCTCACCCTGCTTTGAGCTTCATTTGCCATTATCGTAATTGCTATTATTGTAATAGACATTTCAGAATTTGCAAGATGCACAATACGTCCCTCCAAACAAAGAAACAATTATGAAACGCATTTGCAATTCACTTATTAATTGGAATAAAGTGTTTCTGGGATGTCATGGATTTCACGCCAATGTCACTTTTTTCTTGTTCGCCCTAAGTACTGACATTTAGCTTATTGCCAATTACGACAATTTATTGACGTATCTTGGCTTTGTAGGCCGGGTGGTTACGTAAACGTTCAACTAGTGAAAACGACTGAATGTATACACAAGATTTCATCTGACTATTATAGGGGAGAAATAGAAACATTGCACTTTCTTAATATTACAAAAGAGTGAATATTACTCTCCCAGAATCATCTGTTAACATGTTCTTAGATCTTAAGCTACCTTCAAAGTGCACAATATTGCGGCACAGAATGTCTTCATAAACTTAACCTTAAACCTAACCATCTTCGTTGATGAACGCTGTTGCCAAAGTTAGAAAAGAAGAATAACAATAGAAAACAAGATACATATATCATAATCTAAATGGAATTGGTTTTAGGTTAGTTTAATGATTGACTCTGGATCACCTAATTGTCCATCTAGATACTCTCCAAAGAGGCTTTCAGACATGCAAGACGGTACCATATACACAAGACCCAGAACAAAATAAAATCCGAATCAGAATTTATTACGACATACAGTTTAGCAATCTGATTCTTATAATCTTAAGTATCAAGCCAATACATGGTAACCGTATAATCAGTATTGTATTTGTGTCTTTTTGCCCAGAACCACTTCCTAGTGGTCAATATCCTATTCCGCAGTTCGAACTCTTTACTCTCCATAAGCTAACCTGTCCCTGTCTAACCTATATACATATGGAATTACTATTGTCTTTTTTGCACACGTTCCTCTGTAAAATTTTGACATAGGCTGTATCAGCCCAAATAAATTAAAGGGTCTTCAGCGGGTAACTACTCAACATGTTTCGGAGCCTTTTACCCGTATATGTCTCTCTGAGTAGCGGCTCCTTGTCTAAGCTAAATATTCAGCAAAGACAACCCACATAATAAAGAATAAATAAGAACGTGGCAAATGATGAATTAGCTAAATACGTGAAGTTTTGCTTATAAATGACACTGTAATCGACAACATTGAAGCAACGTAGCACAATGGAGACTGCTCTAAGGAGAATTTGGCACCAAACATGGCCAAGTTACACTGAAGAAGCAGGTCAGTATATAAATCTTTTAGACTCGGAGATAAATTAATGCACAACATGGACAAATTCAGTATTGAACCGCACAGAAATATTCTCGTTGCCAAATGTAATATATGTATATATCTTTCATTCCATCTCATCTTTTTCTGTGTATACTGCATAAAACTGAACGACAAGAGAGTCATAAGATATGTACATGTATACCTTACGCCAGCAAAGCGACGCTCAATAATTTTCACTGTAATCTCACGGGCGTTTTTAAAACTGGATCTGTTTATAATAACGGAAAGTGTATTTAATGTTATTATTATAGTGATGTTTTCCATGATAATCGTGAGATGCCCATAAAATATAAAGCATTTTACATTGCCCCTGCAACACGTCAAATAATTATTATCACAATACGGCACACGTGCAATAGTCTACAGAAATCAGCACGGCGAATATCATTATTAAATTTTCAGACCAATACAACATTTATAAATGACGCTATCGCTTGCCATTCAAATCATCCGTACTGACAAAAGAGGAACTCGCTGGATAATGTGAACACTATTGAGACTTTCAAGCAGGTTGGGCGAAAGCACCATAGAATGCATTAAGACACAGAATGTGTTCCATTTGATGTGCAATAGACCAGAATGGTCGTGTGCGATACCGAATACAGAACTCTGACCGCCAAAGCTAAAATTGTTTTGGCCTTGAACCTTCTGTTTTTCACATTGCCGTTTTTGTCTGCAGAGTCTTGCCCAATTTGCCTTTGAAGGTAAACCAGTATCAAGCATTTTCGAAGATATCATCATTTTCGAATGCGTATCCAGAATGAAGAGCTCCACAAATTAACGTTTCGTTTTCAAAATACAAACAAAGAAACAAACATATAAATAAAACAAGCGGGTTGTCTGAAGAGCCCGTCCTCAGCTGACCTTTATACATATAACCGAAATAAGTCCCACCTTGTTCCAAAGGTACCCAGAACCGTTTGTGTGTGACTTCAAACCCATTGGCCAAGTGGTTTTGTAGAAAAAAATTTCTAAAGTTTTCTCCAAAAATGAAAACAAAACATCACTTAAAAGTTCCAAAAATCCCTGGCGCATCACCACTTGAAAATTTTTTATGGCATATCTCCACAAAGTTTCCAGTCAATCTGACTTAAGGTTTGGAGATGAAGTCGAAAATGTAAATAAGTGTTTCAATTCCCATTGACTTACGTATCGATCAACAGGAATGTTTACATTGACCAATAAGTGCATGATCTAAAAGAAATCGTTAAAAATCAGGGATCCGGAGCACCACCACCAACCGAACAACTTTACTTGATTCCCCCATAAGATACATTTCTGTTGTTTTAACATAATCTGAGGGGGGCCTTCGGCGATGAATTCGGAAAAAGTTTTAACGCACAAAAGAAAAAAACAGCCATAGCGCAATCTGTGGAATAAAATAAGGTCAAGGGGTCCCCAGAAGCATATCTGCGTAATTTCGGAGCATTGGCCCTGCACATTTGAAGGAGAATAATTTTAAAAATTTTATCCAAAAAGCCGTGACCCCACAAACATTTACTAATAATGTAAAAATCAATAATGAAGCATGACCAAGCAAAAAACAAAACAACCTTTGGTAGAAAGCCATCCAAAGTAGATCCCCAGCAAGTTTGAAGAGGATCTGGCAGACAGTTACAGAGAAATAGTCGAAAATGTGAAGAACCTCTGAAATCCGCATTGACTTGCATAGTAATCAGAAGGAATGTATGCATTAAACGATAAGTACCCGAGTCATAAAGTGCGTAAAAACCAGAGATCCGGAGCATCACCACTTAGTGAATAGGTTTGTTTGATCATTCCACAAGGAATATTTCTACTAAGTTTCAACACAACCGGAGGAATAGTTTCAGAGAAGAAGACTAATGTAGCTTTAACGCACAAAGGGCAAAAATCATAAAAAGTGGAAAAATCTCAGCGCCATCTGTTGAACAGATTAAGGTCTAGGGGTCCCCGGTTTCAGAAAAGAGTTTTAAAAAATCAGTAAAAAATTCATTGAATCTTTTTTTAAAAAATCATTGGAGCATGACCAATTGAACATGTTGGTTGAGAATCTGGCTAACGGTTTTGGAGAAGCCTGAAGTGTAAATTATGGACAGACGAACGGAACGGACGATGGGCCATCATGTAACGTCAGCGGACTGACAGGACAGCTCAGGTAAAAATAGAGACATTTTACTTGTTTTGGTAAACACAGATAAATAATGCAAAACCCCTAATAGATTTTTGCATATACATGTATTGAGATCATTCCAGCACAAGATTCGTCATTGTATCTGGAAGATTCGAGATACATCCTAAATTTCGTGCAGAAACACATGTTTACCAAAAAGCTGGGGTTTATTATATAAGGAATGCCTTTGTATGTCTGTGATATTTGATATTTGATCTGGATGCAAAGTCACTGTGTCCGATTGATGACTATAACAATGTATCAAAGGCATACCTGATGACCTTCCAGCATATTCTGTTGATACCCATGCTTAGGCAACCGTCGCTGCATAAAAGTGAAAACGATCTGCTACCTCATAATCATTTAGTGCTCATTTTTACTCCACTTGAAAAATTATTTCGGTGGCAGCAGAGCGTTAATGTGGCCCCATTTAGACCTATAATCTACACCGCAGCCTCGCTTGTCTTTGTCTTGTAAAGGCCAGTTTCTGGCAATGAGCTTGTGGTGTCACGCGGCTTCACCTGACAGCAGGATAACCCGAAAAGCCTCGAACATAAAGATATCCGAGCTTTTCTGAAATCCCGAGTTCTAAAGGTGTACAACCAGGGATTGACGATGGGTACAGAAGTGGAGAGGGCTGTAGATACGATTAGTGCAATAAAACACACATTTTTGTCACACGTATCACAATCAAGCAATAAATTAAGACTCGTTAAGCACGGTATATAACTTACAAGAAAACATACAAACACAACGATGAACATCCTGAATGATTTTGCATTAAGTAAAACTTTCCTTGCTGCGGCCATATTATAAGAAAGGGGCATTGAAGAGGAAACCCCGACGCCTTGGCGGGTAGCAAATTCGTGTTTAGCGGCGATACGAAAGATCCACAGATAAAGTATGTTGACGCCAAAGATAGGAGGGGTCATTACTCCAATGGTAAGAAATTTTATATGCCCCATGCTAAAAGTAATCGTTCCACTGCACAGGTACTGGTGCCGCGTGGAATTGGCGACAACCGGTTTGAGAGTATACACATATGCAGGTGCGTAGCCTACCAGGAAACTGATGAGCCAGACGAAAAGAATCACAGCTGCAGCTCTCGCTTTTGTCACAATATCCCGGTGTTGAAATGGATACTTTATCATGAGAAACCGATCGACAGTTACCAAAAACAAGAAATATAATGATGCCATTGACGTGACATGAGGCTGACATATTCGAATGACACAACTTATGATGCTGCCATGTCCAATGCCCCTCAGGTAGTTTGCTTCTTGGTATATTATAGTTGGCACTATGAGTACACCAACCTGTATGTCAGCAAGGGCAAGGCACAACAGAAAGCAGTTAGAAAGTGTCCTCAAGTACCTGTATTTGACGAAGAGTATAACCACAAGAAGATTACTGACGATAATTGCAAGCATGACCGGGATGCCTATAGCTATGATAGCGATTGCCCTTCTTCTCAGTGGGTCATCTTTCTCTTTCCCCAGCGCCTCACTCAATGCAATGTTATGCCGGATCAAGTCAGTTAATTCCATTGAAATAAGCTAGATCAAGGGATGTACAGGCCACTTCAGTAAAACCAACCTTTAGTCCAGCGTAGCATGCAAGTTGTGTCACGAACAAGCATATAAATCCAGTGGTGCTTAGATTAAACTGCGGTCCACGTATTCCTGGCTTGCCAATACATCTTGATTATGTTACAAATTTTATCACCAGCCGATTCACGCAGAACAATCGCTAATTTAGCATCACTGGTAAGCCTATTTTCAACGCAACGGATATCGATTTTTTTCTTATGATACTAGAGTTTTTATGTCCAGAACCACTTCCCGGTCGTCGTTACCCGATTCTGTTGTCCAAACTCTGATACACTACACAAGCTCACCTGTCCCTGTTTAACCTATATAAAGATGAAAGTACTCTTGTACACATTGCTCACATTCCCTCTGTAGAATTTTGACCGAGGCTGCATAACCCCACATATATTAAAGGGTAACTACTCAGGTGATAATTTTTACTTACCTTCTGTCTTTACGAAAATATCGGAAGTTTTCCTATGACACGGGTAAAACATATAGACTTCAGATTAGAAACAAAAGCAGGCATATAAACGGAATCGTGTCTTTTTATGTAGAGAGTAAATTTGATGAAACTTATGCTTATTTGGTGTGTCACAAAATACTTATTATGATTATCTTTAGATCTACAATAGCGATCCCATTTCAACTTTCGTACACGCTATTCACCAAAGTGTATCCAATCAATATTGAGCAGAAGTTATAGCATATTGAATTATGCTGATAAATGGCATTTAAAATTATTATAGATCAATATACTTTTCTCCTTTCCACAGGTTGTGGACCATCTTGCTTGCGAGGACACACCTACGATCGCCTATGTTTTTTATATGAGCGATTTTATCGTGTGGCTCTCTAGGTGGAAGGGGAAATGGAAGATTGTACAGGGGCCACAGTCTATCTCGCTAGGCAATCGACCATCGCGTATCTAATGAATATGTACTACAAAGTAAAAATTTTGATGTGTGCTAATTTCGGGGCATTTGAAATTTTACATATTAAATATCTTTATAGGTATATAATAATAATAATAATAATAATAATAATAATAATAATAATAATAATAATAATAATAATAATGCCACTTCAACTTCCGCATGTTAATGACCATTGCAAGTGTAATGATTTTAGCATTTTAAATGTGCTAATTTGGGATTTTCAGTTAATCTGTTGAATCATAAATGCGACATATAAATGTCATTTCGATTTTATGTATGCACCTTTGACCCTTTTTCAATGCACTAAATATGGAGCACAAGTTATTGCATAAGAATTGGGGCAATTGGATTTTAAATTCCCTCAAAGCGTTGTATTTCAAGATGTGGGTTGTCTACTTTCTAGACACACAGGCAGATTTGTTAAGGCAATCCTGTTTTCTGGTTCCTTCGTGAATTTGACGGCAAATGCCAGGTCTAGCATTGTTAACAAGATGGGCAGTAAACAGTCTCTCTACAAAGGCTACATTCATTATTTTTATATCTCAGGCATTAATCTAGTGTTCTGATTGGCTAGTTGGGCGTGTAACAGTTTTGAGTGTTAACCGCAAGAAAATTCGCACGATTTATACTGAGTTACAAACGTTTTTAAATATTTGATTCTCAAAAACTGCTTTTTGTCATTGTGTTTCCTTCAGAACTTATTTTACGTTAACTTTTCTGTATTGTATACTTTTCTTATGCAACAAAATGTATTACTTTATCGATTGTATGAACGCAAGTGCCGTTTAATGCAGTTTGTGTCCCGACAGCTTGTCATTTAAGTAGTCGTAGTCACATAGTCATGGTATTGTAGTATTCCCAAGATGTGTGCTGTAGTTTTTTCTGTATCGACAAGCATTACTGTGATCATCGACTGTAAATTTGTGTAAGGGAGCGGAATTCACATAAGCTTCGGCTTGTTTTCCTATCCCATTCATTGTTTATGATGAATAAAATATGTTTAAATTAAAAAAAAAAGAGAGAGAAGAAAATTACTGTTGCCTGCTGCCGACTTTTGTCACTAGTGGCACTGCACATTTGAGCTGGCCTTGACCTAATGGGCCTAATTCATGTCGTTAAATGATTGTTAATTTATTGAAATGGAATGAAAATGACGTGATATTTGTTCATTTATTGTTCTTCGGCATAATAAAGGAAGTGGTGTCGCTCTTTTTTGATGCAGGAAGAAATGTAAACCTTCGGGGTGGCCTGTTAACCATCAGCTTCGCTCCGGGTTGACAGTCTACGCCTTAGGTTTAAAGTTCTTCCTGTCCCACGCAGACAAGAGCACCATTTCATTACTGTCGGTAAGTAATCTATCATAAATTTTCGGGATTGCAGCAAATACTGGGTTGCATAACTACATGATTAAAAACACTATATTCCGATGGAGCCGTCCCATAATTCTCATTGCATCCGGTAGAATAGCCACAGAGAAGTTTTATTTGCCAAGATGGCCCCTTGCCGGGCAACCGACGATTGCTTATGATACCTGCAATGAGAGGTTACTTCTCACGGAGGTAACCAGTGCTTGCATGTCCGGCTGTGACAACCAGGACTCCTGGAAATAATGCAAGACCGTTTGTTCAATGAACACCATTTGAACCACTGAAGGTCCCAATGTGTAAGATAGTAGATCCGTTTAGTTCTTCAGTAAGTGATTTGTCAACAGAGATAGAAACATATTCTTTTCAGGAATTACTGCATTGTTGTGATGTATCTTTTCTGTGTGAAAAGTGCATGTTTTTACGATTCACTCATTGATAATTCCATTTATTATGGCGGATAAAGCTACCTCTGCCGAAATGAAATGAAATTATAATGCAAACACTGATCCATATTTGAATATTCATTAAGCAATTTGAAAATGTACTGGCTTGTCTAAAATAGAACGTTTTGAAACAGGATAAGCTAGGACAAAGGTGTTCATGGTTTCTCTTCATTATTAAATGAACAAAGAACATTGAAAATTGAGTGTGGGTTTGTATAATGGGTGCTTTTTGTTTCTCAGGTTTGGAATAGCATTTTTCACATTTATTGATTTTTGTAAGATCAATATGAAAGGGTTGAATGTTGTTATTGTACAAATAGAAGGTATAAACTTGTTATCAATGGTACGACATTTATTTCTGAAGCAAACGTAAGGAGGGTGGGGGGTTATTACCATCTTCATGACCATTAGATATTCACTTGAGCTTCAGTTAAGAATTCAATTTTACTATGTTTCTATTCTGCTTTTTGTGCAACGAAGCTTGGAAAGTGTTGTTCCCTTGGAAACAGACACACACACACAAAATTTGATAGACTTTGGAGGTTCTATATCTTAATTGTTTCTGAGTGACCTTTCCGGATTGCTCTTTGGGTGCCAGGCCATGAAAAACTGGACCATTATGTCATGATGTATGAATATGCTGGTACCTGAAGGGTCTTTTTACGAAGAACTTACATGGACTATAATAAGAGGGGTTTTTTGCATTTAAAGAGATATGTTGACATGGCACTTAATCATATTATGTTGTCAGTAAAAACTAAACCGTCTTATGTTGAAGTATGAACATGCTGGTATTTGAAAGATCTTTTTACGAAAACTTGAATGAACTTCAATAACCGGTTTGGCACTTAAAGAGATATGTTGGCATCGCAAATTATTTTGTTTAAAAGACAATGGACGTAGAATTTGCCGAAAATGGATTCAATCTGAGATCCTATGCTGTAAAATGGCAAAATCAGATAGGCTAAAATTGCCTGAATGAATGTTAGTGAATTATTTTGTTTTAATTTTTTCCATACTTTAATAGCAGTTATAAATTTGATACAATTGTTTTGTTTTCTTTTGGTGCAGGGAAATAATACACTCTTTCGAAACGAGTATAGTGGTTATTTTAGTGTTCAAAATAAATTTAAAATTTAGAAAGTTTTAGGTGGATGGCTTGATGATTTTAGGAGGCCATAATCTTATGTGAATGATGTCGTATAATTGGATAAGTAAACTTTAAAATAAAATAGGAGATTTGAAACCTTTGGCCACCCTATGTTTCACAGTTAAATCCTGCGGACCATGAAGGGATAATGGAAGCCAGAGGTCCACCGATGGCCGCTTGGTGGCTTGCCATCGGTGGACCACCAGGAAACCGATGAAATAACTCTGGTGGGCGCTTGGGGGCTGGCACCAGGGGACCACCAGTGGCTTGCAGGCTGGGTTGAAACACCTGATATTGGCGTTTATCAGTTTGTCCGTGAGCCAAAACAGACTTATTGTTTTTCTAGGAATTTTCAATTTCTTTCTTTCTTTTTTCTTTCTTTCTTTCTTTCTTTCTTTCTTTCTTTCTTTCTTTCTTTCTTTTCTTTCTTTACTTCTTTCTTTCTTCATTTTTCTATTTTTCTTCTTTCTTTCTTTCTTTCTTGCTAGGCAAATTTTTCTAACAATTCATTAGCAAAGCATTATATGTATAAATTCAAAACTTGGCATGCTTATACTTTCATACATGCAGTCTTGAGTTTTCGCATAGAGGTGCAATGGTTTTGAAAATTATGCAAACTAGGGCCATTTGAAAATTTAAATCTTGAATATTTGCAAAACTATTAAATACAACTTCAATTAATATGATTGTAACACTGCACATTTTTGTAATTTTACATGTGACCTCTAAAGGTCAAAGATCAGCATCATTTGGGCTTGCGAATTTTCATCGAGCCATAACTCGGTCAATTTCCATCCAATTCTAATCATGTTGGACTTAACCTGTAGCTCTTGTAACATTGCACGTTCTTGTATTTATATGTGACATCTATAGGTGAAAGGTCAGGGTCATTTGGACCTTTGAAATTTTCATCCAGTCATAGCTCAGTCAATTTCCATCCAATTCTAACCATGTTAGACTTACATGGTAGATATTGCAACACTGAGCATTTTTGTAATAAACATGTTAGTCCATGAGCCAGACTGAAAATTGGTACCATCTGAGGGCACCAAACGAAACTTTTATACCTGCGCTGGTTAACCTTAGGGTATAACAAAAATGCATGATGGACTTTCCAGAAGCCCAGTTGGAGCCCGTTATTGCAATTTTAAAATTTTATACGAAGACGGCCCAAAATGCTGTATATGGTGAATCCTGTTTTGTTATAGTTGGCCACTACATTATAATTATACTTGAAATATACATTTTATGTCTTTATCAATTTAACAGCTGGAACAATGAACTTCATGCAACCTATAAATACTAAATGAATCTACACGGGTAAGAAAAAAGCCATTATTATACCCACATTGATTAGGGGTTTTTTTTGGGGGGGGGTGTTGCTGCGCTCAGCTTGCAGATCAAGTATTACATTTCTGCAATCTCAATACCTCATGAATACATGGTCCAAATCTCTTGAAAAATGGTGCAAACATGCCTCTGGGTCATCCTTTGATCCCCGGAGTTTTTTGTCCTTGACCGTATTTTCAAGGTCACATCCTTGTGGAGGATATAACCGGTAGGCCTGCGGAGATTGTTCCTTCATTGTAAGACACATGTACATCCCGGTGAAATTTCACATTATTTGCATGTATAATCACACTTTGCTTTATTTTACTATTTGGAGGTCATCATATACTGCATCATGATGACTAAATTTTGGTGACCGTGACATTACTCTGAAGGTCACACACTTGTGGGTAGGTACATTTAGGATTTTTTTTTACATAAAATTATATGAAAGGAGACAAAATCCGTTTTAAGCACTGTCATCCATGGCATTTATATCTGTTTTTACCAGTCCTCTATTATGTATGGTGACATATATATATATATATATATAAGTATAAAAGCATTTTTTTACGTTTCAGACGCGACCTGTTTCAGCATTTTAATGCATTGTCAAGCTCCATGACGCATAGATGTTGAAATAATTTTCAGTCTGTAATAATCTTGACGTTATCTGTTGTTATAGTGAAATCTATTAGCATAGAATCATATTATGACGTTCGTTTATTATGTTTCTGATTTAGGCCTATTACACGACTTCATTGCCATATTAATTAATAATAAACGTCTCGTGACGAAAATAGGCCTAAATTATCCCAGATTACTGTAAATATTTAGTAAATTAGACTATTCAGTCTAGGCTTGTATTCATGTTGGAATATGAATTCTTTTTGCTCTCTTTCTATGTCAGAATCATTTGACATCTGATATATGGAACATACAAAGAATTTAGGCACAAGATTAGAACAACAATCAATATGTTCACTGAGCTGGATTTGCCGTGTCTCAGGCACCCGTATTTGCACTCTGTGTACAGTCATGCGCCTGTGCAGTTCGTTGCCTGTAGATCCTATGTATACCTCATTGCATCCTCTACCGACAATCACATAAATCAAATGTTTACTTTAAAAGTCCATTTCTGTTCTTATTTGAAAGTTTGGTAGCTTTCCTGTTGTGTCCAGCGAAATTGTGTCAGTAACTATCATGTTTATACAATTCTTACAACGAGGAAGATCACATTTTTTGCTCCCGTCTTGACTGTCCCTTGATTCAAAGTTTGCTCTTGTAAGAATTTGTTTTAAATTACGAGGCTGTCTTTGGCTTGAAATAAAATTCAGATTTTTAAATACTCTTCCAAGTGAGGGATCCATGTCCACGATTTTAAGGGTTTCACATATTTGTGGTATCATCACTGGATTGTTAGGATTGTATCTTGTGATCCTTTCTTAATGATTCTTGTGTAACACTTAAAGCTCGCTTAATACTCATTGAAATTAGTAAATCTAGGTAGTCCCTGGCTTTTAGAAAATTTCCCAGTTCATCCAGACGCGTTGCTTTTCTATTTGTATATTCTACAATTGTACAGATCCTTCTTGTTTCATTATATGGGATATTTGCCTTAGTGTGCCGTGGGTGACATGAATTGAATGGCATATACTGATGAGTATCTGTATTCTTGTAGTATATATCCAATGAAATCTTTCCATCATTTTGAAGAACTTTCAAGTCTAAAAATTTTAAATCACATTGACTGTATTTCATTTCATATTGAATACTTGGTTCAAGCTGATTTAAAAGTTGGTGAAAATCGTGTAAATCTGCCAGCGACTTTGTCCACATTATAAAACAGTCATCTAGATAACGTTTCCAGTTCCTTTTAAAAAACATGTCGAAGGATTCGGATGTATTTCTAAGTTTTTCATACAATAAAACTTCTACATATCCAAGACTAAGCGGTGCATAAGTTGGTGCACATTTAGTTCCCATCGTACACCCTTTTTTCTGTATGTAGTATTTTCCATCAAATCTGAGCACATTATTTTCTAATATTAGTGAAAGACCTTCCACAATAAATTCTCTTGTGAAACGTTGATTTTTTTGTGTCAGATTATTTGTTCAGCCGGTATTCAATTGCACGCTTTCCTAACTCATGAGGTACGTTACTCTATAAATTAATCACATTAAAACTGACTAAATACTGATCCTTGACTTGCTCTCGTGATATTTTATTGATGAAGTCGATATTGTCACGCACGTAGCTGTCGACATGTAATAAGTACGGTTTTAAAAATTTCGTTTATGAGTTCACTAAGCCTACTCGTATTGCATACAGGTCCTGCGACGATTGGTCGGAATTTTAAATCTTCTTTCGTTGTAAAGATGTTACGATATTTGTCAATAAATTTTCTTAATTTATCATTCACTTTATTTTCTCTGTCTGGTTCGCATCGCTCATAAAATTGTTCATTATTAAGTAATGATTTCATCTTTTCAGCATAATAATCGGTGTCCATAATGACAACTGCTCCACCCTTGTCTGCTTCCTTAATTATGATAGAATTGTCAGTTTGCAATTCATTCATAGCTTGTAGCTCCTCTTTAGTTAAATTATTTTTGTTGGTGGGGGAAGGTACTTTGTGCAGAGAGTGTGCAATTTCTTTCAGTCTGTCAATTAATTTTTCTAGTGTCTGATTTTGACTTTGAGAAGGGGTGAAAGAATTTTTTCCTTTGACCAGTTATTCATCCCATTCCTTATCTGTATCGTGGAAAAAATTCTTCCAGACGTAATGTACGACAAAATTTTAAAACATCACACACTTGTTCTTTTGTGTATTTTCTTCGTGTCGGTGTGAATTTAAATCCCTTTTTAAGCAACTTTACTTGTGCTTGTCAATTGTTTGCTTGATAAGTTTATAATTTTAACAATAGATGTATTTGAAGTTAATATCTTCTTGGCTCCTGCTGTTGGGGGTATTGTGGCGCTCTTTCTCTCCATCTGTTGTATATTTGCTCTTTTTGTTAGGTGTTTCTTGCTTCTCCTGATTGTCTCTGGTTTGTTTGTGGTCTTTGTCCTCTTTGATTTGTGTAGCCTTTTTGCTCTTGTAGAGGGTGCCATGGTGTATTTAGGGGTGGTCCTCTTTCTAAAAAAGGAAACTCTTTTTCATTTTCTACATTTAGGCCTAGTTCTGACCTTGGTTTTGTCTGTCCAATTGTCTGTTGGAATACTTGAAATCTATTGTATGTAGGGAAGTCTACGTTTCTCCTGTTTTCATTCCTAGCTACCATTGCAAAAGTTCCTTGTCTGTTATTTCTAAAGGGTTTCATACATTGGTTAAACATTGACAAATGTTTTTTATCCTTTAATTGTGATGTCATGTCCATACAATGAGCCTACAGCTATTGTACATAATATTTTGGTTTTGTAATATTTATAATCAAGACTAATCTACATTCAATAACCTGCATCTAATTGATTTTATATGTTCAAATTTACAATTCAATTTGGCCAAAAGGTGGTATCTATTGTGATATGCTAATATGTGTTATGTAAATAAGATATATGGTGACAGTAAAAAACAATATACATACGTCGCGGTATACATTTTCTGGCATATGCGTAACCCTAGCTTGTCTATGGGTTCCAATTTCTCCAAACAGGGAGACTGTCTTATTGATTGGCACTTTCCTTACCATGAATAAATATTGATTAGCACTGTTAAGCAGTGTATGAAAGTTCCTCAAAGTTGATGAGCAGTTGTTTGGATGAGGCATATATTGACCTGTTCAAGCTACCTTATTCTACAATGTTTAGCACTTTCAGTATTATGAATCTATATTGATTGGCAATGATTAGCAGTCTTATTGAAATTTATTTGCACCTCCATTTCCTCAAGTTTTCATTTCGATTAACAAACTGTGATTCAAATCTTGCTACCTTTTGCCTTGTGAGATGTATACTCATCAGACAAATCCCTATGCAGAAATTTTTTTCACCTTTTATGCAAAATAACATACATCTATTAAATTCCGTATACTGACTAAAAGCTGGGCCGCAGAAAAGTCCATCATGCTGTTTTGAGTTCCTGAGACATACACCCATCAAAAAAACATTGTTAAGTTTGGTGCCCTCAGATGGTACCAATTGGTCGAAATTGGGCCCTCAGCTCATGGACTATGTAACCTCTGAAGGTCAAAGGTCACGGTCATTAGGATCTTTGAAAGTTTCATCTAGCCATAATCTGGTCAATTTTCATCTGATTTGGTTCATGTGGGGTTTTGATTGTAAGTATTGTAACACAGTACATTTTTGTAATTTACATGTCCCTCTAGCATTTAATATTTTTAACTTTTGAAGGCACACAGATTTGTTTTGAAGCAAAACAAATCTGTTTGTTTTGCTTCAAAACAATCTGATTTGTTTGGTTTGAAGCAAGTGAGTACCCCACACTGTTGTCCACGGTACAATTACATCATTGTGGGCTGATTGAATTTAGTTAAGAAATCCTTAAATTCTAATATAAAAGATATCCTTGACCATTTTTCTACACTAAATCATTCAAAATTAATAAGAATTAAGCAACTGGTTTTTGAAAAAATCGCAGGGCAAACTGGAGCAAGTGTTTCGTGTTTTGTCGCTGACTGTTTACGACAGACATTGGCCGTCACCGACCTGTTTCAGGCAGATGCGTCTACGTAGCCGCGAGAACGAGATCATGTTTAGTGTACCAACACGTGTATTATGGCTGTATCTGCTACTTATAAGCTATGGCATACTATTGAAATGAAAGTTCAAACGCAAGTGCCCGTAATCATCATGCGAAACAAGGTGAAATGTGGGCAAATACATCATTGTCGAAGTATACTGTTTCGGGCATCATTGCCTGTCATGGTGGCATGGGATGCTGAAACGCAACTAAACCCCAAAGGTTTTAAATGTTAAGAGATAAGTTACATTTTTATGTCAGCGGATGTTAAAACATGATGCAGCTGGTACAGTGCGAGACTTTGGTCAGAAAACATAGTGCAACATCTGGTGAACCAAATTATTATAATTATATGGCCGACACCATCTACATAACTGGCTTTATGTACTATTACAAGATAAGGGAACTATACTTTGTATAGTATGGTCTTGGACTACTCATTGGGGCAAAAGATCTGCAAATACTATATCCTAATTTTCAAATAAACACGCTGTTAACAAAACATGATTTTCTTTTCCGAAGCTGCTTTCAAGCACACTTTCGGCTCACCTTTCTTCAAACAAATGGTATTCGATTTGTCCATGGTCTGAATCGAGAAGTACCCCCTTTTCAGGTATCTGATTGTTTAAAATTTTAAGTGGCAAAAATTTTAACCTGCCTATTTTAGTTACAAGGATTGTTTTTAAACTTTCAAGAGTACAGGCGTTCAATAGGGATACATTTGAACATTTCCTATCCCGTCTCCTTGTTTCAGTGCAGGTGAAACTTGAGCTTTGACATACCTTTAACAAATTCCTAGAATAAGGGCCTATGACAGATTGGGTATAGTGATAGGATTGTTTAAATCAATTACTACAAAAGTTTCTGGCCAAAACCTACCCCAGTGGCAGTCGGTGATGATCATGGTAATTAAACAGATTTGCTATTCATCGCATTCATATTCTTTACATGTTAATCTACCTGTCATGAGAGGCCACCTGTCTTATCAGACCACTTTAAGTGGTAATCGACTAGACCCTCATGGCAGAAACTATATTATTGTGATCATACCTTTGTCAAAATGAGATGTCACCTATACAGTAGTTCTTGCCCGGAGAGACATTTCTTATTACCAAATTAAAAATGGTCTTTTTTACAGATGGTCTCACATGACAGGTACATTAACATATAACATAATTGGGTTGGGGTCCCGTAGAGGAGGAGGTCTCCTATGGCATATACTAATATCCACTAAACCTTGCTAGAGCAGCCACCCGCATTACCAGGGTAAAAGTGGTCTTTTGAGACAGGTGGTCTCTCATGACAGGTAAATAATCGTATTAAGAACAAAATTTGGGATTTGGTGAAGTGGTCTCTAAAGAAAGGGATGTGTCTTATGGCAGATGTTATTATACAATAGTCTTTGCCTTGAGGGATCACCCTCATTGCCAAGTTAAATGGTTCCATAAGACAAGTGGTCTCCCATAACAGGTAGATTAACATGATAATAAGAGTATTTGGCATTCGTTAAAGTGGTATCTCTAGAGTGGTAATTCCATCTCACAGACTTTATAATGATGTAGTCTATGCCTTGAGACACCAAAGTACCAGATAAAAAGTGGTCTAATAGGGCAGGTGGTCTCTCTAGGCAATCAAAAACATGAAAACCAAAACCAGGTTTTGGGATTCACAAAGTGGTCTTTAAAGAAACGATAGTTTTTCATACGATTGTCGAAACATATCATTGTATGCTATAATTGTTTCTGTGTTGGGTTTTGTCTACAGCTTCCACATAAAATAACACACTAGTCCCTGCTTTAAGAGACCACCCTCTCTTGAGAGACCCTTCCAATCAGAGACTACACATCTTTTTAAGACCGCTCTGTTAGAATACTATGCCATCTTTTCCGTGTTGTTGTCTCTAATGAAAGCCCAACTGTTTTGAGAAACCATATTTTGGCTTACACTAGGGGTGGTCTCTCAAGACAAGAGCCATTTTATCTCAAAACTATGATCTCTCATAACAGGCAAAGTAACAATAGTTGGAACAGGACAAGAGAAGCAACTTTTGTATGGTAGACAGTGTGTATATTATATTGAAGTAGTACCAGTCTTTATTGGCATATGAGGGGCTTTTCAAGACAGGTAGTTTGTTTTAAATAACAGTTGATATTTAGAGAATTGCTGCTTGTTCTTTTTTGAACAACAGACAATGTACCAGGGAGATGTCCTATCTTGGTAAACACAGATGATCATGCTCATTATTCCACAGTAAGCATATACTAATAAAGCACAAGCCATGTTCTCCTTGTTATCCAAGAGGCCCATAGTGGCCACTCTTGGCGGCTGACTAACGCTTTTGGGTGGAAATTGGCTGAATTATGACTGGATGAAAATTTCAAAGGTCGAAATGACCTTGACCTTTGACCTTTACAGCTCATGTGTAAATTATAAAAATGTACTGTGTTACACTATCCTTTCAAAGCCCAACATAAACGCACTAAGATGATTCTAATCCAGTTATGGCTGGATGAATATTTTAAAGGTCTACATAACCTTTACCTTTGACCCTGAAAGGTCACATGTAAATTTTCAAAAATGTGCAACGTAACAATATCTACAATTTGAGCCCAACATGATCAAAATTGGATTAAAATTACCCAAGTTATGGCTTTTCAAATGGCAAAATGACATTGATCTTTGACCTTTAGAGGTCACATTTAATTACAAAAAATGTGCAGTGTTCCTGTACCTGCAATTTGAGTTCATCGTGACTAAAATTGGGTGAATATTGACCAAGTGATGGCTACATGAAAATTTCAAAGGTCCAAATGACCTGGACCTTTGACCTTTAGAGGTCACATGTAAATCAGGTAAAAATTTTAAACATCCAAAAGACTTTGATCTTTGAACTATAGAGGTCACATGTAAATTACAAAATATGAAGGGTTGCAATATCTAAAATTTGGATCCAGCATGGTTGATATTGGATGAAAATTGACAGAGGTATGGCTGGATGTAAATTTCAAAAGGTCCAAATAACCTTGAATTTTGACCTTCAGAGGTCGCATGTAAATTACAAAAAATGTGCAGTGTTACAAACATATTAATTGAAGTTGGAATGGTTACCTGTACCTATAATAGTTTTGGAAATATTCAAGATTTAAATTTTCGAATGGCCCTAATTTGTATAATTTTCAAATCTTGTAATTACGAGATAATAACTCGTAATTAGGAGTTAAAATCTCGTAATTACGACTTAAGCAAGAATGTAGAAGTCTTTCAACTGGAAATGAAAATTCAGCCTAAGATACATAAACTTCTGGGAAGAAAGGATGCCCAGCCCCCTTGTTTAACATTATGCACGTGTTATGACTATGTGTGTGCAGAGTTTATTTCATTATAACATTGCTTTTCCCATCTCTTTTGGGAGGAAATGGCGGTCCTTAAAACGGCTTTTTTGGTTGTTGTTGTTGTTGTTGTTGTTGTTGTTGTTGTTGTTGTTGTGGTTGATGTTATCTCTGACTGCATGCATCAATAGCGGGTGTAACTACCACGCTTCTTTACGGAAGCTTGAATGCACTTTACCATGCGACTTGTCAGCTTGATGATGCCAGTCTGGGGAAGGCCAGCAAACATCCCAAAGATTCTGCCGTTGTCAAATTCAGACAGCAGTGAGTGACCTGTACACCGTGGCATTGCGGATTCACGTTAATCCCAGCCATGCCCCCCTTATAAAGGCCATTGGCACCCAAATAGTAGCTACACTTTTCACACCTCTGTGGCTGTTCTCTTGTTTTCATTGTGTGTGTTCCACTGCTCAGGCATACCCTAAGCTATCCTGCTGATGTTACACAATATTCCATATAACACCCACATTTTCCTGATAAAGGGATATTTAGAGTGGCCCATGTTAAACCAATGGGGCTGGCATCTTTTTTTCCCAGCAGCATAATACGCCGACGGCCACACTTTATGTCTTCACAGATTTTTTTCTCACCAGCCAAAACAGTTCTACATCTTTGCTTAAGTCGTAACTAGGAGATAGCTATCTCGTAATTACGAGATAGTAACACGTAATTACGAGATACTGCCGCAATTAAGATCTCGTAATTACCAGTTGCTATCTCGTAATACCTAACAATTACGAGATATCAACTCCAATTACGAGATGAAAAATAACACTAGGTTGGAACCAATGTGTCACCATTGGATATAAAACTTCCGTATCACACTTGAAGAAAATAGCCCCATTCCCCCCTTCACAAACGCACGCAGCCTGCACACACAGACACCACAGTGACGCTCATATTTATTACACAAGTCAGTTTTTTGCACTTTTCCATTTGTGAACTTAACACTGCAGCAGTTGATAATATGTTACAGCTAAAACAAACTAAATGGTTATCCTATTGTTGTGATTATTTGTCTGACGGTGTGTGATTTGGAGAGAAAGGGCGCATCCCGAGGGTCAGCCAGATCATATACCGAACTCGAAATTAGTACCCCTTGGGAACTGTATAACACCATCAGTGCCAGTAGGCCGTCCAAATATAAATGTTTATTGGTAATGATGTCACCTTTCCCTTCTTTTCCCTCTGCTTTGCAAGTTCTGTGCAAGTTTATTCACTGTCGTCAGTTATTTGCTCAAACACCATGCGGCTCTAATGTGGTACTCACATTGTGACCTAGGCCTAGTGCCGTATGGGACGCAGGACGGGATCAGAAATGGGAGCTAATGGGGTTGTAAATGTTAATACAATCGGACGTTAGTGCATCTGTTAGAACATAAGAATATTGAGGTCGTTTTCACGACGCAAGAATTGCTGCACGCAGTCCTTGACCTTGGTACCATATGGAATTGAGGAAATCCGCGATTTTCTCGTACTTCTACGCATGCGCATGTCACACTATTTACACTTCTGAAATTTAACGTTCCGATATTCAACAACAATAGAAAGCGCAATGAATATGAACAGAAAATATACTTGTTGTGCTCAAGAAAGTTAAACGTGAGCATAAAATACAACGTGTGTTGAACATTTTACAGAAACAGATGAGCGATCCCGATAGGGAAAAAATGCAGACACCGCTGACATTATGCTGGCTAGTTTGATGATCATTAAAGTCGACCCCTGATTAAGGGTTTTAACCTGAGGCGTCAAATCGTACACGTACTTGCGTCAGTATTTATTTTTATTGAACGTTGGAAAATAAATGTTGATTTCCGTTGTTTATTTGATTTTAGTCGTAAAAATATTCAAATAATCAGGATATTGATAAGAGGTGGATGATAGTAGGGCCAGTTGACAGTTACCGCTTCAAATGTGGCTTGCATAAAAATCGGAATAAATACACGATGACTCCTAAATACCTAATAAAGTGCATTGATTGAGTTCATTGGATGCAGGAGAGGGGCGGGCGTTTGAAAATGTATGTGTTGGTCATACATATTACCAATAGGAAGAAAACTGCAATGATTTTTTATTGAAAAAATTCAAGGCAAAATGGTGAACTAAAAGCCATACTTTGTCAGGGTAATGTAACTTGACGAAATAATTGTAATTTACTTCAATTTCTAAACATTTTTACAGATCTCCTGACCATTACAAGTAAGAATCTCGTCGAAACACATAGGTCCTATCGTTGCCTCCGTTCTCTATTATCGTGTCTGCTTCAATTTTAAGTGCATGAAGGAGAGCGTGAGCCTAGGGGACGCAATGCTCTGGTGTCGTGCGTTTGATTACAGCTGTCACAAATCATCTGTCATGGCAGCGAAGACGCAGCACAATACAAGCTGTACTGCACGGGCTCGCACTCCACGGCCGTTTAAATTTCAATTTACAAGTCGTTTGACACCCGCCCCTTGACCTTTTAATTCTCAACTTGTCCGTATCCATAAATCTTGGTTAGGTTATACTAAAACTCCGGTATTCAATTAAGACAGTTCTGAACTTTTATTTCCTGTACAAATAATTCAATTTAGAAGGGAAATTGACAAAATTAGAGGCCCGTCTTTTCCATCCATCAAACCCTAGGGAGGTGTTTCACACATCTCTCTCTCTCTCTCTCTCTCTCTCTCTCTCTCTCTCTCTCTCTCTCTCTCTCTCTCTCTCTCTCTCTCTCTCTCTCTCTCTCTCTCTCTCTCTCTCTCTCTCTCTCTCTCTCTCTCTCTCTCTCTCGTTTGCTTTTATTTACTTATTCAAATATACTGTTACCTGATAGCCCAATCAGCCAGGACTTTTCTTAAGTGGGGCCTAGTTACATCACAATTTACATATATAAGATATATTTGCACAGTAATGAAATTTAGTTACATGAAGTACAGACACCATACATATTCAGTTCACGACAAAACCTGGTAACTTATTCCACACAAGCACAAGCACAACTAAAAAAGAAGATTTGCTTCAAAGAAACTCTGTGTTCCTTCAAAAGTTGTAAATATTAAATGCTACAACTTTTATCCTTGGGTAGTACACATTACATTAAGCTTATGACTGGAAGCAAATTTCAAAGTCCAAATGACCTTGACAATATTAAATGCTACAACTTTTATCCTCTGGTACTACACATTACATTAAGCTTATGGCTGGATGCAAATTTCAAAGTCCCAATGACCTTGACCTTTGACCTTTACAGGTCACATGTGAATTTCGCAGTGTTACAATACCCACAATTTAAGCCAACATGAACCAAATCGGATGAAGATTGACCAAGTAATGGCAAGATGAAACTTTCATAGGGCCAAATGACCTTGACCTTTGCCCTTTTGAGGTTACACGTTCTTAAAAAAATGTGGAGTGTTGCAATACCTACAATTTGAGTCCAACATGATTCAAATTGGATGAAAATTAGCCAAGTTATGACTGGATGAAACTTTCAAAGGTCCAAATGACTCTGACTTTTGACCTTTAGAGGTCACATGTAATTTTCAAAAATGTGAAGTGTTACCATAGCTACAATTTGAGCTCAACATGGTCAAAATTGGATGAAAAATTGACTGAGTTATGGCTAGAAGGAAGCCACCTTCGAAAGTGGCCTTTGACCTTGAATTGGCCTTTGACCTTGAGATGACCTCTACCTGAAGTGAACCTTGACCTCAAAAGTGACATTTTGGCCTAAAATTGACGTTTCTCCTTGACATGACCTTGACATTTGGGATGACCTTTACCTTCCTATGATCAAACTTCCATACACTCGGAACCACATCTACTATGGTTTATAAGATATTGAAGATTTGAAACTTTAATTAGCCCTTATTTGCATAGTTTTGAAAAGCATCACCTCTCTTCATAAAAAAGGCGAGACTTCATCTACAAAGCAAATCTGTCTGTGTGCCTTCAAAAGTGGTAAATATTAAATGCTATAACTTTTATCCTTTGGTACTTCACATTACATTAAGCTTTTGGCTGGATGCAAATTTCAAAGTCCAAATGACCTTGACCTTTAACCTTCACAGGTGACATGTAAATTTCGCAGTGTTGCAATACCCACAATTTAAGCCCAACATGAACCAAATCGGATGAAGATTGACCAAGTTATGGCAAGATTAAACTTTCAAAGGGCCAAATGACCTTGACTTTGGCCCTTTTGAGGTTACACGTTCTTATAAAAATGTGCAGTGTTGCAATACCTACAATTTGAGTCCAACATGATTAGAATTAGATGGAAATTGGCCAAGTTTTGACTGGATGAAACTTTCAAAGGTCCAAGTTACCTTGACCTTTGACCTTTAGAGGCCACATGTAAATGTAAAAAATGTGAAGTGTTATACAAAGGCTACAATTTGAATCCAACATGATGAATATTGGACAAAAATTGGCCAAATTATGGCTAGAAGAAAGCCTTCATCGAAAGTTGCCTTTGACCTTGAAATGACCTTTGACCTTGAGATGAACTCTACCCGAAGTGAACCTTGACTTCAAAAATGACATTTTGGCTTAAAATTGACCTTGATATTGAAGATTTAAAACTTTAATTAGCCCTCATTTGTAGTTTCTACATGTAATACTTTTCAAACGAAATGTCGGATAAATTTGCCTGGAAAGAAAGAAAGAAAGAAAGAAAGAAAGAAAGAAAGAAAGAAAGAAAGAAAGAAAGAAAGAAAGAAAGAAAGAAAAGAAAAGAAAAAGAAAGAAAGAAAGAATTCCTAGAAAAACAGTATGTCTGTGTTGGCACACAGACAAACCAAGAGAAGAGGCACCAAAAGTATGAAAAAAAAAGGTTGCGGGATATGTTATGTATTCCTGCTGAAAAAGAGAACGCTTCCATGGGTTTAACGTGGAAAGCGATAAATACGATGTTATGTATGGGATTGGATACACAGTAACTGTAATTTTATGTGTTGTGATTAAGGTCCAGTTCATCATGCTTGATCGAGTGGAGTACATAGGATTGGTCTGGAAATGCGATAAAGTTCAGAATTTGGTGATCATTGTGTATGGCTTTTAGGTTCTCAGGGACTTTTAAATGGAAGACTTACGGCATAGTCGCTACTAATCCACCAAGACATGTCTCGAAGCAAAAACAAATGGTCCCTTTCAGAACCAACACACTATCTCAACAGCCATTAAATCAAACGGTATCGCAGACCAAACACAATTGTTACTCTCACCCTCTACAATAGCTGGTTTGTCTTTTTTCGTTCATTTTTTTGGGGGGGTGTTTGATTTCCTTTTCTTTTCTTTTTGGGGTTTTTTTTTTGTTTTGTTTTTTTTTTGTTTTCTATTTTTTTAGAAGGTGCATATATGTCCACGTTTTTATTTGTAGTGCTGCTGCAAAATGGGACTGAACACTGTTGCACAACTGCAGTTACGATATGGAGCACATTACCGCTAAAAATATACATGTAGCTTCATTTGACTGCAAAACGCTGGCTTAGAATGGAACTCATGATATGCAATCTTTAATTTCCATTTGAAACAAGCCAAGGGCATTGTAACACCAACAAAATTTAGCTGCGTTCTGACTTCCTCAGAATGTTATCTTTGTGCTCCTGATTTTTTTCCAATGAAGGTTACCAACTGCGGGTGTTGACTAAATCTAATGTGTTATGATATATTTTGTAATACTGAAGAGGTGTATTGCAGCACAACTTCACCCATAAACTCTATGACAACATCGTCATTTTTACACTCTACGTTTGTACTATAACACGAAAGACAATCCATGAAGATTTACCCTTTAAAGTCAGTTATTTACAACACAAGAAGAAGAAGAAGAAGAAGAAGAAGAAGAAGAAGAAGAAGAAGAAGAAGAAATGTTCACAAAATGGTTTTACTTCCTTAATTATTAATGATATAAAGGCTCCGAAACATGTTGTGTAGTTACCAGCTGAAGATCCTTAATTTATTTGGGCTAATACAGCCTATGTCAAAATTTTACAGAGGAACGTGTGCAATATGGACAATAGTAATTCTATGTATATCAGTTAGACAGGGACAGGTTAGCTTATGGAGAGTAAAGAGTTCGGACTGTGGAATAGGGCAATGACTACTAGGTAGTGGTTTTGGACAAAAAGACACAAATACAATATTCATAAATATATTTTCTGAAATTGCTAATGAATTCAAGAAATTATTAATTGAAATTGGCACTCATTCATCTAACCGAATTCCAAGTTCCACTAGATCAGCCATTGACTACCTGCTCGAATACATGCCACATTCTCCTGGACATTTTCCTTTCAGCAGTATGTCTGAACATGATGTTTCAAAACTTTTGGTTGAACTACCACAAAACAAAGCAACAGGTCTTGACAATTTCCAATCCAAACTTCTTAAAACTGCTTCCCCAGTCATATCAAATAGCCTAGCTTTTATCTGTAATAAATCGCTCAAAACATGATTGAACCTGATTAGTGGAAATTTGCGAGAGTTTCAGCCATCTTCAAGAAAGGTTCTAGAACTGACCCTGGAAACTACAGACCAATTTCTATCCTTTCAGTAATCTCCAAACTTGAGGAAAAATTGTTCACAGGCAGATATACAGATATTGCACAGAACACAAAATCCTATGCCTGGAACAATCAGGCTCCCGTCCAAAACACTCAACATAGACTAGTCTTCATAGATTAACCTGAATCCTTATTTGATGAAATTAAATTCGGAAACATAACTGGCCTTGTTACCATGGATTTGAAAAAAGCTTTCGACACAGTTAATCACAATATTTTTCTGGCAAAGCTTGAACATTATGGATTCAAAGGGACAAGATTTCATTGGTTCAAGAGTTACCTTTCTGACAGGAAGAAGATTGCTTGTATAAATGGAAACTTATTCCAACCCATGGAAATTGCGACTGGCGTTCAGCAAGGGTCAATTCGTGCCCCCTCTTGTTTATTCTTTACGTAAATGATCTCAGTATCTCTCTCAAAAAATCTTAAGTCAAGTTATGTGCAGATGACACTCTGTTTTATTATGCTGACAAATCCAAAGATGTTGTGTCCACTGTATCACAGCAAGAGCTGATCCAAGTAGCTGACTGGTTGGATGCAAATAAATTAAGTCTCCACTTTGGAAAAACAACTTGGTTGCTTATTTGCAACAATCACAAGAGAAATTCCATCAACTTAACCCTTGATCTATCACTCAATGATCAAGCTATCTCCCAATCAGAGGCTTGTAAGTACTTGGGTGTAACTCTTGATCAGGAAGTGAAATTTGAAAAGCAGGTTGATGAGGTTGTTACAAAAATAAAGAGAGCTCTTGGTGTTTTTAGCAGAGCTGCAAATTCCCTTTGTGCAGACTCCAAAATTACCCTGTACAACACCTTGGTGTTACCTCATTTTGATTATTGAAGCACAGTCTGGGGTAGCAATCTGAAGGAAGCCGACATTGTACGCCTCCAGCTTACAATGTCACCCTAGGACGCACATCCTCGACATGCTGAGGACCCTAAAATGGATGAGTATCAAAGAGAGATTGTTGTACAATCACTGTATTTTTCTTTGGAATAGTCAATAATGAAGTCCCACCTTATTTACAAAATAACATTACTCCAGTGACCAAAGTCCATTCCTATCAAACAAGAGCATACACTTACTCAAATTTTTTCCAGGCAAGGTCTTCCCCTAAAACTCTCTCTCTTTCATTGGTACCGAATTTTGGAATGAACTACCTCAGCACGTCCGGGACGCACGATCTCTGTTTAGCTTTTCACAAAAAAGTTGTATACAATTTATTTTTGATTCCGTAGTGCCTTTCTGATCAATGATTTGTTTCATCATTGATTGTTTTATCAGACTTTTTGCTCACGACTGATCGTAAAGTCTTATGAACTCAATGTAATTGATTTTTAGGGTTCCTGGTGCACTATCTTTTAATTCACCTTGTGCACCTCTCATCTACCCATAATCATCTGATTTTTACTCTTTGAATGACTTGGTCAAATATTTTTAATTATTATGGCATCCAAACCTCAACAGTCATGTACTGACCTTGGATTGCAATAAAACTTGTCAAACTTGTCAAGAATAAGAATAACAATTTATTGATGAAACTACCCCTTGGCAAACCCATGGTGCGTCCATATATACACAGTCTTCAAAAGAAAGAACTTGGTTACATATTAAAAACATTCAGGAATTGGAGGATTCTCCCTAAAACGCCTTGCTTCAACTAAATACCTTTTACATATCACATCAATTAAAAATCCTATTTCATCGCCAAAACTAAAACCTTCGTCACCAAGCATGAGGTTTAACTTATGGTACTGAGATGACGCCATAAAACTGTACCTCACACAAACAAAATCCTTATCCTCCAGTAACTGTTCTAATTGCTTGAACGACTTCAGCCTTATAGAGTTTAAACTTGGACATAAAAGCATCAAGTGACAGTATCAGACATGCGCCACATTTATCTTCTTCCAGGCCCAAACACCCTTTACGCGCCATTAATTTTAGGCGGGCTCCACCAAAGTTGTCTGTGGTGAACAAATGGTCACCGCGCTATGTAGATCTTTTCAGGGCCTCATACCAAGAGCTTTTTATCATCAATTTCCTGGGATTATTTTTTTCAATCGTGTAACTTTTGACTTCAAGTTTGTTGAAACTATCGGTCAATTCTAGGGATATTGAAAATTTGTCTGATTTCAGTCACATTGGGCCAACTAGTACATAAACCTGGTTTGTTATATTCTTCACATATATCATTAAAAATCAACTTACATAATCTTGTTTCGGAGACATCAAGTTTCAGCCGATGGAAATACTTCATGCTTTCTTGATGTTGATGCGTTTCAATTTTACCAAAATTACCAAAACGCGTTCAACGGGTAAATTTTGCAGACGGCCTACATCAACCAAAACAAAAGTTAAGGCTCTGCAGCTAGTAGCTACCGAAACGCGTTAAATAACATAGCGGATGTGTAATTTCACACGGAAAACCCGTATCTCCATTATGATGGATGTGAGCAAGCACAGCCTTCTGTTTGCAATATTCTTGCTTTACTTCTTTTCTTCGAGGTTTCTGGAGTTTTGCTCCCTGCTACCGCAAGAGCTCGAATCCCCACATTCAGGATTAATAGGCTATAGCCCCACCAGTGAAGTTGATCCTCTGAGTCAGATGAAGTATAAACTTATGCACATTAGGGCCATATATATTTTCAAACCATTTGTTGATTAGTTACCATATGTTTCGTAATAGATGTATGGTTCCGTTTTAAACAGCAGTATGTGTTATCTATTATGCGTCTGTGCGAGCATAGACATTCCGTTTCTTTTATTATCTGTCCCACAGATCTGTGATGCATTCTGTCTTTAAAAGCACACAGACACATTTGCTCTGCAGCAGATCTTCTTTTCTAATTAAATGGTTACAGCACTTTCACTCTCTAAGTAAAAGGTAGGTTCCACCATTACATCTGTGGCCACTCCTTTTTTGCAGATTGCTTGACGTCACATTTCAAAAGGCATTTTGATCATAAGATTGGAGCGCATGCAAGAGAAATATTTCCCCCGAAATCTTACAATACTTATTTGACTCACATGCACTTTTCAAAAAATGTTTCGATAGGAAGGGTGAAAAGCAAATTTATATCAGAATTTTATATCTTTAACTGCATTCATTTTGCAGAGAGTTATTACTGCGAATTAAAATGGACACATCTGATATGTGGCCTCTGAAAATAACTATATTTGATTGAAAATTTAAGGCAAATCGTTTCATTTTAGCTAGTCTACAGATACAGAACATGCATATAATTTCTGTCTTCAGCGGATTGGATATAAGACCCGTCCCATAGTTTGAGCTGCTCATGTCTTTGTAAACATGACAGCAGCATGCCCGTTGCTAAAACATTTCTAATTTAGTCTGCCAAAACATAGATGCAACTACTGTTATAACGTTTTACACACTAGGAGTGGTTTTGGTATGACAACGTCGAGACTCAACGCATGAGAAACAAAAGTAAAACAAATACACTGACATATAAGAATTTTCCATTTCTTTGATTTCAAGAAAGTTGTCACATTGAGGTAAGATATTATGTCAGGGGCACCAAACAGTCAACATGCGACTCTACAACTATGGATCAATGTCATTGTCATATTTAAGTCTGTGTGATAGCTTGCACGTTGCCCGCTGTTAACATAATATGAACTCCACACGCACACCCAAAGTCAGATAGCGATGAGAGACGGAGAAGGTCGGCTGTGAAGTAGACCAGAATCCCGTGTCAAGTGCGGGCCAATGTTTCTGGTTTTAGGAGCAGCAAATCTGGTGAAGTCTTATTGCCGCGGTTTGTTCAGACAAAACACTTAAAAACGTAACGCAGTGGAGTTGGGTTCTGTGGAGGTTCTCGCCAGTGCCAGCAGCCGTTGTTTTTACAACCGGAATCGAAGAATAGCAGACATGTACATTAGGGAGGGATTCATCTGCTGTGCGTTAAGCCCACTTCTATGCTCCCTTTTCTTGGTGAGTACATGTCCAAACGTTTTCTTATTGTGATAAATATGAACATGTTTAAATTCTTCAATTGTGCTAGATCAAATGATCACTTCACCTGATGCGCTGTTTAAAAAAAAATGCCATAAGGTGTTGTCAAATTCATAAAACGTTTATAATATATGCACCACATTTGATTTTTAAATGGGTTCCCAGACTTTATGAAATCATTTAACACGTCACAACCTCACAACCAAATATCTTCAAGTTGATGTAAACATATGTACTATATGAAGATTATTTGATAATCAGATGAATTCTATTTCATTTTGAGCCTCAATAATATGTGCTTTGACTCAATGATGTACGAGATTATCATTGAGCATCCAACTGCCCAACGGCAAATATTACATCAAGTACCAAAAGACGACTCATGTTTCATTTTTTCTCAGGTTTTGTTTTGTTTTTCTTTGTTTTTTTACGCCCACGATCTGCTCTAAACCACGTATATTGTGCTGGAAAACCCTGACAGTTTGATTGAGATAATCATTCACATTGCAATACATATTATTTGTGGCGCCCCATTGCAACGTGAATGGCACTAACAAAATCAGGATGATAAAACTTTATCAAAGCTAATAGAATGTTCTCTGGTATGTTTTTCATCAAGCTATATTGATATTCCGCCTACAAGGCATGTCAGGGTGGGTGATGGCTTTTCACTGCTTCAACTTCTTAACTGACCTTTAAAAATATGAATACTCATTTGATTTAAAACCGTTTTTTTTTTGTGATTAATCTGACCCACTGTGTGGCATTCAACTCTGGTTTACTACATAAAACCAAATGTAGGTCCTATGTTTTCCGTTTTATGTATCTTCAAAATGTTAAAAAACATCCTTGCGCAACTTTGTTTTATATTTGTTATATATATATACATATATATATATATATATATATATATATATATATACATATATATATATATACATATATATATACATATATATATACATATATATATATATATATATATATATATATATATATATATATATATATATATATATATATATATATATATATATATATATATATATATATATATATATATATATATATACAATATATAAGATGCTGATCCAGAATATGTTTGTGGATGGAGCTGAAATAGGAGGCCATGGTTGGGGGCCACCTTGCCATACGTATATCCAACAACATCATTTATACTATGAGATCATTTTTTTGAATATCTTACATTTTGTTACAGTTCAAATGAAATATATATATAAGAAGCGGTTCCATAATATGCTGGCGGGTGGAGCTGAATTGGAGGTCATGGTTGAGGGTTGCCTTGCCATGCGTATATCCAACAAGAGCATTCATACTATTAGATCCAATTTTTAAGATATCTCATATTTTGTTATATTTCAAATGAAATATATGTATAAGAGGCGGATCCATGATATGTTGGCGGATGGAGCTCAAATAGGAGGCCAAGGTTGGGGGGGGCGCCTTAGCCCGCAAGGGGGGCCTGGGCAGGGCCCAAGAGGGGATCCAGTTACATGGGTTTCTGGAAGCCAAGAACAGTGTTTCAGTGTTAATATATATATAATTTATATATATTACGAAACGCCGTTTCTCCTTTTATTCGGTATTGGAACATATTACATATTTGATGATAACATAACAACGAAACAACGAATTCAGGTTGTCATTAAGTGCATTTATTGTTACGTGGAAATATTTTTTTTAATGATATCACTGCGTACATTTAGTGTTATCATCAATTCCATTAAAAATGATATCAAAACGATTTCATGATAAGTCTAAACGGGAAATTATTTAGACATAAGTAAAATTCTAGTTAATGGTAACATTAAATCAACTTATTGTTATTCTTAAATGAACGTTATTTGGTCTTATGTTAATATCCATTTGGTGTTATGATAATAGCGACTTAAACATATCACTCTGTTTCTCATTTTATCCAGTATTTGAAAATATACATTGAATAGTTGACAAAGTTAAATCTATTTCATTTTGTCATTAAATGCATTTATTGTTATGTGGAAATATTTAATGATAACACTAAACGCATTCAGTGTTATCATTAATTACTTTTAATGATATCATCTTAACTTCTATTTGATGATAACATTCAACCGATTTATTGCTATGATTAAATACACGCTTTTTGTTCTTATGTTGATATCCATTTGGTGTTATGATTATAACAATTTAAACACATCATTAATTACTCCTTGAACTAGAAAAATGTACGCTCCCTTTTTAGTCTGAATTAATCATAACACGAAATATATATAGTGATAACACTGAAAAGATGTTATGATCAAACAAACCGGAAGTGACCTTGTGTGAATTAATGATGAGGTTAATTCTGTTGAATTACTTCCGGACGACCATCTCCACAAGCCTACCGACTTTCGCCAAGTGCGCATGATTGTTCCGTGTCTTGCCGCAAGTTTTTTTTTTGGGGGGCGGGGGGTTAGCTCTATGGGGGGGGCATTTATTATCTTCTTTTGGCCTGGGTTGCATTTTAATATAACATGAAATCGAATTAAACATTTCTTTAATTCTATTCAGTAATAAGAATAATTATATGGGTATTACAACATATGATGGATATGTTCAAATACTGAAAAAGGAGAAACGGCGTCCTATTATGTATATATATATCTATATCTATATATATATATATATATATATATATATATATATATATATATATATATATATCAGTATTAACCATTTTACCTGTGTAAACTGGCGTACACACATTATGTGCACATGTAACTAATATCTAAATATAATCAGACACAAAGGCATCATTGCATCGATGTAAAGTTCCCGTTGCCTCATACAGCTGGATACCAGGGAAAGCAATGTGGTGTCGATACACCTACAGTTCTACTTGGTGATATATTATCAATCAGTAGCCCTCTTGCTTTATCAAAAACAACCAAATGAGGCTGAGCAGCGCGTAGATTATTTCACGGGAGCCCCAAAACAGAGAACCGTATATATTCACTTGTTTATGTATACAGATAAATCATTATATGGATAACTAAATCTTGCAACCTTTCGCCCAAGTCCATACAAAACACTTTATCGTTATTACACATTTTTCCTGATAACCCCGATAATGAAAGTTTTTCTGACCAACTGTAGATCCGTTTCTTTCAAATACCTCGAGATTGTTTCCTAATCTGCACGTTGCCAAAGAAGGTTCGCCATTCTTCGGCTGTGTTTTATAGATCGCGTAATATGTCAAGCAACCGAGAGCGCTAAAGGAATGTAGGGACCGGAGTCAGGGGCATCGGTTCCCTGTTCAAGATCCAAAACACGGAACTCCCAAATGAAATACTGGCACTACCGCATACATCACAACCGCGCACGGTCAAAAAGAGCAGTCCATGATTAGCCTAATGGGCATGTTATCTGGCTGTGTAAACTCTGTCTAAGCACATTAAACGAAATTATACGAAGATAAAGTGAGCAGAAAGCGGGGGGAAGCGTAGGATTAGAGGAGAGGGTAATCGCTTCGCATAGTTGTTTCAGATCTCCCACGGAATTTTAGAGTTTTTCAGCACGTTCTTTATATCCCGGAATGCCTCGAGGAAGCAAACTATGAAGTTCAATTATCATAGTTATTGCACAACATTTATCATTCGATTTTCTTATCAAGGGAGGGGGGGGGCGAGTGAAACAAATCAGTCATCTTTAAATATTTGTACGATTTCTTAATGTTTGTTTTGTAGATTTGTTGACAACAAAGCAAAGGAAAACAGCGTGGTTTGCTTAAGATTGTACGACAATTCAGGGGATGATCGTCATGTTTTATGCACTTAGGGAGGGACATATAAAAACTGCAAGCAGCACACCTGTTTCCTAAACAAAACAGCAAACAAAAACAAAACAAGCAACCCCCCCTCTCAAATGCAATGAAAATAAGTTGGTTTAAACATATTTTATTCAAAGAAGAATTCAATTTGGGAGAAGGGCCGGGTCTTACGTTAACCCTCTCTTGCAAAAGAAAAAGACAGACGGAAGAAATAAAACTTGCAACAGAGCGCCACCAAGACTTCAATGGTGGTGGCGCACTGCATCCAGTAGAACGAATTTAAGTAGTACTCCACACTCATTCTAGACAGATAGTGGGGCTTCTTGTGGTCGGCATTAATCAATTGTTTTCCACGGTAGTTAACATTGTCTGGCCACAAAAAAGTGGGAATAAGTCCAGGTAAGTTAAATAATCATGTGACGGCACTGGGCTGAACACTTTTGGTGTTGATAATTTTTTTAACCAGAAATGTCGTTTATTAATTTAAATAGGACAAGCAAAAAATAGTGCCATATATCTTCATCCCTTGTTGGCAACGATATTCAGCAGAATCAGCTTCCCCAATACTATAAAGCTGGGCGGTGAGCATTCAACTGACTGCTGTCCATTCTTAATCTCGCATGCAGAACAGAAGCGTGTGCATTACCAATATAGTATAGATTCTCATATTTAATTGCGCGCGGATGTTAACTGGGATATGATTTTTAAACATTCTTAAAGTGTTTGAATTTCCGGCGCTAAGAGGCAACAGATTCCAAAGTTTGGTTGCGCTAGGATAAAAACATTGGTTGAATAGCTCAGTTCTAGTAGTAAAATGAAGTAGATTGGAATATTGTCTTGTCTTGTGTCTATTGTATTCTGATCAGTCGCAGTTATACCACTCAAATATTCCGAAAATAAACGGTAGGCTTTTTTATACATTTAAATCAATTTAGTAATTTCACTACGTTTAGCCAAAGTTAAGAAGACAATACGGTATTGTTAACGATTTCATTGTGTTCAGCTGTTTGGTAACTATTGCTTCAATCAGGTCGATGTGGTCTTTCCATCTTAGATCAGGCAAAAACAAAAGTCCAGAGTGCTTATGCCCATTAGCATTTTGTATCTAGTGGTTTTGAAAATAAGAGGAGTGTGATTTACCTGATTTTTCTTTCGATATATTAAGATGGCGTAGTGTTTACTGCATTAAAGTCGCCAACCAGTTTGAAGACCACGAATCAATAAGAGACGGATCTTGATTAACAGTGTTGGCGGCTAATAAAGGGTCGTCCGCAGATACATATGATGTGTCGTCCGCAAAAAGTTGACAATGTCTACAATATCGTTTATGAAGATCAAGAGCGGAAGAGGCCCCAACATGGAGCCTTGGGGAACATCAGCACCAACAGTGTCCCAATTTGATGTTTGGCCGTTTATAACTACTCGTTGCTGACGACTGGGTAAATAATAATTTTCTCAATGAAGCATTAAGTTTTTCATAATATTTTTCGTCTGTCATTATAAGTTTTTCTTGGTATGGATTTTGAGATTGTTGCAGATATGTCATAAGTTTACATCGCGTTTTTGTCCTTTGCTTCGCTGTGTGCTCAAATGACTTTCCGCTTTTTACATCTGAGCTGAGAATTGTATCAAGATAAATCAGAGGGACGCACTGGGTTCGATTTACCAGGAATCGTTTGCGGAGCAACATCAAGAAATAATTTTGTCCGCCTTTAGAGAATCGTTGATATCATCATTTTGAAACCAGTCGTCCCAATCAACTCGGTCAAAATGTTATCTAAATTTAGCAAAGTCTGTGATTTCTTTTTCACAAATACTAGTATCTCTGTTGAATGGTGTGGGGTTTTTTTGTAAGTCAAAGATGTAATTTGGATGCCACTACTGAATGATCGCAGTTAGAGATAGATGGTAGAACTAGAGCTTTACTAATAAAATTTGGTATATTAGAAATGTTGGGTCAAGACAAGTTGATGTGGTGGCTGTTATTCTATTTAGTTCTTTTATATGGAGTGTAAAAAGATTTACTTCACAAAACTGCTTAAGTTTCACGAAAGCAGCAGTATTGAACTCCGAGTTGAAGTCACCAGTCAGAATACTTTTCTGTATTTTCTGCCTTTGGCCAGGTAGAGATTCTTCTGTAATTTGTCCCAAAACGAAACTGGTGGGGTTGGAGGGCTATTTATAATGCTGGGTAAAAACTTATTGTTATGGAATCTGATCTCTGTACACTAAAGTACCTTAAGGTCAAGACAACGAGATACAGCAAGTGCTTGAGATACAAATAATGGTTCAGAAAGGGTAATCATGTCGAAGTCCGGAGCTATATCTACTTTGATGTGTCTAAATTTATCCGAATTTAAACTACGAATATTAATGTGACACAGTGTGATGCCACAAAGATCACCGGCTGGCCCAGGGTTAATGTTGATATCTCCAGCTAACGCCAACGACATAGGCAAAACTCTTAAAATCAGCTTATTAAAACGACGTGTGTGCTTATGACAAAAGACAACAGAAAAGCAACATACTAAAAGCCGCTCTCTCACTTTATGTGAGTAGGCTGAGGCTGCTCATTTAACTAACCACCATAAGTTTATGAATTGATAGGCAGCATGTTACCACTGATTCATAAAGAAATTGTACTTGCTATGTTTAAGATAAAGAGCAGTGTCACGGATAGCCACACACACGGAATGATGATATTCAATTTTAATGACTCTTAGACTAGTCCAAATTCTATGAAATATAAAACTTATAATGTGCTGACTCATCAATATAACATAACTCCAGTAGCGACAAAGACAAAATTCAACACTTAGCATGACAGTAATAATTAGGACCAGTTGGTCATATATGATGCAAGAGCACGAATCTGACAGTGACCTCGCAAAACACAGCTGTCTTACAATTAATGATAAATTGAAGTTCTTTCTTACCTGACACATTGAGAGAAAAATATATTTAATACAAAGAGAAACTTAACAAACCTAAATCTGTAAGCCCATGAAACGTTTGAACACTATCAAGTTCGATATTTTAAGAGCAAAGTCCTATTCCGTACCATTCACTGAAAAACTGCAGAGTTCCTAATCATTATAGCAAATTAATTTGTGAAAGGAACAAATCATATTCATAAAAGTTGAAATTTAGAAGAAAGTTATAGGCATTATTAGCCTTTATAAAATCAGGTCATCAACGGGGAACCAGCGCAAGACTTGTTTCGGTGCTATTAAGGAACTTAAATATATCGGTGCCATTAAGGAACTTAAAGCTGAAAGTTGATCCAACCGTTGGTCCAACGCTTAGGCTGATGAGGGCAAGCATCATGTAGACAAGTGGATACACAGTTTTGTGCGTAAGCTATAAAGCACCGTGTTAATGTGGGTAAACATATGGAGCTTGGCAAATAGAATGTATATATAGTTGTCTTGAACAAAGAATCATACCTAAATTGAATGCAGAATAACATAATGTTGCTTTTTTACACAAGCGATATTGTTTTGATAATCGCAGATGGGTTGCAGTTGTAGGAAAACGGATAACATTTAATATATTATGAATACAGTATCCTGCATGAACAATAAATACGATATCTAGTTTCTAGAATTGCCCCAAAACTTCAAAGCATAGACATAAAACAAAGAAGAATGGGTTTGCTAGCATGTAAGTCAAAATGGTACAATGTAAAAATAGAAAGGTTAAAAAAGCACAAACGATGAATAAAGAAAAAAATATCTAAAACAAAATGACGAGGTAACCATGTACAGCTACATGCTGACAGAAAACTTGGAATTTAAACACATGGCCAACATTAGAGATAATATGGTAACGGAGACAGTTGTAAAACAACCATATGATCGAGTTTTAATTGTTAAATTCTCCATGGTCATTCAAAGCTGTGTTAGCTGTCGCTGTCAGTTGGAGCACAAGTGACACAAAAATAGTCTTGCACGAGCCAGTAAAACGTTTTCAGATTCACTGATGACATATGCTGCCCCTTTTCCCCACATTAAGGAACTAAAAAGAAAGGAGGGCAGATCTAGGCATTAATCAGGGCCCAAAGTGTTTCTGTACTAAAAGTAACAACTTTTTGTCGGAAAAAAAGATTGATTCATTTATTTTCAAAATGTGCAGGAAGCTAGAAATATGTAGAAATTATACCATTTGTTTCGTAGGCAAAATATAATTTCCAAGTGGTTAGATAACTTCCTTGCGTAAGTGCCATCATCATGGTGGGGGCATAATTGTGTTACCTAGCAACTTAGGCTGGCACAGCAGGTGCACAGTCAATAATATTTAATATGAATGCGTCCGATTAATTGAACATCAAGAGTAAAGGGAAAACACAATATCTGCTGCACAAAAAAATGAGGTTTGGAATGATTAAGCCTTTTCGACATGGTCTAAAATGTATTGCACTTTAGGTAGTGATAGTGTATAGTGCTGTCGCACACGTAACCAAGGCGGTGTATGTATTCAGCTTCACATGAATGCGCGCGGCAACCGACAGGAGTGACAACAGGCCAAATCGTCAATCAAGTCTGTTAGGGCTGAAAAGAAACAGGATTAAAGTTCGTAAGTATGCAAAGGCTAAAATAATGACAATGTAAATAAACATGAAACACAAAAGCATGATGTATCTGTGCATATGATCGGACAACCCAAACTGAAGTTGTCGTTAGGGCTTTGGAGGGTGTTTTACTTGAGTATACTTTTTCTGTTACCGCAAGGTTTTCAGAGTGGAGTCATTCATTTTCAGTCTAAGTTTCACCATGATCCTGCCGTCTGTGGAAAAGGTATTCACAAGCAGTTTCTCTCTGTTTGTTTCCCGTGCCAGATACGCGATTTTGTTGCGATATCGTGTAAGATTTTCACTGACGAAAATGTTAGCCTACTGTTGCCCTCCATATCTTAGCCCTGGTACGGTGACTACAGAAGCGCACAATTATGGCTCTATTACCGGGACCTTTTCTCTCCACACGGTGTGATCTATTGATTTCCCCCACGTGTAGATTGACTTTCTCCAAAGATACTAAAGAAAATCCTACCAGTGTCTTCATTTTCGTTTTTTTTGATTCCAACAAACTTCAGAGATGGCACTGCCTTGAAGAAAAAAAATAGTGAAAAGCATACCCTTCCCTCGTTTTCCCATCAAATTTGAACTGTTTGGACAAAATGGGCAGGTTTTGGAAGTCAAGGATTAGGACAAATTACCTGAATTCAGGTAATATCTTAAAAGGTGGATTCTCTGAAACTTTAAGCTATGCTTTCGGCCATCCTGATCCAAGGAATCAATAGTTAGGAATAAATCGTGAACTCCTTGGGTACTTTTTACTTCACATACCTCAGTTGCCTGGTTGTCCAACCGCTAAACTAAGGGTTCCATCTTGTTTGACAGCACTCTGAAAGACAGATTCCATAATTAACTGGAAACCTTGGACCACACTAAAAGGATATTTGAAAGTATCGGAAAACTCAAACGTTTTTTTCGTTTTCTCAAGGTTTGAACTTCCTGCTTGCATGACACATGAAAAAGAAAGGAACCACCCTGACAGACAGGCCGACGAATTTTGACATCACGCAGGTCAAATGGCTGGGTTTCGTTGATAAGTAGTTTACATAGGTTTAAGTTTCTCAGATACTTGCTTAAAGTGCTGTTTGTGGCCAATCCTTTGCAATGAAACAAGTCACCATGCTTTTAATTTTATAAGCATGCTCTTGCGCACAGTAGACCTCCTGACGTCAGTGTAATAATCCTATGGATTTGCGGGTGGGATTTTGTATGTTCATTTACTGCAGAGCCGAAGAAAAGTTTCAATATAAAAAAATGATCGGAGTGCTTGGCACTGTTTCATGTCAAAAACTGAGAGACGTACTGAGCAATCGTTTGCATAAAACACGAAAAATCACGGGTAGAACATTTTGACTGGAAAAAATAACAAGGCCGTTGTTTTAGGGGAGTAGCGGTGATACCACTATCACTCCCCCCTCCCCCCCCCCCACACACACTTTTTGTTTTGCCTGAATCAACGATCTCTTGGCAAGTGGTTTTACAATAAAATGCGCATTTGAAGATGTCTCGAAATCATGCAAGATAGCTGAAAATAAATACATATATATAAAAAAAATATAGACATTTAACTTTGAATTTTGAATACTTACATTTCCGTAATAATTTTAAGGAATCTTTAAAAGCCTTCTTTAAATATATCTTTAATTGAACTTAAGATATGTTTAAAAAAGACACCTTACTTAACTGTACCCATGGAGGGATACGTGAGCTTACTCTTTCTGGCTGAACCACCCATGTGGCAATGACAAGTTCACGTTTCCAAAATAATAACTTCCCCCTTGGCTGTTACACCAATCAGAGAGCCTTATTATATTAACTCCCTAAGATATATCAACAAGCTGTTCAGTGTGGCTTCAAGTCTCTGGGGGTATTATCGATGTGAGCATTGCGCTCAAGACTGCTTTTGCAAAAATTGAGGGGCCTTCCAGTAGCAATACATGATTCTGCACAATATTCTGGTGTGAAACATTTTATTCTAGCACAAAGAAAGGGAGCATATTCCTCAAGTTGCAAGGTGACACCGAATTTCCTTCCTATCCAGCGGCGATCTAAGAGCATATCCGAAATTCCATTTCAGATATCTTAAATACAATATAAGATATCTCGAATATGATTTAAGAAATCACTGCTTCAATCTCTTCAATTTAGGCTATCTTATCTTAAATTCAATTTAAGACATATTTCCTTCAAAATAAGATATCACTAAAATTTACTACAGAAGTGACATATTCAATAATTTATATAAGTAACATAATCTGTTTACCTTTTTTGGTTTATCCCACGGTCGGGTGTGGTATTAGTTAGGGCAGTGGTCGCGGTGGTTGAAGTACAGGTACTGTATATATATATATATATATATATATATATATATATATATATATATATATATATATATATATATATATATATATATATATATATATATATATATATATATATATATATATATATATATATATATCAGAGGCTTGGCAACACCACGAAAAACTCCAACAGTCCCCCCTCTCAAAAGTCCCCATGAATAAAGGCCGTCTCATTTACAGAGGCCGCTTCTCCATACATCAAAAAATTTATTTTCATCCTAAGGAGAGGTCACCATTCTTGTGAAGCTACATTTCTGAAGCACTTGAGGTGGCCCTAAAAGAGAGGCACCTATGATGGCGGCTATCACGTCTGCTGTTCCATATCACACAGTACAGTAACATATTTGGTAAGGAGCGCCGGACTATTTTGATTTGCGACCTGTTGCTGTTAGATGTACTTTGAAGTAAATTGCCACTTGGGCCCTTTCAGGCCACTGTTTGGTTGACAAATAGAGTCAGCGTTCTATGTATTTCAATAGCCACTGTTTCTTATTCCTCGCCATGTACTGCCATGCCTGTTTGACCGGTTGTCAATATGCAGCACTATTCGAAACGGGACCGCATTACCTTTCCAGATAAATAGACCGATTCATCGGCACACGGCAAATGTTTGGTGGTTAGGCTTTTCTACGCATTTCTGGCCCCCCCCCCCCCCCCCCCTTTTTTTTTTTTTTTTTTTTTTTTTTTTTGCTTAAAAGGTACTGTTTGTTCTCCGCTTAAACAAAATATTACATAAAAACATTATGGGATGAATACAAACGATCATTCGCACGTGTTTCTGGTTGGGACTCAATGATTAGCGCAAGGAAACCACTCGCCGCTTCGCGGCTCGTGGTTTCCTGCCCAGAATCATTTGGTCCCCACTGGCTGCGCGCTAATGGCAGTTCGTATAATTACATGTCTTTCCACAGGAGCAATATTTATATACATACCTATGATTTGTATGATTGCTTGTATCATACATACTGGTGTTATCTTTTCACCTTTCTTTGCCGGCTCTTTCTATAGATGCTTTATAATAAACTCCTATATATTTCTACATGTGTGACTTTTGATACACTCGTATATATCAGTTGCACTGACGTCTATCGGATAGGAACACTACATACACATTTTCGCTCATGCTTTAAGTATTTTACTGGGTGTATAGTGTCAGTTTTGACATCATTAAAGTGTGTGTGTCAACGCACACTTTATTGTTTTTCTAGGAATTCTTTATTTCTTTCTTTCTTTCTTCTTTCTTTCTTTCTTTCTTTCTTTCTTTCTTTCTTTCTTTCTTTCTTTCTTTCTTTCTTTCTTTCTTTACCGGCAAATTTGTCCGACATTTCATTTGAAAAGTATTACATGTAGAAACTCCAAACTTGGCACAATTATACTTCTATGGATAAAGTCTGGCCTTTTTATAATGAGAGGTCATGCTTTTCAAAATTATGCAAATGAGGGCTAATTAAAGTTTTAAATCTTCAATATCTTATATACTATAGTAGATGTGGTCCCGAGTGTATAGGAGTTCGATCATAGCAAGATAAAGGTCATCTCATATGTCAAGGTCATGTCAAGGTCAAAGGTCATGTCAAGGTCAAAGGTCAATTTTAAGCCGAAATGTCATTTTTGAGGTCAAGGTTCACTTCAGGTAGAGGGCATCTCAAGGTCAAAGGGCGTTTCAAGGTTAAAGGCCACCTTCCTTGGTGGCCTTCTCCTAGCCATAACTTGGTCAATTTTTATCTAATTTTGATCATGTTGGGCTCAAATTGTAGCTATTGTAACCCTGCATATTTTAAAATTGATGTGTGACCTCTGAAGGTCAAAGGTCAAGGTCATTTGAACCTTTGAAAGTTTCATCCAGTCACAACTTGGCTATTTTCCATCCAATTCCAATCATGTTAGACTCAAATTGTAGGTATTGCAACACTGCACATTTTTATAAGAACACGTAACCTCAAAAGGGCAAAGGCCAAGGTCATTTGGCCCTTTGAAAGTTTCATCTTGCCATAACTTGGTTTATTTTCATCCGATTTGGTTCATGTTCATGTCAGTTTAACTTCTACAAGGGGGTTACTGACCACTGCGCATGTAATGAATCTAAAACAAAAGTTGTAGCAATTTGAATTATGCTAAATAGCACCATTAGAAATTTTAAATCTTGAATAACTTCAAAGCTGTAATAGATAGAGATGCCATTCCAACTTCTACTCCTGTGTTATGGAATAGTTGTACATTGCCATACCAATATGCTTTGAAGACACACACACTGATTTGCTATGCAGCAAATCATCTTTTCTAGTTGACAGTTTACACTTGTGAACTTGCATTCTTCTTTAGACTTTAGATTATATGGTACCGATTACTCAACACCCATACTTGTATGGACCTAGTCCCGGTGTTCTGCTGCAATTTGTGATGACAGTTTTGTTAACACTTATATAAAAACTCGCCAGTACTTTTAGACCTGCATCCACTATCGGGCAACCTTCTCCATTGAGCTTCGTCTTTGACGCAGTGAGGCGCTTGGCAATCAGCCTATTCGCCCTTATTTCAATGCCTCAGGGCGACTTCACTGTCTGATACAAAATCCTAATTCTGGGGCCTACAACAGGCCACTGTTTGTCGTTGTATTTACATTTTTAGGTAATGCTGACTCTGGAAAAGTCCCACTATATATTGTACATTACATTCACTCGACAAATTTACCTTCCCTTAACACCAATAACACATATATTTTGGACGGTACCTCTTCAAAATAGCCAATCGACATGTCTGCCATTGTGAAAATAGTGAATTCCGTACCAAATGCCAATGGTTTGTAAATAAGCATTGGGACGATCTTGCCGAGTGAAGGTGGGAAGAGGGTTATAATATGTGAAACCAAAATTATATATTTTGCAATAATTTCACAGCACCAATAATGATATATATGCTGTGGCCGCGATTCACTTTGATATCCAAATCAAGTGTACTCTTGTGAGACTGTCCCGCAATCAATGCATTAATTGCCAGTGTTCAAAATGGCGCTTGAGCGTGCCGTGTTGCATTTGTATTTATAACTAATGATGATAACTGCTTCAGACACAGCCGACCGAGCAGATTTATTTTTGCTTATTGTAAGTCATCTTTTAAAAAATACGTTGACGACCGTTTGCTTTATTAACTCGAAGAACGGACACCTGAAACATAGCGATACTAGATACCGATAACGCACTCATTGTGGCTATATGCAGCAGCTATGTTTTTTCCCCAAGTTGACGGTCCAGACAAGTTGAAATAAAATGCTGTGTTTGAGTTGACACTACTGCAATAACGTCACACGTTGGCCAGCTTTTCTGTAAACTTTGTCTTACAACTTGGTAACGATTGATTTTAACGACCTTTTTTTTTACGGGTGGTTGCTTGTGGGGTGATTTTGCTGGTTGGTTGCGTGTTGCAGCTGGTCTAAGGCTGTCCAACTGGAGCATTGTAGCAAAATTTTGCATCACAGTTCTTGAAAAATGCTCCAGAATTTATCCAAAATAAGTGTTTCTCATGTGAAGAAGTTTATTGAGAAAATGATCCAGGGAATGTAAATTTGCTGCTGCAATTCGACAGCACCGTGGTCTTGCGCGTCAGCTGCCGTATTCATAAAGAATTTCATCTGATCATAACTTTAATCCCAAAATTAAAATCAATGTGGTTTGGGCCCTAAACTACTTAATCCTTGGCTGTATGTTTGATCAAAACTTCGAGGATTAGCCCATATATGCTCCTGGCTACAATATGAACTTAGGGATTTTTAGATGCATTTTATGAAATCAATCTTAGTTTGATCCAGTATTTAATCTTTTGACCCAGGATTATAATTCGGATTAAAACAAGATTGATTTAATAAAATGGAAAGCCTAATTCCAAAGTTTATTTTACAACAGAAAACATCGATTAATTAATTCTGCAAATTCAGATCAAACATTAGGTCAATGATTCAGTAGTTCAAGGCCCAAAGGCATATTTACTTTCGTATAAGGATTAAATTCGGGGTCAGATTAAACTCTTTCTGAATGCGGCCCATGGGGCGCGATCGCGTCAGGTCATTTTACATTGCCAAAGCGCCCCTGCCAAGGAAATCTGGTCGTTTTGACCAGGTGGGGACTGGGGTCGGTAATTGCAGGTACTACTGTGCCATTATTATACCTATTTGTATGCAGAACCTGGCAGGGTATATCAAAGAGAGTGAATGTGAAAACACAAAAATAAGGTGAAATAATGATGCATGAGATGGGAGTAATGGAGAGGGACCACTTTATATATTTATAGTTTCAGTATCTAAGTGTTATCAGGGACCTGCAATTTCTATTGTTCCGATTTCATACATGTATTTCTGCTATTTTCATGTTGTGGTCCACCATGGAAATAAGCCAAGGCAAAATTCCCGAGGCATTTGGTACTCCCAATTTCATGCATCATAGTTTGGTGTGCTTTCAGCAATTATATTGCACCATCCTGGCATATGTGTGCAAAAAATATTATCAATCAACATTCAGTGATAAAAGTTAAGTACAATCAGGCCTAGTGATTATCTTCATGTATTTTTTTTTCTTGCTTTTGTAGAGAAAATACTTTTAACAAATATTTTTCCCCGAATTAATAAACATAATATGTGTGCAAACATTATCTAAAGCCTTACATGTGTCAATACAAAATTTGTCTTAATTGATAACATGGCGATGTTATTATTCTAATTTATTTTTTACTAAGTTTTGGTAATTTTTATCAGATTTTTGTACAATCTGTGGGAAAAATCAGAACAATAATGACTAAAATGTTGTGATTTCGTCAACCATGTGAAGACAAGATACTCGAAACTCCCCACAATACACCATTTTGCATGCTCAAATTCAAACGTTTTTTTTCGGGGGGGGGGGGCAAATGCCCTCACACCCCCCCGCATGCCTTCGGCCGTGTAGGTCACATTTGGTCATCTGAAACAAATTACATTTTTGGGCCACTTGAGTCTCTGACTGAGTTTGTAGCACTGACCTGGGTCGATCAGTATTTATTAGGGAAGGTACTTTTTTGTTCCATTAATTTTAGGATAGAGCCTTTTCAGTATAGGGCCTGTCAGGTAAGGGGAACCACACATATATTTTTGTAACGCCTTGGGTAACTTGGAAATTTGTTGAAACATGTTGAAAATGGATGTTCTTTCCCCTTTTACAGTTTACTTTGCTACCTGGGCACAGCAGGAGGCGCTGGTTTGTAATAAAAAGCGGGCAGAAATTTGATATACTGCGGCAATTTGTAATAATTGCTGCAAAATGTAATAGTGCATTATGCAATTTGCAATATCTTGCTGGAAAATTTTTAATCAGGTCAGCTGAAAAAAGTTATAAAATGTAATAAATCGTGCCGAAGTATTTCTCAAAGGGGTGAAAGGTATTGTTTGGAAAGACCGCGTATGAAGTCCTTACCGGTCTTGTCATTACAGTGTGTTAAAAACTCAGCAAAATGTGTGTCAACACTCTTCCCTGTGTCTGTGCCATCTTCTGTTGTACTTAAAACCTTGTGGTACATCCTCTCTTTTCGACAGGGCAATCTGTGTTTGTGGATAAGTTTGTCAATTGATCCTTGCATTTTGTCCAATCTCTCCTCCTTTTGCAGAAGAAAAAGCATTAATACAGAACGCATTTTCACAGTTACTGTTATTTTGCTTCATTGTCAAAAAGTTCCATCGGTGTTATATTGTTTCCAGTGTCCCAGCTGCTTTAATGAAGTTTTAGCCTTTCCCAAGGAGCAAATATTTTTTAATAAATAGCAGTAGAAAAGTTGTTTTACAATGATCTTCAATTCACATATTCCTCTTTTTAACGGAAAGGGGGCTATACATTAAGGTAACACGTATATTCTATTCTAGTTAAACCACCCGCATGTTTATAACTTAAGTGGAAACAAGCTGGGGCCTTATATTCAGTCCCAGTGATAGTAAAATAAACAGTTGCAACTAGACCACCTGTACAAAACCAAGGGAAATCCCAACAAGGACTGCAACAATGGACATCCTGCACCAGAAATGTAAAACAAACTCTGTGATGACACCTACCCCTCAAACAATTAAGCTCCATTTAACTGCCAACCCTAAGTCAATGTACCAACGTAATGTGTCAGGTTTGTGACATTTGAGAAAATACTGTCAATTTTGAGTAAATGTGCATTTAGGCATGTCAGAAAAGAATAAAAGTCATTAGCATTTATGTCAAAAACATGTTATCAAAAACAATTTTTCTTAACAGGATTTTGAGTACAATTAGGCAAGCTTGTAACTGTCATCAGTAGCTGCTTGCTACCTATAGCCCCTGGGGGTTTGACTTAACAGAAAACAAGCTAGCCTAAAATGTCTGACGGGTGAACATTAAAACAGAATGATGCCAAAAGATAAAGTTAAGTAGCAAAACAGACAAGTCTAAAAACTGTAAATTATTGTAGCCAAACTTTCTAATAATCTTTGGATATTAACAGATAAATTATAAGGCAAGTCAGAAAAGAATGAAAGTCATTTGTATTTAAGTCAACAGAATGCAATGAAAATGTAATATTTTTTAAACAGATATCAAGCACAATTAGGCAAGCTTGTAACTGTCGTCAGTAGCTGCTTGCTACCGATAGCCCCTGGGGGTTTGACCTAACAGAAAACAAGCTAGCCTAAAATGTTTGAAAGGTGAACATTAAAACAGAATGATGCCAATAGATAAACTTAAGTAGCGAAACACGCAAGTCTAAAATTTCTAAAATTATTGAAGCCAAACTTTCTAATTATCTCGGGATATTTACAGCAAAATTTGTAGAAATATTTGATCAAAAGTACATCTTTGAATCCTCTTGACTCAAGTTTATTGTTAATAAATTTGGTTCTGGATGCAAATTCCTGAAATTTAGAACAAGTACGAGCAAATCTCAAAATCTGTGACAAAAACGTATTATATCCAATAGTTTCCGAAATTTTACTGTCCGGGAAAAGATAATTAACCACTTCAAAGTTAAACTCATCTATTTTGTGATAGACTTTAATACAAAACCTGTCATTAGTGACCTGAATATCTTAGACCAAAAACACATCTCTGAAACCATCTGAATTGTTACATTCCAAAGGGATATCTTTTGTGTAAATTTCTTTAGCAATTTCACTGAAATTTTGTACATTTACGCAAGCAATGTCCTCAATGTATCTGCCATGTTTGATAATTTTGTAGCCATTTGAAAGTCCTTTTTCATCAAAATATTTATATACTTAAATTCAAGCCAGGTTAAATATAAATCTGCGAGTAAAGGGGAGCAGTTGCTACCCATTGGAATGCCTTTTATTTGTTGAAAAACCAATGGTCCGCACTGAACAAAAGTATTATGCAAGAGAAATTTTATAGCATCTATCAAAGTTTCAACAGTGTAAGATTTAATGTTACTTTTTGAATATTTATTGTGTGACCAATATGCCTTCTTTGTATATGAATTGATATTTATGTATGGTTTACCATTTTGTTCAAACATTTTGCTAATTAATTCTGAAAGTGAGCTTTTGACTTCATCAATGGGTAGATTTGTGTACAGTGTAGAAAAATCATTTTTTTTTGTTTGTTTGTTATTTTTTGCCTTTACATCTTTGATTTTAGATACAAACTCAGAAGAATTGTTGATACTCCAAAAACAATTTATTTCACAGTTTCTAGAAATTGCATTACAGTATTTACGAAAGTGATTCCTAATTGCAGTCAAACACAATGTTACTTCTTTTGATAATTGATATAACATCCCGTTAAAGACTTTTGGAGCAAGTTTAATCCAGTGGAACCATGCTTTAATAATCTCCGTGAATTTAGAGTTTTAAAGACAAATTCAACACATATCTATGTCGTTATACCAGCTTACACAAACAGTCTCGCTTAACTGATAGTTTGACGTAATAGATTCTGATAGAGATAAATCATTCGAACTCATGATGTAGATTTCCCCCCCCCCCCCCCAATTTGTACATCTCATTGCCGATTCAGGTTATGTCATGTACTTACAAAATACATTGAAAATACATTAAAGCACTGATTTTGCTGATATTCGAGCGAAAAAAACCACCAACATGGGGCATTAAGATTTGCAAAGAAGTGGAAATAAAGGGAAGGACATTGCTGTTTAGATAGGCCTTTTTCCAGTGATGAGACAAGTGAAGTAATCTTATGCAAAATACAGAGAATTCTGGTCTCTTTAAAGAACGTTTTTATCGAAACAAGGGCATATATATATATATATATATAAATATATATATATATATATATATATATATATATATATATATATATATATATATATATATATATATATATATATATATATATATATAGTATATCAACGAGCACTGGATGCCATAAAGCAGAACGAGTGAGCGAAGCGAACGAGTTCTGCTATATGGTATCCACTGCAAGTTGATTACTTCATATCGTCTACAAAGCATGCTATAAAATTTTTATCTCATGTTTGGGTCTATTTGTACATTTCAATACACAGAGCAAAATTAGAACGACATTTGCAGAAAGTTTTAGTCTTCATCAACACAATTACCGATGAAACCAGAAGAGTACCGATACCACCGGCAGAGTACCGATACATCATATCGCGGCACTGTAGCTTTTAGGCCTATGATACGGTATTTATACAAGCCTGTTATAGTACTAAAAACGACCCAAACATAAGATAAATATATTTATATACGATACAGTGTAGATTTTCGCTGCTAGTTAGACAATGATGGTATATTGCACAGATGATGTATATGGCAATCATTGTAAAGTTTTTCCCCAGTAATATATAATCATTGCTGTAGAATTAACACCGAAAAGCCTATAATTGTATTTAAAGAGGTAGGCGTCAATTTGAAAATTGCAAAGGCCCATATAAGTATTTATCTCACGTTTGGGTCCATTTTAGTGCTATGAAGCATGTGTATAAATATCATATAGGCCAGACCACTATGGGCCTCATAATAAAGTCATTAAAAAGTGCTATAATAGGCCTTCTGTTCGGCAGAGTACCTTTAACCGGATGTACTGATATACGATATATATTGTGGGCTAAGCAACTTCCCGGATAACGATGGCGTCGTCTGCTGTCAGCAAGACTGCTGAATCTGCTGGAACATTTGGCATCTGGTGCGGCACAACGTACTGAAGTAAGCAAACATGAGAAAGATAGATCATAGCATGCTTTGTCTCAATGCAAAGAATGTCAACTGGCACTAGATACCATACAGCTAAAACTAGTTCGCTTTGCTCATTCGTTCTGCATATATTGTACCAAGAACTCGTTGATATTCTTCGTATCGAAACCAACCATGCTATAATATATATATATATATATATATATATAATTTAAGTTTGTGTGTGTCATGGAGGATGCCTGGATGGACAGAAACATTCAGAGGTACATACAGAAAAAAATAGATAGATAGATGGATGGATTGATTGATGGATGGACAGGCAGACAGACCAGACTGTGACCAACAGCAGTTTCGAAGGATAATGCACAATAGCCAGAAAACCCAAGTGAGATCATGCAATTTCATATAGATAAACAGACAGACAGACAGACAGACAGACCGACCGACAGACAGACAGACAGACAGATAGACAGACAGACAGACAGACATACAGATAGATAGATGGATGGATGGATAGATAGATAGATAGATAGATAGATAGATAGATAGATAGATAGATAGATAGATAGATAGATAGATAGATAGATAGACGACGGTATATTGCGGTGTAGAATAGCAAGTGGTGGAGCGCACCACAAACATCTCCACCCTACTCTCTTTAACATGAACCCTTCATCACATCTTGGGACAAAGAGAGAGCCCCCCAACTGAATAGATGGAAATGAACAGCGGTAAACATCAATGCGCATCGCTCAGCTGCGCAACGTGCCATGCACCGCTAGGAGAGGTCATCTTGAGAATTTCACAGTCCTATATTAATTCTGAATGTACACCAAACAAATGAAATATTGTATAGTTCACAATATATTTTATGAGCCACTCGGCCGAGCTCATACATTGAATTAAACTAACTACTTTTCACACAACAGACAAAAGGAATTGTGGGAGATGTAGTCCATTTCAATGATTTTACATGTAGGTAGGAAAGTATACGCCACCATGTGTGCCATGGAGAGTGATTAATATACGCTTGGCCTGCTTCGCAATCCATGCAAATGATATAGGTCTATACTTTCTATCTAAATGATTTTCAAGAACTTTCTCCTTAAACACACTATACATGAAAAATATGGATTACAGTAAATCAATTGCACATAATAAAGTATACAATACTCTCGGACGGAAACCCATGTAGATGGGGGTTCTGCGCCACTGACCAGATGGGGGCCAAGCATGGCTACGGGCGGGCCTTCCCCTACCCGAAGGCCAGGGTCTCAAAACCAAATAGATTTTTTAAAAGAGTTCCATCTCTCTAATTGTCTAATTTCAGCATCTGCCATACCATTCTGGGCAGCATAGGTGGCGCCCCTATTCTAAAGCTGTGTGATTGATACCTACTAGAATTTATACCTAAAGACACCAATAACCTACGAAGTTCATAACAAAAAAAACTCTTCGGAAGTGGTTGCCCATTGGGGGAACAGAACAGATGACCTTCTCTGTTACCTCTTCCTAGGAGATAGGATCTGAGGTTACACACCTGACAAACAGTTGTATGTGGGTGGCACCGTAGTATTATGCTTGCTGTTGGACCATTAAAACTTGAAAGAGTCCGTTGCAAGGATGTTCCCCGCATGGGCTCTGTCATAGTGTAAATTCTCTAATTGGAGAGATATTGGTCACTTGACACAAAGGTGATTTGCCCTACGAGCAGTAGTCCAAAGAAGGCCACAGTAAACATTGCTGCATACAATGACATTTCATACGGACTCATAAACATATTTGGTAGAGCTTGTAACAATGATGATACTATATTTAATATTATGGGCAAACTTATGTCAAAAAGTGTTGTTCCTCTTTTTAAACCTTCAGTTGCGCCGGCCTGGTAGCACATAAATACGATTAAATAGATTAAATTGCTGTTGTATATTGTATAATTCTGATGGCGATTCTATCTATCTTGCCTGGACCACTAACTTCTTGGATGCAGCTCGGCTTTGTATACTTAACAAGAAAGTTCGGATCAGACAAAACGACTCTCCCTGCTACACAGCAAAAATACGACTCCAGAAGCGTAAAGTAAACAGAATTCGAGAGTAGGCAAAAGCCTCAAACGAAAATCCATATATTTGGAGTTATTTCGTGAAGTACGTAAAACATACATAAGCGACCTAAGAAATGCAGAACAGGAAAATCACAATAAACAGTGTGATGTTGTAAATGAGGAAGCATTTGGTCCAGATGGTATCGGTCCCAGACTGTTAAAGAAGGCAGCACCAAGCATTGCTCCCTCTCTTGCCAGATTATTGAACTACTTTCTTCAGAAATTCCAATCGGAATGAAAAAAAGCATATGTAACCCCATTTTAAAAAGTGGTGCTCCCGAATTATGTAACAATTAAACACCAATTTCTTTGTTAAGTTGTGTAGGCAAAGTCTTTGAGCGTGCAGTTTTCAATCATATTTTTAACTTTCTACGAAATGATTATGTACTGTCTGAAAAACAGTCAGGTTTTGGGGGTGAGATGGAACAGTAAATCGGCTGGTTCATTTTTACCATCAGCTTGCGAAAGCTGTTGTCCTTCAGAAAGAGGTTCGGCTAGTATTTTGTGATATCACCACGGCCTTCGATAGGGTGCATCGTTCGGGCCTGATACAGAAATTAAAAAATGCAGGAATTGGATGTCCCTTGGTTCTGTGGTTAGAAAATTATGTCAATGCGCGCTCACAAAGGGTGGTCATTCAAAGTTAGGCCTCGCTTTTGGGAACATCACTGCAGGTGTCCCACAAGGTTCAGTCTTATGGCCCTTGCTCTTTCTAATTCATGTAAACGGTATTGTTGAAATTGTGAAATCAGAATCAGAAATACGCTTTTTTGCTGATGACACAACTTTGTACATTACAGTTAATGATGCAACAGAAGCAGCTGAGATGTTAAATCATGATCTTGATTTAATACTTTGATGTCCAATCAGTGGTTTGTTTCTTTCAACTCACAAAAATTAAAACACTGATAGTTGCAATAAAAAATTCTTTAAACTATCCTTGTTTAAAATTTAAAAACATCAAACATTAAAATGTATTTTTTTTTCTACTTTTCTTGGTCAAACCACATTAGTTGGCATACTAAAATTTTGCACTATAGATTGTAAAGACAATCATTAGAAACTTTATACTTCTCCTTTGTACTTCCCAGCTTAGAGTATGCTAGTGTAGTCTGGAATGGCTGCACACAAACTGATAAAGACAAACTTGAATCAGTTCAGCTAGCCACAGTACGGGTTGTAACAGGAGCATTTGTTCATACAAGTCTACAGGAAATTTATATCGAGACGCGATGGGAGACTTTGGCTGAACGTACAAGAAAACAAAAATAATAATGTTTAAAATAATAAGTAGACTTGCATCTGGGAATTTCAATGGATTATTGCCCGCAACAGTTTAGGCACAGACAAACCAATTACATGTATATTCTTTTCATACACTCAAAAATGTATTTTGTAATTCATTCTTTCCATCATCTATGGAACTTACTACCTCAATCAATGAGGAATCATGCACATTCAGAGGACTTTATAGGGGAACTTAACAAGAGAAAGCCAAAATGTTAGGAGTTATATAATTACGGTGATAGGAAAATTGCTGTTATCCATGCCAGGATGAGAATGGGATGCAACCAGCTTAATGATAATCCCTTTAGAATTGGCGTAGTTGAATCACCATCATGCTCATGTGGAGCAGAATTCCAGAACTTTCATCATTGTTTCTTCAAATGTAGTAGACATACTTTATTGAAAAATACATTACAGGTTAAAACAGTGCCTTATGCGAGTTGTAACGCTCACACGTTACTGTTTGGAATTAAGGGAAAAAGAAACATAAATGAGGCGTTTTTTTCATGCAGTAAATTATTATATTAAGAATTAAGGAAGGTATAGCATATGAATTTTGGAAACTACTTTTCGGCTAATGAAAGTAACTGTAACCTTATTACACATGTCCCCTCTCCCCATCTATTCTGAAATTGTGGTCCTGTATGTTGCCTATCTGTGTTTTATTGTTTCGCAATATCAATGTTGTATATTCTTATATGTAGAAGAGGCCCTAATATAGGCTGGTGAGCCTGTCAGTCAATTGTTCTTCAATACAAATATGTTTAAACCAAATATTGTACATACTTGCAACAGGTACTCACCTAAACTTTCGAAATATTTGCAACAATTTGTAATAATCTTTTGACGTTATATCTTAGAATATGTTGCAAAATTTAATATGCTACTTTTTTCCTCATAATGACAGGACTAGACAGGAAAAGTACAAAAGACTCGTTTGTGGTATTTTTAGAAAATTGTCAAAAAAAGTACTGGAGACTGGATTTTAAAGGATCTCCGTCACTCCACCCATGGGTCATTCAGGCCATGTAGGGCAGGTAGGGTACCCCACATGTGGATCTGTTTGCCACAAGTACAAAATGCAAAACTTTCAGTTTATGTGTCTCCTATCCCAGATCCCCAGGCCCTAGTGGTGGATGCCGTAGCCATGGACAGGAGCAGCATCTGGGCTTACACCTTTCTGCCTCCATAGATCCATAGGAAGTTTTGGTCCTATGACTGCAACCTGATTTTTGTTGCTCCCTGGAGACTGAGGACAGACCTTCTGAAATTTAGCGTTGAGCCACCACTACATTTACCAGCATGGCTGAAACTTCTGGTGCAACCATGGACGAGTGTGTTCCACAGGAACCCTCAACTGCTCAACCTCCATGTGTGGCAGTTGTCACACAGTACATCCTTGACAGAGGTTTCTCAGAATCGGCAGCAGACACAATTACCAAAGGGGAGCTTTGAGACTCTTGAGATATTGTGGACTTTATGCTGTAGCATTGGGACGTCCTCTGTAAGAGAACCATGGAGGAGTCATCTCTTCAACCCTGGTGAATGTCCTGGACGTTAACATAGGGAGTGATCCTTATCTGTTTGTGCTTGCTAGAAGATATATCCATGCTCTGGTACATGACTGAATTCAATGGGCATCTGACAACTCTCAGCTGACCATAAGACATCACTTGGGCTTCCTTGCAGGGAACCAATTGGCTGTAGATCCATCTACAGCCTTTAGTGATTTCACCATTCCTGCTATGGATACAACTCTTTCTGCTGAGGAAAGAGCCCTGTGTCTGGTGAGACCACTGCATTGATATCTCTCATGCATGGACAGTACCAGGGGTCAAAGATCCGGCCCCTTTTTACCCCTTGGTAATCCTCAAAGGGAACAAGTCTGCCGAAACATGATCTCATCGTGGATTAAGCAGACCATCCTGAATGCCTATAAGAAGGCCATCGACCCTAAAGCAGATCTCAGCTAGAGCTCACAAGGCACAAGCCTTTAATGTCTCCTGGCATGCACTAAGGAACATCACTGTTGTTGATATCCTCCTGGCTTGCGGCTGGTGATTGTCCATGACTTCGCCAAGCATGACTTTTGCCGAGTACTACTTGCCCAACTTTATAGTGCTGGAGGAAGGCATTTACACCTTTAATGGTGTAGAAAGTTCCTTGCATAGGTTCCTGATATTTGTCCTTTAGACTTCCCTTTTCCCCTCAGGGCAGACACTGCTTTCCAGCTTATCATGCCCTCAGGGGTTGGACTCAGACGCAAATGCAGTTTATAGGTCAGCATGCTTAGAGTAGGCCTAGGCCTTCTATCAGACTTGTATTTGCGTCTTTTTGCCCAGAACCACTTCCTAGTAGTCAATGCCCTATTCTGCAGTCCGAACTCTTTACTCTCCATAAGCTAACCTGTCCCTGTCTAACCTATATACATATGGAATTACTATTGTCCATATTGCACACGTTCCTCTGTAAAGTTTTGACATAGGCTGTATCAGCCCAAATAAATTGAAGGGTTTCAGCGGGTAACTACTCAACATGTTTTGGAGCCTTTTACCCGTACATGTCTCTCTGAGTAGCGGCTCCTTGTCTAAGCTAAATATTCAGCAAAGACAACCCACATAATAAAGAATAAATATGAACGTGGCAAATGATCAATTAGCTAAGTACGTGAGGTTTTGCTTATAAATGCAGAGCTTCATTATGAAAGAAGAATACCTGTCAATCAAACCATAATTACTACATTTGTATAGTACAGGTTCAGATAAGAACAATTTGACTTACCCCTGAACCAATATGTACCCTCTCTAGCTGGACAGCTTGTCCTAGTTAAACCACCTGCCAGTGTATAACTGAAGTGGAAAGAAGCTGGGGCCTTATATTCAGTCTCAGTGATAGTAAAATAAACAGTTGCAGCTAGACCACCTGTACAAACTAGGGAAATCCCAACAAGGACTGCAAGAATGGACATCCTGCACCAGAAATGTAAAACAAACTCTGTGATGACACCTACCCCTCAAACAATTTAGCTCTATTTAACTGCCAACCCTGAGTCCATGTATCAACGTAATGTGTCAGGTTTGTGACATTTGAGAAAATACTGTCAATTTTGAGTAAATGTGCATTTAGACATGTCAGAAAAGAATGAAAGTCATTAGCATTTATGTCAAAAACATCTTATCAAAAACAATTTTTCTTAACAGGATTTTGAGTACAATTAGGCAAACTTGTAACTGTCATGAGTAGCTGCTTGCTACCAATAGCCCCTGGGGATTTGACCTAACAGAAAACAAGCTAGCCTAAAATGTCTGACAGGTGAACATTAAAACAGAATGATGCCAAAAGATAAAGTTAAGTAGCAAAACAGACAAGTCTAAAAACTGTAAATTATTGTAGCGAAACTTTCTAATAAACGTTGGATATTAACAGCTAAATTATAGGGCAAGTCAGAAAAGAATGAAAGTCATTTGTATTTAAGTCAAGAGATTGCAATAAAAATATTTTTTTTCTTAACCAGATATCAAGCACAATTAAGCAAGCTTGTAACTGTCATCAGTAGCTGCTTGCTACCTATAGCCCCTGGGGGTTTGACCTAACAGAAAATAAGCTAGCCTAAAATGTCTGAAAGGTGAACATTAAAACAGAATGATGCCAAAAGATAAAATTTAGTAGCAAAACAGGCAAGTCTAAAATCTCTAAAAATTATTGAAGCCAAACTTTCTAACCATCTCGGGATATTTACAGCAAAATTTGTAGAAATATTTGATCAAAAGTACATCTTTGAATCCTCTTGACTCAAGTTTATTGTAAATAAATTTGGTTCTAGATGCAAAGTCCTGAAATTTAGAGCAAATACGACCAAATCTCAAAATCTGTGACAAAAACGTATTATAACCGATAGTTTCCGAAATATTACTGTCCGGGAGAAGGATAATTAACAACTTTAAAGTTAAACTCATCTATTTAGCGATAGACTTTGATACAAAACCTGTCATTTGTGGCCTGAATATCCAAGTCCAAAAACACATCTCTGGGACCATCTGAATTGTTACATTCCAAAGGGATATCTTTAGTGTAAATTTCTTTAGCAATTTCACTGAAATTTTGTACATTTACGCAAGCAATGTCATCAATGTATCTTGCGTTGTTTGATAATTTTGTAGCCATTTGAAAGTCCTTTTTCATCAATTTATTCATATGCTTAAATTCAAGCCAGGTTAAATATAAATCTGCCAATAAAGGAGAGAAGTTGCTACCCATTGGAATGCCTTTTATTTGTTGAAAAACCAAGGGTCCGCACTGAACAAAAGTATTATCCAAGAGAAATTTTATAGCATCTATCAAAGTTTCAACAGTGTAAAATTTAACGTTACTTTTTGAATATTTATTGTGTGCCCAATATGCTTTATTGTGTGGCCAATATGCTTTCTTTGTATATGAATTAATATTTATGTATGGTTTACCATTATGTTTAAACATTTTGATTATCAATTCTGAAAGTGAACTTTTGACTTCATCTATGGGTAAATCTGTGTACAGTGTAGAAAAATCAAAGCATTTGATATTTTTGACCTTTACATCTTTGGTTTTAGATACAAACTCGGAAGAAGTGTTAATACTCCAAAAACAATTTATTTCACAGTTTCTAGAAATTGCATTACAGTATTTACAAAAAATGATTCCTAATTGCAGTCAAACACAATGTTACTTCTTTTGATAATTGCTTTGTAGTACATTTTGAAGCAACAGGTATGAATCTAGATTTAAAAGGGTTTTTATGTAATTTGGGTATCCAGAACAAAAGTGGAATAGAGGATTCCTCTTCAGAAATTTTGATATTAAAATTCCTTTTCATCTCATCTTTATGTATATCTATCGAATTATCAATGGATTGTTTGTGTAATTTATATACGTCATTTCCTCTTATGTCTGAAATATTGTTTATACCAAGTTCCTGTTTCAAAACATTCAGATAATATTTTTTGCAGATGATCCCAAAATTGTTACCTGTCTTATCTATGTTAGTGACTACAAATCTATCTTGTAGTTCTTTGACTGCTTTAGAAACTTTAGGCTGTTTTAGATTGACCGTATTGAAATTCTTAATGTGGGATTTCTAACGATAAATTCTATTTCTAAATACTCTTTTCAAGTTTGATAACCATCCTTCAAATTTCTGAAATTCCATTTTTTTTCTTTCTTTGCCCATTTCATACAGTAGGAATCAAGTGCATCACATGTATCCTGAAAAATACTGTCAATATTCAACTTGGGACATATTCGAAATTTTGTACCTTTTTTCGTCATTTGTTTTAAACCTGAGTTTTGTTTTATATCCAAGTTACCTGTAAATACATGTTTGTGGTATGCATCAACAAAATTAGAATATTTACTATTAGACATACAGTCACAATTTTGATTTGCCGCGATATCCTCAAGAGTAATTGAAGCCAGAAATTTCTTGTTATTCATGATACTTTGTCCAATATTGTTGCCATATTTATAGGAAATGATGAGAGGGATCTTTTATTTTGCACTCCTTGGGAATCATGTTACGAACAAATTTCAATTTGAAAAGGGACTGAATGTTTAGTGAGTCAATGATTTTGTGTTGAGAGGGATTGCTGCAAAACATTTCATCTACTTTTTTCTAATTAGAATCTGGTTTCCGAATAGTTGTTGTGTAAGCATACACAATTTCACAAAAATTTTGCCTAAATGTTTGTTCTGAAGCAGTAAGACCCAAATATTCATTTACTCTTGTTATGTCTCGAAATGATAGTGCTTGAAGAGCTGTATGTAATTGATCAATGACATTGGAGAAAGCCTGTCGTAAATATCGGACAAGGTCTTTTGTATCCACGTTCCTACATTTCCTGTTTTCCCATGATTTTTTTTGTCCATGACCACTTCTTCTTCTTTGAATACCAGCCTGATTATTATGAAAAGGTGTGTGACTTCTGTCAAGAGTTGCAAAGTCCAAATTCCTAACATCACCGAAACCTAAAATTCTGTCATTAAGTCCATAAGTAAAAGCTGAATTAAGTGTTTTGATCCAATAATCTTCCATTTGTAATAATTTCCTTGCGTTAACATAACTGTCTTGGTCTAACAAATTTTGCGCTATGTAATCAATAATTTGTATCCGGCAATCCAACTGTGAATGTTCCTCAGAATTGAAATGGTTACACAAAAAAGTGTTTAACTTGTGATTTTTTATTGTAGTTTTTTGACCACTGAATCTCTTTTTAACTGATTGAGTAGTTAGGCCCACATATTGTGCTTTACATTGGATGCAGGATATCAAATAAATGATATTGGTAGATTCACAAGATAATACCAAATATTCCGATCGGGGGTTCCTTAATTTGAATTTTTGTTAGTAATGTTACTGTGAAACTCTTTGTTCTTAATGAAATTTGACTTGCAGAATAGACAGTTACAATTTCCGTCAAAACATATTCCAAAATCAGCGCTCGAGGCTAACGCTGAACCGTTTTCACTGTTTATCTCACTGTTCATGATTGTTTTAGGTTTTAAACGTAATTTTGAAAGCCCATCTTGCCATTTATCTATAATCATGTCCCTAAACATTAACCTGGTTCGTCGTTGTTAAGTCCACCGAGTAACAAAATTAACAATAACAATCACAATATCACATGGATGTCCCATGTATCTGATAGGTCTAGAGCCAGTGGACCCTTTTAACAGACACTGCCTTACAGAATCATATAACTGCCCCCACCCCCCACCCCCCCACACACACACACACAATGTTTGCCACAATCCCCTGGTCTTGCTAGATCTCCAGGACCAGAAGAGTGGAAACAGACAGCGTCCCCCTACTCAGCAGACTACTATGAAATTTGAGGGAGATTTTTCAGGGGGGGGGGGGCATAGCAGTCCCATGCTGGTTAGTAAGGGGGGTTTCCAGGCTTCAGCCAGGATTCTTCCATTGCCAGCCGTCCACATCCCTCTGAAGTTTTCCCTTCTGGTGTTACCTCCTCACTCTGACCAATGATCCCCCCTTGCAAGCTGACAGTCCCAGTGGTTCTTGGTCAGTGTGCGTACAATGTTACACCCTCCTCCAATGCCATTGTATATCGGCAATGGTGGTCGAGAGGCAATGGTGGTCAAGAGGTAATTTGTTTCATAACTAATACGTGAAATGTTTAGTAAAGCTAGAGAACATGTGGTGCCGTATATCCAGGCAAGGGATGCACCACTGTGTGGCAGCAACTTATGTGGTACCACAAAAGTTGCCCCGTACATCCCTAGCTTAAGTATACTTACCTCTCGAGAAGCCCACCCGACCACCCCACTTCTTTCACGCAGGTGACATCCACTGGACAATCATAGAGGAGGAAGGAAGAAAAGGTGGCATGCACACCGGAAACCCCCCTCCCCCCTCCCTCCCGATATAGAGGAACCGAGTGGAGGCGTCATCGGGAATATTAGATTTTTTGGAACAATCCAGTAAGTGCCCAACTCATTTGTGTCAGGCGATGTGGCCAGACACGGAGTGTTTTGTCAATGGTGGTCCAGAGGAAAGTATACTTACTTATACCAAAATTATATAAAAATTTCACGTGTTTGGATCTCGACTTACCGGACTTTGAAATGCTCTGGTGGAAAATAATACTTCATATTTTTGAATTTCTCTTGGGCGTTGCATATACACTCTAATATGCCTCGGTGTTATATTAGGCTTAATTTCTTCAAGGTAGTGTTGACCTGCCCAGGGCCACAAGTGGTAATGTCGTTGTTACTGGCGACTCTAACTCGGACAGTTTTACACCGATAAGTGTAAACGTGACCATGTCTCAGCGGCTAACTTTTACTCACTGCATGTCAGCGAGCCAACCGGTATTACTGCAGATTCTGCAACATGTCTTGATTATATTCTTAGTAACATACTTAACTTTATCAAAGAAGTATTTGTGCTTCTTCTAATCGCCAACTGCAACCATTGTGTCGTCGTTGCTAATGTGCTATCCCGAGTATAAAAAGTCCAGTTTATTCAAGACATGTTTATTATTGTGATGACTCCAACTTTATACAGAAGATAACTTAGTAAGTCAAATCGGAAACTTTTTTGTTTAAAATGGTAATAATTTTTGTTGTGACCTATGAATTATTCCTCGATGCTACCGATTCTTGCATTCCAAATAATGGCATAGTAGTAAGACCAGCAGACCTTTCCCGGTACGATTTTTATTGACGCTGCTTGAGACGTAAAGTGCAACGCGCACATGATAAGACTAAATCTAATGAACTTCATTTTGATACTCTTACGTGGTCTAGATTTTATAAGCTTCGTAACAGGTACTGGGGAGAAGTAATAAAAAAACAGAGAGGGCTATAATGATTATATACGTAGCAGGCTTAACAGTCCTGTTCAAAAGACGAATAGCTGATCGAGAACCGTTACATATTTTCCCAAGTCTTAATTTGGCATCTGAGGCACCTTTTCTTTTGTTTAAAGACAAGTGCCTCCGGCTGTGGCCAGGTAACAAATTAAACTGACGTCAAAAGATGTAATGTGTAAAAGGGGAAAGAACATACATTTTCAACATGTTTCAACAAATGTCCAAGTTACCCAAGGTCTGACCAAAATAAATGTGTGGTTCCGGTAACCCGACAGACTCCACTAAAAAAAAAAAAAAAAAAAAAAAAAAAAAGTACCTTTAAGCTGCCCTTCCCTAATAAATACTGATCGACCCATTCCAGTGCTACAAACTCAGTCAGAGACCCAAGTGGCCCACATGGTTGACGAAATCAGAACAGTCATTATTGTACTGATTTGGCTATTTTCCCTCAGATTGTACAAAAATCTGATGAAAATTAGCAAAAATTAGTAAAAAATAAATTTTAAACAATATCGCCAAGTTATCTACTTTCCATGGTGAACCACAACATGAAAATAGCAGAAATGCAAGTATGAAATTGGGAAAAATGTTAAGTCCCTTTGCACAGGTTTGTTCCTGAAATGCTTTAATTATTTATGCATTTAAGATTTATCTAAATTTTCAATAAATTAATATATAAATAAATATAAGCACCAAAGGCGTAATATTTGTAACTCCAGGGACTTGCTATATATAATTTGCAGGTCCCTGATAGCACTAAGATACTTAAACTATATATATATAAAGTGGTCCCTCTCCAGTACTGCCATCTCATATATCAACAATGATTTCACCTTATTTTTGAAAATGTTCTTACATTTATTTGATATATCCTGCCAGGTTCTGCATGGGAATAGGTATAATCATGGTACGGTAGTACCTGCAATTACCAACTTGGCCAATTCTGTAGCATTTTTCAAGAACTTTGAATTTTGCTACAATGCTCCAGTTGGACAACCTTGGACCAGCTGCAATACGCGACCGACCAGCAAAATCACCCCACAAACAACCACCCGTAAAAAAAACGCTCGTTCAAATAGACCGTAACCAAGTTGTAAGACAAAGCTAACAGAAAAGCTGGCCAACGTGTGCCGTTATTTTGCAGCAAAGTCAACTCAAACACAGCATTTTATTTCAGCTTGTCTGGACGGTCAACTTGGGCCGGGGAAAAAGCATAGCGCCACGATGGGTGCGGTATCGGTATCTAGTATCGCTAGGTTTCAGGTATCCGTTCTCGAAGTTACCAGAGGAAACAGTCCTCAACGTATTTTTTAAAAGGTGACTTACAATCTAAACTTTAATCTGCTCGCTCGGTGGTGTCTGAAGCAGTTGTCATCGTCAGTTATAAATCCAAATGCAACATGAAGGCATATCCACAATGGACGCACATTGAGCGTCCAGTTAAACATGGCGCAATGCATTGCGGGAAAGGAAAATCACAGCGAATCGTGGCCACATGTTTTCAGCACGGTTCCAGGTATCCGTTCTCCGAGTTACCGGGGTAAACGGTCATTAAAGTACTTTTAAAACATGACTTACTATCTTAACTTTAATATGCCTGCTCGGTTGTGTCTGAAGCAGTTATCATCGTTAGTTACAAATTCAAATACGACACTGCTCGCTCGAGCGCCATTTTGAACATTGCGCAATTGATGCATTGATTGGGGGACATTTTCACAAAAGTACACTTGATTTGGATATCAAAGTGAATCGCGCCCACAGCATATATCTCATTATTGATGCTCTGAAATAATTTCAAAATATATATTTTTGGTTTCATGTATTTTAACCCTCTTCCCAACCCAACTCGGCAAGATCGTGCCAATACTAATTCACAAACCATTGGCCTTCGGTGCGGAACTCACTATTTTCACAATGGCAGCCATGTCGATTGGATATTTTGAAGAGGTAGCGTCCAGAATATATGTGTGATTAGTGTTAAGGGAAGGTTAATTTGTCGAATGAATGTAATGTACAATATATAGTGGGACTTTTCCAGAGACTTTTCCTGAAAATGTAAATACAACAAACAGTTACCAGTTGTAGGCCCCAGTCTTGTGTCAGACGTAGAAGTCGCCCTGAGGCAATAAGATAAGGGTCAGCAATTGGCTGAGTGCCAGGCGCCCCACTACGTCAAAGACAAAACCCAATGGAGAAGGTTGCCCCGATAGTGGATACAGGTCCGAAAGTACTGGCGAGTTTTTATACAAGTGGTAACAAACACTTAACCCGTAATGCTTCCATGGCCGAGGCTTTTGATTACTCCTTCCTGCAACTTGGTATTTTTTTATGTCTGCTTCAGCCTCTTTGCCTGATCAGCCCATGGTTTCTAAGAATACTCGCAGCTCTATTTTCACAAATGAGGATGAAGACCTTGATACTTTACTTAATTTGGCGTTTCTGTGACCTGTGGCCCGGATAGTATTAATGTAAAACTCTTTGAAGAAGCCGATACAAGCACATTTTTTTGCTTTTCAGGACTAGTCTACTTATTTGTGTTCATCAATGGAGATTTACACTTGGTGAATCTACAATAAATCAATTATTAATCCTATACGACGAATTTTACCTTGCTGCAGGCCGTCAAAAGAAGTTCATGTTGTGTTTTTAGATATTATCAAGGCATTAGATAAAGTTTGGCATTCTGGTTTACTATACAAGTTAGAAAAATATTGTATATGTGTTAAAACCTAGTGAACTGGTTCATCGCTGATTACTTCAATAATCGCGAACAACAGCAGTTTTCCAAGGTCATTCCGTGAACCAGTTCAGGCCTCTACTTGTGGAAAATGTTCAGATAGTGTTCCTCAAGGCTCCGCTTATGTCATATTATCCACCCTGCTGTTTCAAGCATTTGACTGTTTACATCGCTATATGTAATTGTTGACATCCCTCTGTAAGCTGCCAAATAATAAAACTCTTGCAAAGGGCCCAATCAGGTGCCTGTTTTGTAAGTTGTGTTTGTACCCCACACTCCATTAAAATCACCGGTGGCGACATTTACACTTAGGCCCAAGTTCACAACAGGACAGGAGTATATATGTGAACTTTGGGTGCATGTATTCACAAAACAGAGTTAACTTTAAAAACATGACAGGGATATACACCCATTGCATTATTTTTACTCAGTCCTGTAAAATATATAATCATGTAAACGACCGTACATCAACAAACTGTAAAAACTTACCTGCGTATGACTACATGTATTTTCAACAAGTTCCTTTGAGAATATCAACCTGCTTGAGAAATTGTCATAATTGTGTGGATGAGGTGTCTGTCACAACAGTTTTGAAAACATCCAGAACCACGATTTTGCACCAAGAATGTTGATGGGTTACCTGTACATTCTCTTACTTGAGACGTAAATATGAATGTACATCCCATTTTGAGTAACACACATATAGCCCTAAAATTCACAGAATAAAATGGCGGACTTATCTATTAATTTACATGATCAAAGAAAAAGTATAGTATTGAATGTACTTGCGATTACATGGTATGATGAGCATACATTATGCTTTTCATATGCAAATGGAGACAATTTATCTTTTATGGTTAAACAAACATTTTCTTTTTGGACTAGTATGATTTAGCAGTAATTGAAATACAAGTATCACTACATATAGACAACTGGCAATGAATATAACCCCATTCTCTAAACTTCTCTCTTCTTTGTAGGGCAGATGACCATCATTTTGAAGAACTCATGCGAATGATACTATTTGTATATCTCCATGTGACTTGAAATAATGGTGCCATTATATATATATATATATATATATATATATATATATATATATATATATATATATATATATATATATATATATATATATATACAGTAAAACCTGTCCTTGTGGACACCTGTCTACTGTGGACACCTGCTTAATGCGGACAGTTTTGGCCAGAACCGAATATTTTAAAGTCATTTCCATATTGGCGATACCTGTCTACAGTGGACACCTGTCTATTGTGTATTGCGGACACTTTTTGGGGTACCAAATGCAAAAACAACCTGTCTATTGCGGACACAATATATCAATGCATTTTTCGCAACTTGTTATGTAATACCTGAACAATGCTGTTCATGTTAAACTGGAATCAAAGACTAATTACTCCATTGTTCAGTGGCCTGTTACGCATAATAAGCTCACTCAGCCAAGCAGTTAGGCTGCAAAGCCTCAACAAACATGCCAGGTGTCTCTGAGCACTGGTGCTCCTGTTGAGTGGGGTTGCTCAAACTTTCTCTGTCTATCAAACAATTAAGCTCCATAGATCAATCATTAAGCCTGAAACAAAGGACCCACTGAGACTCGTGAAGTTATTCACAATTTGTAACAATGGCACATACAGTTACACTGTACTCAAAGGATAGGATATCCCTGTGGTATGTTTGTCATTTGTTTCTTATTTTCTTATTTTTGTTATCTAACTTTGAGTTCTCTTGTTTTTTTTCATTATAATAATTAAATTAAATAAGATGGGTACACATGTGTATATTTTATGACAGTCCATACAAGTTTATCTCCTTTGATGCAAATGTACTCTGAGGTCCCAAAAGTTCAGCCCCTGCCTATTGTGGACACCTGTCTATTGCGGACACTTTTACCAGAACCACAGGTGTCCGCAATAGACAGGTTTTACTGTATATATATATATATATATATATATATATATATATATATATATATATATATATATATATATATATATATATATGTGTGTGTGTGTGTGTGTGTGTGTGTGTGTGTGTGTTATTTTGAAATTTACACCGTCAATAGACACATAATTAAAACATGTATATAAGTGCATGAAAAGCATCAGTGGAATGTACATGTAATTGCCATATAGTAACGAGCATAAATTATGCAAAGTTTATGCAATATAAGGTCGGGAAATTAATACTTTGCTTTAGGAACAATTAAGCACATTTGGTATTGTAGTTAGGGCAGTGTGATTAAGTGGAAATGCATTATTTTCATCTGCTTTTTTGCATAAAGTATGCAAATAAGACGTAAAGCAAGTCTTACATTTTCCTGTGTTCACAAAATAGCTATGATTTATTTGAGGCCAGAGTGAAGTATTTTCTTATTTCAAAACCGTCAAGTTCGGTCCGAATGACACTCTGTGACCCATGATTAAACTCCATATTGAAATAATGAAGCCTTGGTCAAATCGAGGATTGTTTTCATTTTTACAATCCTGTAACTTTCCAACCAATTAACTTATCTGAAAATGAAAAGAGATTTGAGCTTCTGAGAGTCCATATTAACACATTTAAAACACAAATGTGATGCAGTAACAAATAGCCTGAACACCCTGTGTATTTAAATGTTAATTTTTATAGCAATACTTTTGAACTGGGCCTTTGAGACGGATTTGCCCTTTCTTCTTTCACTCGTATGGAAAACACACCAAACACTCGACTCGCATCAGTTGTCACCATATTAACGAAGGCAAGATCTGAGCCATGTACAAAAACGTCAGGGTCACGTGACGAGTGTCTAGGGGAAGCGAAGAGCAGGTCAAAGCTCCGCACACACACCATCATGACTTTTTTCTCGCATTTTATAACATGTTACAGTCACTAAGCCATTAAAAATATGCTACAAAGACAGTTATATACATTTTACTGTTTTATTTTTTGTAAGACATGTTCTTATATCTTAACACTTTTCATAAGTAAAATAATTCAACAGGCGTTCCGGTCGGGTTCTGAAGGAATGCCACCTGGTGAGTAGAAGCTGATAGCCTTAGCTGTACGACTTGTCAAACAATAAAACGTGACAATTAAGGAAAAATATTAGTCCTTCATTTTGCTAATGACATGCCTTTTGTATCTTTTGAAGACTTACAGGCTACCAGATCCAGTTTACGGAGTTGACATTAAACATGTATGGACTAGATGGGGTCAATGGTCGCCATGTTCCGTCACATGTGGCAGAGGCACGAGATCTCGTCGAAGATGGTGCGTGGGGCAAATTGGTTCCAGACTAGTGGGTCTGCAAGAACCTTCGTGTGTTGGAACCAAGTCCAGTCAATCGAATTGCCTTATGCGGGTAACGTCTTCTTAAACAATGGCCTCTTGTAAATCATAAAAACAAAATAACTGTACAAAAGGGAGTACTGTATCAGTGGCAAGTTTTTAAGAAATGAAGTTCCTCTTTGTTAGAAACTAAAACGTGAAAATGTTAAGTTTTACCTGATCATTCTTCGCAGATCTGCTTAATGCTAAAAATTGGCGCTAGATGGCGTCATCAGACAAACCAGAGAATTTAAATATAAAAAAACAAAACAAAAAACAGGTCACAAGATGGACGCCCATTCTGGAATGAAATATATCCATACATGTTTATCATGTGTTTTCATTTAGTGTTCTCCAGTTAAAGACGTAGTGTACGAGGGTAGTGTACATAGAAATGACTGTCTACGCCACATTCCATAAACGGAAAACCAAACTGCTTCAAGAAAGTCTGACAACTATTGAAAACGGGTAAAAATGTCTAATTTTTCGTTATCCGATTATGATACATGTGCCATACTCGTAAGAGAGAGAAAAAAACACGTGGTATTACATTAAGTCTGGTTCGATATAAATTGTTTTCCCTTTTTAAGGCATGCATTGATCCTCATGCTGTGCGGCAACAGAAATGTTCCGAACAAGACAAGAACAAAATGTTTGGTCGCACCTTCAAGTGGTTCCCGTACATTCAAGGTAATAGTTTCAGGAACGCACGCCCACACAACCAAAATCTTGGGCTTACCATATACGTGTATGTGCACGTACATAATATCCATGAACCAGTTGGTAAACCTGTAAGAAACAGAATTCCTTCGGTATACTATTGATGGAACCATTACGAGTTGCCACGATATTGCTTGTCAACAGCTGCTGAGAATCTGATTCTGTAGAGATTAAGTATCTGGGCATCACGATCGGTAGCAGCTTTTTCGTTTTAACAAGCCCGTATGTTGATAAAGAAGAAAGCATTCCAATAGATCGTTACATTTTTAACTCTTGCACGGGTGATTTTTAACTGGGTTTAAGCTAGGTGTTGCAACAGATATTTTCTGCCACGTTGAGCATACAGAGGGGACGTATGTATACATCTTTAAATCAACGAATCAAACCCCAATTTTTCAGTTTCAAATGTGAACCCAATCATAATATTTAAAGATCAGCGACTGGTGTAGTTAGGTTCATGTGCATTCACATGTTTATGCCTTGTGGGCAGTGCTTCAGTGTAGCTCATCAACAGTTATTAAAGTATTAAGAACGAAAGAACCTCTTCTTCTTCTTCTTCTTCTTCTTCTTCTTCTTCTTCTTCTTCTTCTTCTTCTTCTTCTTCTTCCTCTTCTTCTTCTTCTATTTAGACTAAATGTTTGTCTAACTGATGTCTTTTATTTAGATTCCAGCTCCTGTGATCTAACCTGTATGGCAAAAGGCACCCATTTTTTCTACAATTTTGGCAGAGCTCCCGATGACATGAGCTGTAAGAAGGATGGAGTATCCGGAGTATGTGTTTCTGGCAAATGCTTCGTAAGTATAGAGTAAACTACTTTAACCCTCAGCGACATGACGACCAAACGACTGTTTTTACACATTTTATCAAGAATAAAATATGCGACCAGTCAACAGTTTTCCTTGGGGTACACTGCGCCTACAGTATTATGAGGAAAGCCTGAATCCGTCCCCTAGGGGTTAATCTGTACAGACACATCATGAAGTCGTTGTAAGAATTCTCCACAGCCATTGCGCAGAACCAATTGTTATTGCTGTGTTTAAGTACATAAGATACACCTGTGGCATTTTGCAGAATGATGTATTTGTCTCTGAAGTGCATACCGATATTTAGTTCTTGCTTTCCGAGTGAAACGGATCCCCGTGGCACTGTGGACGATGAGAACTATTCTGAAAAATGTCTAAAACAGGTGCATAACGTACACTGTTCTTTCGCAGACGATTGGCTGTGACGGCAAGCTGGGATCAGACTTGAAGATCGATATGTGCGGTGTTTGTGGCGGGAAGAACCGCAGCTGCATGCACGTGGTCGGCGTGTTCACCAAGTCCATTGGCCAGGCCGGTGATTGAACAAACCAAATTTTTCGGTGATTTACGTAGTTTGTGTTTTCTAATAGCCATATGTCTGACTAATGACGCATGGTCTTTGGACTTACATAGGCCAACGCGAAGCAATTATAATCTTAATACATGGCCTATTCCAATTAGCTGACGCATTGGCATGATTACTTTATTCTCCTTTATTGCGGGGCGGGAGGTGCATCTAAATGAAGCTCAGCACGTGAAATTTAATTTCTAGATATTCATTTTCCACATATCGCTGTTAAATATAGTTTATCGATTTTTATGAGCCTTGTTTCCTAGTTTGTTTTTCATTTCTTTATTTCGTTTGTTTGTTTATTAGCTGTTTGTTTTGGTTTTGGTTTGCATATTTGATGCACAGTGTTCTCGCAGGTGGTATATAGGTTCAACAACGTTTGCATCGACGAAATCCTCAATTTAAAGAGGATTTGGTGAAATTCATGCACCCAGCGTTCTACAGCTTCCATACTGATTTAAATCAAAGGAAAAACCACACAAATAGAAATAGAAGATATGAGCGCAGTCTATCATGTCACCAGTATAACACATACCAATACAACAAAGCTTTGTGCAGTGTTTTACCGTGAACTGCAACCATGTCGATAAGCCTGGCCTCCAACACACCGCTGATACACGATAGTTGTAAGTTGGAGCTTAATGGATTAAAATTAAGTTGCTGCTGTCAAAAACACCCCTGCAATGCGGTCCCACAATCGTGGATTACTGGTTGTGACTAAAAACATATTTAATATTTATATAACATTATATTCCACAAGGATTTTTTATACGACCGTTGAATTCCGGTGGAGTTGACGCATGGGTGAATGAACACCGCTAGCTGTCGTTTCAAGCATTATCCAATGTCATGCATTTGAGCAAAATAAACAGACAACGCATGTTACTTTATCTCTTGTCACTGGTGGCGCTGTGATCGCATTTTTCATCAGGGACCATTATATTAATGAGAATGACAATACATTTACATTTTAGACAACTGTGAATCCGCTAGTCTAATTCTCTTGTCGCCATGCCATTACTTTCCTTGTTTTTAAATTGCTTGCTATTATTTCCGTTTTTATTTTAGTTCCCAAAACGGCCAGATAAATTTTTTACAATATCGTGGCCAGTTGCTTCAAATGTACAAAGGGACCAATGTGGGGACACATAGACCCGAATGTATTCACCACTTAGTGATAAGAGTTTTTGGAAAATATTTTATGAATCCCTCCCTGCTGTTATTTTTGGCTTATTCCATAAACATGTTGGTAGAATTGTCGTCATACTTTAAGTGGAATTGATATGGTGCACCGCCATTATTTAATGCCTTCTCTTCTCGTCGGTCCTCTGCTCTCTTTTGTACTCTTCTCTGACTGTAACCCTCATATACATTCACTTAGTGAGCCATATTCCTTGTAGTTATACACGCCTCTAGTGAGTCATACCTCTTATGGTTATAGGTGTACTTAGGAAATTGTGTAATTGGTGAGTTCCAGCTCTTCTGGTTATTTTGTACAAAATGAACGATTACAAGGTCCCCCATCATTAGATCTACATTGCATGAAGTATGTATGTATTTTGTTCAGAATCAGTTCATATAGTATGCCAGTTACATTATGATTGGTTTTCATAAGTGTAAAACAGTTTATGCATATTTGTCAGGTGTAAATTTCGGATACAATGAAGTTGTGCGCATTCCAAAAGGTGCCCGTCATATCATAGTCAAGGATGAAAGTTCCAACTTTTTAGGTGGGTATGTAAATTAACTGTTCGAATGTCATTTATTTTCATTTTGTGATAATTGATAATATCCTATTGTAAAATTGCTATGTAGTCATGTGTGCTATCAAACAGCTCTTTTGAATGAAAGGATATATGTCATTTCGGACGAGTTATTAACATTATCATTATCATCATCGTCGTCGTCGCGGTTGTTACATAAAGGTTATCAAGCAAGGAGCGCATCATTCATAGAAAATAATAATGCCGAGTTCGGCAGGCCGGGGCTCAGTATTTTCTGTGAATGATACTGTTCCGAGGGAACTAACGAAATAAAAATACATTCGTTACATTCCACAAATATAACAATGGCTATTGATCAAATGTTAAAACTTTCATTTCATGAAAACAGTGGTATGTCCACTGCAACGCGTCATGCATGGAAGATATTGATGAGTTACAGTACAGTGACGTCACCAACGGATTTTCAACAGTTGAGACTTTGAAATATCTCGAGCGGTTTGGGGGATCTGAGAATAACGCCGGAGTAAATTGTACCGGGTTTCGCGTCTCTTTGTACAGAATCGTTAATTTTTTAATGTACGGATTTCAGAAATAAGGATATGTCCAGCAATTTACTCTACAAAGCATACTCAAGCGTGTATGTATCAATCCTGCCCGTCCGTTTAAGCTGAATCAACATCTGTCCCTCGCAGGCTCTTTGAGGCGTACGAAGAGTGGGTGTGGGAAGATGTTCAAAATAAGTCTGTGGCGATGTGGCCTATACTTTTGTTCAAGACTTTGCATAAAAGAGCAAGAGCAGAAAAAACTACACAAGACGGAAGACATTAGAAGATACCTGTCGCTATCGAATGAAGGGATTATTTGTATTGTTTCATTTCAGCAATAACTGATTCCAATAAGTCTTTCATTATCAATGGAAACTGGATATTTGACTGGCCAGGTAAATTTCAAGTTGGAGATACTACCTTCCACTATTCGAGAACATGGAACAATCACGAAGTGATTAATGCCACTGGTCCTCTGCAGGAAGACTTTTATTTGATGGTGAGTGAAGCATAGTTGGGAAACGCAAGACTTTTTAACCCTTTCTTGATGAGAAGAGGACTGAGACATGCCCCCAACCGATGCCAAGAAAAGTGGTCGACCTGGACTATGGTTTGGGAGACGGCAATGTACGCTGTGTACATTCTTAGCAAAGGCGCTTGCGACGCCATTTGTTTACTCTGCTCTGTCTCTAAGTAATAGTAAGTAATGTATATTAGCACTGACGTGCTTCGTGAGAGGTACAGCCTATAGATGGCGTGGCAAGCGCCTATAATTCTTAGTCCTGCATGTCTGCAATCACTTTGTCTGCATTTGAGCACAAATTTTCTTTCTTTCTTTCTAACTTTCCTTCTTTGTCGCCTTCAACTCCGACACCAAGAGCCAGAAACTTCACATTTTGCATGGCTGCAGCACCTAATGTGAAGTTTTGTATTTCACTCAGAAGTCAAGATGTTGAAAATTGTACTATGCAAATCAGGGCCTTTAAAACGTTTCAATAGGAAAGGTCAGAATGAGTTCTTAGGTGTGTATTTACCCCCAATATACAACTGAATACACAACATTTGGAGGGCTAGAGCTGTGTATTCCCATTAGTTTGTATGTTAAAGCAACCTTAAATAACCTAGTAACATTTGTAGCTGTGGTTATATGAATTTTGTGAGGTATTTAGTTATTCATTTAGATTTACTGTCTGAAATTTAAATTTGGTGTTTCTATGTGCAGTAGTTTTCAAGTTATTAAATTGCAAATTACAATGAAAAGTAATGGGAATACACAACCCTAGCCCTCCACTGACTGCAGTGCTCTATTTAGGCAGTTTTTGAACCTTCCGTTCTTGCCCTTGCCTATTGCACTCGGCTTTACAACTACTCCACATGCAGACACAGATTTGTGTATTATGAGTACATCAGAGCTGTACATTTAATGGACAAACTTGACCAGTTATAGAATTAAAATCTATGACATTTAGGGACACTTAGAAATTTTATTGTTGAATCTCTTGAAAATTATAAAAGATAGAGGTGACATTCCAACTTAAATGAAATGATGAACAGTTTCGTGATCATTGTACATAGAATCGTTAGTCCAACTTCTATTTGCTCGTGTGTGTGTGGTTTGCGCATCCATTGAGTAGTTATTGAAACATGAAGCATTAAAATGTATCCTAATTAGGAAAATACAAAATTTAAATGTTGAATATCTGCAAAAATAGATCGTAGATAGAAATTTTCATACATGTTCAGTTTGCATGTTTGTATAATAGTTGCGGCCATTGAACAGTGAGTAAATATAGTGGCGTTTTAATCTATGCAAATTAAGCACACAGGATTGAAAGTTGAATTTCTGCAAACTTGTAACAGATAACTTCAACGTAAATTAATATATCTTTGCTATTTAATAGACACATACATTATTTGTGTCAAAAAGTGCAGAATGTATGTATGTATGTATGTATGTATGTATGTATGTATGTATGTATGTATGTATGTAACATATATTTCAGTTTAAAGGACAGCTAACCGTTGCCTAAAATGTCATACATTACTCTCACCAGAACAGTAAGATGACATGCGAATAAAGTTTTATGTATGTGTAGGTGATCTTGCGAAGCCAAAATAAAGGGATATTCTACGAATTTTGGATTTCGAGAAACCAGCACTTTCAAAGAAAGATGAACAGGGTGTCTGCAAAGGGCACTTCTGTATCTCCGTCCGAATGGCCTCTAACTTCTACGCTCAGACCCACGGATACAGACATAGTTTTAAAACGACAATCAGGTGAACACGGGGAACAGGAAGAAGATCTCCATGAAGGTATTGTTCTACATGATACGGATGGGAATCATCAGAACGGAAGTATGTTTAAAACCACGAAGGATGGTAAAAAGTACAACCAACAAAACAATGGTGTGGTGAATCAACTTGGACGTGACAGCCTTGGTCACGACACACACTCCCGTATTACGAGACAGAGCAACAAGTCTGTTGATGAGGTGTTGCCTCCGGGAAAAAAAGAGCCCAATTTTTCCACTATTGCGTTTGAAACAACACAAGGCACTTTAAACAAACATGGAGATAGATCAAACCAAGAAGCAGATCCCAATGAACGGTGGACCAGCAGGAAAGAGGACCTCCGGGATTCCCTTCGACATGCAAAATCAGAAAGTCGTGGACCCCCGAGCACTTCAGATCTCCCAAAGAAAGGTTACGCAGCTGCACATGGACTTGCAGCTGCGAGCGTAAAGACACTTGCTTCGTATGATATGCTCATAAGGAACATAAACAGAACTAGTGACAAACCAAAAAGTTACAAAGGTATGAGTATTATACCATAAAGGGGATTAAAGTTCCGTCTTTTATTTCAACGCTTGTGTCATGATTTCTGGCCGCATATTGTTTATGCTTTTGTGCTCAACATGACTAAAATTGGATGAAAATTTCAAAGGGCCAAAAAACCTTGATCTTTGACCATTAGAGGTCAGATGTAAAGTATAAAAATGTACAGGGTTACAATATCTACAATTTAAGCTCAACAGGATCAAAATCGGATAAAAATTTATCGAATTATGGCTATAAGAAATTTCAAATGGCAACATAACATTGACCTCCGACCTTTAAAGGTCACGTAAAAATTACAAAATGTGCAGCGTTTCAATGTCTACAATTTAAGCTCAACATGATTAAAATTGGATGAAAGTTGACCAAGTGATGGCTAGAGGAAAATCTCAAAGGTCCCAATGACATTGACCTTTGACCTTTAAAGGTTACATGTAAATTAAAAAAATATGCAGTGTTGCAATACCTAAAATTCGGGTCCAACATGATCAATATTGGATGAAAATTGACATAATTATGACTGGATGAATCTTGTAAAAGTCCACATGACCTTAAAATTTGACCTTTAGAGGCCATACATAAAGTACAAAAATGTACTGTGATAAAATGTCTATAATTTGAGCGCAATATGTTCAAAATTGGATACAAATTGGCCGAGTTATGGCTAGAAGAATATTTCAATCGGCAAAATGACCTTGACCTTTGATCTTTAGAGGTAACATGTAATGTGCAGTGTTACAAACCTATGAATTGAAGTTGTATTGGTTACCTGTACTTATCATAGTTTTGGAGATATTCAAGATTTAATTCCAAATGGCTCTAATTTCCATAATTTTCAAAACTGTTGAACCTCTTTACAAAAACTCAAGATTTCATGCATGGAAGCATAATCATACCATGTTTGGAGTTTCTATGTATAATAGATTCCAAATGATAAATCTGAAATTATATTATTGTTGAGAGGTATCAAAAGTATAACGCCACAGCCTCTGGTGTTATTTAGGAGTCTGGAAAGTACGACAGTATAACCTCGTATCTATTTTGAGAGGTCTAAGGAGTAGGATTGTATAGCCTCATATCGTGGAGAGGTATCATAAGTACGACAGCATAACCTCATATCACGGACAGATCTCAAAATTACAAAATACAGTTTCATATCGGGAAGAGGACAGTCTCTGCTGTTGTGGGAAGGTTTCAAAATACTACAACATACGAATCTATTGTTGGAAGTCAAAAATCACTTTTCATCAGTTAAGTATTAAGTATTATTATCGTGCAACACACCCTAATGATGTATAGTGCTTCGTCTGAAAATTCTTTTGTGGAGTGTATATCAGTATTGATTGTAAGTCTGTATAGATGTTCTAATCCATGCCACTTTACAGAGACCATTCCTTCAGATGTAAATCATGTTGTTTACATATATAGGTCCCTGCAGAGCCTGTCGACGAATAAAGAATAGAAGGAAGCATTACTGTTCCAGTGACTTTGGTGAGTGCAGTTACTTTACCAGTGACTTTGGTGAATGTTTGTATGTACTAGTGGCTTGGGTCAGTGTTTTTACTGAACTGGTGACTTGGGTGAGTATACTTACGTACTAGTGACTTTTAATGAGTGTATTTACTGTGGCAGTCACTTTGGTGGCTGTATTTACGGCACTGGTGATTTTTGTGAGTGTATTTACTGTACCAGTAACTTTTGTGTGTCTATTTACTATTCCAGCGACTTTCATGAGAGTACTTGCTATATCCTTGACCTTGGTGAGTGTATACTTACTGAACCATTGACTTTTGTGGATATCTTATCGTAGCAGTGGCATATAAGTGTATTTGCTGTACCAGTTACTTTGGTGACTGTATTTACGATACCAGTGGGTTCACTGAGTGTATTTACCATACCAGTGGGTTCACTGAGTGTATTTACTATACCAGTGACTTTGGTAAGTATAATTTACCATATCATTGACTTTCATGAGTTTATTAAATCTCTCAGTGGCTTTCATGAGTATACTTACTGTACCAATGACTTTGGTGAGTATATTTGCTATACCATGGATTCTATTTTATAATCACAGTACTAAGAGTGTTTGTATAACAGCGCCTAGCTCTACTCTATGCTATTGACTTTGGTATTTTAATGTACCACCAGTTTGTTGAATATGTATGTTTAAATTAGTCTTGGCAGGCATACACACTGTGTCAGTGACTTTACTGTGTCCAGATTGCTTTTATTGACAATGGGTCATTGTAATACACCATCAAGAGACCACTTTTTCCGTTTTCGTTATTTACCTTCGTAATTTCTTCCCACACCACAGTATGTCCGTGTATGTTATTCCTGCTGTAGAATGTTAACTTGACGACAGAAGACAGTGTAATAAGAGTGGTCCGTTATCACGGTAGTTGTACGAGCATTAGTTTAACTGCATTTCCTGAACTACGGATTTTGATGAGCAAATCCACCATACAGATGATTTTTTATGTTTACTGTACCAGTTACTGAGGTGAGTAGATTTGCTGTACCAATAACTGAATTACTGTGGCAATTATTGTGGTGGGTACATTTACTGTACCAATAACAGAATTATTGTGGCAATTATTGTGGTGGGCACATTTACTGTGCCAATCACTGAATTACTGTGGCAATTATTGTGGTGGGCACATTTACTGTGCCAATCACTGAATTACTGTGGCAATTATTGTGGTGGGCACATTTACTGTGCCAATCACTGAATTATTGTGGCATTTATTGTGGTGGGCACATTTACTGTGCCAATCACTGTGGTGAAAAAACCTGCTGTGCCAGTTACAGTGGTGAGTACGTCTACTGTGCCAATCACTGTGTTGAGTTCATTCTCTGAGCCAATTACACACACACACACACACACACACACACACACACACACACACACACACACACACATATATATATATATATATATATATATATACTGTGTTTATTACTGTTGTGAGTACATTAACCGAGGTGAGTGTTGACAAAACGCATGTACTGAATATAGTCTCCATTATGACTATAAATGTCACTGTACTTTTGAAAATAAAGTTTTCGTATGTCCATTGGGATTTGTGTCCCAAACCTCATGACAGCATATAGCCATGCACAAGTCAGACGTCTTGACCTTCGTACTCAAGTACAGATCACGAAGAAATGTGTCATTCTGATGTGAGATGCTATGAATGTAACTTAAAAGATCACACACTTAATGCACAGTACCAGGCACTTAAATGACCCACAAAAATATACAGTACCACACACTTATTGTGGTATACACTTATGTACTGGTGGTGCTCACTTACTGTACCACATTTTACTTTATCAAATACTTAGGGCACTGCACATTTGCAGTGCAACACGCTTGACTGCACCATACACTTATTGTACACCACAATAGGAGACATTCATATTTAACTGCGATCCTGCTCACTTCCTATGTTGCCATCAGGGCAGATCCATGTATTTAGCATGGTCAAAAGTACTTTCTCAACAAAATGAACAACACAAACACACAATAATCTTAAGAAAATGTATTAACATATATTTGAAACATAAAGGATGCCTAAAATAATTGGAAATGGACTCTTTTTTTGGTTGAAAAGGTGTTATTTATGGATGTTTATGTGGTATGTAATACAAATCTGCCCTGATCATGGTGGAAGCATCAGTCCGTTATAGGAAGTGAGCAGGATTGTAGTTAAATATGAATGTCTCCTATTGGTTTCACTTAATTAATCTGCATCTCAATTTGATAATGAGAATTGCATTGTGATCAAATTTCAATTACAATAGATGTGGGATAAATATTCGGAATGTTTTAAATTTTGAACTGTGTAAGGTATTGGTTACGTCTTGAATATGTACTAGTCAGCGTTTGCGATACCTTATAAGGCAGGACCAGTAGTTCCGCATTAAATTATATGAACGTGCGCATTACATGTGATGTATTACGTCATTCAAATTGATAAACTTGGACGTGTGCGTTTTCTTTCAGCCGTCCACGCCCGCGTCGTGAACTACAAGTTCTTTGGCAATAACACAAGATATGAAGTCAAGGTTAACAAAGTATTCAAGTCTTCCATGATGCTTCTCAAAAGAGAATATATTTGGGCCAGGGACAAGTGTTTTTGTCCCCGCTTAAAGCGAAAGTTTGATTATTTGATCATGGGATACCTCGCAACAAGCAACGACAAGAGAGAAATTCAACTGCGTGTCAACCGAGACAGCTTTGTTCGCAGGTATAACATGGCGAATCAAAAGCGGATGGAGAAGCTCAAGAGAAGCACAAAGTGTGGAACAACGAAGTCGTCTGATAGGAACAACAGATAAGCATTGAATAATTACAATTATAGAAATCCACTTGGTGCTAATGTGAGTTCCTTAAATTCAACCAAGGAACTCTTTTCGATGCCACAGTTTTTCATCTTCATAGAGGCAAATCGTATGCCTTCACATTCCCCCAACTCCGAAAACAATTTCTGTCTTTTTTTTTTCATTGAACAATACTTTCACTGAAAAACCTTGAATGTTTGCAATTTGTAATGCGAACAACGTCAGGTAACAAAGTTTAACGTAGGTGACTTGTTTTCACATGAAAACAGGAATATCTATAATCGTCTCAGTCTGTGGTTTCTATTTTGCAACATGTGTACTGAACGGCACACGAGACCTTGCACCTAAGTCTATAGGTTATGACAGCCACACGTGCCGAAACAGGTGTTGTAAATAGTCGTAGTGCGTTTTTAACTCCACTTTTACGCACCTCGCGCTCTGATACGTCAGGAAGAGTTCAGATCTCAAAGTGACTGGCCAGTAAAAGTTCCGGTCCAGACCGGTCGCCATGGACCGGTAATTTTATCCTTTAATCTTTATATTAAATGTCAGTTTTCTGTTTGACAAAAATTTTGATGGAAAGTAAGAAAGGAACTGCATCGTGTTAATATGCTCCTGGTGAACAGCCTCGGTGCCTTTAGCACCCAGCCTGCACAGATTAAAGCTGTTGACTCAGTCTTGTCACATGACTCCCCAGGGTCAAAACTCAGAGGATCCAAACTACAGATTCTGGGCAAACCTAGGACAAAAGTGAGCATATACAACTGTTTCGTCGACTGCAAATACCCAACTCTTAGGCTGTACAGAAACTAAGAACTTCCCTGTTTTACTGTGGTCATCATGTTCACGATATGTTGATAGTTTCGAGCGCTGGTCGCCAGTTTCATAAATATTATGGATGAGTTAGTGAAGGTCAACAATATTATTTTTGCACTTGTATCGGCCTCTGGTGATGAGTGGTGTTCCTCGTATTAGCGGGGAAATAAAATAAGCGGACATGAAATAATCTTAACAATGATAATAAAATGAGGAATGTAAACAAACATAAAAATTAATTTATTACTGTTGTTTTGGTGTCATACTGTCTAGAGCATTTTACAGGTACATTACTCCGTAATAATTCACTTCATAAATACACAATTTTACTTAGCACTTTCAGTGCCAACTGCGACTTCAGTCAAACTATATAAAACGGAGTGCTCTGGATTGTGATCTGGGTGCTTGATTCAAGTCCCTTGTGAAAAAGACTTTTGGAATTACATAGAATATAATAGTCCAGGTCAAAGGTCAACATCTTTTCTCGGCGCACTTTGGGCGCATTGCAAACAAAGCGCGCCCAGGAATGCTGTAGAGACTGTGCAAAATGGACACTTTAAGAGTTAAAAACAATTTTGGTCAAAGACAAACTATTGACTTGGATCATTCGAATACTGAGTTTCAGCACTCGGTAAATGCGTAACTTACCACTGACAGATTTATTTCAAGTATCTTTTTAAAAAATCTCAATGACAAGTGATTCATATAGGTGAATTGAAAATCACTTCAGGTTGCTTAAAAGAAGGCCACAAGACAAAGGCGTCACCTCCCTCTTCCCTTCTGCCAGAGGTTGACGCTTACGATTAAATTTATGGACTTCTGTTTCAAATAAACACATTATAATAGCAAAAGCCATTGAAATTAACATTTTTTTAGTAGTCGTGAGTAAAAGAAAATTTATGACTGGAATGCAGACAAAGTATAGTTATTTTTTGCACAAAAGGTAAGTGTTTTATAATAATATATTTTGAAGACCATGACTGATTATTATTATTATTATTATTATTATTATTATTATTATTATTATTATTATTATTATTATTATTATTATTATTATTAACCATAATATTTTATGCTTCTCAAAATTACCGAGTGTTCCTGATTATGACTGTCTGCATGACGCATATGCCAGATGGTCTATTTTTTTAATTCTTTGATCTAATACAAACGTCAAATTTTGTTCCTCTCACTTTTCACCTACGCCATGGACATGAATTTGAGACCGGTTAAAATGGCAAATTATCTCCTTTTCATATCTCTAAATGCCTTCTCGATTAAACCTAGTCTTTTCCCCGATTGCCGCGCACACCGTGTGCGCACGTTACGTTCAAGGCCCAATGAGCACCATTCTTTGGTAACAGGAAACCTGCATGCAGGCGTGTCTTCTGCATAACATAGATTGTGTCCGTGCATCTCAACGAAAGAGTTCCAAGCAAAATTTAAAAAGAATTACAGAACCTAAAATTTGAAAAGCTGCTGCTTGGTTTCTCTGTATTTTAATCATTCTAATTAATGGTTGGACACAGAGGTACTGGATGGCAAAAAAAAATGGATTGATGACTTTTTTCTTCACATTTGGTGGTAACACATATATATATAAGATTTACTGTAATATTTTCAGAGAATTCTGTTTTAATTTTAGGTCAAATGACCCGAAAAAAGTCAAACATTGAAATGTTCTTAGAATACGTGTCTTGTAAAATGGTTACAATTTGATATGAAATATCTTCCTAATTGTGATTGAACTTCCTTAATGCATGAACCGGGAAGTGTGGTTTCTATTTGGGACATTCTATTTATCAAAAGTACTGGTTCATTGGTCCATTCTAAGAGGAACACGCGGGCCATTACTCAATTCCAAGAACTATATATTTAGTTGCGTTGGGTGCTTCCAAAACATTTTTATAATCTTTTTGGCATATTTTGAGTACCGTGGAACAAAGGATAAACAGTTTGAGTTAAAAAGGAACGCACATGCACTGTTATCTGTCAAGTTAAGCATGCCCCAGTCTTAACATGAAGACCTTTCTGTGTAAACTGATACAGTAAGATAAGATAAGACAATTTTATTGGAAACATACTACCCCTTTTCACCGGGGACATCACAGGTCAGGGTCCAAACAGTGACATATATACAAGCGAGTTGTATATGCATGTAAGCTGCCATCTACCAAGGACTTGCGGGTAAACCATATTTCTTTCCAAAAAGTTTTGCATATGTCACCAAACAGGATGCCAATTCTTCAGTCCTTGATATCTTCGACTGGCCCTAGTGGCAGCAAATGGAGACAGACTTTGCTCCCCAGGCCCAGAATGGAGCCTGGTGGCCGAGATGAAAGGTCAACCTGTTACAGCTCAGCCAGCCGTCCACACAAACATGACTTGAAAAAGATGCTCACAGCAATGAACAATTTGGCCTTATGTTTCTCAAAAAAAGCAAAAAGGTAACAACAAAACTATTTGGTATAATGGGCGATCACCAGTACCTTTAACTGCAAATGATATAAAACCTCACATACATCTCAGATGTGGGTGGTAGTTAAGTTAATATGGGCTTAGCCTGCGTTGATTTTACAGCTCACGACACTTTTCCACCCACATACAGTTCTCCTGTGGAATTGCTCTCAAACCGCCAATACCCGAACCGCTTTTCTACCTTTTGAGAATTCAGTTGTACTAAGATAACATATTTGGCTTGCAGCTTAGGGATGCTCTTTTCTCTGTTACATGTAAAATAAGTCACCTTGAGTGGGATTTTCTCTTTTTGTTAGTCATCAGTCAGTCCTCTAGTGAGAGTTTCATGAACTAAGAAATTATGGGGATTTACATGCTGAAATATACTGGCTTCATGCAAATAAACATTATGTCTAATAAATAGGACAAGGACCTTTACTTGGCCACCCCCGACATTCCACAGTCAATTACAGGAACCACAAACCCCAAAGCTGTAGACAGAAAAGTTTTCCGCCTTTGCGAATAAGTGTCCGCCTTAAATTTAATCACCTGGGGCCATATTCACAAAGAGTTAAGTCTGATCCGGATTTTAATCCTGAATTGAAAGTCAATGTGCCTTTGGGACTGAACTACTGAATTATGGGCCTAATGTTTGATCTAAACTTGCAGGATTCATAAATCTATGTTCTCCAACGTAATATGAAGTTATGAATTAAAGTTTCCATTTTTTGAAATCAATCTTGATTTAATCCAGAATTTAATCCTGGATCAAACTAAGATTGATTATATAAAATGAACATCTAAATCCTTAAGTTCATATTGTAGCCAAGAGCATGTATGGGCTAATCCTTGAAGTTTTAATCAAGTATTGAACCAAGGATTAAGTAGTTTAGGGCCTAAACCACATCGATTTTAATTTTGGGATTAAAGTTAGGATCAGATCAAATTCTTTGCGAATATGGCCACAGGGGCCATATTCACAAAGAGTTTAATCTGATCCTGAATTTAGTCCTAAAATCAAAGTCATTGTACGTTTTGGCCTTGAACTACTGAATCGTTGGCCTAATGTTTGATCTAAACTGGCAGGATTAAATAATCTGTCTTCTCCGCTGGAATATGAACTTTGGAATTCAAGATTCCATTTTAATAAATCAGTCTTGATTTAATCCAGATTTTAACCCTTGATCAAAAGATTAAGTACTGGATCAAACTAACATTGATTTAATAAAGTGAACCTGTAAATCCCAAAGTTCATATTGTAGCAAACAGCATGTATTGGCTTATCCGCGAAGTTTTGATCAAAGATTGAGCCGAGGATTAAGTAATTTAGGGCCCAAACCACATTGATTTTAATTTCTGGATTAAAGCTTGGATCAGATCAAATTCTCTGTGAATACGGCCACATATTATACTGAAATGTTATATTTTTCTCTTTTTAAGGTTTGAAGAAAGAAAGGCCCAAAGGCACGTGGCCGCCAAAGTTTCTTTCGTCTTGACGAGTAAATCTCATAGAGTGGATGTGGATAAATGGATGTGAATGTCCGATCAAAGTGACTAGGAGAGGGAAATAGACATCAGTTGATGATAATTTAGCTTTGTACATATCATTGTTTCCATTTTTGTGAATGTTCGTAGCTGATAGTTGCTTCAAATTGTGCATTAAAGCCCCAATTGTGCACCATTTAAAATTGTTTAACAAACTCTGTGTAACTTTGACAGTTTTATAGTATAAACTTAGTTTCTTAAAGCAGATCCGGCAAACCCTTAACTGGCACAAAGTTGCTTTTAATATGAAATTTAAGTGGAAGTTGAACTCTTGGGGAAAACAGACTTTTTAAAAGAGCCTTAAATAAAAAAATAAATAAAAAAAAGAACATGACAAAATTAACTGACACAGGGCATACAGTTTTCAAAATGTCTCTGAAAGTTAGTAAAGGCGACATTCAGGCTTTGGCAGTAGAATGTGTTTTTCGCCACCCCAGCTATACAGTCCACGCCAAGCTATAACTTGAGCACACAAAATGTAACATAATTGTGCACCTTGGTTTGCCATTCTTGAATACCTTGACTGGTGCTGCCACCAGTGAGGACTTGGGAACTAGTTTGGTGAATAACCTGTGAACTTTCATTTGTTACCGTTTGCTGCAGCCACCATTTGGATGACAACCAGTTGTCCTGCCCACCCCACCCCACCCCACCCCACCCCACCCCACCCCCTTGCCCCAGTTCCACAGTCAAACAAAGGAACCCCGAGCCCCAAAGTTTTTTTTAGGATATGAAATAAAACTTTTCAATTATTGCAGGCAAGAGCATTCAAACCCACAACACGTGTTTCATCAATAAAACACTGTTGCCATATCGCAAAGTTATACCATGGACTAGTGTTGTGTGATAGAATCATCCTTACGACCATCCAGGACTGTCATATTGGATGCCTGTCCAATAGTAACAGGATCATCCTTACAACCACCCAGGACTGCAATATTACCTGTACAACAGTAACAGGATTATCCTTACAACAATTCAGGACTGTCATATTACCTGTCCAATAGTAACAGGATCATCCTTACAACCACCCAGGACTGTCATATTACCTGTCCAATAGTAACAGGATCATCCGTACAACCGTCCAGGACTGTCATACATGTGTTACCTGTCCAATAGTAACACTGATAGCTTTTTGTAAAAGCTCACATATCAAAAGTTTTATTTTTTTTTTGGCAAAAGCGTACCTTACGAATACAGAAGTGCAAGCCACGCCACGTGCATATGGACAAGACTTTCTTACCATGAAATGTCCTAAACAGCACTTCTTTCATGAGACGACGTGACTGCTTTTGTCTCATGTCATGCAAAACTTGAAGCCAGAGCATGCAATTGTACCCAACATGTAGTGCGCACGTAAGGGGTCCATATACACTTGACAATGTACATTTTCTAAACAAGGTATCTTCATCAAACTTTGCTATTTCTACTTGCTTATATAAAAGCATACAAACACCCTCCTGACCGCCACTGACGCTGTATAAACATTAGGCCTTTCTTTAACCTTCGGGACTAAATCGCATTAGTACGAACCTGTTTTATGGCAACGCAAAGCTTCCATTCTCTATTCCTAAATACGTATATAAATTAGTGATTAATGACATGTTATTTTACGTCACTGTTCATATCACTAATTTATCATCTTATTTGGCCTAAAGTCTTGCTGTATATATCATCTTCAATTTGGAAAATGTTTGAATGGTTGAACAGCTTTGTTTGTTTGTTTGCTTTTTTGTTTGTTTATTGGGTGTGTGTGTGTACCATTTGCCTTTCATTACTGAAGTTTTTGGAGCTGAATGCCCTCCTATGTATTTACATGTGCTGTGAAGTGACATATATATATATAATATATATATATATATATATATATATATATATATATGTGTGTGTGTGTGTCTTTTTAACCAGAACCACTTCCTAGTAGTCATTACCTTATTCCGCAGTCCGAACTCTTTACTCTCCATAAGCTAACCTGTCCCTGTCTAACCTATATACAAATGGAATTACTGTTGTGCATATTGCACACGTTCCTCTGTCAAATATTGACATAGGCTGTATCAGCCCAAATAAATGTAAGGGTCTTCAGCAGGTAACTATATGTGCATATATATATATATATATATATATATATATATATATATATATATATATATATATATATATATATATATATATATATATATATATATATATATATATATATACATGCATATATATCATTTCAAATGTGGTATCCATGCTATTCAAGATATTCACAATTTTCATTTGTCTCCAAAATAAGAGGTTGGGAAGCTTTTTAGTTGGACAATCATATTTTGATGCCACAGAATGGCTTTATTGGAACTTAAACTAACAGAACTTTATCATAAGGCTGAAAAACCTGTTCACGCATAAGTTGTACTTCGCCCTGTCATTTGGCTGCAATGGATGACAACTCATGCAGTGAGCTTGTTACTTTCGCAACAAAATGCTCTCGCTGTCATAGAGAATGTTTCTGATTTTTTTTAACCATGGTTCAAGTCTCATATATTGTTGTGAACTGAATATAATTATAACTAGAAAAGACGATTTGCTTCACAGCAAATCTGTCCGTGTGCCACAAAAAAAATAAAGTTTGAAATGTTTCTGCCACACAAAATTTGAGAATGTGCAAGTTATGCATGGAAATATGCCATTATTAAGAAACCAAAGAAGCTGAAAGTTTAGTTATTAACTTTTCCACAAAGTGGCCGTACCTGCTGATACTCCTTCTTATTCATTAGATTGCTCATTCTCACAAACCTGTAGCTACCATTTAGAGTCATGTTTCTATCTATATGCGTTTTGAATATATGAATGATTTAAATTTTCAAATGCCGATAATTTGCTTCATTTCAATTGCTACAAACCTGAAAACATATCTATTAGATAGTCCATCCTCAGAAAAATTTAGATAACTTTTGGAATCATGTCTCTGTTACATAAGCATGGCTGTTCCACGTAAATGTTCCATGGCTACTTAACAACAATAGAAAACGCAAGATGACACCACTACTCCCTAATACTTTGTAACTTTGTGGGAAAAAATATTTTACATGTCTAACATGCCCCCATCATCATACATAGATCCAACTGAACATGAATTTGACGGAGTCACCGGATTTCCATGAGAGACGGGAAGCATACGGGTTTCTGGCCACCGTGGTTCATTGTATGGTTCATTATGTCTGGGTGTGAACCCAGACATTTTGTTTTTCCAAGAATTCTTTTCCTTCTTTCTTTCTTTCTTTCGTTCTTTCTTTCTTTCTTTCTCTTTCTCTGTCTTCGTTTCTTCCTTCTTTACGACTGTTTGTCCGGAATTTTTATTGGACACTATTATTCCGGAAACCCCCAAACTTGCCATGGTGACAGAAAATTTTATTGGTTGAATATCTGTAAATCTATTATACATAGAGATGCCATTCCAACTTCAATTTTTATGTATGTGACAAAGCTGCATCCAAGTAACCATAAACCAAAGCTGTGTAGGCTTTTAATGTATGCAAATTAGGCAAATATACAAAATTAAAATCTTGAATAGCTTCAATACTATTATAGATAGTGGTGTAATTCAAACTTCAGTATATAAGTTTGTGACATGGCAACATCCAGTGAGCCAAGAATCAAAGTTGTAGCATTTTAATTTATACAAATTAGGCCCATACACAAGATTTAGATTATGTTGAACGATGGCAAAGTGTAGCATTTCAAGCTTCTCATTTCGAAGACAACCAGACAGTTTTGTTGTCGAGCAAATCTTACCTAGTTAAGTCTGTGTGCCAACACAGACACATTGTTTTTCAAGGAATTCTCTCTCTCGTTGTTTCTTTTCTTCTTTCTTTCTTCCTTTCTTTCTTTCTTTCTTTCTTCTCTCTCTTTCTTTCTTTTTTCTTTCTTTCTTTTTTTTCTTTCTTTCTTTCTTTCTTTCTTTATAGGCAAATTTGTCCGACATTTCATTTGAAAAGTATTACATGTAGAAACTCCAAATTTGGCACAATTATACTTCTATAGATGAAGTCTGGCCTTTTTATAATGAGAGGTCATGCTTTTCAAAATTATGCAAATGAGGGGTAATTAAAGTTTTAAATCTTCAATATCTTATATACTATAGTAGATGTGGTTCCGTGTGTATAGTAGTTCGATCATAGCAAGGTAAAGGTCATCTCAAATGTCAAGGTCATGTCAAGGTAAAAGGTCAATTTTAAGCCAAAATATCATTTTTGAGGTCAAGGTTTACTTCAGGTAGAGGTCATCTCAAGGTCAAAGGTCATTTCGAGGTCAAAGGCCACTTTCAATGGTGGCTTTCTTCCAGACATATCTTGGTCACTTTTTATCCAATTTTGATCACGTTGGGCTCAAATTGTAGCTAATGTAACACTGCACATTTTAGCAGCTTACATGTGATCTCTTAAGGTCAAAGGTCAAGGTCATTTGGATCTTTGAAAATTTCATCCGGTCACAACTTGGCCAATTTCCATCCAATTCTAATCATGTTGGACTCAAATTGTAGGTATTGCAACACTGCACATTTTAATAAGAATATGTAACCTCAAAAGGGCAAAGGTCAAGGTCATTTGGCCCTTTGAAAATTTCATCTTGCCATAACTTGGTCAATTTTCATCCGCTTTGGTTCATGTTGGGCTTAAATTGTAGGTATTGTAACACTGCGCAATTTACATGTGACCTGTAAAGGTCAAAGGTCAAGGTCATTTGGACTTTGAAATTTGCATCCAGCCATAAGCTTAATGTAATGTGAAGTACCAAAGGATAAATGTTGTAGCATTTAATATTTATGACTTTTGAAGGCACACAGATTTGCTTTGAAGCAAATCTTTTCTAGTTTAACAACTGAATTTCTTCAGCCACACAAATAATAGGCAGACCAATGTATACAAATTGACTTCATGTTTGAAGATTCTTTATTTTTTACTTTCATAGGTTGACACCCGTCTTGAGTAATAGGTTTAGCATGTGCATTTATCAATCATCATCATCCCTCATCTCTTTCAACCAAAAGCATGGAAGAAAGTACCTTGCTTCATAGCCAACTAGCCTCACTTGTTTTTCCATGAGCCATTCCCATTGGGCTAAAAATTATCGCCTTCGTTTAAATCATTTGAAGTTTGGCGTCCTGGCCACATAACCCAAGCTAGCCGTGGTTAAATGACACTCACCGGGCTCATCAAAAGGACAATTATCCTGATCAAATAGAGGGCCACCTAGGAACGGCAGGAAACGGCATATTATCAAACCACTTTTGCAGAGTGGCATGGTTCCAACACACCCCTCTTTTGCTTTACAGAGACTAGGTCAGCATGACGACCGGTACAGGAATAAGCTGTTTTTTACCAGAAAGAAAGGCAAATGTTTTGTCGTGGCAAATATACTCTGATTCAATGCCATATCTAATATTGACTTTCAGCATGGAGCAGTAATATTTATTGTTCTGGGGGTCATCTGTTAGGATAAGGCTAAACCACGAGTAGGAGTGGAATTTTACGAGTGGTATCTTACAAACCGCATTGAACTGTCATCTTAAATCTCTGATACACTCCTTGCGAAATAATTTCCCCTTGCATTTATTGGTAGTTCGTTCAACCAGGGGTCGTTCAGCTGTAACAAACCTAGTACGGTGGTAATGGGTGAGACACTTGTCAGCTTAAGAGCCAGCCAGGTTCGAATCCCGGTGGATCCTTTTACTTTCATTTTTTCGTAAAACGTAAGGAGAATCCTCCAATGTCTAAGACCGCCTACCGCATGTAGTCCCAAAGACAAAGGAAAAGTTGAATTTAGATAACTGACATTAAGAAACAATTGGCAGGAACAATAGAAGCGTAGTTTTATCTTTTTGAAAAAACATAACTTACTGTGGCAGCCAAGCCTGGAGGGTGAGGGGCAAAATGAATGGAGCAGACTGATTTGGCACACCCTTCCCACTTGTGTATATGAAATGACGGGTGTGACATGCTGAGTTCAGTATAATCAAGTGGTCTATCCCAGATGAAATAGGCCTATGATTCTGAGGACAACTTTGGACAGGCGACAAGATGTCATAAGGACGAAAAGTGCAAGATATCAAAATATTTTGCAAAACAAATTACGTGACACGTTTTTATGAAGGGTTCAGAGATCAAGAGTTATCGCGGGTAGTTGTAAATGATGAGTTCATTGGGTACAGGACATGACTCAATGGGGAATTCCTTTTTCTTGCGTGGTCTGAATTTTGTAATGTCAAAAGATCAAAATCCCATGGTGGTAAGGCAATTTAACTTTTCAACGTACATACTTGAAGTGTAAATTCGTTGTCAGAGTACAACGGAAAGGTGGATGCAGCAGTGTTCAGGACAGGATGCAACACGTACTTGTGCATGCGCAAGCGGTCTGTTGCATTAAAGGTTAAATAATATAATTGTCTTGGATGGTATTGATCGAGCTCAAAAGTAATGCATAATGTTTGAACATCTGTGTCATCACTGTTTCCTCAGCAGTCCAAGCTCCCCATTTTTTCTTGCATTTGTATTTTTTTTTTTTTTTTGAAAGTCTATGATAATACAAGGCAACGATTTTAAAGAGAGTCTCCGTGGTGGGAAAAATGAAACATCAAGGACCCCCCCCCCCTTAGTTTCAATGATAGATACTTTTATGAGTGACTTTATGTCGAATGTCGGTTGCTTTAACAAGCATTAAGTTTCAACCAACTTCTAAGCACATGAGGTTTCCAGTTATCAGAATGTCAGCTCTGTTAATCAGATGCCTGAAGGGTTCGCGGGAATGACATCAACTTTGAATTTTCATCTCGCTGCGAGGCAAACCTTAATTTAGCTCAATACTTATCCTTTTGTTTATGTTTTACCAACATCTTCTTTACAGGAGTTTTATGGAATGTGTGAATATTAATGTATAATGTTAAAATTGCATATTCCAAACACGAAAACGTACAAAAGTATATTTTTGATTTCGTCTGCTAATTTTGTTTAATACCGACTCTTTAAATGATTGTTGCAATTCTTACAAACGTTTTTATTCTCTGTTTTATGTGGTTATTGCAACATGTTTTTACTTTTCCTATTAAAGATTTTATCCTTTAACTCTTTTCACTTTAACCCTTTTTGTTTTCGCCAAAATAGGAATTCTATATTTTCAACTTTTACATCTTCCTTCTCAGCTCAACTGTAAAGTATTTTTTAATCCATTACTCTCATCTAAGTTTTCATTTTTCTCGAATTCATTCTTTCTTTTAGTTTATTCTCACTATGTAACTTGTATTTTATCCCCTTATTCTCTACGATCATTCAATGTTTTTGCCTTCAGAAGACAGTTTCGGTTCCTACCATTAAAATGTTTCCTTGTACATATTTGTGAACAAAATATGAATTTTCTATTTTTGGAATAAATAAATTCTCCCATATATTTCGTTTAACAAATAACGCATAATTTTGGATTGGTGTCTGAATCTCTTTCTGATTATTATGGAAGTGTATTCGTCTGACATTGAAACACTTAATGATGTTTTAATTCAATTTACTTCCTTTTGTCTCAGCAAAAGCAAAAATTACCAATAAGTTTTAACTTTTGACCATTTTTTATACATCTTCAAATACAAATGAGCCTTTAAAATTAATTTTTGAATAAAGTCGATGGTAACCTTCCTATTTCTGTATTAATTTTCCTTGTAAGTCCTATTTTCTGTCTCCAAAAGTTCATAAAATCCTTGTGCGTACGCTCGTAGCCCAATAAAAATGTTAGCTTTCCTTGAAAGGCTCTCCTCGTTTCTCCAAATCGGACTACACGTTGTTCTTTCTATTCCTCTATTTAAATTTACTCAAGTTATATGACTTATTCAACCTATTTTCTATTTTACAATTTCATAATCCCTCGATCAGCTAATTCTAAGGTAGATCAAGTGGGGTAGATCCTCCTTGGGTAGATCTAGGGTTTCATAATTCTTTTTTATTTTTGACAAGTAAAACATTCTCAAAATTTTCCTTTTCACGCCATTTGCAATAACCATCCAATTCTATCATCGTATCTCTTCCTAACCTCTGATCGTCATGTTTGCAATTATGTCCTTTAAATACATTTTTTTATTTCGATTGAAGCAGGGTTAATACAATAAAACTATCATTTTATTTTTATTTCTTAAAATCTTTAACGTTTTCTTCATCACCATCGTCTTCGCTATTATATCAACATTGGATATTTTCCCCTCAAAGATCGCAAAAGACTCTCTTTATCATGTCTTGAGAAGTTTCACTTGCATTTCCAAAGCGTCAAAATCAGACTTATATGGTTAATTAAATACATAACTATAATGTTATCTCAGTCCTTTTTGAATGACAGCAACATCACACATTGCTTTTTTTTTTTCAACTGTCTCATCAGCGGCCATCAGCGAGGATTCCATATCCGTGTCATTGTGCTTTGGCTTAAAAAAAAAACTGGTAAAACTCATCTCAAATATGTGGTTATACATTTCTATCAACTTAATGAACATTTACCCATATTCTTTTCATCAGAGAATGAAATATTAAAAATCTAATTCATGATTTCTCCCGTTACAATACACTGTAGTTTCGTCACCTTCATCTCAGACCAGGACTGACTCGTGTCCTGGTCCCAAGCCTGACCTGTGGTGGGACCAATCCTCTGCATCCTGTATCACAACAAATAGTTTCCGTCATGTGCATGCGAAAGAAAACCAACGACAGCGCCAGCGCCAGAACTAAATGTTTTAATGTATATCTGCAGTGTAGTTTGGGGGTTACGAATACCTGGACATTCTTTGGGCTATACTTTCTCTCGCATTTACCAGTGCATTTATTTTAGCACGCAGGTTGGTGAACAAAAATGCACAGTAAGCATCAGAACAATAACAAAGCTGCAGGTGGTTACTGTAAAAGCGATCTGTGGATACCTGCGATGCGGTTTTATGGCATACAGTTGTCCTGGACACTGCTGCAAGTTCTGAGTTTCATTATTTATCGATATGGTCGGATGCTGTTCCGCCAATTTAAATTTGTGACAAGTGCCTCCGGCTGTGCCCAGGTAACAACTTAAACTGATGTCAAAGGAGGTAACGTGTAAAAGGGGAAAGAACAACCATTTTAAACATGTTTCAACAAATGTCCAAGTTAGCAAGGGCCTAACAAAAATATCTGCGTGGTTGCAATAACCCGACCGACCCCGCTGAAAAGGCCCGAGTCCCGACCCTAAATATTTCTTTTATGAAGCATAAAAATTTTTAAAAGGTTCAAGCTGCCTTTCCTAATAAGAATTGATCGATTCTGGCTGAAAGATTTTATCGAGAAAATGGCCGTCGTGTGCCGTTATTTTGCAGTAAAGTCAACTCAAACATGGTGTTTTATTTCAGCTTGTCTGGAGTGCAGGGTAACATGAGCTGAGGAAACAGCGTAGCTGCAAAGCCACTGTTGCTCAGTGAAACAGCATAGCCATAGGCCCGGTTGAAAGATTTTATCGAGAAAGCGGCCGTCATGTGCTGTTATTTCGCAGTAAAGTCAATTCAAACACAGCATTTATTTCAACTTGTCTGGAGGGTTAACTGGGGCCGGGGAAACAGCAGGTCAATAAGGAATAGCCATGGTTGTTCGGTAAAACAGCATAGCCCAAGTTGTTCGATGTTCCTCATCGTAATATTTTGCTAGGTTCCAGGTGTCCGTTCCCCGAGTTACCTGGGCAAAGGTCGTTAATGTACTTTTTAAAGATGACTTACTATCTTAACTTTAATCTGCCTGCTCGGTTGTGTCTGAAACAGTTATCACCGTCAGTTACAATTCCAAATGCGACACGATACCTCGAACCGGCAAATCATGCGCGATTTTAAATATGGCACAATGCATTGCGGAACAGTCACACAAAATACAGTTGATGTAGATGTCAAAGTGAATCACGGCCACCGCATATATCATATCATTATTGATGCTCTGGAATATTTGCAAAAATATATACTTTAGGTTTCATGTACTATACCCCCCCCCCCCGCAATATCATCTGAATACTACTATCCTCATTTACAAACGATTGTGTGCGGAATCCACAATTTTCAAATTGTCAGCCAAGTGCCTGTGGGTTAGTCCCGGTTGGATATTTTGAAGAGATAGTAACCAAAATATGTGTGATTAGTGTTAAGGGAAGGTTAATTTGTCGAATGAATGTGATGTACAATATATGATCAGACTTTTCCAGATTGTGCATTACCTGAAAACGTAAATACAACGGCTTGAAATTACCAGTTGTTGGCGGCGATGGGCCCCAGAATAGGAATATTGTATCAGACTGAAGTCACCCCCAGGCTATGAATGAAATAGCAGCACTAGTCGGACTTGCCTAGTGCCCCTGCTAAGTGAAAGATGGAACTCAGCGGAGAAGGTTGTCCTGATAGTCGATTCAGGTCCGAAAGTACCGGTGGGGTTTCTTGTAAGTGGTAACAAATATATTGTTGATCACCATTACCTTCAACGAGACTAATCTTGTGTTGCCAACTGTTATCATTTGCTGCATTGATACACGTAAAAGTTGAAAACTCAATTTTGCCAACAATTTGTTATGTTCATTTAGTCTGTATGCCAAGTTTAAACTCTATGAACTTTCAGATTTACGATACAGTGTCTTATTGCGTCGTACAGAACTACCCACAAAAATGTTGCACATACTTTGCGTAAGTATAAGTTCAAGGTAGTCATTCTTTATTTCAACGTTTGGATAGTAAGTTTTATTTGGTGTTCCCGTCTGTGAAGGTTGATAAACTTATATGGAATTTCTTGGGGGGGGGGGGGGAGCAGAATTTGATTTTTTTTCCCCAAGACAAAATTCAAAATTTTGCTTAAATTAGCTGGGACATGGGGTCGTTAAGCAGGCGCAAGGTGCGAAAATCTTTATCCAAAAGTGTATTAACGAATGTGGCATACAAGGCAGTTCAGACAATCCCAAACAATGTGTGTTGACCTTTAGTTTATACATTTTTTTTCCTTTTTTTATTTTGATGCTGATGACCCTTTTATAGATCCGTGTCACTGTTAAAGCCTTGAAATTTTCTAAATGTGTGCACCGAATGTATAAAATTAATTGAACAAAAGGTTTAGACATAGACAGTGACTGGATTGAATTTGGAGCATAGAGAGACTGGATTCAGCAAGGAGGCTACACATGTAGCCTCCTTGGATTGAGTTATTGTTTTCATTCAAAATTGCATCTAGGATGCGGCACTGTTGCATATGTTAGCATAATATACATACACTTTATTTCACTTCATTCACTTTGAAGTGCTGTACATGTTCAACTGACGTCTTTATTTGGCACGCCTTGGAGGCCATGTTACACTTTATGTTATGGTGTATGTTTCAAGCTATATGGATGTGGCGCACACGACGACTACACTTACTTATATGACATGTTATAATGACTTTTGAAAAGCATCCCTTACCAGACTTAACGTCCCAAGCGCCAGCTTTGGTATCTTCCGTGGCAGCTACGGCATGGTCAGTGCTGGGCACAGACTCAGTCCCACTTGCACCGGCAAAGACCGGCTTTTTTGTAGCCCGTGGGCCGTGGCTCTTTCCAGTAATGCCGGATTTATTTGTCCTTCTCCTTTTCTAACCCTACATCTTCCCCCTTGTCCTCAGTAATTTCTCCTTTGGAAAAGGAACAGCTTGAACTGAGATCTAGCTCATTCTCTGCGTCGGTACCGCTCATGCTTTCTCTATCGCTATCCGCCATTGAATCACAGATTCCCTTCCGCGACGTCACGACCGAAAGCTCGCTTAATGACTAAAAAGGCGCAAACTTGTCAACTTCCCCGTCATGGCAACAAAATTCTTTTGCAAACAAAGTTAATTTCCTGTGCAAAATGGCCAATTGTCTTCACAAAATGCTTTAACACTCCAAGTCCTTCACCTTGAACAAAAATAAAATCTTTTGGCGTTTGGAACCTTTACATTATACACATTCCAAATATCAAAAAAGTCCAGAGGAACGTACTGTAAACTTTCATATGACAAGAACAAAGGGTTTAATATTTGGAAGCTTGAAGGAAGGGACAAAGAAACTAATTTACGGGCGCGGCAGCACTTACGCCATAGCAACAAAGAAATGTCAATACTTTGCAAAGAAAATTTTTAACGACAAGTTTTAAAATTTATTTTCACTGTTTCACAACACTTTTACTTCCTGCTATGTACCGCGTGAGGTGCCTGAATCGAGAAAGAAATGTCCTTGTTTGGGCAACATGTTTGGAACATTAAATTAAAAAGTACTTTGCAGGGCTAGATGATTGGCACAATTGTCCAATAGATTGATTTTTACGAGGATGGTCTATTTCTTTAAAAAAATCCCTTTATTTCAATTGTTATTTCAGTATGGTTAGTAATTATTGAAATTAGAAATAATAAGTTTATATGTACTTTCAATGAAAGCAGAAAATCTTATCTATCATATTCATAACACACACACACACACACACACACACACACACACACACATACATACATACATATATACATATATATGTATGTATGTATATATATATATATATATATATATATATATATACTATATATATATATATATATATATATATATATATATATTCCACTTGCCAAGTAACAGGCCGTGCACTACCCAAGGCTCCGCAGGTGCAGATACAATCTATGCTAAAAAGTAACAATACTCCAGTATTTTGTGGGTTTTTCAGGGGTTCCCTTACGGGATGAGTGTCGGTGAACATGAGGAGGAGGAGGAGGAGGAGGAGGAGGAGGAGGAGGAGGAGGAGGAGGAGGAGGAGGAGGAGGAGGAGGAGGAGGAGGAGGAGGAGGAGGAGGAGGAGGAGGAGGAGGAGGAGGAGGAGGAGAAGAAGAAGGAGAAGAAGAAGAAGAAGAAGAAGAAGAAGAAGAAGAAGAAGAAGACAACCAAATATACAATAATTTATATATTGGCCAAAATGCAGTATAAGTTCGCAGGTATTCCAACATGCAGGCGCAAAGAAATTGAAAAATAGAAAAAAATAAAAAAATTCATTAACGAATGAAATAATGCTGCGCTGCGTGTTGAACAGGCAGCGCAGCATTTTTTCATTCGAGGACCCAGCTGACTTTTTCTATGACGTCGAAAAGTAAATTGTGAACAACAAACGACCGATGACGTGTAATAGATGGGAGGAATCAATGACGAACCGTCAGAAAGCTAAGTTAATTAACATGTGATCTGAAATGTTTAAACAATTCTTAAAAGTAAAGATAAAACAGGATAGTTACCCTCTGTAGTTTAGCATGCATGAAAACATTTCATTGCTTATCACATATTATTTTAAGATGGTTATAATGAAAATAAACTTAGACAATAGAGAGAAACCGTATGTATTTTCATTTAGTTCAGGTTTGTCGTGGAATATGTGCACAGTTTCTCTGGATTTTCGCATCACGGGAGATGAGCTTATCACGTAAAATTCAGACAACACTTGCACAAATTAGTTTTTTCGTGTATTTATTTGATGTCTTTCACACAACGATGACACACATCTACCCAACTTAACAAGTGTCAAATTATCAACTAATACAAGAAACCAAGCTATTGATTATGACCTGTGTGCCACGTTCCCCGATTTGCATTTTGCCATGGATATTTGTTGCACATACAAGCCATGCAGAAACAGGACTGAGAGGTGGTCAATTAAATCTTACATCAAAATCCCGATTACTTTACTTTTTGATGAGTAAGTGCACAACACAGTCACCATTTCTTCACAACCATTGGTGGCATCCCAGTGTCTCATACACTTTATCGCTGCCATGGACTTTGTAATGTGAATTGAAAAATCCTTTGTAGATCCATGTTCGAACATTTTTTTTTTTCATTTTGTTGATTAAGATATCCAAAACGTAACCATCTACTGTCACTGGACTGGCATGATTTCCAATAATTTCATATTCGCTAAAAAATACACACATCAGCACTGAGAATTCAATGACCTGACACCTCAGCTTGGATCAATATTGGATGACAAAACCAATTGGCATCCACGTTGCGTTCTGCGTTTACCTTGCACTAAATCCACACTGAATTCAAACAAGTAGGACAACTGATTACGTAACAAATTCAATAATAAACAACTTCAGTTTGAAACAATGACTTGGTGATATCACGTATGAGTAATCGTTGAAAATCAATGAAACCAAAACTTTTCAGAATGTATACGTTTTTTTTTCTTTCTTTCAAATTTAACCATGCTATGCCATTAAGAAAGCTTTGGCCACTTTTCAAAGGCATTGTCTGGCAAGTCAAAAGGAAACTATTTGAGACAAAATTGGCAACTCAAAATCAAACTCTTTGGGACAAAATTTGTAGCGGTGTGACAAGCGTACGCTGAACTCTGTTGATGAAGAAATGTGGACATGATAAAAAAAAGCTTTTGACTGCAATGCGTTATTGCGGTTATGACCAATGGACAGCTGACCTCTTTACCAATAATACTCACTTTCGTCAGACCAGAAAACAATGAGCACCAGCTAAGCTAACAAACCATTATGAAAACTGTAAATCCCTTCAATTTCCCTGTAATCTTATCTTTATTTATTTCGCTGTTGGCATAAAACCGAGAAAATAAAAATACAGTGAACTATGAACAAGAGCAAATCTATACGTGTGCCTTTAAAATTAATAAAACTTATAAGGTTTTACAGCTTGTTCAATGATAATCAAATTTATCTTGACCAGAATCTTTTGAATTGAAATTCCCCCTTCATCTTCAATAGCTTTAAAAATTGTGAACAATAAAACCTTCAGAGTCTGCCCAATTAGCACAATTTAAAATATTACAACTTTCAAGTTCATTTCATTGGATGCACCTAAGGAACTTATCAATTATTGTTGCTATTGACATATCTATCTGCAATTACATTTAGATATTCATCACTTCAGTTTCGTACGTAGGCCTACTTTACCATTAATTCAAATTTTACAAATATACTTTCATTTCACGCGTGCACCTGTAGCGTAAACCTAAAAATTGAAGTTGGATTGATAACTCTATTTACCACTTATATAAAAACTCGCCAGTACTTTCGGACCTGTATCCACTATCAGGGCAACCTTCTCCACGGAGTTTGGTCTTTGACGAGGTCGGGCGCTGGGCACTCAGCATATTACACTTTCATATCATTTGATGCACGACAAACACAAATCTAAAAAAAAAGGAATTTGGATTAGAACTTCAATTTGTGATACACACACACACGCACACACACACACACACACACACACACACACACACACACACACACAGATATATATATATCAGTATGTGTGCCCGACAGGTAAGATATTACTGTTAATCGTATATTGACTTAATTGAATGCTGAGCGTATTTCAAACTTTAAGTCTGGAATATCATCACATCCATAACAGAAATGAGTACTATTCCAACTGCTATTGCTATGCATATGAAGTAGGGTTCCTCTAATGAAGGGTATAAATTTGTAGCAGTTAAAATCATGCCAGTTAGAGGTATTTCACATTTTAAAACTTGAATATCATCAAAGTTAAGAGTAAGATATAAACAAAATTCTAGCCCTTACATAATAATAGAAGGCACCCTTGGCACTGTTAAAACAGGCCAACTATACAGGGAGGTGCCCACCCCTGATTGGTGCGCATTTCACATTTTAAAAGTTGAATGTTCTCAAAAGTTAAGACTGAGATATATACACAATGCCAAAGTTTACTTACAGGGAAACTTATAATGTTTGCCAGGAATCCTTTTATTTTTTTATTTGGTTTGATAACACCGATAGGTGCAACATTTCTATATACAATGATTTGTGACATGTGTTATACTTCAAGACTTTTTGGAATATTTATGCTATTGAACTTGATATTCACAGCCAATATGTGGGTTGAAAACCTCTTTGCTTCTCCCTCCATGAGCTTGTGTGAGGTTCACAATACCATGGGCCAGTTAACCCTTTTGCCCCAGGATCCAAGGTCTCACACCATACCTTGCATGTACCCTCCGTGTAAAAGTTGTTAGGGTTAAGTTGCTCAAAATGGTCCAGGCATCTGTCAAAAAAATATCCATTTTAAAGTTGTTTGATTGACGATAGTGGAATATTAACATGGCCATGTGAATCCCACCACACACAGATCCTAATAGGCAGTAAACTAGAGTTATAAATCCTTTTATTTTTCAGTCTGAAAATCAACATTTTTGTCTTTTAAAATTTATTGAACAGCATTAAACAGGCAAAAAAATATTTAAAAAAACGGATTAATTAATTTTATTTAACTGCCGGCTTGCCAGTTCATAAACAGGTAATAATTGAAATACGAAACAACGCTTGGATGACAGCTTTATACAGGTGTAGCAGGTGTATGAAGTGTGCTCTGGTCAGGGTCACATTATTGTTCATCCTCAGCACATAGTTCTTACCTCGCCCGGCAGACACTTCACTATATAACGACCAATGAAGCAACTCTCTGCTGCAGGAAACTTGAGTTACTGCACTTCATTTAAACAGAAGCTATAACATGTGAAAAATACAGGTTTTTTTCACAATTACAGACCATCTGCATAGTAATAATAATAATAATAATAACAATAATAATAATAATAATAATAATAATAATAATAATAATAATAATAATAATAATAATAATAATAATAATAATAATAATAATAATAATAATAATAATTTATTGGGGGAAAACTTCCCCTTTACAGCGGGGGCACCAACGGAACGGGGGAAATTCCATGACGCGTCCAAAATATATACAAATAATCAGGCATCTTTATTATCAATCGAATAACCGTCGTATGTTAAAATAAGTATAGTAACTATAAGTAATAATTTATGTCCTCCGCACCAAAACTAGAGATAAACCACTCATTGGGACAAAACTCTAGAAAGCGTAAGGACATGTACATTATACATGTTTCATATACAATGCAGAACATATAGCTTCCAGCGTCATTATTAAGAAAAAAATCAGGTATATATACATTGGAGAAGGTCTATTTACAAGAGGTACATGTAGAACGATCATAAAATCTGTCATTCCGAGAAGTCATTAAGTGACTGTCTCCTGTAATGCCAAGCCTCGACCAAATATGTTTTACATGTTCGGTCAAATAATTCACCAATGTCCTGTCCAAGATCATCTGCGTGCTCGCCAAGGAACCAAGATACCTTATTTTTCAGCGAGGGACGGAAAAACGCTGCCATGCCTGTTTACAATTCTCATTCAGAGAGTTGACTTCCAAGTTTCTATATGCCTGTAACCTGATATCATTTAGTGATGGGCAGACAAATAGTAAATGTAATAAATCTTCTCTACTATCTTTCCTTAAAGGACATCTTCCATCTTGCATTGGGACGGACAACCAGCCAATCACAACTATGGTGTACAACCACTTGATTATCGTACTGATCTTTTGTGACTTTGCTATTGTTTCGTGTTTTACACGTGTTCAGCTTATATTAACATCTTATCAACATCGTGTTATACTCTCGGCAGGGACGCATTATACTCCCCATGAAAATGTACACTGCGTTCGTGTCGGTCGCGTACTCAAATTATGTTCATTTTGACAAAATCGAGTTCAATTCTCGTCAATAAACTGCACGATTCCTTTGCAAGTGTAGCACGAAATGCAAGACCAAACTACGAACAATACCGAGCAATACCGAGCACACGAGCAGAATACAAGTAAAACATGATATCACTTAAAATTGGCAAATGATGAACAATCCCCAAATTTCCCTACCATCAGCAATCAACCACGGTGTGTCAAGTATCACCAGCACATAGGTAACTAATTATGAGTATACTACCGGTTAATTAGGAGAGAACTTGTGACGTCATGACATATCACAGCTGACATCCTGAAAGTGCATGACAGTCATTACAGGAAAACATGAGCAATTTTTAAACAGCGAGCATCATATATTTCCCAAATGTTTCCTGCACGCCTGGCCACTGGTCAGATGACCTCATCAGACATGGATGTAATAGCCATATGTCACCTGTTTAATATTCAGCGTGCTGCAACCATGGTTGCCAATGCACCAAGTCTAACTGCATTGAAATACAGTCCCTGCCAAGTGGCGTTTTCCGTGTCATTTTTGTCAGGAAAGTGGTCTGTGAATGCTTCCTCCAATAGAGAATGAAAGATTTGGGGGGGGGGGGTAATTCCAATTTTCTATCATGTGGGGTTCATCAATTCACATGTACTCGTACCCGCCACAAGTAAAATTCTAACGAGGGGCAGTAACATTTGAAAGCACTTGCTTTCAGGCAACTAAACTTTACTTTCATTAACATGATTTGAATATAGTGACAAATGAATCAGAAAAGGGGGAAAAGAAAACCTTCAGAACCTTCCCATAAGACTTACAGATAAAAAATAATTCATGAGGCCTGCTATTACTGTCCCTTGTTCCCACATTCTGCAAAAATGACAAATTCTTTAACATGGGGGGGGGGGGGGTCACAAGCACCGTTCCCAACCGTAGAATACTTAACTTTTGTAACATAGTGAAAATCAGTGAATGATTTATCTTGGAAGGACACCGTTTCCATTTGGACAATTTCTGCTATAATATCACCTTAAGATTCATAATCACAATGATCTCTAGCAGTTGTAATTTTTCATGTTTGTTTATATTTTGGCCCGTAACTTAATGTTGTCTTTTTCATGTAGCTCAGTCCCTAGTATATGTACCAAACAACCACTGACATCATGAAGCCTTGATCAATTAACTAGGTGATGTAATGTACATGCAAGACGGTGTTGGGAAATTCTTGCTGCGAAACACTGGGGTGGGTTTTTTTTGTTTTGTTTTGTTTTTTGTTTTTTGTTTTGTTTTTTTGTTTTGCTTTTTTTTTTTTTTTTGTTTTGTTTTTGTTTTTTCTTTTTTTTGGGGGGGGTGTTTTGTTTTGTTTTTGTTTTTTGTTGTTGTTTTTGTTCATTTGAAGAACAAGTCTGTTTTTAAATAAAATTGAAAAATACGAAGTTTGTTTGGGAAAAGTGGGAAAAACTTTTTGCCCCAGCTTTTTCTTTTTTGCGAATAACTGACGTAAATCTGTTGGCAGTTTAAATTATATTTTTTGTAATTCAGTGAAATGCAACTTGACAAACAAGTTGTCCAGCGGAACGTTTAGTGTAATAATTGGGCACTAGAGGTCGCTAAATGGTTATCCCCAAGCAAAATCGTCTAATTGCTAACTGTCATATTTCCTAAATGATGAAACCACCAAATACGCACTGTACATTTTCATATCAGCATAAACATTTGTTTGCCATAATTTAAGTAGAAATTTAGAGGGAAAAAAATCCATTAGCCATGCTACACAGCCACGTACTTACTCCCAAAGCAATATTCATAAGTGAAAGACCATTGATTTGGAAAGGCAAGTTCAAAAGACTGACGAGCTGTGCTTGATGGTGAGATCATACCTAAAATCTGTAAAACGGTACCATTATGTATATATATATATATATATATATATATATATATATATATATATATATATATATATATATATATATATATATATATATATATATATATTCAGTTCTGCAACCTGCTTTGCATAACCATATATCAATATTGCAGTAAATTATCACTTGGCTTATATCAATATGAATGCAGCAAGAGAGAGAGAGAGAGAGAGAGAGAGAGAGAGAGAGAGAGAGAGAGAGAGAGAGAGAGAGAGAGAGAGAGAGAGAGAGAGAGAGAGAGAGAGAGAGAGAGAGAGAGAGAGAGAGAGAGAGAGAGAGAGAGAGAGAGAGAGAGAGAGAGAGAGAGAGAGAGAGACTGCGCGAAAAAAAAAATTAAAAAGTCATAAATTGGCTCAGCTTTTTCATTTGAATTTCTCGCTCAGTTGTCAGTTGCCATATTATACCCCAAAAAATGGGTTCAAAGGCAAGCTTCAAGCTTTCTTTGCAAGTTATGGTATGGCATAAAACAAGCGCCTTCCTTGTATAAACCGGGCAAAATGTCACACACATCTCATGCATGAAAATCAAACCACTCTTGTTCAAAAGCAGCGGCGTGGGGCAGTCTATAGACTCTTTGCTCTTTGTACAGATGTGAAAGACATTTATAATTATCATTATTATTATTATTATTATTATTATTATTATTATTATTATTATTATTATTATTATTATTATTACTACTACTACTACTACTACTACTACTACTACTACAACTACTACTACCACTTCCGCAACCACCGCCACTACCATAACATCTACCACTATTGCTATTATCACTAACTGGAGAAACCAACCCTTTACAATGGGGCACGGCCTGGACGTAATTTTTCCTTTATTTCGGCACACAGTTGCAGAAATACAGTGTAAAATGTAAATAAACGAGACTTGTATTATTAAAAGATTCAAAACAGGCGAACCTTATGGCAAGCTGTTTTAACATTTAATCCGAATTTAGGATATCTGAAATTTAAATTATAGATATCTATGGGTTCCGTCTTACTATTAATTAATCATAAAAAATTCAACTCTTTGTATCAATAAATAAATTTACTGATATAAATAATTCAAATACTTGACATCAATAATTCGAATTCTTGATATTAAAGATCCCCTATGATTTTTAGATACAAAAAATACAAGTTATTGGTATCTATAAAACATTTATTGATATCAATAATTCGAATTATTGATATCAAGAATACGTGACAGTGTCCCACATTGACTGCTGCCCCAGAAGGCCAGTGCTGATTGACCAGCGGAATTTTGTGCCAAGCTGTTGTGTGACCAAGTGAGCACGATGGCGGCAACAGGTTCAAAAACGGGGCATGCTTAAACTGTGTCACGTGCAGCAGACAACGCGATTTCCGATTTTGGCGCTGACACAGCATCAGATTCAGATGTGAAGACTATGATCCACAGCTAAGCGAAATCCAGTGCTTCGTCTTCGCCAAGTTCAAGTGGTAGTGGGTGCAGTGAGGGTTTTGAAGAAGGGAATGAACATTTCCAACACTTATATATATATATATATATATATATATATATATATATATATATATATATGTGTGTGTGTGTGTGTGTGTGTGTGTGTGTGTGTGTGTGTGTGTGTATGTATGTATGTATGTATGTATGTATGTATGTATGTATAATATATGTTTTTTTATGAGAATCTTACCATAGAATAAACAGAAATAGTCAAGGTATAAACAGGATTATTTTGGGTGTTTTCTGTGTGGCTTCTTCTGTCGGCGAGAATATCAAGTAATTTACTGATTTTTCTTTTTTTATTGGGATTGTTGGACATTTGATATCAATAAATGAAAATCCGACAACCGCCTAAGTATTTTAACACCGGTTCCCATCTCTTATGAATGTGCATGCACTTTATCTGTCAACAAAAGATTCCTGGATGAGGCCTTCAGTTACAGTTGTTGTCAAAATATTGTCAAGAACAACGCAATTTTTCTATTCCCCCAGCCAACACATACACAAAAGGTACTGAATGTGCTATTCAGGGCTGTATAGCACAGTCCTCGATGAGTTGGTTAATCAACTGAATGACATTTTCTATACAGCAGCTGAAATTGCAACAGTGAAAAACTCAGGCCCTCTAGTAATCAAAATAGAAAGAAAAAGAAACACAAAAAGTGGTATTATTAATATTGTGGGGATGCTTATAAAATCTAAAAAGAATTGGAGTTAAACTCCGACTTTAACTATATAATACTCAGTTTCTCTCTCTAGAGAAGAGAGACCAAAAATTACAAGAAGCTACTAAATAAAAAGAAAAAAAATGTCCCAACAGGAACTCATAGATCAGCTGTACTCCACTCAAAGAATTTATCCTAATCTGGTTTGGAAAATATATAATGAACTCACTGAAGCTGAAGCAAAGAAAAGTTGTAGCCCTATAAGCCCAAATGAATGGTTTAATCATTTCAACAAACTATATCAGCCCGGTGCTTTTTGACCCATACATAGGGCACTTTATTCAGGGCAAAGAAAATACAATGTTTAATGAGTTAAACTTTAAAATAACCACAGGGGAAGTCAAACGTGCCATCATGAAACTGATAAATAATAAGTCTCCAGGCCAGGATGGTATAAAAAATGGAATGATAAAAAGTGGCAGAGAAATACTCTTCTCCCTTTTGACGGTCCTCTTTAATGAGATATTAACTAGATCACTTTCCCCGAAACCTGGAGGGTAAACCTATTAACTCGAGTCCACAAAAAAGGAAACCCTTATTGTCCGGAAAACTGTAGAGGAATACCTGTTTCGAACCACCTTTGTAAGTTACTCTGAGCGTACTTCACATTATTTGTATTGTTCAAATTTATTTTCACAAGCAATCAGTTGTTTACATTTGTTGTATCGGCAGAGGAACTCGCAAAAGCCTGTGGCTTATATTCCAATCCCTTTTCTTTATGAAATAAAATAAGTTTAAAACAAACAAAGTTACTCTGCACTGTTCTCAACAATACACTTGTAGACTTTACAGAGGAACACCTCAGTATCCCCAACAATCAAATTGGCTTTAGGCCCAAATGAAGGACTTCAGACCATATCCTTACTTTAAAAAAATGACAAATATGTAAATAAACTTCCCAGAAAGTATTTGTCCTCGTGCTTCGTGGACTTTAATTTAAGTCCGCTTTCGATACAGTTTGGAGACGGGGACTTTTTTACAAACTCATAAAATGCGACATAGGCAGAACTACTTATCTTTCATTAAAAACATGTGTCCTCATGAGTCCTCAATGCAGGTTAAAGTGACCATGGTGCTATCGAGAAATTTTCCTAAAATGTTGGCGTAAAGCAAGAATGCGTATAAAGCACTGGCCTATTTAACATATTTCAGTTTAAAGTGACCATGGTGCTACCGAGAAATTTTCCTCAAATGTTGGCGTAAAGCAAGAATGCGTATCAAGCACTGGCCTATTTAACATATTTCTGCACGATCTCCCAAGGATATTCGATAAAACCTGTGACCGGGTACAAATTTCAGATTATAATGTAAACAATTTAACGTATGCAAATAATCTCGTGCAAATCCCTGATACAAATCTAGGGCTTCAAAATACCCTACACAAACTACAGAAATATTGTGACCAATGGAAATTAGCTGTTAACTTGCACAAATCGAAAGTAATGATCATACCATTAGGGATTCACTTTTTGTTACAAAGGTAGGGAAATTGAAATAGTCAATAACTATTGCTATTTGGGACTTGATTTTACACCCTCGGCAACTTCAATACTGCATTGAATAAACTCAAGGAAAAACCATCCAAAATACTCTTCAAACTCAGATACTGTTTAATTTATGGAAACATAGATCTGTCACTGAAACTATTTGAAACTCTGGTGCTACTTACGTCCACCTATGGATGCGAGGCCTGGGCACCGTATCTTCTGCAGGATGCGAGGCCTGGGCACCGTATCTTCTGCAGGGACTAAACGACAGAACTTTTATGACCAAGTGTGACACGGCAGCAGTAGAACAGGTGCATCTCAGGTCTTGCCGATTTATCTTAGGAGTACATAAAAAAAACTAGAAAGAAGATTTGCTTGACAGCAAATCTGTCTGGAAGTCTTCAAAATGAAAACATTTTGAAATGCTACTCTTTGCCATTGTTCAACATAAACTATATTTTGTGCATTATGCTAATTTCCATAAATTAGAATGCTACAACTTTGGTCCTTGGTATATTGGATGTGGCCATGTCACAAACTTATAAAGTGAAGTTTGAATGACACTACTATCTGTAATAGTTTTGAAGTGATTCAAGACTTTAATTTTGTGCATTTACATAAATTTAAAGCCTGCAACTTTGGTTTATGGTTCATTGGATGTGGTTATGTCACATACCTACGAATATAAGTTGGAATGGCACCTCTATGTATAATAGTTTTGAAATTATTCAGATTTAAATTTCTTTTATTCATCTTATTTGCATAAATTAAAATTGTACAATTTTGGATGATGGTTCAGTGGATGCAGCTATGTCACAAATCCACAAATTGAAGTTGGAATGGTACCTCTATCTATAATATTTTTGAAGCAATTCAAGATGTAAATTTTGCATATTCACCTAATTTTTGTATAAATTACAATCCTGTAACTTTGGTTCATAGTTCATTGGATGCGTCTTTGCCACAAACCTACAAATTGAAGTTAGAATGGCATCTGTATCTGTAATAGTTTTGGAAATATTTAACTTTTAAATTTTTGAATGCCCCTTATTAGCATAATGTCAAATTCTACAAAATTCATATGCTGTCCATTATATTGGCGGGTTTCACAAACATATATGTGCCCATTGAAATTTTGTGTCTAAATTCAGAGTCAAATTCCCTACTAGCTCTGTTACCATGCCAAGTTTAAACATTGTATGGTGATTATGAGCTTTTTTACACAAAAAGTATTGAGTGATGATTGTTCCATTAAATACTTCAACATGTGAATCTGACTTGACATCATATATAATTCATGATTACAGTCTAAATTATTTAGTGTCAATGTAACAAATCCTTTTATATTTAACACAATGTGCCCCCTTTCCCCCCTTCCACAAGCATATATTCAGACAATTAACATGGCAAAAAAGCTTCAAACTTGCCCCATTTAGTTGCACTTTAGAACTTTTTTTCACTGTCCATTGACAGATGTCTCAAACCTACATGTGTAAGTTAGAACTTTGGGTCTACCTGCAATAGTCCGGAAGATATGGAGCTTTTAAAATTTGAATTGCCCCTAATTTGCATAATTTCAAATGTCATGACTATTCCAAGTCAGGTGTCTAATTTCGCTGGTAAGTCAGTCACCATGGCAAGTTTGGTGGTTTTTGGAATAGTAGGGTCCGAGAAAAACTCCGGACAAATTTGGTCGTAAAGAAGAAAGAAAGAAAGAAAGAAAGAAAGAAAGAAAGAAAGAAAGAAAGAAAGAAAGAAAGAAAGAAAGAAAGAAAGAAAATAAGAAAGAAAGAAAGAATTCTTGGAAAAACAAAATGTCTGGGTTGACACCCAGACATAATCATCAGTAAAAGGGGAATTAGGAAGTTATCCGATCTTTATACGCGCATTGTGTACCAGTGCCAAATAACTGGCTAACATGAGCACCCGAGACCCAAATAACCTTATATCTCTGTGCCGTAAGGAAAATTATGCACTGCTAAATACCAATAACTTTTGCTGGTTGCAACATCTCAAAACTCTGTTCACGAGATAACATAACCAGATTCTGGGACACAACTGACAATAACATCGAAAATTTGGTAAACGCAATGTTGGAAAACATCTGCTCGGCCTACAACAATGATTGGCTAAAATACATAAACGGTATGATTAGAGAACGCACCAAGCTCAGAACATATTGTAAATTTATACACAGTTTTGAACAGAAAGATACACTGTGTCGACGTGGTATACAAGAAAAATACTTTTAATTGTTGTGTTAATTGCACGTTTTATGAACGTAGTAGGTACCACGTATTATCTCGTCGTAGGTCCATGCATGCTTCATCTTACATTGCATAAATTATTGTTTCATGGTCGGTTGTGGCGTCAGTATACAAACCTTTGTGAATGAAAGACTTGAACATTTTATTATTCTAACTCTTTTCTGTGTAGGTCTAATCTAAATTCAATCGAGATTCATACGGGAACACTGACACTTATTACGTCTGTGTGCCAACACAGACATACTGTTTTCCCAGAAATTCTTTCTTTCACTATCTTTCTTTTTTTCTTTACCAACCAATTCGTCCACCCTTTTTCTCGAAGACTATTATAGATAGAACCTCAAAACATAATTATATTTCTATAGTTTGTAAAACTGCACATTTTTGTAATTTACATGTGACCTCCAATGGTCAAGGTTATTTAGCCCTTTGAAATTTTCAGCTAGTCATCACTTGGTCAATTTTCATCCAATTTTAATCATATTGGACTCAAATTGGGTCAAAGGTCACTGTATTGGGACACTGCACATTTTATGATGTACATGTGACCCCTTAGGGTCAAAGGTCAAGGTAATTTTGTCATTTGAAATTTTCATCTAGCCATAACTTGGTCAATTTTTATCAAATTTTCATCAAGATCGGACTCAAATTGTAGGTATTGCAACACTGCACACTTTAGTATCTTACAAGTCAATAGTCAAGGCCATTAGGACCTTTGAAATTTTCTTCTATTCATAACTCGGTCAATTTTTATCCAATTTTGATCATGTTGGGCTCAAATTGTAGCTATTGTAGCACTGCGGGGTTTTTTGGTTTTTTTTTTTTTGTAATTTACCTCTAAAGGTCAATGTCAATGGCAATGTCATTTGGACCTTTGAAATTTTCATCCAGTCATAACTTTGTCAATTTCCATCCAACTCTAATCATGTTGGACTCAAATGGTAGGTATTGCAACTCTGTACATTTTTGTCTTAACATGTAACCTCTTGAGGTCAAAGATCAAAGTCATTCAGCCCTTTGAAAGTTTTATTCAGCCATAATTTTGTCAATTTTCATCTGATTTGGTTCATGTTGAGCTTAAATTGTAGGTATTGTAACACTGCACATTTTTGTAACTTACATGTGACCTCATAGATAACAGGTCAAGGTCACTTATACCTTTGACATTTTCATCTACCATGATCTCAATGGAATGTGAAGTACCAAAGGACAAAAATTGTAGCATTTAATATTTACAACTTTTGGAGGCACACAGACAGCTTTGCTTTGAAACAAATCTTCTTTTCTAGTTTTGTAAATGCAATCCAGAAGTTGAACTGGGAAGGAACGAAAGACGGGATGCGAGTATCGATCGCTTGACTGCTAAAACTAATCATAAATTATGGCGATTTAGCATTCAAATCAACACCCCACCCCCACCCATTTTAAGGTTCTTTCAATGCCACATTTCAAAGGTTATACATGATAGTGAACTGACTGGAGCACTGAGCCGCCTGACTCCTGGGAACATTATCGATCGATCGATTTATTTTCCCATTCATGGTCGTTCCTTTTTCTGTGTGACACAACTGAACGTGACTGCTAGCTCTGTTCTGTCTACTCATCTACTGTACCCTCTCCAGCCCCTCCCCCATTCGATAGAATTGGTATGTAGACCAAAGCAAACATGACCTTAAATATGAAAAATGTTTCACTGAGTCCAGCTTTTTCTCACAGATTCCACAGTGGTAAGATCATACACTGAAACATGTTATCGACAAAAGTCCCGATCTCCCACCCCCACCTCCCAAAAAAATTCAAGCTCTTTTCATTCACAGTTCCTGATGATTACTTTGCACTTTGCCTGAAAAATTCATATGCCAAGTTTGGCTATCTGTCCCAGGATTTACTCCACTTACATCTGGAAATGTTGTAATTTATACGGCGAACGTACATTTTTGTTCCTAAATTCTACACAAACAAAAGATGTACTTCATATATTTTTTGGAATCGAAAGTGACAGTCTATAGAACTGGCATGCCGGTATCCAGACAGTAATATCTGATTCAAAAAAAGGAGTGACTAATGTAGGATAATAGTGATTTGGGTTCAGGCACTCCTGTGTTATTTCACTGTCTGTATGCTGAAAGAGGCTATGTATGGCACTTTGGGGGAGCTAGGGTGGTTAAAGCTAAATTCCAAGGGAGTTTCCTTATAGCCACATTTCCGGCGGTGTGTTAGTGACGATCATAATAATAATAATGTTGTCAGGGTGGTTTTATTTATTTTCGAGACAACCACAGTTAAAATAATCATGTATAAAATGGCAAAAATGAAAGCAAATTTTCAAGCTGATAATGTAAACAAGAATCAGTGTTTTTCAACAATGAAAAAGCTGACAGTTACTTGCACTGACTGACACCCCAGCAAAAAAAAAAAAAATCGGTCAGTCTATAAATGGTGTTACTACGTCAGCATTTCATATCTAGGTGACACAATTACATGCAGTGAGAATATGAGACATGCTAAGTGTCGCCTGTTCAATGTACAGATTATACTCTGCAGGCCCGAACCTGTGCACATAATGACAGAAAGGATGTAAACTTGACGCACTGTGCAGAAAAGTTTCAAAAGACCACATAATGCATGCTGGATGTAATAGCCCATACAATATGAGTTTTTAGAAAATCGTAATCTGTTTGATTCTAGAAGTTGTCGTCGAGCTGTTCAAAATTTTGAAAGGTGATATTTCTTCTGATTTGATTGTATGAAATGGTCAATACAATTTTAGCATCACCTATCTAACTGATATCAGTTGAGGGCATCTTTAAAAAGTCTCAGGCAAAATTTCAGAGCAACTGAATTTTGAACTGCCCTTTAACCACTGTTTTTCAGGATTCAACAGGTAAAATCGCAAAGTTGCTGCACATGTATATTTTTCTTTTTAAAATGAGCCAATGCAAAAATAGGGGAACAAAATTCAATAATGTTATTCGATCAGGACCTTAAAAGGGACTGTTTCTGTCCTTTTTGCTCGCTAGTTTTTCTTTCATCTTTCTGCATTCTTCCTCTTTCCATAACCTTTCTTTCTCACCCCTGCATCAAATTTACTGTCCCGTTTTCTTCTGTCTTTAATAGGTTTCCTTAGCCGTCTATACCTTCAGGCCCGTAGCCAGGGAGTACCGGGGGTGTCGATCGACACACCATCGGTGCCAAAAGGTCCAATATTTTTCCTCCCCCCCCCCCATCCCCACAAAATAAAACCACAACACTAAATAATACAAAACAACAACAAAAAGTAAAACACGGTTTTAAGCGAGGTACATCTTTAAACCATGTTTAAAATAATAACAAGAAAAGATGATTTGCTGCATAGCAAATCAGTGTGTGTGTCTTCAAAACTCATTGCTGCGTACTAGTCCATAACATAGGAGCAGAAGTTGGAATGGCATTTCAATTTATTACAGCTTTGAAGTTATTCAAGATCTAAAATTTCCGATTGGGCTACTTAGCATAATTTAAAATTGCTACAACTTTTCTTTTTAATTCATTAGGTGCGCAATGGCCAACAACTCCCTAGTAGAGGTTGGAATAATATCTGTATCTTTTATAATTTTGAAGATATTTAAGATTGAAAATTCCGAATACTGCTGATTAGCATAGTTTGAATTGCTACAACTTTTGTTTTCGATTCACTACATGCGCAGTAGTCAATAACCCCCTAGTAGAAGTTGAAAAGAGTCATTTCAACTTCATTTCACATTTCAAATGACTTCCTTATGTACAGTATTTTTGAAGTTACTCAAGATTTAAAATTTCAACTGCTGCTAATTAACATTATTTGAATTCCTACAAGTTTTGTTTCCTAAACTCACTAGATGCGCAATGGTAAATAGCCCTCTAGTAGAAGTTGGAATGACATTTCTATGTTTTATACTTTTGAATATACTCAAGATTGAAAATTTCAAATACTGCCAATTAGCATAATTTAAATTGCTACAACTTTTGTTTTAGATTCATTACATACGCAATGGTCAATTACTTCCCTAGTAGAAGTTGAAATGACATCTGTATCTATAATAGTTTTGAAGATATTCAAGATTTAAAATTTCAAATGCTGCTAATTAGCATAATTTAAATTCCCACAAGTTTTGTTTTAAATTCATTAGATGCGAAATCGTCAATCACCCTCTAGTAGAACTGGAATGACATATCTGTCCATTGTACTTTTCAAGATATTCAAGATTGAAAGTTTCAAATGCCCCTAATTTGCATAATTTTAAATATCTTCATTCCTCTGCATAAAAAGACCAGACAAATTTGACGAACTTAAGGCACAAGGAGAAAAGTTTTAAAAGTCCACGTAATGCATGCTGGATATTATGGCCCATACACAAATATATTAATGAACAAAGTAAAAGAAAACATGGAACAAAGAAGACACAAAGCGCATAGAAAGAAATAAAAAGAAGGAAAGTCTGGAAAAAAAACCGAGAAAAACTCAGGCAGGCTACATGAATTTTTCAATTCATATATATATATATATATATATATATATATATATATATATATATATATATATATATATATATATATATATATATATATATATATATATATATATATATATATATATATATATATATATATATATATATGCATGGATACATACATACATTACAAAATTAATAATACAGGCCTGGTGTGTATATATGTATGTGTACGCAGAGACATCGCTGGTTTTGGCCAGTATTGCAAACACATGTAAATGTAAATGTGTAAACGCCATGTATACAGGCATGACATGATGTAGCACACTTGCAGGTGTATGTTTCAATATCATATTCGATCCAGAGTTTAACATTAGTGGAGACAGAATTTTTCCTTCGAGTCATTCCCTCATGAAAGCAAAGTCATGAACTCCAACGGCAAATCACACGCGCACCGATTTATCCATTGATGCGGCACTACTAAGTTCTCTTGTCAATATGACAACGCAGGAAGAACATAATGGTAAACAGTATAAACATGATTTTAAACAAAAATTACTGCGTTTACACGTTAAAACCACCTGCCCAAACATTGAATAAAATATTTCTCTCAAGAACTATATTTTATGTGTTAGTGTTTCTGATTATCGTTAGACGCTGACGTCATCATTTTGTTATGCTTGTCCTGTCTACCATGTTTACTCCCACTAAAACGAAGTTGTTGGGAGTGAATTTTGTAAGATTATAACAGGTTTTTTTTTCTTCAGATTTGAAACTGATATTTATTCAGATAAATGTAAATATAAGTATTTGAGCGCTCACATTTCGATTCACATGGACGAAATGACTGACGGGGCTTGAGGCCATTCTGTATGAGCCACTGATGTACCTCACGCAGAAAATGGCCTCAACAGCCTACAGTCATTCTTCCATATGCCTCGAAATGCGGGAGTTCAATTCTTAAACGAATTTGTAACTTTAGGGTATGGTAAGCCAGCATAGAGAAAAGATCCACAGTTTTGGAATGGAGACGACCCCATTAAACAAAGTCTGGCTAGGGGCCTGACTTAGCAATGTTTTGCTCTTGTTATATTTGACTTTTGGTTGAATCTTTCTTCAGACTTTTTGAACCCGTGCTGTCCAACCATGCCTGTAGGATTCTTTCACCACAAAAGCCAAGATGCCGAAAAAGACCTCCCTCCGCATTTTTGCAAAGATATGCTAAGAAAACTGAGTAAAAAATCTTTTGTCGGTATTTCTTGGCATTTTGCTCAGAAAAACCGACAGAATCCTGTTTGAGTCTGTGATTTTTTCAGTATTCTCCAGCGTCTTGGCCGAGAAATGTCGAGGTATTTTTCCCTCCTCCAAACTTACCTCGGGATTTTTCAGCAAACACATCGAGAAAAACCGAGGCTATCCCCTCCCGCCCACCCTCATCAATCTTACCTTGGTATTTCTCGGCAAAAATGCTGTATAACACTGGTGTAATCTATGATCATTCTTACCTCAAAATTTCTTGGCGTTTTCGCCACGAAGAGCCAATGCAAGGACGTCAAAGAAAACTGCCTCCGCATTTCTTAACACAAAGCTAAAACCAAGAGATAGTATATGTGATAAAATGTGAATGGTTGAGTTAGTTTTCTTTATCCATATGTTCTTAAAAATAGTTTGCAAACTACTGCATATTATTTAAGATGCTAAAAGTACTACACTAGGCGAAAGCACATAGAATAAGTGAACACATCAAAGGAATGCGCACAACAGTGTTATAAACTGTTGGTATATATTTGTAAACAAGAAATGACGAATAACGTCACACCAGTCTATTTTATATTTCCTAATTTAAATTTTGATCTTTGTGTGTCAAAATAGCACAGGAAGATATTTTGCCGAGGAAATAATGAGTAACATTTAGACATAAAATAAATGTTATGGCATGCTTTTACGGTCGAGACATGAAGATGTTACGTATCACTGATTTGCCTGCTGCCTCTGCTGTCCCTGTTAAAGAAAATTCAGATCAATAATAAGCCAAAATATAGGTAGGCGAGAGGGACGTAGAGAAAGAGAGCAAGTTCACAATGGAAAGATGCAGGAAACTTGGCGTTGCGGTTGGAACACAAAAACAGACAGGAAATGGATACTTGCGGTCGTGACATGCGATAATGAGCCTGATAATAATAATCATTTATTAGGAAAACTTCCCCTTTACAGCGGGGGCACCAACGGAACCGGGGAAATTCCATGATGCGTCCAAGATATACCCAAATAATCAGGCATCCTTATTATCAATCAAATAATATTCGTATGTTGAAATAAGTGTAGTAACTATAAAAGTACAAGTAATAATTTATGTCCTCCGCACCAAAACTAGAGACAAACCACTCATTGGGACAAAACTCCAGAAAGCGTAAGGACATGTACATTATACATATTTCATATACAATGCAGAACATATAGCCTCTAGCGTCATTAAGAAAAAGAAATCAGGTATATATGTATACATTGGAACAGGTCTATTTACAAGAGGTACATGTAGAACAATGATACAATCTGTCATTCCGAGAAGTCATTAAGTGACTGTCTCCTGTAATGCCAAGCCTGAACCAAATATGTTTTACATGTTTGATGAAATAATTCACCAATGTCCTGTCCAAGATCATATGCGTGCTCGCCAAAGAACCAACATACCTTATTTTTCAGCGAGGAGGCGGGAAAAACGCTGCCATGCCTGTTTACAATTCTCATTCAGAGAGATGACTTCCAAATTTCTATATGCCTGTAACCTGATATTATTTAGTGCTGGGCAGACAAATAGAAAATGTGATAAATCTTCTCTACTATCTTTACATAAAGGGCATCTTCCGTCTGATAAACCCCATCGTTCCAGATCTTCCCCGACACCCAGTGCGGGCCAAAAATTTTAATCGTGCACCGGCAAAGTTATTTACATTAAAAAGATAACTTTCACCGAAAGAGGACCGTTTAAACATTCGATACCATTTCCTGGGAAAAGTCTAATTTATATGCTTCCAGCGATAATTTTAAAAAGCATCCCAGCCATCCTGGATTCCTTGATTCCAGAGCATGGTCTATGGCTATGTTATTAAAGACCTTCTTAATTTCGTCAACATATGGCCAAATCTTTGCAGGTTTGTCATCATTTCTTTGCCAAAGTGTGTCAAAAATTTACTTACATAGCCTTGTGTCTGGCATCTCAAATTTCATCCTGCAAGAGTATTTTATCCTAATGCGATCCAGAATCAGTTTTAGGGGGAGCCATCCTAGTTCACCAAGGGTTGCCACTGCTGCAGGTAAAGAGTTGACCTGAAGTATTGCTTTGGCTATGGTGTATTAAATGTACTTCAGAGAAGCCTCAGACTCTTTAGTATTGCATAACCACACTGCACCGCCTTTAGAAAGTGCCTATATCGACTTTATTTTTTATGAACTACAGCTGCTAAGCTATGCATGAATGCAAAGGGGTGGCAAGGTGCTACATTTGCATGTTCTGGTCTATGTTATTATAGTTTAAAAAAAAAACTTACTGGCATACTGGGGGATTTTATTTTTCATACTATCATACTGGAAGCCCTCTCATTTTTATGGTATTTCTGCTGGCCATTATTTCGGAACAATCTTATTTTTCTGCACCAGCGTAATGCCCCCTCGCCTCTCGCAGTGCATTTTCTACAAATAAAGCAATAAGGTTTCAAATTTAAAAACTTTTGAACCACAGCAACAAAGGTACCTCCAGTATCAACAATCTTTTCCGCCTGTTTTAATCTTATTGGGGACTGAAATTTCAAATGCTGTCAATTAGTATAATTGGCTGAAATATGTTTTCTCGATACGATCATTAGCAAATCTGTGTGCCTTGAAAATTAATAAAATTTGAAATGATTTAAACTTTTGTTTGGTGACAATGAAATGTACGTTGACCACAGTTTTTTAATTGAAATTGTCCCTTAATCTTTAATAGGTCTGCAGTGGTGAATACTACAATCTCCGAACTGTGCCTAATCAGTACAATTTCGGATTTTAAAACTTGCTTTTTCATTTTATTGGACACACCTGTACCAAAAACCAATCAACTGATGTTGCTATTGACACCCCTGTATGTCTATGATATATATATATTAAGTCAAATCTCAATATATGTATCTTTTATTTTTTCACATAATGTCGGGCAAAAAACTTAAACAAAATGTTTGTAACATACATTTCTGTCCATGTCTGGATTTAAAGTGCAAATTAACTTTCTAAATTTAAACTAAACACAGGAATCACCTTTTGAACAGGTTCAACAATCTTATGATGTATATAGGTGCAGCTTCATGCGGTGGTTCTGACATAATCATCCCAAATTCTGAACTGACTTCTCCATTTGAACCAAGCCATTTAAAGTTCAGAAGTATGTTTAATTAAGATAAAATAAAATTTTGAATCCTTTACTTTTATTTCATTGCGTGCACCTATAACTAACACCTAAAAATTTAAATTGAAGTTGGATTAACACCTTTATCTGTAATAATAATCTAAAATGTATATATAGAGAGATGCCAATAAGTATGTGTGCATAGAAGGTAATATATAACTGTTAATCAGACACTGACTCCATTGAATGTTGCGAATATTCTAAAGGTTAAGTCTTGAATATCTTCACACCTATAACAAAGATCAATGTAATTCCAACTGCTACTTCTGTGTACATGCAGTATTTTGCATCTAGTGAAGGAGATAAACTTGTAGCAGTTAACTTCATCCTAATTAGAGCATTTCACATTTTAAAACTTGAAAACATCAATAGTTAAGACTTAGATATACAAAATCCCAAGGTTGACTTTCACAGTAAAGCCTCTGAATAGAGGGCACCCTTGGGACTGGTAAAAAGTGCCAACTGCAGGGAGGTGCCCACTCAAGAGACGGTATGCCCGTTTAAGTATGTATACGAGTATGTACATGTACAGATAAACATCATTTGTACTTTCATGTACAATTTATACATATTGTGACATTGACATGTATGGCAAGAAAACTTCCCCTTGACGAAAAGTACAGATTTGTACATTATGAGAACAGTTGGTGTTCGCCTGACTGTCGTTACCTCAGGGATCTGGTGAATACATGTGAATCATTAACGCTGCTCCCATATGCCAAAAATATTAAGTCAAATCTTAATATATGTATCTTTTATTTTTTCACATAATGTCGGGCAAAAAACGTAAACAAAATGTTTGTAACATACATTTCTGTCCATGTCTGGATTTAAAGTGCAAATTAACTTTCTAAATTTAAACTAAACACAGGAATCACCTTTTGAACAGGTTCAACAATCTTATGATGTATATAGGTGCAGCTTCATGCGGTGGTTCTGACATAACCATCCCAAATTCTGAACTGACTTCTCCATTTGGAAGCCATACCATAATTTAACAGCAAAACTATATAACAACATGGTTCAGGCCGTCCAAACCTCAACCGGAATGCTGTACAAAATTACTTCGCTATTCCACTGACACAGAGATAGTCAGCTCTCTGTCTGGTGCCTATATACGCTAGCCATCTATTGTGTTATATAAAACCCTGGCCACCAAATTAGAACACTGTCTAGCCAAGAAACTAACCTTGTTGGAAGCCCTAGGAAACCGAGGCCCGACTATCAGTAGTTGTAGTTGTTCCTACAAAATATCACGGGGAGCGATGTGTTAGAAATTACTGTCGAAACCCATCCTATCTTATTTTTTTACGTCAACCACCTGATCCTAAACCTACATGATTGGCTATTTACCAAAGAATGATCTTTGGCTCATGAGATGACCAGAAGCACTAAAAATTGAAACATACAGAAGGTCCTTAGCCAGTATTCCTAGAACTTCGGTGAAAGACATCTGTACTTGAGCCACCAATAAAAACAAGGACTGTTGTCCAAGACTTCATCCTTCATTTCAACACACATGGCATTACCAGTCCAGTCATAATTGAACACAACCTCTCAGGTATGGCTTTGACAATTTTATGGTCGAAGAGAAATAACTGCACGTAAAACATTGAGCTATTTTAACGATAGGTCTATGGTAAAACATTACTGCCTTTGTTCCTTTGTCCCATAAATAATAAAAGTAGGGAAAAACACAAAAACAAGAACTGCCCACATACTAGAGCACACATTAAACAAGGTCTCATCGCACAGGTTACCATGAGAAAAAAAAAGCAGGAATAGCGGTTGCAAAATCTGCAACAGACAGGATGGTTTGCTCTTCAAACAACCAAGAGGCCAAGATTGGGTGCAAGATGGCTTCAGTAAATCTCCACATAATTGATAACAAGCAAAGTGTCAATCACCAAAGTATAAATACTCCCAACGATCACCACAGGGTGTCCTCAGTGGCCTCAGTGAGATCTGAATACACAGCTTTCCAGCCACTGTGCCAGCAGCAGATTTCCTGGGTCCCCAGTTTAAATCATACCTTTCTTGTTTCAAAATGGATAGCCAGTCATACTATATGCATAAATTTAGCATAGTCTTACACTTCCTGGCAACAATGTTTGGCTGAACTTGGCCAGCCTTGCATCTCTCTGATTCCACAACAGGGGTATCACATAGGCGACTTCAAAGAAACTTACTACTTCACAATGACTGAATCTAGTCATACTCATTTAAATCACAGTAACCACTGTACCATTCAAATGTTTGATGCAACAAACTTTCATTCTATACCAACAAGCCCAGATGTTAAGTGGCAGTATCAGTTGAAATTTTGCCTAAGATAACTTCATTCGTCAGCACACTTTGCATGCACTGCTCACAAAACAGTAGCGAGGATAGCTTGTGACTCTTTCCACACCTTGGAACTGAAAGAGTTATTGGAATTTAGGTTACTCTATATCATTGTTTCCTCATGGAGAGGTTCACACTTGCTGCTGAGCCCTGCAGACAGTCATATCACTTTTTGATATCACATATATATATAGAGAGAGAGAGAGAGAGAGAGAGAGAGAGAGAGAGAGAGACAGACAGACAGACAGACAGACACAGAGAGAGAGAGACAGACAGAGACAGACAGAGAGAGATACACAGAGAGAGAGACAGAGAGAGACAGACAGAGAGAGAGAGACAGACAGAGAGAGAGAGAGTGTGTGAGTGTGTGTGTGTGTGTGTGTGTGTGTGTGTGTGTGTGTGTGTGTGTGTCATGGTCGTCAATGTGTATATATACTGATAAATAAGCTGTCCTCTGTTGCCCTGTCTCCAGATTCTGGGTTTGTTTCTCTTTTATCATAATGGCAACCATGTCTGTCTTTTTATTTAAAGGTTTTCTATGTGGTTTTCTATAGGTTTCTATAGGTTTTCTATACTTCTTAATTATTAGCCAAAGAACTAAAAAGCTAGCTGGTAAATGTAATTCATATTACATTTAATATCTTTGTCGGGAATCATTTTCAACATTTTCAAAATTTTTTATCCTTTCATGATTAACTTTGTCTAATTCCGAATGCTGCAGCCTTTGATCACCGTTTATCAGATGAGTCCACAGCAAGATTCCATTCTGTGTTGGCACCCAGATCCTCAAAAAAATTTTCCACAGGCTACTGATTTGCGAATCACTGAAATAGCATGAATCCACAAATTCATTGTTTCACGCTCCATTTTTGCTGTGGTTAACCCACAAAGTTGTCAAAACCGTCATAGTACATTGGAACACTCTTTTGCATTGATGGTATTACCTGTGATAAAGGATTATATTTACTTCTACCCAGAGGTCTAGTGCATGGGCTCTTTGGATTGAGGGCTGGCTCAAACAGCTCTAGGCAGTGAGGTACAATGGATAAAACTACGCTGACATAGGGCATGTGTAAAAGTACCGTGGTTCTTAGCTCTAAAGGCCACCTGTCTTAAAAGTGCGACATTCCTATTAAAGTAATCCATCCTAAAGGCCACTTCTGGGCTGCATTTGGGGTGGTCAAATACGAAGCCTTTCAAAACAGACAGTTACTCACACTATGGAGTACGTTGCCAAGGAAACAAGTTCTGACAGTCTGTGCTAATTCATTTGCATGCAAAATGGTTGCATAACAGTATGGAGGTGGATAACAGTAACCGCTTCTACATGTCCTGGTAGAAGTGGAGATGTATACGTAGGAACGTTCAATTAATTTAGCATAAATTGAATTCCTCATATTTAGTTTTCATGCCATGGGGGTTGCCTATAACACACATATTGAACAGGGTATGGGACGTCTATCTATAATAGGTTTGAGGCCATTTAGATTTAAAATATGGTCCTAACAAGCATAAATTTAGATTTTAACTTTAATTTGTGACTCATTTGATGCACCTACAACACAAAACCATGAATTGATCTTAGAATGGCACCCATATATGTATATATATATATATATATATATATATATATATATATATATATATATATATATATATATATATATATATATATATAGGTCATCTATAAAAGTTTTGAACATATTCAACTTTAAAGTTTTGAAGTGTCCATAATTAGCATAAATTTAATATTCTACAACTGTTGTGCTGTGCCCAATAGATGCACAGCCCACCAAATGTAGCAATAGAACCAACATTCGAGCTTTATATTGAATACTAGGAAGAAGCCAGAAGGAACTTACTGGCTTGGAGCAAGTCTCTTATATACCAGTATGCAAATATATACGGCTAATTAGCATGTACTCAGGGTGTAGTTCACCTAGGATGCACTTCACTTAGGGTGCACTTCGCTCTGGTGTGCAATATGATGTACACTAATTTAAAATGTCATGTCTACTGAAAAGCTCGAAAGATCTGAAATGTAATTCCCAGAATAATGCACTTTGTGTACTAAATAAGTTATCTGCATCATACATGGACCATTATTGCCTGATGTACATCAAGAATCAACACATCACATAAGAGCACACAGCGTGAGGCATCACTGAATGGACACTCAGGGTGAACCACACTGTGTGGCATATTACACCTCGTTAGCATCAACTCTGATGTAAGAGCACACAGGATGAGGCATCCTGAGTGGACACTAAGGGTGAACCACACTGTGTGGCATATTACACCTCGTTAGCATCAACTCTGATGTAAGAGTACACAGGGTGAGGCATCACTGAATGGACACTGAGGGTGAACCACACTGTGTGGCATATTACACCTCGTTAGCATCAACTCTGATGTAAGAGCACACAGGGTGAGGCATCCTGAGTGGACACTAAGGGTGAACCACACTGTGTGGCATATTACACCTCGTTAGCATCAACTCTGATGTAAGAGCACACAGGGTGAGGCATCACTGAATGGACACTCAGGGTGAACCACACTGTGTGGCATATTACACCTCGTTAGCATCAACTCTGATGTAAGAGCACACAGGGTGAGGCATCACTGAATGGACACTCAGGGTGAACCACACTGTGTGGCATATTACACCTCGTTAGCATCAACTCTGATGTAAGAGCACACAGGGTGAGGCATACTGAGTGGACACTCAGGGTGAACCACACTGTGTGGCATATTACATCTCGTTAGCGTCAACTCTGGTGTAAAGAATAAGCTACACACTTCCACATACTCTCATAAATACATGTAGTTGTCTTACATGGCAATGTATAAATTACTCTCTCAGGCTTGATGTGCTTCAGCCAACCATTATTAGCCACCACTAATGAACATGAAATGTGTGTACTACTTTCTCTGGCTTGATGTACTTCAGTCAGTCATAAAAAGTTACAGTTAACAGACATGGAAATGTGTATGACTTTGCGCGACCTGATGTACTTCAGGCAACATAATAGATCACGAAGGATGGGACACTCTGAGTAGACCGCACTGGGTGGAAAACACATCAAGTCAGCAACTTCACACTGAGTTAAGACTCCACAGGATGCCAGATATCTCGTGAGCATACACTCAGGGTGCAGCACATTGGATGAAATATTTTGCAAGATAATGCCAGTTCTTATGTATCCTAAGCAAGCTAGTAACAATGCAAACGGTTATATCTTCCAAATGAAGTGTTTTTTAAGAGACACATGAATTACAACTGATTAAGATTAAAATATGAGGAGCCTGGATCGATGTACTTCAGCACAAGGTCCACAGTTATCTGAAAATTATAAACAAGAGTGCTATGTGAACAGCCCATGCCCATCTGACCTAAACTTGTTCACAAAATCAAAGTTGCAACTGAATAGATCTGTGTTGTGCTTTAGCTGAGTGCATGTGACATTTAAAAGTCTTTGTAAGCTTTGCCTGAAGAAAAATTTATTAAAAATATATGTTGTGCTGGAGCGTGAGAAATTGAGGAATATTTAAAGAGAACTTATAAAAGAGCATTGCCACTTGGTGGAGAAAATGTATGATATTGAACATTCGAATGCCCATTGACTTACATAGTAATCAATAGGAAAGGTGCATTTACCGGTAAGTACACAAATTGAAAAAAAAATGTTGAAAATCAGGACTACGAAGCAGTTCTACATAGTGAAGAACGTTTTACCCGTTCACAAGGAACGTATCCACCAACTTATCGCTTAATCTGAGTGACAGTTCTGGAGAAGAAGTCGAAAATAGACAGATATTCATGAAAAATAGAGAAAAAATGCAGAGCTACCTGCTGAACAAATTAAGAACAAGGAGTCCCCAGGAGTGTTCCCGTGTGATATCAAAGCAATTGGCTGATTGGTTTCGAAGAAGATTTTTAAGATTTACCACAAAAATAAAAATATAAAATCATAAAAAAATCCAAACACCACTGAAGAGTGACCACTTGACCAAACTAGGCAGAGACCCACCCACAGTGCATTGCCAGCAAGCTTCAAGTGAATCTGGCAGACGGTTTCAGAGAAGTAGAAAATGTGAATTAGCTTTAGAATGCTCACTCACGTAAAAAGAAAATCAATAGGAAAGATGTATTTACTGACAAATACACGAATAAAAAATTGTTACAAATCGGGAATCCACAGCACTGCAACGTAGTGAGCAAGTTTATTTTTCCCTTTTTACAGTAATATATCAACGAAGTTTCAGCTTAAGGTGGAAGATCTGAAGCTGGCACCTTTGGATAACATCTAATCACTTTTTCATGGTTTTGCATAGTCTGATACTTAAACTACATGCTCCCAAAAACTCAGATGTGTGAACATAAAATTTATATGAGATAATTGATCTCAAATCTTTTGTTTACAATGGAAAGTTTAAACAGTTCCTGGCACATGGGTTTGTTTACATGGGCATGATAATGAATCATGTCATTGTTTACACAGTAATTAGTCCATGAGCCCTGGAAACCAATTGAGCTATTGACCAGGGTCACTCACAGAAAGCCATTAGCCGTGGAGATAAGAATGGGCCAGTTCAGACTAGTCACTACCATTGTTCTGATTACTTTGAAATTCTCTATTGATGTAAAAACAAATTAGCACAATCCACTTACTGGTCCCCAATTATGGAAAGTCGCATGTGAACCCACACCCAAACAAGCCAAGTGTGGTGTTCCCAACTTAAAAAAAAAGTAGAGAGTTAAGCCACAAAATATACTTTTGTTTGATGACAACATCACAGGGGTAAAGCTACAAGTTTATTTCACACAATAATAATAAACACAATGATAATAAAACACAGGACAGAAGAAATGAGTATGTGTCATATTACAGCCATAAATGCGTAAGAATTGGCAACTTTTTATTTCAATGCGATTTTCTCGGAATTGCTTTTTGCTCAAGCTTTGCAATTTGTATCTCTCCTCACAAACGTACTAATTGCCCCGTCACATTAAAATCAACGGACATTTAAAGAAAAATATCATATCCAGGAACGGTTCCCAGGATTTTTTTTTTCTGGTAACCCCTTCTGTGACTTTTGGAGCAATTTATAGAAGGAAAACGAACAACCTGTCAGATCTAAATTAAAATTTTTATAACTTTTTATTTACGCTATTTCAAGACTAACCATTGAATTCGATCCTGGACATGGATATATATTTCAAATTTCTTCTGATTTCAACAGGGGAAAAAAAAACAATTTTGTGTGACTTCTGCACAAAAAATGTGAAAATCCTACCAAAGTCAGAAAGAATGCTATAAAATCTCAAAAAATTCCAATCAAGCAAAAAATCTCTATGGATACAAATTTATGGATGTGTAGTAAGCGGAAAATATATAGGTTGAATGTACTTGTGAAAAGATTAAATGAGTAATTGCGATCCAAAGTTGCCTGTCTCACTGCCCACTAGCTTCACAGCTTCCACCTTGATTTGACTGACAGTTCAGGAGAAAAAGTCAAAAATAGCGAAAGCAAGTAAAAAAATCATTATTTTTTTTTAATTCAGTGCAATCTAGTGCAAAATATAGGAATTACGAGTCCCTAGGAGTGTTACCGTGTTACCAAAGCAATTGGGTAAGAGGTTTCGCAGAAGAAGGGTTTTTTTAGATTTAACCCCAAAAAAAAAAAAAAAAAAAAAAAAAAATCATAAAATCTGTAAAATCACTGGAGCGAGACTATTTGAAGAAAGCTGACCGAGGTAGATCCCAACCAAGTTTAAAGAGGATCCGGCCACCAGTTTTGGAGAAGTCGACAATGTGAAATTGTCGGCAGCAAAGCTGTTTCCTTAAAGACAATACCAATGTGTTTTGTCTTTAAGGAAACAGCCTTGCTAATTACACCATTCTGTTTGAGGTCAGATTACCCACATCAAGCCTTGCGAGATAGAAATATTGCCAATTAAATATTGAAAATTGCTAGCGTTGCTTGACATGTATATAATGTGTTTACATACACGTAGCCTGCTGATGTAAGAGAGAAGTAAGGGACAACACACACACAAATATATAGATATATATATATATACATATATATATATATATATATATATATATACATATATATATAAGGGACAACACACACACACACACACACATATATATATATATATATATATATATATATATATATATATATATATATATATATATATATATATATATGTATATTTGTGTGTGTGTTGTCGCTTACTTCTCTCTTACATCAGCAGGCTACGTGTATGTAAACACATTATATACATGTCAAGCAACGCTACCAAATTCACAGTAAACTGAGGCCTATGAGTCTTACTAATAAATAAAGGCAAATGGGTCGAGTCGATTGGTCCAATTTTGCATGGGATACAGAGATCCAGTTCCGCGTGATTACTCCGCTGTTAAAAGGGAACAGCAACGGTTTGGTAGTCTTTCATTGATTGGCGATTCTGTGCAAAAGCTTAAATGCCTTCCGCTTTTCACCACATAATAATCCAGAGTCAACCAGAAAAGATTTGCTCACTAATAAATGGGTCGGTGCGTCTACAAAGTAGAATTGGCCACAAGTTGGAATGAAATTATCTCTATCTAATGTATACATTTACGGAAATAAAAAAAATATATGCCCATATAAAAACCGAACAACTTTTGTTCAAATTAAATTTCTTTTGATGTGAAAAAACCACTCGCACAAACGTGGAAATTAGAACGTCATTTTCATCTTTTTTACTTTTATAAATATATGTTTTGAAATGCCTCAAATCAGTAGGTTTTGAAATAAAACTGTCGTTCCGTATTTATCAGTGCACACTGGTTGCTCACGTACAGATAGACGTTTGAGTTGCATGTTTGACTAATACATTTTCAACGATACTAGGATTCCAAGCTTAAAATACCCCCAGGAATAGCTAAATTAAAATGAATCAACTTTTACCCAACATTCAGCGGGTGCACAATGGTCAATAAATGTACATAAAGATAATACAACAGTGCCAGCTTCACAGGAAATGTTATATGTATTGTAATTAGCTTTTTTGAACAGTGTTTCCTATGAGATCACGATCACATCGACGTTAAGCGGCCTTTTTCAAATCATTTTTGTTTATGTATTTCGAGACCTCTCGAAAGAGAAACACTGAATACTCCATCGACTTGCAAGGTGAAATGTTTATAAAATGCATAAACCATGGGTGCGGCCGCTGGGAGCACGAGATATGTCACAGTTGCAACAACCGAATGGTTCACATATGGACACTGTCAATGTGGAGGATAACAGTCTCCGAAAGAGTCGAATAATTGTTGTCACCTTGGTTCGACCTTGGTTTAAACATATTTTATTCAAGCAACAATTGGGAAACAGGGCGAACCCTATATTAATCCCTCTTGTACATATGAAAGCATAGAAATCAAAAGACATTACACACCAGGTATTACCAAGACCAAGTAGAAGTTAACATCACACTACAATACATATAGATGGCAAAATACCGAAACAAAATATTAAGGATGTAACCAAGACAGACTCAGACTCAGACTCAGACTCACATATCTTTTATTTGACTGAATATACATGTACATTATTTCAGTAACATATATAGCCAGGAGACCCTCATTAAGGCCACAACAGCCGCTATCATAAGGGCCACCTAAAAATGCTATAGATATACAAAAATTGTACTTAGAATACAAGGTTTTAAACAGAGATGTAAGTATCTTACCCAGTAAGTAGGGAAAAATTATGTCTTACATATTAGCAAAAGCAAAAGCAAACAGCACGCCACGTAGAGACAGTAGATGGGATACTGGCTTATTAAGTGATATGATGTTATTGTTATATACAAGGTTGAACTTGAAGCAGAGTTCCATTAGGTTGAAATCATCAGAAGCCATATACTGTATAGTTGTAGATCATTAAGTTACTGCCTCGAGCCTTCCTGTGGCTTTTATATACTGATGTACAGCTAAAAATATAATTTCGTTTTCGTTGCCATTGCACTGTTTGGAGCCATATAGAACTGTTCGCACGGTAAAAGATGCAATAGGTAGGACCTTCCTTTGTAAAATATCCCTCGGTACACTATACATGTTACATTCACAAAAATAGTGAAAAGCGTCTTCATTTGTGTTGCCACAGGAACACTCGGGGGAGTCAACGAGTCCTCTCTTAAAAAGATCACTTTTCAAGTTACTACATTTCATACGAAGGCGTGCGTGTGCAATTGCTAATCTTCTATCTCCAATATGAAAAAGTTTGCTAATTTTATTTGCTTTAGAATTCCGTTTGAGCTCAGATTTAATCTCGTCAAGACTTACAGCTCTCCTAGTATCAGTAGGTAATTCATTCCATTGCTTAATAACAGAAGGAAAAAAGGAAAGCCTAAAATATTCGTTTTTTGCCGGAATTTCGGGAAACGTGTAACGTGACCGAACTCGTTGACTAACCGGATCTGGTACAATGTTCCTTAAATATTGTGGACTGTCACCATGTACTATTTTGTAAAAATATATCAGCTTTGCATTTTTCCGTCTTTCGGATAATTTTTCCCACCCTACTTCATCATATATTAAATCATGGACTGTACCTTTTGTAGCACCTGATACAATACGTGCTGCATCTTGCTGAATCCAGCTGCTCGGATTGAGTTGCTGTTCAGCTATCCCACGCAATTGACCCATACTCCATAGTTTGTCTTATAAAACTAAAATAAAACATTTCTGAATATTTTCTACTTAAACGATATTGTAGATATTTTATTATATTTACCATTTTTATACTTTTGGTGACTAGGCTATTGATATGACTTGACCAAGCTAAATCTGATCTGACAATTAGACCTAAATGTTCATACAGTTACATTTTCCACAATTTCATTTCAACCAAATCAGGGTAATCCAAGGGTATCCGCTTTTTAGATATTATGGTAGGACCTTATAAGCTCTTCTGCTGTCCCTCTCCGGGACAGCATAAGAGCTTATAGGGACAGTAACCGAATCAATATTGAAGAATCGAGAATTTATGTTTACAAAGATTTTCTTATTTGCAACTCTTTATTCCTCATCTCAGTGTTGAAACATAGTCGCCACATTCCACAGATATATATCTTAAACCCGCGGCTATAGTTTCGAAATTGCAAAGGGTCAAAAGTGGGAAAAAATACATATTGACTGTTGCATGCATGTATAAAAGATTAAAAGAAAAATATAGCCTAATGTCTTGACAGGAAGGTCGTTCGTACGATTCGGAATTTTGTTGCCTTTATACATGAAAGAGCTAGGATGCTGGTAACCAGAGCAAAACAAGAGAGGGTCGTTGCTCAGCTGATGCGTTAACCAATCCGTAGAACCCACAGTGCGTCAGACACATTTAAATAAAATAGTAACATACATTCCTCTAAAATTTGCTAACTAAAAAGACAGAAGACGTTCTTGTGGATATCTGTATAAAGGGACCCAAGTTCCACAAGAAGTTGATACGCAGTAACCACAGAAAATGACACGTACAACGTTGTTAGTGTTATATTCATGGATAATTTAACATGTTCACTTTAAGTGTTGGGATTTTTATCCCCATGCCATAAACTTCTTTCGAGTCATCGCGTTACCTGAAAGGCCAAGCATTTGTCATATTCATGAATCATTTGTTAAAATCCATGCAGTTGATATTTTTGGGCACTGGTCGAGACAATTTCAACTTACCTAAATCTACCTGGGTAAAGCTGGGTCAATTTAGGTAGATGTTTACAATGAAAAAAATCCTTGTGTTGCCCTTATGGCAAGGTCGCCCATATTTATTGTTGCTGGAAATAGACGTGGATAATCAAAGTAACAAATAGCATTTAAATTATTTATAATACTTTGATAACAAATTGTGAAAGACTTTTACACAAAAATTATGTGGTTTAGGGTCAATTTCCGCCTGCGCTAATTGAGTTTTACAATAAACTTTAAAAACACATAAAAACCTTGTGTTGTCCTGAGAAAAATGTCGCCCTTTTATTAAGTCTGTGTGCCAACACAGACATACTGTTTTTCTAGGAATTTTTTATTATGTCTGTGTGCCAACACAGATATATTGTTTTCCTAGGGATTCTTTATTTCTTTCTTTCTTGCTTTCTTTCTTTCTTTCTTTCTTGCTTTCTTTCGTTCTTGCTTTCTTTCTTTCTTTCTTTCTTTCTTTCTTTCGGTCTTCTTTAGTTCGAAGGTCAAAGTCAATTGGACCTTTAGAATTTTCGACTAGCAAGAAATACGTCAATTTTTATACAATTTTGATCAAGTTGGACTCCAATTGTAGCCTTTGTGACACTGCACATCTTTGTAATTTTCATGTGACCTCTAAAGGTCAAAGTTAGAGGTCATTTGGACCATTCAATTTTTCATCTAGCCATAACTTGGTCAATTTTTATCCAATTTTGATCATGATGGGCTCAAATTGTAGGTATTGTAACACTGCACATTTTTGTAGTATACATGTGACCTCTAAAATTCGAAGGTCAAGGTCAATTGGACCTTTAAAATTTTCGACTAGCAAGAAATAGGTCAATTTTTATCCAATTTTGATCATGTTGGACTCAAATTGTAGCTATTGTGACACTGTACATCTTTGTAATTTACATATGACCTCTAAAGGTCAAAGTTAGAGGTCATTTGGACCTTTCAATTTTTCATCTGGCCATAACTTGGTCAATTTGTATCCAATTTTGATCATTTGGGCTCAAATTGTAGGTATTGTAACACTGCACATTTTCGTCATCTACATTGGACCTCCAAAGTTCAAAGATTTAGGTCATTTGGACCTTTGAAATTTTCATCTAGCCATAACTGGGTCAATTTTTATCCAACTTTGATCTGGTTGGGCTCAAATTGTAGCTATTGTAACACTGCACATTTTTGTCACTTACATGTGACCTCTAAAGGTCGAAAGTCGAGGTCATTTAGACCTTTGAAATTTAAATCCACTCATAACCTAGCCAATTTCCATCCAATTCTAATAATTTGTACTCAAATGGTAGGTATTGCAACACCGCACATTTTTGTGACTAACATATAAGCTTTAGAGGTCAAAGGTCAAGGTCATTCAGCCCTTTGAAAGTTTCATCTAGCCATAATTTGGTCAGTTTTCATTTGATTTGGTTCGTGTTGGTCTTAAGTTGTAGGTATTGTATCACTGTATATGATGTTCGTAATTTACACGTGACTTCTGGGGGGCAAAGATTAAGTTAATTTGGACATTAACATTTCCGTCTAGCCATAAGCTTAATGGAATGTGAACTACCAAAGAATCAAAGTTGTAGCATTCAACGTTTACAAATTTTGAAGGCACACAGGCAGATTTGCTTTGAAGCAAATCTTCTTTTCTAGGGTTTTTTTTTGTTTTTTTGTTTTTTTTGTTTTTTGTTTTTTTTTTTTTGTTTGTTTTTTGCTTGTTTGTTTCTTTCTTTCTTTCTTACCCGTTTCTAGCTTCTTTAACTTTACAATTGAACGTTCGCGTAGGCCTGGGTGTATATATATTAGACTGTGGTTTTTACGTGTTGATATACTATCTGGGTGAGCATTGGTGGAGTTTTAAATTGAAAATTCCCTCTGTTCCCTTCAGGCAGAGTGATAGAATGCACAACGAATGCCTAGAGGTAGTGGTTAACTGGATTTACGGAACCTTTTTTAATCTGGTGTGCACTCGTCACAGTTTGATTAGTGTTATGTTGGATTGATGGGTGAAAATAACTTCTATTTTGAAAGTACGAATGCATATTCCTATGGAATAATTAGTGATTCAGATTGTTTTATTGTACTTCAGTGAACCACAGACTCTTTGTACATAATATGAATACAGACAATAAAGTTGACATAATAATATGTGTGAGAGAGACAGAGATATGAGTACATTCGTTTTTCCAACCTTATTATGAGGTTGAGAACTGTTTGCGTACAAAAAAAAATTATATATGTAAGCTGCCAGTTCAATCAGAATTATAACATTTTGTACACTCATCAATGCATTAAACGTTTCATATGAAGGATATTAAAAAGACTTTTTGGTAAGAATTTCAGCCTTAAAGATTAATATAAATTACAAATCATCACTACGTAATCCTCATCTTCTTTCATACTCATACCATGTTTTAAACAAAATTCATATAAACGATCCTGAGCTTCTTAACTTTGTCTACGACAGATCTCTGTTTTTAAATCATGAGTAGAACACCTAAATCGTGCTGAAGCGATCCTGTGTCTTTCACATATTGCACAATCTAAATAATTTTCTCTGTCTACTTTTTTAAAACCACAATAAGTACGTAGCTTGTCAGAATTTACTATACTTGTATACCATTCTTGTAATTTTATATCTGATAGTTTACTTTTAAACTCATTTATAAAAAATATTTTCATCACCGACAGATTGATTAATCCAGACATGGCCAAATGCCCTAGCACATATTGTTGACTTTGCTTCGGTTACCCAATTAACTCTTCCGGCATCATCGAAACTCTTCAACATATAACAATTTTAGGGTTACGATCTTCTGACGTCTTAAGTTTCGGTTTAAATTGCTTAACATATTTTGTCATATATATGACACATAATGGTAATCTGCCACATTCTACAAGCAATGCATAGTTTGTAGTTTGGGACGGTAATTTTAGAATAAATCTACAATCTTTTCTTTGAACTTTTTCCATACTATCATATTACTTAAATCCCCACATCTCGGCACTATTTTATCAAACAAGTTCAAAGCTAAATCTATTGGTAAACCATTGCATTTAAAATAAAGTGTCTTTATTAATGCAACAGATTTCTGTGCTTGGTCAGCTGGTGTATTTATTGCTTTGGTCCATTTTAGTCTTGAAGAATATATTATACCCAAGCATTTATAATATGACACTGTATCCATTTTCTGCGCATTTAATTTCTATTTTTCATCCATCCGTACCGGTCCTCCTCTTCTAAACACAATCATATTTGATTTTGAAATGTTTACACTCAGACTAAATTTTAAACAGAATTTGTTCAAAGCATTTAACATTTTTTGCAATCTGCCTACAGTATCGTTTAATAAAGATAAATCATCTGCATATAAAAGTAACCCAATACTGTCAATATTTGTTAAAATGAATATGCCTTCATATCCTTCGCTTTTACACAAATATGTCAGCTCGTAAACATAATTAGGAACAAAAAAGGACTAATCATGCAGCCCTGCCTGATTTCCAGGATGCAACCGTAAAAATCTGCCAAACCTTCCGGGGTGCGAACACGTGACTTCCGCCTGCCATACATGGATTGTAATATTTTCAAAAATTTTTCAATTAATTCCACTTTTAATTAGTTGAAACCATAAATGACCATGTGTTATGCTGTCAAAGGCTTTTGAAAACTCGATAAAAGCACAGACAAAGCGCCCTTTCCATTTTGACAAATATTTATCACACGTGGCATACAAAGTAAAAATATTATCAACAGTTCTTCTTCCTGTTCAAAATGCACATTGCCTTCATTCTAACCTTTTCTCATTGTCTGCCTATTTTATAAATCTGTTCCCCACAAATTTCAATGAATATTTTTCCCACAGTGCATGACAAAGATATACCCCTATAATTATTCTCCTCATGTTTTGAACCCCTGTATTTAACAGAGGCCTATTGATTGCCTCACACCATGCATCAGGGAAAAATTCATAACTTAAAATACAGTTAAACAGAGCATGTAGGGGAGGAACAATCATCTTTACTATCTTTGAATATTTCATATACAAGCCTTTTTGTTTCATGAACTAGATATGACATTTCTAATTTCTTCCATCGTAATAATATTGTTTAAACACTGTGAGGCGTTTTGGTTGCACTCTTCACGATAAGAATTATGACTATTTAGAAACTGAGCAATATGATCTTGAAATTCTTCTTCAAACTGTCCATCCGCATTCAAAAGTCTCTTAGAATAACTGAACCAGCTTTCACAGGATATATAATTATCATGTTTTCTACTTCTTCTGAACTGCTTTATGAATTTCCACAACTCATTTTTTTTCTGACAAACACTCTCGACATTTTCAGTTAACTGATTTTCATAGTTTTCTTTTATCTTTGAGTAATTTCTAAAAATACTTTTCTGTCTCTAAATTCTATGTTTATTCATATTGTTCTCTATTCTTACGAAAATTCTGTACCTGTTTTTCCTGGTCTTTGCTCCAGTAGATCCCTTGTCCCACCATTTTGGGTATTCATGATTATAATTTCTGGTACCATTCACACATTTAGCAAGTACTTCCATGTCACGTCCTACCTTTTGGAAACACTCCACGAAGTTTGATACTGCACCATTAATCTTGTTTAAAGATAGCAGAGTGTAAAATGTGTCCCAATTATGATCTATCGACTTTTCCAAAAAACTTCCTCTTTATTAGAATCCCATCTTTATACTATTGGTTGGTGTAATGTCACCCCATCATACATATCAACCTTACATTTCAAGATGCAGTGGAGTGGCAGATGATCAGAGTTACACTCGTATGTTAAAAAACTTCAAAGTCTCTAATCTGTGGGAATAAACTAGAACAAGAGGGCGGTGTGAACAGCCCGTGCCTCAGCTGATCTTGACATTCATCACACTTGCAGCTCTATGAACTTCGGAAAGGATCAAGGACACCATGTTCTGAGTAAGTCTGACCTTTATAGAAGAACACTTACATGTGCAACATCAAAGTTCAAGTAGTTCTCAAGTTATAATGAAGAGTACAATTCATGTATGTTGCACTGTGACCCCAAAAACGAGGTCAAGGTCATTCATGTACTGTCTCAGCATGACCTTCATGTAGAATAATTAACATGTGTAGCTAGCTCAAAACAGATCTCAAGTTATCAAGTAAACAGTAAATTTCGTGTCAGTTGTCCTGTGAATTAGCATTAGGATGCCCATTGACTTGCATAGTAATCAATAGGAAAGCTGCACTGAACGATAAGTACCCGAATTGAAAATCCTTGAAAATTAGAAATCCAAAGCAGTGCCACCTAGTAAACAACTGTATGACCCTTACACAACAACATTTCCATCACATTTCAGCTTAATCTGAGGGACGCTTCTGAGAACAAGTGAAAAATAGCAAACCATACAAAAAGTTCATCAAAAAATTGCAGCGCCACCTGGTGAACAAATTGGGAACTAGGTGTCCCCGGGAGTGTCTATGTACGATATCAAAGCAATTGGGTGAGCGTTTTCAGAGGAGAAGAATTTTGAAGGTTTGCCCCAAAAAAGAAGATAAAAATTCTTAAAAAATCCAAAAATCAATAGAGCGTGACCATTTGACCTCACTTGATACAGATCCACCCAAGGCATATCCCCACCAAGTTTGAAGTAAATCTGGTCAATATTATTAAAGTTATGACCATTACAAGAAATTCCCATGTTAAACTTTCCTACTAAAGCTTTTGTAGAGATTTTTGAAAAAAAAGTCATAAAAAAATCCAAAATTCATTGGAACATGACCATTGGAACAAACCTGGTAGACACCCACCCAAGGTAAACTGCCACCAAGTTTGAAGTAAATCTGGATGACGGTTTTGGAGAAGATGTCGAAAATGTAAATTAGCATTAGAATGCCCATTGACTAACATGGTAATCAATAGGAAAAGTGCATTTACCGCAAAGGAGCCGAATTGAAAAAATCATTTAAAATCAGAAATCTGCAGCATTCCCACATAGTGAACAACTTTGTTTGGCCCTTCCATAAGGAACATATTCACCACGTGTCAGCTTAATCTGAGTGACGGTTCTGGAGAAAAGTCGAAAATAGTTATAACACACAAAAATTCATAAAAAATTAGAAAAAAACTGCAGCGCCACCTGGTGAACAAATTAATAACAAGGAGTCCCTAGGTGTCTTCCTGAGTGATATCAAAGCAATTGGGTAAGCAGTTTCGGAAAAAAAGATTTTTTAAGATTTGTCAAAAAAAAAACAAAAAAATTTATAAAAAATCCAAAAATCGCTGGAGCATGACCATTTGAACAAAACTGGTAGAAATCCACCCAAGGTACACTGCCACCAAGTTTGAAGTTAATCTGGATGACGGTTTTGGAGAAGTCGAGATTGTGATTTAGCATTAGAATGCCCATTGACTTCCATAGTAATCAATAGGAAAGCTGCTTTGACCGACAAGTACCAGAATTGAAAAAATCGTTAAAAGTCAGGAATCCGCAGCATTCCCACATAGTGAACAACTTTGTTTGACCCTTCTACAAGGAACATATCCACTATGTTTCAGCTTAATCTGAGTGACGGTTCTGCAGAAGAAGTTGAAAATAGCTATAACACACAAAAATTCATAAAAAATTAGGAAAAAGATTGCAGCGCCACCTGGTGAACAAATTAAGAACAAGGAGTCCCAGGGAGTGTTCCTGTGTGATATCAAAGCAATTGGTTGCGGTTTCGGAGAAGAAGATTTTTTAAGATTTACCCAAAAAAAGAACAAAAAAAATCATTAAAAATCCAAAAATCACTGGACCATGACCATTTGTACAAACTTGGTAGAGATCCACCCAAGGCACATCTCCACCAGGTTTGAAGTGAATCTGGCAGACGGTTTTTGAGAAGAAGTCGAAAATGTGAATTGTGGACGACGGACGGACGACGGACCCTCAAAAAACCTCAGCTGACTGACAAGTCAGCTGAGGTAGAAAAAAAAACTATTATATTATCCATGACAATACACCCTTTTGGAGTGAAACATATATAGTTACCATTTTTATCTCTCTCTGAACGACTATTTAGAATGTGTACATCAAAAGATTTATACAAACTTAGGAGTGCTTTACCAAATTGGTTGAACCCTCCGTAGAAATAAAAGTGCAAACCAAAACTAGAAAAGAAGATTTGCTTCAAAGCAAATCTGTCTGTGTGACTTCAAAAGTTGTCAATATTAAATGGTACAACTTTTGTGCTTTGGTACTTCATATTCCACTAAGCTTATGGCTGGATGCAAATCTCTAAATCCAAATGACCTTGACCTTTGACCTTTACAGCTCACAGGCAAATGGCACAGTGTTACAATGCCAACAGTTTCAGCCCAACATAAACAAAATCGAATGAAAATTGACCAAGTTGTGGTAAGATTGAACCTTTTAAAGGGCCAAATGACCTTGACTTTTGCCCTTTTGAGGTTACATGTTCTTATAAAAATGTGCAGCGTTGCAATACCTATGGAAATTGGCCAAGTTATGAGTGGTTGAAACTTTCAAAGGTCCAAATGACCTTGACATTTGGAGGCCACATGTAATTTTCAAAAATGTGCAGTGTTACAATAGCTACAATTTGAGCCCAACATGATCAAAATTGGATAAAAATTGACAAAGTTATGGCTAGATGAAAAATAGAAAGGTCCAAATGACCTCGACCTTCGACCTTTAGAGGTCACATGTAAGTGACAAAAATGTGCAGTGTTACAATAGCTACAAATTGAGCCCAACCAGATCAAAGTTGGATAAAAATTGACCGAGTTATGGCTAGATGAAAATTTCAAAGGTCCAAATGACCTTAATCTTTGAACTGGTCCTAGAAGAATACCACCATCGAAAGTGGCCTTTGACCTGGAGATGACCTCTACCTGAAGTGAACCATGACCTCAAAAATGACATTTTGGTCTAAAATTTACCTTTAACCTCAACATGACCTTTGACCTTGACATGACCTTGACATTTGAGATGACCTTTGCCTTGCAGTGATCGAACTCCTATACACTCCAAACCACATCGACTCTAGTATGTAAGATATTGAAGATTTAAATCTTTAATTAGCCCTCATTTGCATAGTTATGAAAAGCATGACCTCTCATTATAAAAAGGCGAGACTTCATCTATAGAAGTATAATCGTACCAAGTTTGGAGTTTCTACGTGTAATAGTTTTCAAATGAAATATCGGACAAATTTGTCGGTAAAGAAGAAAGAAAGAAAGAAAGAAAGAAAGAAAGAAAGAAAGAAAGAAAGAAAGAAAGAAAGAAAGAAAGAAAGAAAGAAAGAAAGAAAGAAAGAAAGAAAGAAAGAAAGAAAGAAAGAAAGAAAGTCTGTGTTGGCAAACAGACATAAATACATCACATTCCAGATGATAGAAATGTTTACACAATTTAAGAATAATGAATAATTCTGAATCATAAATAATTCTACGTATACCCTCACGGACTCTTTTATTTTTATGTACCCCTATTCCTCCTGGGTTTCTTCCTCTGTCCCAGTTTAGGTGAATGAATTCCGTAAAATATAAAGTTCGGTAATAGTTCATAGAATTCTTCATTTGTTGTCACCCATGATTCACAAAGTGAAATAATGTCAGATTTGTATAAACAGTTTTTGAAACTTACAGCATCCAAGGAAAGTGCACATCTCAAAACACGCATGTTCGAAGTTAGGAGTTTTAGTCCATCAATAATATAAAAATTGGTTCGTCTTTGGCCCTTTAACTCTTTTCCGGATCTAATTTCTTAATATCCTCTGTTTCCGGATTGTACACAAAAAGTTTATCGGCCAACAATCAAGTTGTCATATCTCAAGTATATACGAATGTTCTTGTTCTCTTCTTTAGATTTCTCCCTTTCCGAGATCAAGTGGGGAACTAATTTGCGTCTGAAATCCCTGCCATGGAATAATCAAGAACAACCATTGAGTGAAAATGTTATTATTTTATATAATTTTCTGACCTGTGAAAGCATGACAATCGTTTCTAACTTGAATATCTTGGTATACGACAGGTTTTTTTTTTATGACGGAGAAACAAAAACTATCTAAAACGCAAAGAGAGCAATTTACATGATAAAAAGATGAACTGTATGTAACAAAAACATGATGGTAAATGTTTTGTGCCACCTGTATCAGATATGATTCGGCACTGCGGCAAATAAGCGGAGTGTCACATTATTATTATTATTATTATTATTATTATTATTATTATTATTATTATTATTATTATTATTATTATTATTATTATTATTATTATTACTATTACTATTACTATTACTATTACCATTATCATTATCATTATTATTATTATTATTATTATTATTATTATTATTATTATTATTATTATTATTATTATTATTAAAGTAATCACTGTGCATCTAATGAATACAGAATAACAGGTTTTATTTAAAAAATACTGATTTCAGGCATTTCAAACTATTATATTTTTAAAAGTAAAAACAGATGAAAATGACGATCTTATTCCCATGTTTATGCGAGTGGCCTTTTCATATCAAAAGAAATTTGAACAAACGTTGTTGCGTTTTTGTCACCCCTGAAAGTTATGTGGAGTTCACTTGAAAACTTTGGGCGCATCGCGGACTCAAGCGAAATGTTTACATAAGTGATTGCACGAGCTCAGTACCCCTTGGTCACCACTGCCAAACACCCGACTCCAAAACTCTCTCCACCAAAACAGGGACAAGGAATAAGTAATGGCTTATCGCTGTCGTGTCAGTTCAGAGGAGCTGCATGTGGCAGTAGTTGCTACTTTGTTAATAAACACCATTTCGCGGTACCGTGTGGCAGTAGTTGCTACTTTGTTAATAAACACCATTTCGCGGTACCGTGACAAACTGCAAAAGAAAAGCGTGACCATTTTTGTCGTCTGAAATGTTTTCTTTGATACAGTGTTGTAAAGGGTCGATTGTTCAGGTTACATGACAGTTGATTCTTCCTATTAGGATCACCTAATGTTGAGTTACCAGCGTATCAATAGACTGAAAAAAGCAGACTTTATAGGGAGTGGCTATAATAGCGTAATTTGTCAGCAAAAAGGAACACACACACACAAAAAACGGGACTGTAAATTGGTGGTCTTCATTATTGACTTTAAAATAGCTAGTCTTTTAACAGAGACGGTCTTAAAAATTGGATTCTTCTCTACTTCTCATGCCTTCATATCCGAGGTGAGTGATCACTCCCCCAAAACTCATTTCTAAACTGCAGAGTTGCTTGCGACTGTTCAGAACAGCCTAAATACATAGGTAAGTATAGGTTAGACGCCGAGTAGAGTTTTCCAATTGAATTAGAAGACGAGCGCGCAGCGCGAGTCTTCTAATTCAATTGGAAAACTCTACGAGGCGTCTGACATACTTATACTCCAAAAGATGGGTATTATAAAAGTATTTCCTACTTGAAACAAAGTTAAAAGACTTGATTTCGAAGAGAAAAGCGACAAGTAAGAGTACATAATGTAACGACCTTTGACACTTGACCTGTCACGCTCCCTGACCCTATTCAATGTTGGTCAACAATAGATACGCTGGAATAAATATTATGTTAAATCAGTGAAGAAACGACTCAGCTGTTTAGCGTAATGGACAGCACGCTCAGCCGTGGATCACACAATTCCTGGTTCGAGCCCTACCAGGGACAAAATATTTTTTTCATTAAAAAGTGTAGACAAAAATTGTCGAAGTTCCATTGCAAAGTCCCGTCATGAGGTCACTTGCACTTCAGCGGATCTAATTCAATTAGACTCATAGGAGGAGAGGAGCTCTATGAAAATTAGACTCCGCTGAAAACAATAGAAATTGGGCGCTGAGGAGTATAATACAGGAATGGAACAGCTCGCCCTAAAGCACACCTTCCACCATTTTTAGTGAGTGATTTACACCTGCCCAGTGATGCTACAATGTGAAAGCCTGCACTCGTCACTATGGAATATCCTGGGGTGGGCTGATGCAAGAACACTTACGGTGGCTTTCCTAAGTTGTGCAATAGCAATGACGCAAGAGTAAGTTCTATACCCCCAGCTGTTACAGTTTCATTTGCATGCAAAGGTCCTTTGGAAATTTGAGCATTTGATTTCATTCAATTGTTGCCAGCGAGAAAATGTCCTGTTTTGCTTCCTTCTTTTTTTGTGTAAATAAATATACGACGTGACATGAAGGCGCCCAGCCGGACAGATTGATGGCATGGAAATTCTATTCGGGATTCCACTGTAAATATTTGGGAGTGTTTAATAACTATCACAAGTGCCCCAAATGTCTTTCAACTTACCCCCCACCCACCCACCCTTTCTCCTGTGAGTGTAACAGAAGGGATACCCACAGAAACCTTATTGTGAAGAACTTTGCAAGCGGATTAGACAAACGCTTACATTCGATTCGGCAGAAATTTGATACAAAAAGTATTTTATCAGTCGACATTCCTTTTATATATGACCGTATTTCAGTCACTCAGACATAAACACCACTCATTTGCGGAAGGCACTTGCACACACACCATGAGCATGACTCACTGTTGTGCAAAAAGCTTGGTCCGGTTCCCAAGCAAATGTAACATGTTGATTGGATGACTCACTCGTCACATGACACAACCAGAGGCTATTAACTGCAGACTTGGAATTCCCAATGGCCATGCGCCAGTATCACATTTAAGTTTCCTTTTCTGTCTCTAAAAACGGCTTTATATATATATATATATATATATATATATATATATATATATATATATATATATCTAAAAACGGCTTTATATATATATATATATATATATATATATATATATATATGTATATATATATATATATATATATATATATATGTATGTATATACATATATATATAAAGCCGTTTTTAGAGTTCATAGGCTATATATATATATATATATATATATATATATATATGGCCTATGATCCTGTCATGTGGAAACCAGAAATTGTTCATTTATGCATAAACAAACCTCAACTGAAGCCAGGAGAAACAGAGTTACTCTCAAGAGTATAATAGGTCTCTCTGCTGTCTACATTTATTATTACCATGGATGTAGCTTCCTGTTGTAACCATCTCAAAATAATATGACGCACGCGCGTGAGAAGTCGTTTAATTTTTCCATGCATGCCAAACTACATTGGGGATGGTACACCACATAAAATGAAAACACAGGTTTATCAATACAGTTTTCCAAGTATTTATTTTTATCTTTCATACATCCATAGACAACACCTCAGTTTACAAGCATCAATTCATCAACATTTAATACATGAAACCAAACTGGTGATCATGCATACATCTTCTGCAGTTTGCAGGTGAATAATTGTTGTACAGAAATACCATACAGAGACAGAATCAGGGAGAATGAATGAAATGTGCTCTTCACACATCTGACAGCCTTGCTTTCTGATGAAAAACTGCATACACCCAGTCATCACCAGTATTGGTAACCTGGGCATTTTAGTTTTTCATGTCCTTTTCTGCCCCCATCGATTTTTTAACCAAAATTGAATCACCCCTCGTAGGTCACAGCATGCAACATACTGGAACGTTTTTGTTTATTTGGATGCAAAAAATGTAAATATCACCTATCACAGGCCTGGCGTAATTAGGTCTGTATGCCAACACAGGCATTTTTCCTTTTGTCAGAGTTCTTTCTTTTTTCTTTACTACCAAATTTTGTTCACCAGTTTTCTCGAACACTATCACACACAAACTTCATAATTGGCATGATTATAATTCTATACATGAATTTGTGCCTTTAAGGGGTTAGAACACTTTACAACAATAAAATTAGAAAATGCTATTTTTTTGTTGAATATTACTGTGTATTCTACAATTTCCATTTCAACCCATAAAAGCTATATATTTTATGAAAGACATCTTGATAAATGTAAAACCAGCAACAGAACTTTTGTAGCTATTCATTCATTAAATCTTCCTTGGTTTTTAATTTGAAATTAAAATGTTCATATATATATATATATATATATATATATATATATATATATATATATATATATATATATATATATGTATATATATATGTATATATATATACATATATATATACATATATATATATGTATATATATATATACATATATATATATATATATATATATATATATATATATATATATATATATATATATATATATATATATATATATAGTCTATCACAAAAATAAAGCTCGAACACATTTCCAGATAAACATCTGGTTTTGGTCAAACTAGGCAGAGCATATTGTTGGCAGCAAAACAGTAGTTGATATTTTTCACAAGGGTTCCAGGTCACATTTTAAAGCTGTTTAAATTTTACTCAATTTTTTTCAAATTTCAATAAAAAAATTTCATCTATAAAAAACTTACCAAATCTCTTTTTCAAAAATCTGCGATACAGTATTTTGAACACAGGTGCTAGCTTTAATTTGAAAGTACAAGCTTATATGTAAATTTTTGAAAATGCTATCTTTTACTCTATGTAAATTTTACAAATTTTAATTAGAATTAAATTGAAATAATTATAATGGTTAAATCTGAAATTCAACAGTTAATTTTAATTAAGAAAAATATTTTCTTTCAGAAAATATGCTTTTGATGGTCTTGCGTGAAAAACTAATAAAATAATTACATATTTCTGCATGAAAGTCACAAAGTGTACTACCCCCTTAAATAAAAAGGAGAAAATAAGTTGAAGATCGTACAAATAAGAGGCATATTTAATCTTGAATTTCTCCAAAACTATTATAGTCATTGGGAACCAGTCCACCTTCAGCTCATAGGTTTGTAATACTGCACATTTTTGTAATACACTTGACCTCTACAGGTCAAAAATCAAGGTCATTTTGGCATTTGAAATTTTCTTCTAGCCATAACTTGGTTAATTTGTGTCCAATTTTGATCATGTTGGGCTCAAATTCACACTTTAATAATTTGCATGTGACCTCTCAAGGTCAAATGTCAAGGTCATTTGGATCTTTGAAATTTTTATGCAGTAAATTTTCATCCAATTTTAACCATTTTGGACCCAAACTGTAGGTATTTTAAAACTGCATATTTTTAAAATTGACATGTAACCTCTAAAGGTCAAAGGTCGAGGTCATTTTGACCTTTGAATATTCATCTGGCCATTTCTGTAATTTTTGAAGGTACACAGATTTTCTTTGAACCAAATCTTTTCTAGTCTTCACTACCGTAATTACATATGTGCCAAAATACACACATCAGCACTGGGAATTTAATAACCTGACACCTCAGCTTGGATCATTATTTGATGACAAAGCAAACTGGCACAAATACTGTGTTCAGAGTTCAACTTGCACAAAATCTTAACACCCAGTTCAGTCAAACAACAACAACTGAACATGTAAGCAGATTGATAGTAAACAATTTACTTTACTTTTGAGCAATAATATGGTGACATCACTTTTGAGTATTTGGTGAAGATCAATGAAATCATGACACTTCAGAATTCACATCATGTGCAAACTTTTTTTTTCCACCACAAACCATGTCATGTCAAGAGAGAAAGTTTTGGCCACTTTGCCAAGCTAATATCTCACAGCTCAAATGCAAACTACAGCATGTACATCACTGGGGGCAAAATTTGCAACTGGGACCTTACTGGGCCACAAGCCTAGGCTGAAGGCTGTTGCTGTCAACAAAACATAAAAATGACCAAAAAAAATTAATTCCGGATAATGATTAATGGTCAGCTGGCTAGATTCATACGTTTTATTTCCTTTCACATGACCCTGAAAACACCATGCACCAGCCAGTCGAACAAGCCAACATATATAACTTCTGACATGAATAAATGGAAAGTGAGAACAAACTACAATCTCCCAAGAAGTAAAAACAACTTGCACTGTCACTTTGTTGATACCCTGCTACTCAGTCAGCACTGGATATGTATGAATATTAACCACAACTTCAGATTCAAACTTCAGTTTGATCACAATAATGTTACACAGCCTCAGATTCTCAATAAATTCTCTATTCATTTTCTCTTGACAGTCACATAAAAAATATTACCAAATGAAATTTCTACAGTTCTTGCTCTGCTGTGAAATTTGTAGAACTTCAAATAACACAACCAAACTGCACGCTGTACAAGTTAAGCAGAGAAAATGACCATTATCATCAAGATTCCTCTGATGGGCTGGCCCTAGGGATTATTCAAGTGTAGCCTGTTTGGCTAAAAAGACTCAAATGTATTCTCACTCTTGTTTCTTGAGCCAAACACTTTAAATGTTTAAGTCAACAGGTTGGTGCTGCATAATGAAGTTTAGATATTTGATAAAAACTAAAGAAATCTATAATTTATCAACTGAGCCATTTTGGTGAAGATGGTTTATTTCTTGTGCTAAATCCCATATACATTAGCATATGGCAAACTGGCTAATGGCTAGCACTAGCCTAGTTGGGAAAAGCTGAGATACTTAGCCTCCAGTGTAGATGACGGACATTCATGAATTTCTTTAGGTACATCAAGTTTACACAGCTGGCAAGATCATTGTGTGCACATATAGCTCTTATGTCAACCCGACTCTGTGATGACAACACCAACAATCTCATTCATGTTCCACTTCATGCTTAGTGATCACACCACTCTGAGAACTCATACCTTAGGCTAAACAATTAATTTATTGTTCTCAAAATAACTTTCAATCCAAATTTAAGATTTTAGTAACTCTTCTTGAATATCAAAAAACATATCCAGCACAATGAGTAGGGCCTGTATTTTTCCGTTTTTAACGAAAACGGAACGGAATACTGAATTTTTGTCACCTCTGAAACAGAATTTGTTGTTTTGCCTTAATCAATAATAATGTGTTTTACATACAAAGAGAACTACTGAAACGGAATTTTAAAAGTTCTGGCTGGTGAAACGGAATTTCTAGTTTTTTGAAATGGAAAAATACAGGCCCTAAATGAAATTTATCAGGCAAACCATTACAGTCCAAACAGGGCATAAACGGAAGTGACAGTGTACTATTTTCTTATTTTATGACAGAAGTCATATTCAGGTTTGATGTAACATTGGTGGATGGTGGTCCCAAACAATATTGCTGTTACCTATATGGCCATTTATAATTGATTATAATAAATACCTCTGAATCTTCTGCATTGCTAAGGCAAATGTGAACAGTTAAATTCCCTCTGCATGGATATATTCCTTCTGCACAGCAAACTGTCAGAAAGGGCAGATGATGCACATCCTCTGTGTATGCCACAAGCATCCTACATTTCTCAGATGTTTTCTGCAACCTTGGCCACTGACCAGAAAAACTCATCAGACATGGATGTAATAACCAGTCACCTGTGTAATAGTCAGCGCGCTGCAACCATCGTTGCCAATGCACCAAGTCCAAATGCAGTGAAAAGCAGTCCCTTCCAAATGGTATTTTCCATGTCACTTTTTTCAGGAAAGTAGTCTGTGAATGCTTCCTGTAAAGAAAGAATATAAGTAAAGAAAACTATGCCATACCACTAACCTGGGCACAGTGTGGTGCTAGACCCACACTTCTTTGAGATTTTCCAAAGCTTTTCAATTTTCAATTATTTTTTCCTGAGGGGGGGGTGCATGAGGGTCTCAGCAGTTAGTGGCAACGAATTATTTATCATTTGCCCCCCCCCCCCCCCACACACACACACATCTGTTTACCATGTACTAGTAAATTTCTAATCAGAGCAAGTAAAATTTGAAAGGGCTTATTCTGGAAACAACCAAAGATTTGCTTGTACAAACATGATTGAAAAGATGGAAAAGTATGTTAAAACCACTGGCCAGTAAAACATCAAAACTATCCATGAGGCTTAAAATAGAAAAAAAGGGGCAACCCTGTTATTTGTGGTCCTTGTCTTTAGATTAATATGGGCAAAGGACATTATCTTTCATACTGGGATATAGGGTCACACTCCAGCACCATTCTGAACCCTAGATTGCTTAGTTTTGCAGTATGTCAAAATCTCAAAATAAAAAGTTGAAAAACAAATAAACAAGCACGTTGTTAAAAGGGAACCATTTCCATGTGGATGTTTTTCTGGTATTAGAGCACATTAAATTATCATTATCAATTACAATGATCTCTATTTTATCATCATCATCATCATCATTTTGAACTCTGTTTAAGGAGGAATTCCCCTTCATCAGCAAAATTTGTTTTCAAATTCCATTTCAAGGATGAAAAAATGCACAATTCCGCTTCAGTTTCTAAAAAAAAAAATCAATAAAAACACCTACCTAACCAAAATTGTGACATATTCAACAAAGCAAATATACCAACCCATCCGAATTATCAGGCTGAAAAAAAAAAAATGTCTACCCGATGCCTCATAAAATTTTGGTCCATTAGTGGAAACACACTTTTTTTTGCCTTAAAGCTCGACACCCCCCCCCCCCTTAAAAAGATAAAATTCTGTTTCTGATGTCATGACACATAGTGATCAAGTTACTTTACCTCCCCCCCCCCCCCAACCAAAACTGACTGGTGGTCAAATGTTGTGTTTCACTTTTATCAACAGATTTCAACAGTAAGGACACTGAAAATTGTAGATGAGACATGAAGATCATTTGCCCCAAGTCAACAGCTTTCCTTGGCGTGGGTTGGGCAGTGGTCAACCCATACCACAGAAAGCTATTGACTCAGTCTCAAATCAAATGGGAAAGGTTGAACATATCAGGGATAGTTCAACATATTCATGACCATACAGTTTTTTTTCTTCACCTGCTTCACCCCTGTGCAGAGTAATTTCTGACTTTCTGTATTAATGATGACTAACCAGTGAAATTGTGCAAGAAGAAAACAAATTCACAAAAAATGTAGCCTACCTTAAGTCATATTTCAGGTAAATATATGTCAGCATTACTAACTGGGCTTGAAGTAATCAATAACTTAAGTCTTCTCTTTTAGTGTCCAGTGAAGAATGCAAGGATTGGTGATCATTTAGGCATCCGTTTATTGCAAATCAACATGTACTTTAAAGTGTGCCCCTGCATTCTGTTAATCTGTCTAGACATTGTGAAAATGAACCACATTTCATTTCAGTTATTGGAGTATCAACCTGCATGCACTAATACCTTGGATTGCAAAAAAATAAGAGTAATACTTGCACTCAGTGACTCCACTTCGTATCTTGTGAAAGGCTCACGTATTATCAATACCATGACACACAATTTGTATCTTATCAAATCAATTTATATCAAGGTCCAAGGACCTAATAAACAAATGCATTTGTCACTCATCAAGGTCAATTAGTTCACCCACTTACTGGGGGTTTGATGGATAGATATCCCTGTTATACCCCAAAAAATTCTTGGTGAACATAAAATCATGGTTTGTGTATTAAATTATTTCTGCCCAGTGAGAACCCCCTCCACCACAAGGCCACATAAAAAATATCCAGGTTTATCATCAGCACACGCATAGTTTTATGTGCCGCACCAATTTTTTATTTGTAAATATTTGCAAAAAAAAAAATCACTGACAAAGCTTCAATTCAGCACAAGCTGATTAGGAATACCATAGTTTCCTATGCCACATCTACTTTTTCTTTTTTCTCTCGAGGCTACCTGTGGCACACTGGTCAGCAGCAGACAAGCGGATAGCCACAGTATTACTATCAACAATATTAAGGCCTGGAACGCTCAGCTGACAGCGTCGATCAAGAGAACTTTATTACAGTATTCATGTGGCATTCTGAATGAACAGATGACCTGTATGGGCTATGTGGAAAATCATTTGGAGCGAAGGGATCTCCCTCTCTCAACATTTTTTTGGAAACCCGCTGATGATACTATTGATAGATAGGGTAATAGGACAACACGGGGCACAACCAATCGCAATCACAAAACATACACACACATTTTTGGCTGCACTTCCAATCAGTTTCGTATGAAAGTCCCACAAACTGAAATGAACGACACATAAAGTCATTATTTGCTCACGTCACATGTGACGGTTAAATGTTCTCTCAACTATCCGCTCTCAACCTGTCAACAGGGTCTGAAGGCTTCAAGAATCCTTCAGCGCCCCACAGCGGGAGTGCTGTAGACCCCACACATTTTAAATACGGAAGTCCGTTTAAAAATACACGGATACCTATATTATGGGATCCAATAGCAGTAACATCCTATTTGTCTATTCGGAAGGTTCTTGCGAATACTTACCCATCCACCTGTTGTATGAACCCACAATCCAAGCCTGTTTGCCACATAATCTCCCACCATAACAATAATTTTGTCAACCAGTGCCGCCTCCATGTTGTTTTGAACACAGTACTTTGCCAGCCGGCCTGCAAATGCATACACAGCAACGATTCTTCCCCAGTTATATTGATTATCTTGAAAAATTTCGTCGGCAACATTCTGGAAAGTTGTGTCTAAATTTCTTTCCGTGACGTTCAATTTGTTTACCATTCCCTTAAACAACATCTCGTGCCTCTCCGAGAGTTCATCGACCGTCCTTCTCAAAGTACGACAATACTTGCTAGATGTATTTGCACTTTTAGCATATGCAACATACGGAATAATGTCCTTTGCAAGATCCTTTGCACACTCTTTTACATCTCTCGGTACTTCCTCGCCGTCGTAGCTTTCTGTACTGAACGGAACAGGTAACTTCTTCTTCTGAAGGCCATTTAATTTCACAACTGCGGCCACATCAGCTGTCGCCATTTTACCGACGTTGTGTTTCTTTTCCTGGCAGAGCGAGAGAGCTTTGGATTTTCGGATGGACGCCAATGGAAAGGACCCGTCCACTTCATCGGTTACTAAATCATGCTGGTTTGTTCTTCTCCACGTATCGTTCATTTTGGTAAATTTAAACACCTCGATGCCAAAATCTGTGGAGACCCGATTTGGGACAAATACGTCTCTCTCCTTCCTCGCTTTGACGCAGACGGTAGCGAGCCAGTTCAATGTTCGGCTTTTCTACGGAAACTGTCGAGCCTCACTGATTATAGGCTATGTATGATAACTACGTCATGGCTAAATATGGATCAAAAGGAGATTCCAGGCATTCCCCTTTCAACTTTGTACCCACGGGTGGGCCAATCAAATTTAACCTTCCCAGGCTGCTTATCGTTTTTTCTTATTAGAGTGTTGGAATCTGCTTGTATTTTCCCGTATTTTCCAATGTATAATTGATCTAATGTGAGATATCATAAAGATCGCCACATTCGTCATAATTTTTTCCACAGTTTTCAAGTGATGATGGCTTTGCCATTGGTGCCGAAATTTAATTTCCGCTGTTTCAAACTGATATTATTTGTGCGGGTCGAGGTTCCAAAACTCCCGAATTTTCGAGAGATCTCGAGAAATTTAACTCATTTCTGTAAAGTCTCCCGGGCTTCCGATCTCCCGAACCTTGAAAAAAAAATCTCCCGATTTATTATTTTTTTTCTGCAAAAAAAGTTGGCAATATGCATAGGCGAAATTGTGCTGTCACAGTGTTTTTATGTATTTACTGCTAACTGACTATGGTTAACAGCATTTTAGATGAGTTTTCTCACAGCTAATTTTTGGAATAATATTATGATACAAGGTGTACGTAAAAAGTTAAAGAGCACAAGTACCAGACAATGCCGGAACATTTACATATACATAGGCCTATAATGGGCGGATCTGGGAGGGGTGATAGGGCCCTATCCCGGGGGGGGGGGGGGACAAGGACAAAGGCACGGCCTTACCAAAACATTTACGTTGAATTTTACAATATAAATATAATATAATAAGTTTACCTTGCACATTTATAGTTATATTAGTGTTTAGATTCGTTTAATTTTCAATTTATATCAGATGATGCTGCCAACACATGTGATAGAGATCTGAACAATACAGGAGCCATAATAGTTTTGATAATATTCAGGATCATGTACACCTACCATGAATAAAAATCCAAAGCACAGTCCTGGAGGCAAAACACGTACTCTCTCTCTCTCTCTCTCTCTCTCTCTCTCTCTCTCTCTCTCTTCTCTCTCTCTCTCTCTCTCTCTCTCTCTCTCTCTCTCTCTCTCTCTCTCTCTCTCTCTCTCTCTCCTCTCTCCTCCTCCTCCTCCTCCTCCTCCTCTCCTTCTTCTTGTTCTTCTTCTTCTTCTTCCTCTTCTTCTTGACATGGAAAAGATAGAAGGGACGTGGCCAAAAGTGATCTTTCAAGCCAGGTCATCACTCCTTGCAGTGGTCTCGAGACAGGAACTACTGTATCAATCAATAATATAGCTGAAGGTGTGGCGGCCTAGGCGGTCCACACCCGACATTTGCCTCCCCCCCCCCCCCCCCCGTTCCCATCACAAAATCCTGGAGTCGCCCCTGTACATACATACAAAATCTGAGACCCCCGGGTCTCGACACTCAAAATTAGGTCAAGTACTGCAACAGACTATGTCTTCAGCTTCGATTTAAATAGTATATGGAAGGTGAACATCTAATATTTAGTGGCAAAGTCTTCAACAACAACAACAACACACAATGATATTTCATTCAGAAGTTGCACAAAAATTGGAACCTCAGCAACTACCAGGTCGGTTCGGGAACAGGATAACAACCACAGACAAAGAGGAAGTAGCAGCTGAACAAGAAAGAGGGAGAGAAAGAAAAGCAACATAAAACTAGGAAAGATGATTTGCTGCATAGCAAATCAGTGTGTGTGTCTTCAAAGCACATTAGTATGGCAATGTACAGGTATTCCATAACACAGGAGTGGAAGTTGGAATGGCATCTCTATCTATTATAGCTTTGAAGTTATTCAAGATTTAAAATTTCAAATGCCCCTAATTTGCATAATTTTAAACATCTTCATTTCTTTGTATAAAACTGCCAAACTCCTTGTATGGAGGTACAATCATGCCAAGTTTGGAGTTTCTATGTATAGTAGTGTCCGAGAAAAGTGTCGGACAAATTTGCTGGTAAAGAAGAAAGAAAGAAAGAAAGAAAGAAAGAAAGAAAGAAAGAAAGAAAGAAAGAAACTGGAAAAGAAGATTTTTTTTAATCTGTCTGTGTGCCTTCAAAGGTTGTAAATATTAAATGCTACAACTTTTGTCCTTTGGTACTTCACATTCCATTAAGCTTATGGCTGCATGCAAATTTCGAAGTGCAAATGACCTTGACCTTTGACCTTTACAGGTCATATGTAAATTGCACAGTGTTACAATACCCACAATTTGAGCCAGACATGAACCAAATCTGAGTAAAATTGACCAAGTTATGGCAAGATGAAACTTTCAAAGGGCCAAGTGACCTTGACCTTTGCCCTTTTGAGGTTACACGTTCTTATAAAAATGCCCAGTGTAGCAATACCTACAATTTGAGTCCAACATGATGAAAACTGGATGGAGATTGGCCACGTTATGATTGGATGAAACTTTCAAAGGTCCAAATGACCTTGACTTTTAAACTTTACAGGTCACATGTACATTTAAAAAATGTGCAAGGTTACAATAGCTACAATTTGAGCCCAACATGATGAAAATTGGATAAAAATTGACCAAGTTATGGCCAGAAGAAAGCCAGCACCGAAAGTGGCCTTTGACCTTGAAATGACCTTTGACCTTCAGATGACCTCTACCTGAAGTGAACCTTGACCTCAAAAATGACGTTTTGGCTTAAAATTGACCTTTGACCTTTACATGACCTTTGACTTTGACATGACCTTGACATTTGAGATGACCTTTACCCTGCTATGATCGAACTCCTATACACTCGGAACCACATCTACTATAGTATACAAGATATTGAAGATTTAAAACTTTAATTAGCCCTCATTTGCATAATTTTGAAAAGCATGACCTCTCATTATAAAAAGGCCAGACTTTATCCATAGAAGTATAATTGTGCCAAGTTTGGAGTTTCTACATATAATACTTTTTCAAATGAAATGTCGGACAAATTTGCCGGTAAAGAAAGAAAGAAAGAAAGAAAGAAGAAAGAAAGAAACTAGAAAAGATGATTTGCTGCATAGCAAATCAGTGTGTGTGTCTTCAAAGCATATTGGTATGGCAATGTACAACTATTCCATAGCACAGGAGTAGAAGTTGGAATGGCATCTCTATCTATTACAGCTTTGACGTTATTCAAGATTTAAAATTTCTAATGGTGCTATTTAGCATAATTCAAATTGCTACAACTTTTGTTTTAGATTCATTACATGCGCAATGGTCAGGAACCCCCTATTAGAAGTTAAACTGACATGAACATGAACCAAATCGGATGAAAATTTACCAAGTTATGGCAAGATGAAACTTTCAAAGCTCCAAATGACCTTGACCTTTGCCCTTTCGAGGTCACGTGTTCTTATAAAAATGTGCAGTGTTGCAATACCTACAATTTGAGTCTAACATGATTAGAATTGGATGGAAAATAGCCAAGTTGTGACTGGATGAATCTTTCAAAGGTTCAAATGACCTTGACCTTTGACCATTAGAGGTCACACATAAATTTTAAAATATGCAGGGTTACAATAGCTACAATATGAGCCCAACATGATCAAAATTAGATAAAAATTGACCAAGTTATGGCTAGAAGAAGGCCACCAGGGAAAGTGGCCTTTAACCTTGAAATGACCTTTGACCTTCAGATGACCTCTACCTGAAGTGAACCTTGACCTCAAAAATGACATTTTGGCTTAAAATTGACCTTTGACCTTGACATGACCTTGACATTTGAGATGACCTTTACCCTGCTATGATTGAACTCCTATACACTCGGGACCACATCTACTATAGTATACAAGATATTGAAGATTTAAAACTTTAATTAGCCCTCATTTGCATAATTTTCAAAAGCATGACCTCTCATTATAAAAAGGCCAGACTTTATCCATAGAAGTATAATTGTGCCCAGTTTGGAGTTTCTACATGTAATACTTTTCAAATGAAATGTCGGACAAATTTGCCGGTAAAGAAAGAAAGAAAGAAAGAAGAAAGAAAGAAAGAAATAAAGAATTCCTAGAAAAACAGAAAAGTGTGCGTTGACACACACACTTTAATAAAGAATTCCTAGAAAAACAGAAAAGTGTGTGCTGACACACACGCTTTAAATACGATATGGAGGATTCAAAGGGAAGATTACAGAAATAGAAGAGGTAGCTGAAAGCGAAAAGATGGATATTATAGCACTAGATGAGACACATATTAGAAAAGAAGAGATAGGAATAGCGACAGTCCCCGCAGGATATGATATGACAGGTAAAGGAAGAGAGAGAGAGAGAGAGAGAGAGAGAGAGAGAGAGAGAGAGAGAGAGAGAGAGAGAGAGAGAGAGAGAGAGAGAGAGAGAGAGAGAGAGAGAAGGGAGGAGGAGTAGGGTTTCTGATAAAGAAAGGGGTGAAGTGGCATGAAATCTGGAAGGACAGATGGGAAGATGATAATGAGATCGAAAATGAAATACAGTGGATAGGAATAGACACAAATGGAAATAAAGTAGCGATAGGTGTAGTGTATGTGGGTTGCGAGAGGTTACCCAATGAATGGAATGAGCAGATATATGATAGGATGAGAATGATGATTAGTGATATGCAGCAGCAGGGCTAGCTACCAACTTATGATAGCTGGGGATTTTAATGAACACACATAGGACATGGACTGAGTGGAATATTCAACTGAGAGAGGGGATAGTGGAATCAATGGAAATGGAACCAGGTTACTGAATTTCACAAAGGAATTTGGCCTGAGGATTGTTAATAAGGCTGCACAATGTAAAGGAAAGTGGACAATAATTGATTATATTCTAGTAGACAGTGAAGTATTTTAAATGACACAAGGATGCGGAATAGATGAGGAAAGTAGATTGGATATAGGCAGTAACCATAGCTGGATGATAGTCTCGATTAACATGCAGTGTCAAAGAAGAAAGGGAGGGGGAGTTAATGGGTATGGAATATAAAGGAGGAAACAGATTGGACAGAGTATCAAAGAAGTCTAAAACTGGAATTGCAGGAATGGAAAAATAGATGGGAGAGTGAAGGGGAAGTACAGGAAATGAATGGGGATCTGATCAGAAGGATTCTTAAGGTAGCACAGGAAAAGATAGGTAGAAAGAAAGTCTCGGTTGAAAGTCTAGGGTATAGAACAGACCCAGAGCTTTTGGAGCCATGAAAAAAGGGCTGAAACTAGAGCATGGAGACTAGCCAGGAAAAACAAAGACCCTGAAGGTGTTACAGAAGAAGCTAAGAGACAGTATATGGAATGTAGCAGAGATGAAAGCAAAAAGGAGAGCCAATAATAATAAACAAATGACAAAGAAAATAGTGGAGACTAGGGGAGAAGGGTCAACCATCTTTTGGAAACAGGTTTGTATTGGCTTAAACAGAATAAAGCACAGGAAATCACACACAGAGGGAAAGAGACAGATAACAAGGGAGAAATACAAGTAGCTTTAAGGAAGCATTGGCAAGAAGTCAATAACCCTCAGTGGGGTCAGGGAACAGCACCAGGGTGTCAAGCAGAATACACACAGGATCAATGAGATCCAGAGTCATAAGTATGGAAGTTAAATTAGCAGTTGAGAAGATGCGACTTCGCAAAGCGCCAAGACCACACGGTATCTTGCCGGAATTCATAAAGAGAGGGCCAGAGGAAATTGAAGATAGTCTACAGTTGCTTTTCAATAAGGTTATTGAGAAGAGACAAGTACCAAAGGAATGGATAAACTCATGATTTCATATATTCCAAAGAAGGGCCCAGGAGGCCAATTGGATCAGTGTAGGGGTATTGCCATTTCATCAAATGTGGGAAAAATATTCAGTAAGATAACGTACAGGAGACTAAGTAGAACAGTTGAAAGGGTTGGAATTCTGGGGGAAATTCAGAATAGATTTAGACCAGGCAGAAGGGATGTGACCACATCTTCGCATTGACCCAGGTGTAAGAATAGGCATGGACAGGAACAAAATGTTCACGAACAGCCTAAAAGAGGGCACTGCAGTCAGTGGAGGGCTAGGGTTGTGTATTCTCATTAGTTTACATTGTATTTTGCAATTTAATAACTTGAAAACTACTGCACGCAGAAACACCAAATTTCAGACAGTAAATCTAAATGCATAGCTAAATACCTGACGAAAATAGTTTATTTAAGGTTGCATTAACATGCAAACTAATGGAAATACATAGCTCTAACCTTCCAAATGTTTTTGTATTCAGTTGTGTATTGGGGCGAATACACAACTTAAAGCTAATTCTGACCTTTTCTTTTAGCAAGGCAGAAGCGGAAGAAAGTCTTCATGGGTTTCCTAGATGTGAGGAAAGCTTATGACAGGGTATGGAGAGATACCCTGTGGGAAAAACTAATACGGGAATAAAGGTAGGTGACCTAAAAATCGCAGGTCTATTTTTTTCAGATGACATTGTACTCATGGCAGAATCCCAGAAGAACTACAAGAGATGCTGAACAGAGCAGGGGAATACGGGAATAAATGGAGGTTAGAATTTATTAAGGATAAGAGGAAAGTGATGACTCTTGGGAAGAAACCAGATGGAAATGAAAAATGGAAAATTTGACAGTTCCAAATTCCAGAAGGTAGGGAACATTTAATTGAAATTGGGGGGGGGGGTTGATGAGTATGAATACCTAGGTGTCAAGATAAAAGCAACGGGTAAAGGCATGTTCAGGTGTGAGGTGGAGAAGATTAAACAGAAAGTGAATCGTACAAAAGGAATGATAAAAGCTACTGCGCTGAACAGTTTCAACAGAGCAAACACAGCAAGGGTATGATGGGATAGAGTTGCAATACCAGGATGATATATGGCTTAGATGTGATTTCAGTAAGTGAGAGAGATATCCAGGAAATGGAAAAAGCACAGAATGAGATGGGGAAATGGATACTGGGAGCACCACCATGTACAGCAACAGAAGCAGTCCTAGGAGAGTTAGGATGGAATAAAATCACAGACAGAATTACCAAACAAAGCTTAATTACTGTGGGTATCTACAAGCAGTAAATGAAGACGGGTGGTGCAGGAAAGTTTGCAATGAAGTAGTCAAGGAACAAACAAGATGGGTCAAAGAAATAAATAAGTTGACAGAGAGATATGAATTAAAAGGATATGATGAAGTTGATGACTGGAGAGTGTATATAGGTAGGACTGTTACAGAGGGCTGGGAGGAAGACTGGGAACGAGGAGTCAGGGAAAAGAGTACATTAAAAACGTACAAGGTATTAGAAAACCCAAAGAAAAGTGTGTGTTGGGATGGAGGGAAGGGATCCAGGCTTCTTTTTTCAAAGTAGGGCAGGAGTGATCAGTCTAGAAAAGAGAAAACAGTAGTGGACAATAGGCAATAATGGTGAATATTAGGTATGTAGACACAAGGCAGATGAGTCAGAGGATCATTGGCTGTTGTGGTGTGATACATATAGAGAGATGAGAAGAATTTTTTTCAGAAAGTGGTACAGGGAAGACTATAATAACAAGGGTCTAGAAGAGGTTCAGTGTTTAGAGGAAGAGGAGCGTGTGGCATGGGTTTTAGGTTTGAAGGGTAGCTTTCTGGGAGACAGGAAAGGCACGAAAAGTGCACAGGACTACCTGGTAGGGTGCTGGGAGAAAAGAAATGAATTGATAGGGCTTGATAGCGACAGGGTAACTTAGAATTTCAGAGTGCAGGGAGGAGAGGAAATGGTGGTAGCCCTTATAAGGGCTCCCATTGGGAGCCCCATGGGAAATGCCTGAGCCTTAGAGGCGGGGATAGGGTGTATGAGGGAAGGTTTTTTTATGGGGGGGGGGGGAGACTACAAGCGATGAGTGCAGGGGGATATATCCAGGACCAGGGGCCCACCACAGCTGTGAGAGAGTGTGTGGTGGGCCCTTGGCCTCGGCTCTGGTCCTGGAAAACATGGCAGCATGAGCTGATTAAGGTAACCACGGTTTCCTCTGCCTCATCTATTTAAAGTGTGTGTGTCGACACACACTTTTCTGTTTTTCTAGGAATTCTTTCTTTCTTTCTTTCTTTCTTTCTTTCTTTCTTTCTTTCTTTCTTTCTTTCTTTCTTTCTTTACAGGCAAATTTGTCCGACATTTCATTTGAAAAGTATTACATATACAAACTCCAAACTTGGCACAATTATAATTCTATAGATAAAGTAAAGGAATTTTTTTCAGACAATGTTTTCACCAAAGAAAAGTGTCCCTTTCAACCTCCATGCTCTGATGCAGGTCAGCGTGTGAGCGTACAAGGCCACAAAAAGTAAAATCCCGAAGTGGATGGAATTAAATTGTGTGTGTCGACACACACTTTTCTGTTTTTCTAGGAATTCTTTATTTCTTTCTTTCTTTCTTTCTTCTTTCTTTCTTTCTTTCTTTCTTTCTTTCTTTCTTTCTTTCTTTCTTTCTTTATAGGCAAATTTGTCCGACATTTCATTTGAAAAGTATTACATGTAGAAACTCCAAACTGGGCACAATTATACTTCTATGGATAAAGTCTGGCCTTTTTATAATGAGAGGTCATGCTTTTCAAAATTATGCAAATGAGGGCTAATTAAAGTTTTAAATCTTCAATATCTTATATACTATAGTAGATGTGGTTCCGAGTGTATAGGAGTTTGATCATAGCAAGGTAAAGGTCATCACAAATGTCAAGGTCATGTCAAGGTCAAAGTTCAATTTTAAGCCAAAATGTCATTTTTGAGGTCAAGGTTCACTTCAGGTAGAGGTCATCTCAAGGTCAAAGGTCATTTCAAGGTCAAAGGCCACTTTCCATGGTAACTTTCTTCTAGCCATAACTTGGTCAATTTTTATCCAATTTTGATCATGTTGGGCTCAAATGGTAGCTATGGTAACACTACACATTTTGAATTTTACATGTGACCTCTCAAGGTCAAAGGTCAAGGTCATTTGGATGTTTGAAAGTTTTATCCAGTCATAACTTGGCCAATTTCCATCCAATTCTAATAAAGTTGGACTCAAATTGTAGGTATCGCAACACTGCACATTTTTATAAGAACAAGTAACCTCGAAAGGGCAAAGGTCAAGGTCATTTGGCCCTTTGAAAGTTTCATCTTGCCATAACTGGGTCAATTTTCATCCGATTTGGTTCATGTTGGGTTTGAATTTTGGGTATTGTAACACTGTGCAATCTACATGTGACCAACTTCTACTAAGGGGCTGTTGACCATTGCGCAGCTAATGAATTAAAACTAAAAGTTGTAGCAATTTAAATTATGCTAAATAGCACTATTAGAAATTTTAAATCTTGAATAACTTCAAAGCTATCGTAGATAGAGATGCCATTCCAACTTCTACTCCTGTGTTATGGAATAGTTGTACATTGCCACACCAATATGCTTTGAAGACACACACACTGATTTGCTATGCAGCAAATCATCTTTTCTAGTCTCCTTTTCTTTTCCTTACTTTGTCCTAGGCCACATGTGTCACACAGGACCGCGGCACAGATGCGGAGAGCCACAGCATTATCATCATCATCATCATCATCATCATCATCATCATCATCATCATCATCATCATCATCATCATCATCATCATCATCATCATCATCATCATCATCATTATTATTATTATTATTATTATTATTATTATTATTATTATTATTATTATTATTACAAATTTGTCCGGGATATTGATCTTCGCACACGCAGATTAGATGAACGTCTAGTTGAATACGGATGCATATATATTAAAATTACATTGGGGGGAATCTTGAAAAATATGAGACATGATGTTATGCAGTGTTTTATGCAAGAGCAAAACTGTTTTATATGTATAAATTTGGTCAAATCTAAGCAGTCTAAGCTTAGCTGGAGTGAAGTGTCATCTAGCGATGACACGATAATATACTCCAACGCCTGAGATCACTTACATATGAGCCCCCCCCCCCCCCGAAGAGTGTACCCCCAGGCATTTGGCATGGTTTGAAAAAGGAGGAGAACGTATAAATCAATAATTGAAACAGAATGATTAAAGTATAATGACTTGGAGGTTTGAAATGACCGTTTCTGTGAATAAAATACTAACTTACTCAGCATGTATATGAATTTCTGATATCATGGTTAGCAGTCTAATTAACATATACATATATGTAACCGTGTTGCATATATAATAAAAATGTTCATGGATCCCCATTTAGGAATCATGTCAGTATAACAGATAATGTTCTGTGACATTTGGGGGGGGGGGGAGGGGGGCTGGGGAATGGGGGTTCCTGAATTACCGATGTAAATTAAAGGAAAGTGGGGAAAATCAAATCCCTGGTGACTGCATAGAAGTATAACGTGGATGGTAAGACAGGAGGTGTGGCAATGAAAAAGTCGAATGTCCCAGGATGTAATCTGTGACACTGACATGATTCCTTACCTGTCTACTGTGGTAGAACTGCAGTTATTATTGAATGCTGTGAGAAATGTACATGTGTTACTGGTGTTTCGCAGTTTTCTGCTAGCTGGAAGTTAACATACACGTGGTCTGTTAGAGAGACTGATCTGCTGGTTGGAGATGAAATAATTTGGTGAAAGCCATAGTGTCTGATGATTGTTTGTAGTTGAATTTTTTTGCTGTTGGATAGAGGTAATTTACATTAAAGTCTCCAGTAATAATTGTTGGTGCATTGAGGTGAGGAATGTGGTGCACTATTTTGTCCTGTCTATATAATATGCAATGGCCCACACCGTGCCCTTTGATCTTACAAAATTTGAATAGCATCAAAAGAAAACCCTGCGTTCAGCTCTGCACATAATTCTAATTTGTAAATTTATTTATTATTGTTTAAAAATGCATAAAAATTCAGAAAATGATAGCAGCACCATGGTAATGTAATATGCACTAACACACATCGTGTCAGTACCAAATTTCAAAGACTTCTGCCGGAAAAACTAAGACTAGTTCAGGGTACAAGTTCAACCCCCTCCATAAATATTAACATATATGCTTACCTATCATAAAAAAAAATAATTAAAAAAATCAACTCCTTCTCAAAAATCACAGCCCAGATCCACTTCAAACTTGCTTAATATTGGGACGTAGACAAGCCTGATGTCTGTATAATGTACGCCAGCAGCTTTTACAGATACATATCTTTAAGTTTCAACTTGGCTTTACAAAAATAAACATTAGCTCACGATCTGGTATCACCGATATTCAGCAGTTAAAAAAAATACAAGAAGTTCAATTTGACCGGTTAACAAAGAAAGTTTCCCATCGCCCTCCTGGTCCCGTAAGCAAAAGTAGGTATCTCAGTATGATACTTCAAGCATTTGTGACACACGTCCATAAGTGATCTACTCCACGCACACGTAAGCCACACAATAGTTTGTTTTTTTTTCTATTCAGTAATACCACCTTTCTGATGTTAGATGGCTGTCTTATTGACAGACACTAAATACCAAAAGGGTCGATGATGATTTTAAATCATCTCTTAAATGTGTAATTACTTATTTTTCAAGAGGGGTCACACACGGTCAAGTTGTCAGGGTGACCTGGTGTACCGGGCATTTAAGAAATCAGGACATAAAACCGGTGATCAAACTTGTTTTGCTTATGAACGGACGAAATCAATACAACTTTTGCTGGTACAGAAGATGCACTGTTAACTTATACAATATTTAGCGGTTTGAAAGCTGTCAGTGTGGAGGCCATATAAGTAAATCGGATTATTCAGTTAGATATCACCAGCGATGCAGGAGAGAACATACAATGATATTATAGAAAGCTCGAATCTTTGAATGTACTCTCAACGAAACTCGTATTACTATGCACAGGAGGGTTTCGGCCATGATATTACGAAAAGCTTGAATCTTTGCACCTTCAACAAATCTCATAGTTGATGACTGCAAGAAACACTCGGAGCAAGCTGGAGTGAAGAGATGCTAAAACTAGCATGTACTCTATTTTTGTTATGAAAGAAAAACCAAGTTTTTGACTTAAGGAGACCGCTACTGGAGTCATAGAAGGAAGTCCTAGGAGAAGTGGTACATCATTTATATTTCGACTGTTTTCTGTGTGCAGATTAAGTAAAGGAGAGACAGAACACAAACAGGTAAATATATAGCATGGAATTAGCCTATCTAGCCAAATTCGAATTGGAACTTAAGATAAACTGCAAATACACGCACAAAAATTATGATACTTGCAGAGGAAGAAAGCTCATTAAAGCCACGGTTTACCCTGACAGCTGTGAGACACTGCCACACCTTTATTCTTTGTTACAATACAGAGTGAAAAAGTTATCAATCTGTTTCCTGAGTTAAGCACGTCTTAGACAGCTTCAAAACCCAGTGCTGAAAAACATCATGTGCTTTATTATTCCTTGTCATTATTTTGCAATGTTAATAATTAGAGGAAACTCCATCCAAGAGAGCACACACTCATTCCTTGGTTTAAACATATTTTTATTTTAAAAACCGATTGGCAAACAGGCACTCATTCCTTGTGTTTAAGGTAGCTCAAATTCAGAATAAATTTTATGCGACGTTATGAAAAAAAAGTATAACTACTTGAAAGTCGGGATTACATCCACCAAGGATTTAAATCTCCTATCGTGGGGGCTACCTGTGGTATGTTTACAAGTTAACGTCCATCATAAGTTTACAGCACTGAAATAAAATTGCTTGAGTTTGGTGGTATCTTTATCAAGTAACAAATTTTTTGTGAACTTTCCTTATTGCAGACATAACAGTTTGGAGTGGTATATGCGTCCGAGTCTTCGCTTAAAAGGAATAATTACACTTTATTCATTAGAAAAAAAATTACACGCATCTACAAAGTAGGAATCGCGTTAATCTTTTGGGTAATATTGGTAGACAACCTTTCGCACCACAACGGACATCGAGAAGATACCTATTAATGACGGAATGACATATCGAATGTAGTTTGATAAAACAAGTAATAATCTAAAAAAGATGATTTGCTTGCCAGCGAACCTTGAAGATATGAGTATTTTGAAATGCTCCAAATATTTGTTTGTGTGCCAACACGAACATTCTTTCTTTCTTTCTTTCTTTTTCTTTCTTTCTTTTCTTTTCAGAGATACTGTAAAATTGGTGCCGCCAAACATGTTAACAAATGTTTACAAAGCAAAAATAATGCTCTGGAAATCGTGTAGGGAAGCCCACAAAAGTGATCAAGTCATTCCACGTTTTTCTGGTTGGCCAACTCCTGTCTCAATGACAAGGAACAGCCAAAAAGGACCGTGATCACATATCCCCCGCCTATCCATCAGCCCATTACAAAATATGTAACTGTTATAGGGTATCTGACACGGACACATGGAATGGCAAAACAAGTCAACATGCCATACGTGCATCTCGCACTTGATGTGGGAGCAGGCACAAAGGCATATCATGTTTTATGGAATTTGCCACAAAGGCATATCATGCTTTGTGGAACTTGCCACAAAGGCATATCATGTTTTATGGGATTTGCCACAAAGGCATTTCATATTTTATGGAATTTGACACAAAGGCATATCATGTTTTATGGAATTTGACACAAAGGCATATCATGTTTTATGGGATTTGCCACAAAGGCATATCATATTTTATGGAATTTGACACAAAGGCATATCATATTTTATGGAATTTGACACAAAGGCATGTCATGTTTCATGGAATTTGCCACAAAGGCACATTTTGTTTTATGGAAGTTTCCTGTTCGGTTCAAGAATGTTATTCATTTAGGAGATTTTCTTTTCTTCTTCTTCTTCTTCTTTTTTTTTTTTACGAAAACTTTGACATTCTTGGACAATTTGTATGTGGAAGTGGCTTTGAGTTGCCTCCTAAGCTGACTTTCTTGGGGCGATACACGATGTTGGTCCCCAGCCGGTGGGTAATAGACCGCCAAGAACGGATGTTTAGCAGGCAAGGCTTTGAGGACATAGTATTTCAAGTTGGTCTGTGTTCTTCTGGTATACAAGACCAGTCCTCGCAAGAAAACCCTACAATGGGGCTTGCACAGTGCATGAGCACTTTGCAGATGCTTTGGAGAGACTTGTACAAGAGAAATTCGTACAGCATAGAGAAATTCTAGATATTACAAACATAAGCATGTTTTGACATCTTCCCTACAAGAAAAATAAAACAGATATAAGCAATGTTTGCTTTCATTTTGTTAGGTTAGGACACGGCCCAGTTCATTGTATTTATTCCAGTACGATTGATTGATTGATTGATTGATTGATTGATTGATTGATTGATTGATTGATTGATTGAATAGATTGATTGATTGATTGATTGATTGACTGACTGAATGATTTTTATTTATCACAGAGAGTAGGTACATAAGAAAGGGATATCCATGTAAAAACATACAATACAATATTAGTGATAATATGAATGGAAAGTGATAGAAAGCCAGCATACCAGCTTGGCTTATTTCCGTAGCGGTCCATAGCACCTGGGTATAAATAAACACTTTGGTGAAATATAATATACATTTTTATCTAAAAATTGGGCAAACGTATAAATTATATGTATATGTATATACATATATATATATATATATATATATATATATATATATATATATATATATATATATATATATATATATATATATATATATATATATATATATATATATATATTCTACATCATACAAAAGAAAAAAATAAAAATAGCACTATTCTTAAGACGTATTTATTATGGTAAAAAGATTATATTTATGGCTTGAGCCGTGACTGACTTAAATGTAGATTCTTTAGTTACCCAAAAGCTATACAGATGGCAGCACATATGCTGTAAATGGTGAAATTTGATATAGATTTTTATCTAAAAATTGAGCATAGATATATAAATTAAATGTAGAAAAAATATGTATATTCTACATCATACAAAAGAAAAAAAAATAGCACTATCTTAAGACATGTATACATTTTGGTAAAAAGATAATATTTACGGCTTGAGCCATGACTGACTTCAATGTACTTTCTTTAGTTACCCAAAAGCTATACAGATGGCAGCACATAGGCTATCCTCTGTACAGCCCATGAGCGACCAACTTATGGCCTAATGAAAGTTTTAAAATAAACAACCCCCTTAAAAAAATCTGAGTTTTCTACTGCAATCATTGACTCCCTAAAAAAACCTTTTGCAGCCTTTCTTAAATATCTGTCTGGATGGTGAATTCTTAAGTTCATTGTCCATTCCATAGCTTCACACCATTGTAGACAAATGAGTTCCTTCCTTGGCTTGTAACCTCTGGTAAGACAAATGAGCCTTGACTGTGTCTTGTTTGTATATTATGGGTGGTATTAGTCATGATTAGAATTGGATGGAAATCGGACCAGTTATGGCCAACCAGCCATAACTCGTCCAATTTCCATCCAATTCTAATCATGTTGGACTTCAATTGTGGGTATTGTAACACTGTACATTTTTGCAATTTACATGTGACCTGTAAAGGTCAAAGATGAAGGTCATTTGGACTTTGAAATTTTCACCCAGCCATAAGCTTAATGGAACGTGAAGTACCAAAGGACAAAAGTTGTGCCATTTAATATTTACAACTTTTGAAAGCACACAGATTTGTTTTGAAGCAAATCTTCTTTTTTAGTTCACATTTGATTTTGCATTGATGTTTACATTATTACACACTAAACTGAAACTAGAATTGTTTTTTAGTTTATGCTTTGCAGTACGCAAAATACTTTCTGTCTTTCCAAAATGTAGTGACAGTTTGTTCATTGCCAGCCATTTGTGGAGTGAAGTTAAATTCTAATTTAACATTTGTCACACTACTTTCCGTTTCATTAACAAAGGACCCAAAATAGATCCTTGGGGAACATCGCAAAAGATAGGTCCCTTGTTGGATGCTCTCTCGTTAACCGAGACAAATTGATCAAGATTGGTCAAGTGTGACGAAAACCACCTGGTTACAGATTCATCTGCCACTATTGTTTTAACTTGAACAACAAAAGCTGGTGATTCACCGTGTCAAATTCTTTTTGTAAGTCAATTAAAACCACACCTGTGTATAAACCTTTATCCATATTTCCCCTGATTAAATCACATAAAAAGGTAAGAGCTGTCTCCGTGGAGAAGCATGCACAAAACCGGACTGATACTTGTAAATCTGGTTATAGTTGCACAGGTAATCATAAAATTGCTGATATACAACTTTCTCAAACAGTTTTGAGAAAATAGGTAAAAGATATACAGATCTGTAATTTCCCTCATAGTTCTGGTTCCCCTTTTTGAAAAGTGGGATAACCTTTGTTGTTTTCAAAGCCGTGGGAACTGCCGACACTGTGAGAGATAAGGTTATGCGCTAAGTAACTGGGCTTGCCACTTCAGTGGCACCATCTTTCACAAAACCTGGCATTAATTCTGTCTGCTCCAGTTGCTTTTGTAGGATTTGTCCTGAAAAGTAACTTTAAATTCTCAACTTCAGAAACCATGGAAAAGTTCAAAGAATTTACTTTGGCACCTTTGTTTTCGTAAAATTTCTTCAAACCTTCAACATTATAAACATGTTGGGGAGTATCTCAACCAGTTCTGATGCTATTTTGCAGAAAAAGTTTTTACATTTCCCACTAACAAAGTCACCATTTAAGTCTATATCACCATCATTTTTCAGACCAATGTAAGAATCAAATTTATATTTTGTGTTAGCACCTAGTTCTTTCATGGTCTTCCATAACTTCTTTATGCACTCTTTATTTTCCTAAATAGCATTTCGCACAAATTCTCGTTTTGCCTTTGTTACTCTTAAAAGAGTACAAATGAAGTACTCTGTTTGGAGTTGCCCCAGATCGTGGACTCTACTTTGGATTTATTTGGTGCTATGACTTATTCTAATGAGTAATCAAATTGGCCTGTCTTATACAGATTTTAGCAAAAATTTCGCAGCATCATTTTATTTGTTCATCGTGCATCTAAATGGTTGGTATGATCCGAAGTTCAGTACTTGTGTGATACAATGAAAAAAATGGTACAAATTGGTGCAAAGCTGAAGCCTTGTCATTAGTTGATATTTCTTGATTTTTCACAAAATTTGGCGATTACAACATATGGAATGATCTTAGCTTTTTAATGATATCAAGGTTATTACAATATGTTGAAGATAAGGACCGCTTTTAGCAAAAGAAACATGATATGCAAGTGTTTCGAAAAATGCGAAATTTTTATATAATAAGAATTTCATGGAGCAGTGAAACAATTATGTGAAAAAACAAGCAAATCTCTCGGCCGTTTAAAACGTACCCTACTCAATGAAAAAAGTGATATTAGATTGTACCTAGACTTTTTCGATAAACTGATTGCCCCCATCTTTTCGTATGGTTGTGAAATGTGGGGTATTTATCTGTTTCCCCGTTCCAAATGCATTTCTCTCGATAACATAAGTGGGTATTTTGAGACGGAATTTGATAAACTTTATCTACAGTTTTTAAAATACATTTTGGGTGTCAATTCGAAAGCCTGCAATATTGCAGTACTTAGTGAAGTCGGGGCATTCCCATATGCACTAAAAATTTTAAAAAGTGTCTGCAAAAATTGGTACAGGATTGCAAATCATAGCCCCAACATTCTCTTATTTGATGCACACAGATGTAATTGTGAAATGATATTAGATAAATCTGATTGGTTACGAGCTGTTACGATAACATTGCGTGAAATTGGTTGCGAAGATATTTGGTTGAATAACGGTGATGAATTTGGTGGCTTCCCTATAAATTTGATTCAGGACTTATTAAAAGAAAAATTTTTGATTCAGTGGCATAAAGATTTTGCTTTGCAGTCTAATCCGGACAGAAAATTGAGAGCTTACTCCAAATTCAAAGCATCATTTCAATTAGAAAAACATTTGATTGTTCTAAAAGACGCAAATTTGAGACAAATTTTCATAGAATTGAGAATAAGTGCAAACAATTTGGCAATTGAAACTGGGCGGCATAAAAGACCGAAGAAAGTACCTGAAGAGAATAGAATATGCGATAAATGTAAAAAAATCGAAAATGAGTATCATTATATTATGGAATGTGAGAAATTTGTTTCAATTAGGAGAATATTTTTTAGAAATATGTCAGATGTATTTGTCAATTTTGAAACGTTGAATCACAAAGATAAATTTATAACGTTGATAACTGCTGATGATCCAGAAAAGTGTATGGAAATGGCAAAATTTATTGAATAAACGGTAAAAATTAGGGGTAAATTGTGAGTACAAGATATATATAGCCCACTGTAACACCCTATCATATGACCCCTCTAATTTTGTGACACAGCTTATCTGTATAGCAACATTTGCAGCATCACATTATTGTGATGCTGATTGTACTTGCGTGAATTGTTTTCTCTCTCTTGTTGTTTACCTTATTATTTTGATGCTGATTGTACTTGTGTGAATTTTTTCCTCCCTCTCTCTCTCTCTCTCTCTCTCTCTCTCTCTCTCTCTCTCTCTCTCTCTCTCTTGTTGTTTACCTTATGTGTATGTACAGAACTTCATAATGCCATGACTGTAATTTGTGCAGAAATAAAGTTCATTCATTCGTTCATTCATTCATGGGCAAAAATCATATTTTGTCCAAATGTTGATCAACATACAGAGCATGAATCCTGGAGGCGGCTCCTAATAAAAAATGATACCCACATAAATTTATCTCTCGGGAGATGGTCCCTCCTCATTTTCACCTGTTCTATCCCGTATTCAACGAAGTCAATGTATGATTAACGGTAATATCTTACTTTCTGGGCACACATACCTATTTGCTGATATTGTATATTGATCTGTGTCGACGCTGTATTTCGGGTTGCTGGTGCCTTTCTTCACTCCTCCCCAAGGACGGCTTCGCGGCCTGGCTTCTTCGATGTTGGATGCTATGACCGCCCCCTCATTTATTTTTATAATATGCATCAGCTATTTTGTTTTATAACTAATTAACTGAAAAAGAGTCTTAAGAGAGACTACCAATTTGTGTAAACACAAAGCCCAGAATAGTTCTTTTGAAGTTCTGGATAATGTTCTGGAAAATGATAAAGGCAATATTGGCATTTACATTTATGAGATGTTCAGCCGTTAAAAAAGAAGAAGAAAAGGGTCAAAATAGCTATCTCAGCCTGGACATCTTAGCATTCACATGGCAACCAAGAAAAATACAAATAAACAAAGAAACTTGCATAATCAATTTATTTATATGGCCAATCTACATAGCCTGTAATCTGTAAATCTTGAGCGAATGTTTGTTCCGGGAGGTGTCCTTATAGCTCGTGATAGTATATTATTTGAACATTATAAGTTTCTCCAAATTTCAATTGTGTGTTAATTGTTTATTTTTACTATTTATGGTAAATAGTTGTCCTTCAGTGACAATGAATGGAACAATTCGACATATTAATGATGGAAAGTTACATATATATATATATATATATATATGCTTTTTTAGGTCTCAATGACATTTGTAAAATTCAAGATGGCGTCCAAAGCAAAGACCAATAATCGGGCTAATAATGGAAATAATCAAAATACTTTGCCATATTAACGACTAAGTGAAATTAAACTTTGCTTTTTGCATGTGAATAGTTTTTTATGAATAAGTTGAGTCTAAGGAAGCCAAAGAAGCTCCATGCTAGTCCACCTAATTAGTATAAATGTAAGATGGCTGCTGGCAATATTCAAGAGAATTTGAATAATTATTGTAACAACTATAAAGTTGCAGCGATAGGACCGTGTTGCCATTGTTTTCCTATATTTCGTATAATACTAATATGTAGCAGGCATAGCCTAAGATGTGCGCGTCAGCATTACGAAGTATTGATAATAATGTCCGTAGATCAGGCAGTAGCCCCTGGTCGTTAGGTCCCTCTAGCGCCCATTTAACTTCCCTAAAGGGGATAAAATCTTGAGCAGTGGTGCAACATAAATCGGGCCAGTATGACACAATGTCATCAAGTCTATCGAGCAAAATATAACGCGGCGTAGAGGTAGGAAAAAAATGCCTTTTCAAAATCCAATGCCGGCCTTCTGAATGATATATGTCCTTGAACTTGCCAAGGTTCAAAGTACAATGGACTACTGAGCGGTCCGAGTTGGACATGGAAAATGTAACAGGTATCGATATCAGATTTCAAGAGATCAAAAATGTCATTGCCCTCCTGACGGAAGGTGGAATCCTGAGGGTTCATATATACATTACATAGGCAATGTGAATCTCCTGAGTCGAGTTGAAAAAAAAAATACTTTGCTTCTACTAAACAAGTGTAGAGGGGTAAGGCCATAGTACCTTGAACAGCTGAGCGAACTTATCTGCCGAATAGCTTTTCTTTTTCTTTGACACTGTTTCACAAATTTAAGTATTGTTCCAAAGATCTTTATATCGCCACTGAACCTGTAGCAGAGACGTAGTGCGTATGGAGAGTGATTGTTGGATTCTCCCGCGACAACACCAAATCTGAGCAGGCTTTCGCAACATGGCGTTTTGGGGCCCCTGGGGGATAAGTGTGACTGGAAGTTGTGACCTGGAAGGCCCCCAGCAGCGACCTGGTGACTGCACAGTGTGCAGATATTGGTAATAGTAAGGTGAGACCCCCCCCCCCCGAGGGGGGGTACTCCCATGTAGGATTGTACTGGGTATGTGCCGCGGATATGGCCCTGTTTTCATTACTCCCAGGATTAGAAAAGCCCCCCCCCCCAAAAAAAAAATGTACACAGCTGTATTAGGATCATAGGGGTAACAATTATTTGAACGAACTGAATGTCTTATTCATTTTTCAAACAAATGTATAGATCTTGAATATTGGCTGGAGATATAGGATATAATTAGCAAGTTCTTTGGGAGGAATTTTTGAGGAAGTAAGAATATGCTAAAACTTGTGTAAAATTGGAATGACCAGGATGCACCAATAGAGCACTCCTTTCAACACTTTACAGGATTGAGAAAGTGTACCTTTATATATCTGGTGTAGGATTAAGATGCCTTTTTACATCTGGTGTAGGATTAAGATAGGGTATTGTATAAAAATGTCTGAGGCACCCACCCACCCTGATGTTGAACATGTGCCCCCCCCCCTGCAAGGGGGGAGGTGAGACGCAACATGCACAACAAATACTACATACTTTGGGATGTTTATTTAGGTTACCCTCACACCTGTCAAGTTTTTCTATTCTGCAGAAACCCATTTTCAGCCCGAGAAGCATGTTTGCCAGGTATATGTTCCATCCAGGTGTTAATGATGCAAGGTGGGGAATCTTTATCATTTATTACACTCTATCAACAACGTTTTCTGAGCAGTTATGAATTATTGATATAATTTCCATAAAGGCTGGTAAGTTTGCGACTTTGGTGTAAATGACACTTCGAAAATTACCCGGGATGCATAAAAAAGGCTATGACTGCGCCCATGTGCGCATGCGCAGTAGGGGTGACGAAGAAAATCAACTTCCTTGGCTATATACTGAGTACTCTTCTGATTGGATTATTTATTGCTCTGCTATATCCTATATTCACATGTGTTTATGGTAAGAGCTTGCTGACGCTTGCTATAATGTTATCAGTACCTGAAGCTTTCGAATACTTCTTTTAAATGATTTAAGGTAATACAACCAGCACCAAATTGCATGCCTAAAGACAAGGTTATCGAAGTTACTAAGTTTCTGAGTGCTGTCAGACATGAAAACTTTATACTCGTATTTCAACTTTCAAATTTGTCCCTTTAACGGCATGTTATGGAAATGTTCATATTCCCACGAGAGCACACTTCATTTCTTTCTAGAATGGCCTCTCTATGTCATACCCAGAAGATCTCTATTAAGGGCGGCTTGTTGTAAACCCCAGCTTGATTGTGCATCTAGCCAGTGACATACTCTTGTGTTCTCTCGTGCATGGAAATAAGGATCTCTCTGCCAGCCTTGACAGTGAACTTTTCGACGCCGTCCATAAATTTATAATTGATACCAGGCGTTTTGTGTTCTGATTGAATATAAATTTTGCTTAAACCTTTTGGATTTTGGTACATATGAACTGTCTATTATTGATTGTATTGCCCTGTGTGTATTGCATATACTATTGTGTGTCTCTCTGTCTGGAGAGCCTGTAAGTTAGTATTTTATGTACTAGTAGGTTATCCAGTTTAAATAAATACGTTTAAATTAAATTATGGAAATCATGCATGGCAGGGGTGGAAATTTTAGCCACCAAACTACTGAACATGATTTAATGAGGATGCTAAAAACCCTCAGGAGGTCTGGCTCACGTTAAAAGCATGTTTGACAGCACTGTGTCCAATTGGGTGCATGTCATGCCTAGTTGTATCCCATTTTGTATCCCCATATGTAATGCTCTTAGACTTTCGCAGCAGTTCATAGTCTCATATTTGAACAGCATGTACTTGCATTCCAGTAACACAGCAAGACATTCTAAGGAGTTGGAGGCACTTCACCAATAGTTAGCATTACACATCCCGTTTGCCTATGAAGATTCAAATTAACTAGTCTGTATCTCAAATTGCGTCATAGCCGGCAAAAGCTGACTGTCCTTTGTCTCTGGGTACCAAAGTGGCTAAGATATATGTCTGGCAAAACATACATATTACTGTCCGCGGTGTTCAGGTGAATGTGAATAACACATTATTGTTTATAAGAGCTATAAGCGTGATGAAGAAAAGTTGTGAGATGGAGGCACATATTTGTCATTAATTTGCCCAACAGCCATTATGTTTATTTGATAAAGTGTCATGAGGAGGACCACAAAGGGCATTTTAGCAACCACCCTTAAATCAAAGATACACGCACTTGGCTTCTTGACGATGCTCAGTTTTATTTGACGGAGGCCAACTACTTCACACTTTGCCATGGCCTGTTGACGCAACATATGGCGAAGTATGTGTCTTATGTGTTGACCCTCCACGGGTCACACATGCTACTCTGGTATTTGACGTGTATGGCACCGCGGTATGGAAGTACATCGTCGACAAAAGCAGCCGAGCAACAGCGACGAGTACAGCAGAAAACGTCGCCTGTGATCATATTTGATCTTGCAATGAAAGCCAGCATAGCCAAGAAGGCTTTCCTGGCCAACGCCAAGAACACAACTGTAAATTCCATCCACTTCGGGATTTTACTTTTTGTGGCCTTGTGCGCTCACACGCTGACCTGCATCAGAGCATGGAGGTAGAAAGGAACACTTTTCTTTGGTGAAAACATTGTCTGAAAAAAAAAAACCTTATGTGTGCATCATAGAAATACAAGAGTCCGACATTCAGGAAGAGAATGTGGAATTGGTTTCCAAAGAACTAATGATGGTCAGAGATTCACTGTTCCTTTGACATATTACATCCACTCACTCAACATGCAGAAGCAACCGGAGCTGCTATTGACAACCCGACTCTTTGGAGTTAAGATGCTAAAGACTCGTTTATTCTTGCTGCATACAGCTTATATCTGAAAATTCAATTACACTTGCCGCCGTGATGGCATTTCCAAGTCGTACACTTAACTAACATCAGTCATACATCAAAGCATCGGACAGCCCAAAAGCAATTAGGTTCTTTGTGCTGTATCATCATAACGTTTCCGAGTGCCACGAAGTCTGGAGTTTGCTTCTCATGTATTTACACTTAACTTTAAATAAGATGGCAATTAGTGTCCCAAAACATTTATGGTACACGTCTTCGGGATCCTTGTTTATAATGATACCTTACTGGCCTGTTCAAGCTTGACGCTATGACCGCCCCCTCATATATTTTTATAATGTTGATTAGCTATTTTGTTCAATAACGAATTAACTAAGAAAGGGTTTTAAGAAAGACTATATAGCTTAAAGTGCTTCCAGGCTCGATTACGATGTCGAATGTGTTTTTTAATAAATGAAGTTATCCAGGGTTTGTCCCTAGGCCGGATAGTGACTTCCCTAAAGGAGGTAAAATCTTGAGCAGTGTTGCAACATAATTCGGACCAGTATGAAACAAGGTCATCAAGTCTCTCGAAAACAGTAGTGCCAATGTCCCAGACAGCAAAATATAACGCGGCGTAGATGTAGGAAAAAATGGCCTTTTCAAAGTCCAATGCCGGCCTTTTGAAGGATATGTCCTTTAACTTGCCAAGATTCAAAGTACAATGGACTACTGAGGGGTCGAAGTTGGAAATGGAAAATGTAACAGGTATAGCGATATCAGATTTCAAGAGATCAAAAATGTCATTTCTCTTCTGAGGGAAGGTGGAATCCTGAGGGTTCACATGTACATTACATAGGCAATGTGAATCTCCTGAGTCGGGTTGAAAAAAAATACTTGGCTTCTGCCACATATAATTTCTGCATCTAAAAAGCATTATCTTAATACCTGGTTTTATTTTGTTTTCAGTACCTACAACAATTCCACCAAAGTGATTTTCTTTCCTTTTTGGGGGGGGGGGGGGGGTGTTTTGTTTTGTTGGTTTTTTTTTTTGGTTTTTTTTTTTTGGGGGGGGTTGTTTTGTATTGTTTTTGTTTGTTTGTTTGTGTTGACGGTTAATCAATGTTGTATAAAAATTATCTAAATGTAAGATATCTGAATCAAACTCGTAAGTAAGTTTGTGTCACAAATTTAAAGACTTCTAAGTGAACGATCATCATGATACCGCTTTTTTCATGATTTGTAGTATTTAAGGATTCAATAATATAATTGAATACTTATTTTTTGGTCTTCAATTGCAAAGTTTTGCAGAACTTTCTTCCGAACTCGTGAAAATTTTCAAAACCAAATTTCATGCGTCAACTGTTTTAAAATACAAGGAAAGGAAAGATGTACAACTTGGGAAAATATTTCCAACTGCATTTTAAGACGAATTTTGACTTTTACGGCATCTGAAAAAGAGGCCTATCGCAAATAAGATGGTTTAACCATAGAAAAGCATACATTTGGTTTTTGGTACATTTAGAGATAATTTGTTTGCAGCAAGCCAGTGATATACTTTATTATGTTCTGAGTTTCTGTTGTTTGAGATATTCCTGTTGTTCGACTGAGCTCCAAACTTGGAAGTACAAAGTGAATTTATGAGAGTTGTGTCATCAGCGTTTGCCTGCAAAGCAGATCAAGTTCCGTTTTACTACCCAGCGGAGTAGACAAAATACGCAGCTTGGGTCTGCTTTGGAGGCAACATCAGGGTAGAGTATCCACTCAGTTTTGGGTGGCTAGATAAAGATCATTAACGTAGATTATGGAAAGAAGAAGTGGCCCAAGGATAGATCCTTGAGGGACACCGGTTGTGATATGTAATGGCTTGGAATGAACGTCATCTAGCTGAACATATTGGGTTCTGTTGGTCAAGTAGCTTTTAAACCATTTTAGAGGTGTCTCAGCAACACCATAATATTTTAATTTGTATAAGAGAATTTCATGATCCAAAGCTTTAAATAGGTCCGAAAAGATTATGAGTATTTCACCTTTGTCAAGAATCTTATATATTCTATCAATAAATTCTAAAGTGGCTGTTTCAGTACTATGAAGCTGTTTGAAGCTATATTGACTTCTGTAAAACATATGGTGTGATGAAAAATGGTCATAGAGTTGACGATAGACCACGTTACCAAAAACTTTTGAAATAGTTGGAGGTAGAGATATAGGCCTATGGTTATTTCGAATCTTTTCATCATCCTTCTTATATATTGGTATTACTTTAGCGTTTTTAAGTTCATCGGGAAATATTCCACTGGTAAGAGATTGGTTAATTATATGAGCTAATGGAGTCGCCAGTGAAGACTTAATTTTCTTCATAAGCTCATCGACAGCCGATCATGCCCCGAGCTTGATTTAGATTTAAAATTGTTTAATATTGATTCAATCTCAGCTGGAGAAGTATTTATAAAAGTGAAAATATTTTCCCATCGATGATTTAGGTATGTACTGAAGTGAGGGAAGTTTCGCTGGTCTTTTTTGTGCCAATATCTGTAAAAAAAAAAAAAAAATGCATTTAGTTTTTCTGCTGTTTGACTCTTATTAGATTCCTTTCTGTCATCAATCACAAAAAAAAAAATTCTTTTATTTACATTTAGAGCCGTTTTTATAACATCACATGTCATTTTAGTGTCGTTTTTGAAATTTTCATATTGGGAGTGATAGTGATTCCGTTTATTTAGTTGAATTGGTCTGTTTAGTGTCTTGTTGTAAATTTTTAGATTTTGCTTCAGGGTCGGAAATTGCTGAGAGTCGGGATGAGACAAAAATGTGCCCTCCTTCTTGTCTAGTTCATTACTGCAGTCAATGTGGCAACACAGACTCCCAGTTAATTTTCAGACATCTTATTGTTTTATATGTCCTCTATAACAAGTACCAACAAATGTCTGTATGCAGTAAAATCGGGAATGTAAGCATATGTCACTTGAGTGTTAAATAATATGAAACATATTCAAAATATACTTATGATATTAAACATTATCAGTCGCACCACAACAACGCACTGACAAATTGTTTCTTTGTGAACAGGACTGGTAGAAACTACAATATAATAGAGGGCGCCAAAGTCTGGAATGATGCTCTACAAGTTGGAAAGCTCCAAAGTTTGTCTCTTTCCGAAGTTCTATGACGTCAGCGCTGTGTGAACGGAAGAAAAAAATATATATGTGTATGTTTTGGCAGCTCAGGAAATAAAAAGTATTCAGGAATAATCGCATGTAACATTACTAACAAGTACTTGCTGCTACCGAAACTTCAAAGAAAGCCGCCAGCCACTCGCCTGCCCTCCCCCTCCCCCCCCCCCCACCTTCTTCGCCCAGTCGCCTGTCCCGAAAACACGACGGCGTGTGCCTCTTGCTATTTTTAAGCTTGACGTCATGGAATTCCTGTTCCAAAAATATACTTTTCGGAAATTCCTCCGTGACACTTCGTTCACTTGTGAGTCTAATACTACGAACTCGACCAGAGCCGGAGGTTTAACTAGTTCAAACTTGTTCGGTGATTGTTAGAAAAACACAGCATTCATGTTGCACATTCGAGACGACAGCGGTGTTGGACATTGAAAGAAAACAGCCAAATACACGTGCGAAAACCAGTGCAGAATCGAATGAACTAACCGTCTAACGTACAGAAGTTTCTCCCTTGGGACTTCGTACAAACGATCAGTGCCAGTGGTGGGTAGCCAAACGCAGAGCGATAATACCATTGAAATAAGCACTCGAACCATGTTGAAAGAATTGAAACCTACATTTCAGAGTGATCAACTTTATTGTCCACATTGTGATTGCTATTTCTATATGTTAATGGATCACAATGATGCAAAGAAAGAGAATTCAGATCCACATTCCAGCAAGTCTAACTTTCAATCCAAGTTAGAGTCCAGCAAACCTTCAAAATGTGAACAGGGACATGTAGTACGTCGTGACCAAAACACACACAGTGCATCAGTATTATGTGAACATAACTCCGCCAGTAATACTAATAATGTGGTTTCAAACTTTGATGAACAGGCGCAGTGCTCCATACAAACAGCCTTACATCGTTTTGTGCAGTCACACCGCCCGCCTCCCCACCATTGGTGCAACAATGAGCGGAGAAACCGTATCAGACACTCTGGCCAGACATTACGGGCTTTGGGAGATTACTTTAATCAGATCTACAGTGCAGAACGGGAACATCAAAGACAATGACAAATAAACAAATTCAGTAGAACTGCAGTCACCTGAAGCGTGGCCATGGTCATGGAGATAGGACTCTCTTTTTCTGGAACTTCAACATGGAACACGTTAATTTGTGAACGATATTCTGCTATGCAGAGATACCAGCATTGCACTTGCAGTCCCATGGCATGGGCCATGGCCATGGCAAGCTTGGTGAGGGAAGTGGACACCAGTCAGTGATACCATCAGACATTTAGATTTATTATGACTGGTTTATGATATGGAAGGGAAAAAAAAGAACTGGTTCCTCGTACAAGTACAGACTACTGGCAAGAGACGTTTTGGGTTAAAACTCATAACATGCAGTTGATCTCAAAACTCCTACAGCCTAGGTGACATTTGGTCCATGTGGCATAATACGAGGTCAACATTTCGGACCACAACATAGACAGTGGCAACTTTCTCTGTAAAAACTGAGAGAAAAACTGGAGACAATATGTATCATGTTTACAGGTTGAAAGTTCCTCTTCAGGAGATTTGAATCACAGTTGGGCCTGTTTAATTTTAAATGGAAAAGCAAGTCCCTTGGTAATCAGTCAAAGCTGCAAGTTGGCTTACCAGGCAAGGGGAGGAGAAAAGATGAGAACAGCTCCTGTCACATTTGCTTGCTGGTAAAAACAGAATTAAGTTTGGTAAACAAATTGTTGGGATTCATACTTTGCTCTTGCCTTCATGGGATCCCACTTGACCGTCATAATTTTTTATGTGCTCTTGACCCTCTCGATGATCACTTTCAACAGAAAGGGGGGGGAAGCGTCGAAGGCAAACTTTTGCCAGGACTGATTGGAACTTGGAGTGGGTAAAAACACACTTATAAAGGAGACCAATCTGATCATGTTTCAATTCAGTCTTGGTCTGATCCATGATAAGAAGTGTCCATGGCATGATCATCATCAGTTTCAAGATATTTTGTTCTGTAGAACATGCCATAAGCAAATTGAGGTGCCTATGAATGCAGCAGAGGTCACTTTGACCTGCAGACTATGGTTGTCTATTTCCACAACTCTTTATCATGATTTGCAACCTAGTACCTGAAAACTACTTCATCAATTTATAAGCATCTGACCAAACATCTATATGTATGTCATTATTGTATATGGTGCATGTCTAACTGTGGGTATGTCCAGAGGCACGTCTCTTGTTTTAATAATTGTACAGCACTGAGTACATAGAACCACAAAATCCTACTCTTACGACAGCACTAGTTTTGTTTGTACTGTGGTACCAGTACCTGCTGTATGTGGCCACCATTTCTGCCACAAAAATGGGGCCACATACAACAGGTGACCTGTCTATGCAGGTGAATCAACAAAAGGCAATGGCCTCTCTTGACAGTGGCTGCATATAGCAGGTACCACTCTGCTTGTTTTACTAGTTAGTGTTGCTTCTTACCCAATGAGATTTAATGAGTGTGCTTACTTAGTAAGGCACGATCATTGGATCTTTCATCAGGTAAGTAGCAAATTTAAATTTTACATATATATTTATATATGATGTGGCCTTCACAATGATTTGTGCAGTGGGACATTTTCATGTTGTTTACAAGTATAATTTGTTGTTCTAAGGTGGATAAACAAAAATATTTTTATCTTGTGATAAATGGTTCACATTGAACTGGAGAAAATGTTCTCAAATGAAGAAATATCTTAAAAGATGTAATTTCCTGTTTCTAAGGCAGTGGTATGATGATATGGTGGTTATTTATTTAATTTTTTTGAGCAATGTTCAGTCAAACCGGATTAATTTTAATATTTGTAATGTTTAGGTTGTGTGGTTTGCATTGATCATAATTTATTTCATTGTGTTCACAAGCAGGTCTTGTACAAATGTATAAAGTTCATTAAAGTTGATCCTGAGAAATGTTACCCTTTTGTTGGCTGCCAGCTTGTTTCACTTGTAATTTAATCAGGGTGAGAAAATTCCCATGTCATATTGTCCGGGACAAGTAAGTTTTGACACAGGACAAGTGAAAATTCATTAAAATCACATGGAAATAATAGGGTCATTTGTCTTCAGACAAGTACACCCAAGATGGAATTTTCTCGCCCTGTTAATGTTTCTTAAGCTATCTTGCCCCCCCCCCCCCAAAAAAAAATGGAGGACGGATGGGATGGAGGGGGTTGCTATTAAAGTCAAGTTTCGTAATTTCTGCTCCACATACACATTTTTGAAGTTTCATGTTATCTCTCTTGTGAAGAGTTTTTATCCATTGTTTGTGTTTATTTGGTGTTCTACAAAGTAATACAAAAATGCTTTTGAGTCCATGCAAGAAAGCTACCAGTAAGCTTGATCTATTTGACTGGCAATACTTCAAAATAATGTCAGGAGGAGAGTGAGGCAGAGGTCCCAGATGACAGAAGTGATCTGTGCGGGTCTTGAGGTATAAACAACGCTATTTTTGTGTCCAATTACATACCTACATGTGTGTGGTTGCAGGCGCATTTGGAAACCACATGATTAAAATAACATGACCCTCACCAAAGTTCCTGCTCAGTGCTGAGTCAAATGCAGTGCTGCTTGGCAAATCTCCATTACTGTTTATAATAATGTTGGGAAAGCAACCTTTCATTGTGTAACAGGAAAAGTACTTGTTGGCAATGATGTTTGAAGATGCGACGTCTTTCGGGACCCCAGTTTCACAGAGGAAGGATGAGGGAAATGAAAAAATGGATTCAAATTTTCCATTACTGAATGATTTTCTGGTTCTGTTTCTTAATACAGACAATCAGCTGAAGCCATAAAAAAAGAGACCAAATGTTTTTGAAGCACAAGTCCAGCTGCAAAATGTGATTTGGGTACATAACTTTTTTTTTGCACATAATAACACCAACATCGTATAACAATTATGGAACCAGTATTTATGTCGTTTACATGTCAATTCAATTTTACCATACAGCAGGAGCTGACCCATGTAAAAAGTTTTACATGGCATAAATAGTGTCTTATATTTCCAGTTCTTTGTGCTCATGGCAACAAAGGTACAACATGGAAATGATAGTGATAAAACTGTTCCCACAAAACAATACAGCATGTTCCAGTCCCAAGAAGAGGATCTCCTTTCTTGCTCCTAATCCGCAACAACAAATTCAGAAAAACTAATTGGTTTTCACATGTGTTTGTGTGTATAAAATATGTATATAACATTGGGCTTGACATTTAGGATTTTTGTTACTCGTCCTAGACAACAGGGTTTGCTTTAATGTCAAGTCGTAATATATATGTTTATATTTCGGCTGTAGGTGTAGGTTGCTGGTTCTGAGACCGGGCCAAACTGTGGGCACAAAACATACACCTGCATATGTACATGTATATATATATTACCATCCGGTGTAAATACAGCCGTCCGGTGTAAATACAGCCCTAGTTATCATTATTGTTTATTGCGTTGGTATGGGAGCATGAGCTTTGGTATTTCAGAGTAAGGCGGCTTAAAATGAGGCTAAAATCAGCACATGGGGGCTTTTTCCTTGTATAACCAATTAGATGCGAGTTGTGAGCAGCCACAAGTTCCTAATTATAAATTCGTAAATATCATCCTCAAAATCATACCGGAACTAGGCATTTAGTTCCTGTACAGCCAATCAGAGAACAGGATTCGCACACACACCCTAATTATGAATTCATAAATATCAACCTGAAGATTGCCACAAGGTTGATATTTATGAATTTATAATTAGAAGGTCTGTGAGAATACTGTTCTTTGATTGGTGTACAGGAGCTGAGTGGCTACGAACCAGGGGTGATAGGATTATGAGCCTGGCTCTCTTTTATTGGACGATATCTGGGTGAGGCTGGCTACCCTGGGACAGAGGATCTGTATTCCATAGCCTAGGCCTATTTACATCGAATGGAAATGTAAAGGTTATCACATGGTTGTAGTTGTATCAGCCCCTCGCATCCGTATTGTCACGAGACTGAAGGTCTCGTGAAGATATGGGGGGATACAGCTACAACCATGTGATAACCTATACATACATACATATGAATGAATGAATAGTAAAGCTTGTTTCAGTGGGCACCTGATAAAAATGGCATTTTGCTTAAGCAGGCACCATAGTTAATCTGTTTTGTATCAGAAGGTATCCAGTAGGATAACAGAACGCAGCTTTTCTTGCCAAAAGCAATGTGTACAGATGCAGAACACGTTCCCGCCTCTTAAAAACATTCAGCATACCTAGTAACAAACAAACATTAAAACTAAGGCTTTACAAGGCATTGCTTTTCATTTATTCCAATGAAGACTGTATCGCCCAGTAAGTACATAAATTGTATTGTACGACGTACAGGTAGTAAGCCAGCCCTTTGCTAAATAGGTACCTTTGTTGAGTGGGTACAAAGGTCTAGTCCAAAGGACATTCACTGGACCCAGGTTTTACTGTAAACACACACACACACACCTCACAGGAACGTTCAAGTACCAACAGGCCTGGTTCACTGCATTCTGGAAGGCAGCTGAAGCACCACTGTCCAGACAATGCACACATGCCTTCACCAGGTTGAGATGTGAGTATTGTGACAGTAACGTTTATCTGGCATCCATCACAATCGCTTATCATTAGGTGAGCCAGTTGTTATGTCACCCTGCATACTGCTTCAACAGATGAAGAATTACAATAATTATGCATCATCTGATGTGAAGTTAGTCCTGAGGGGAGCAATATTTTGTGCTATGTCCCTGGCCTTCTCAGACCTCAGAGCATTGGCAGCATGTGTTAACTGGAGTGCTGCATCTGGATGAGCTGTTCCAGGAAGTAGGGTGCACTCCCTCTCTAACATGGCCGACACGGCATCTAGAAGCTCCATGAAGCCAAATGACAAAGCTGCTTTTCTGAGTCTGTTTAATTCCTGCAAAAATTAATGATGCACCTTAACCCTTTCCCCCTTAAACCTGCCAAAACTGACAGGTGGTAAAATGTCATCAGCTTAAGTGTTATTAACTAATTTCAACTGCAGTGAAAAACAATTTGAGAATTGTAGGTGAGACCTATCAATACCACATGCAAAATTTTGGTCCATATCTTCCATAATTCTGCAGATGATGCCACCATATATTTCTAAGTATTTTCTTCTTTACCCTGATTTACATTCCTGCCAAGTTTTGTGACGATTCATTAAAAACTCTTCAAAACATAGCATTACCAACATTTTCATACATTGCCCTATATGTATATTTCATAATACCTTATGTGATACCACCAATATAAAATTAACCCTAGATTTTCTTACACTTGATAAGTCATGAAAGTTATATACGGCTAACTTGAAAACTGTGGACTATATCACATCCACAAACAAAAGTTTACAGACAGATGAACAGACTGACAGATCGACACATGTGATTGATCACATAAGTTCTGTGACCTATGGTCAGTAGAGCTAAAGACTGCATCATTACCTTTGCAAACTTGCAAGAGGCCCACCTAGAGCATACATGTATCTGTGTGTAATATCAAAGCATTCCATGCAAACATTTTTGAGAAGCTGTTTCGGCTAATGGACACAAACAGATTTTATAAGCTGTACTGACTGACAAGTCAGCAGAGCTTAACATCCCAGATAATAACCACTTCATGTGGAATAAATACATGAACACGTAAAAATACATGTACTTCAAAGGCAGATTACAGCTGTACGTCACATTATGTAGATGTATATGCAAATTAGATTGACTGAGCTGATTGGCAGACTGACAGGCCTTTGAAAGATATCTCGATGTCCAGTATTAAAGCAAGCTCTTAAAGCTTTCAGTTGTGACATATGATGTGAAATCTTGGGACTAACCTTTTTACAATTAATTACACACTTTGTATGCTGTATTTACATATATTATTACGTCCCATTTCAAATTCTACAACAGCTGCTACTTGTCTCCTTAAACTGCTTTTGTAGGTGTCCATAATGCAAACATATTTATGATTTTGAACAGTCATATTGTCTGGTGATCATATTTCAGTGGCCGTTATTATAGTTCCTTATATTGTGATTTTCCAACCACTTTTTCAAGTAAGCAACTTGACCTTAATTCTGGAGCCCTTCAGGTATAAATGTAATGATAGCTGATCACAGGTTTGTAAGAAATTTGCAGACCAGTAAGGGGTCAGCCATTTTTATCAACATCTTCACATTAGTATATAGAGTATTGGGGGGGGGGGGGGTGTCAAGATCAATGTACACTTTTATTTAATTTTTGAAATTGTTGATAAATATTTAGCCAAAAATCAACATTTTTAGAGTACATGTACTCTTTTGGGGGGAGGGAGGAGGTTACAAAAAAAGAGTACTCTGTGTACACTTTTTGAAACATGCTGACAATTTTGGCTGACCACTAATACACACCTTGTAAAAATGTTGCTGCTTTTCTGGCAGTTTCCTTGCGTGACGCAATATCTTCTGAATATCAGCCTAGGAAAGTGAGTGCAAAAGATGCATTTAAATCTGCAGCAATGGAACAGTTAAAATTCTTTTCTCACCATAAACAAGATGACAATGTGAAACTCAAAATTTACCATGGTACATGTGTTACAATGTTGTATGAATCTCTCTCTCTCTCTCTCTCTCTCTCTCTCTCTCTCTCTCTCTCTCTCTCTCTCTCTCTCTCTCTCTCTCTCTCTCTCTCTCTCTCTCTCTCTCTCTCTCTCTCTCTCTCTCTCTCTCTCTCTCTCTCTCTCTCTCTCTCTCTCTCTCTCTCTCTCTCTCTCTCTCTCTCATAAATATTACAAGGTAGATTTTGATGTAACAAGGTAAGTCCCATGGAAGCACTTTTCCTATCACTTCTAAGTTAGATCCCCCCCCCCCCCCTCATTGTACTGCAGTTTTGCTAGAACACTTTATACATGTACTCCCTGGGCCCCATCATCAGTCTTATAAGGAGTGAGCACTGTATTTGTGTACAAAAATCACCTTGAACATGAGGTCCTTCTATAGAAAGTATCCAAATGTTAAACAACATGTCTGATTTTTCCACAACAGTAAAGTGTCAGTATCCTGTAAGCATGGCACAGGCATTACTCTCACGATGGCATCCAATGACAGCTATCTGTCCTACATTGCTGTGGCACCTTTAACCTTTTTGCTCTTGTGTTAAGAATGGGTCTGCAGTTTTCCTCGACATGGGTTGGGCAATAAGAAATGTAGATGAAAGTTATCAAGATAACATGACCCAGTCCCCAACCCACACCAAGGAAAGCTTTTGACTGGGGTCATTCTATCTTGATAGGTCTCTACAATGCGCATTTAAATCGTTTTTCATTACCAATGAATTTGTCAAAAACATTGAAACGGACATCTGACCAGCAGCCAGTTTTGACCAGTTTCAAGGGGAAAGGGTTAATGGCACAAGTACCATAACTGTACTACATGTACATGTACTATCACAGGTGGAAAAATAACTCATTCCACCCTAATGACGCTTTTTCCCGCTAATATCTAAATGTCACCTGCTCACTGTATTTTACTAATTTAGGGATTATTTTTCAAAATTTTGGATGAAACTTACATGGAAGATCACTCCAAATTATATACCCATGGTCAACAGCTTTCCTTGGCACCCTCTGGGCACAATGCACCCAGAGCGCACCAAGGAAAGCTGTTGACTCGGTCTTCTATCACAGTCAAATGAGTTAACGGAAGCAACGCAGCCCAGGGCCAGCCAAAAAGGCCTGGTGTTGGAATCAGCTGACGAGTACTGGTCTGTCTGGTTGGTACCATCTTGCCAAAGGATAGAGCCTGGTACAAATTGATTAGCCGTTAGTGTGACAAATCACAACAGATGTATCGAGGGTAGATCTAATATGACCTTTTGTCCTAATGATGAGGAATGCTTCATAGCTCTACTCATGAAGATACACATCTGACTGATCTGGTACAGTAACATGATCTTCCCATTCACAAAATATCTTTGGCTCTTAGATTCACATTAATGCCAGGACAAGTTTCGGGACCCCTGCCCTGTCTTTGGGTAGTATATTCACATCAGGGTTACAATAAGTTTAGGGACACTTACTTGATGGGTTAATGTGCAAAAAAGTAATTTCTACCCCCAAATATCTATTAATGCAGTCAGTTGTAGTCTTGTGTCAAAAAAGCATATAACCTGCTCAAAGGTGGCATAACAGTTACTGCCTTTCAGACTGTGTTTGGTCTTTGGAGACAATGTCTTAAATGTTTATTACTAAAAGAGTACACCTGTCTGATGAATTCATTAGGAAAGAGGTGTACAGCTTTCAGAATAAAGTTTTGAAATACAGAAATTACAATGTATAGCTTTAAGCACATTTTTCCTTGTAATTTCCATTAAATTATATGAGGCATCATATGCAACTCAGACTTTGACCTTCTCCACAATCCCACTTAATTTCATGAGGATCTATCAAATATTAGGGATGGGAGCAGTCACAAGATTTTCACATTTTGACCCATATATTATATAATATTGTAGGTGGTGCCATCAATATCAAACTCCACCTAGATTTTCATGCACTTAATAAGTCCTGAAAGTTATATGGGGCTATCTTGAAAATTGTGGACTGTATCACACTCACAAGCAAAAATTATACAGACAGACGGACAGACATGAGTGATGGCATAAGTTCTGCGACCTGTGGTCAGCAGAGATAAAAACAACGAACATACAGTGTATGCTTCATTAACATGTTCACTGCTCAGTTATATGCTGAGTCAACAGCTTTCCTTGGGGCACTTTTGGCCTGATGAACCCAAAGCATATGGAGGAAAATTGTTGAGTCTGACTACAGTTTGTTTCTGTAACACAAGTATACAGGTAACAATAGGCCTCAGGCTTAAAAAAAAAAAAACATTCGACCATCCTTTTTTTCTCTGCCCACGTGCTACCAAATGCTAGTATTGAAATGAAAGGTATTTGGAACAAGGAATTGGAATTTAGAATCATTCAAGTGAGCCCCATTCTTGTCATGATTAGCAGGCAAAATGTTACTGATCTTTCAAATTTCATTTCCTGATAATGTCCATGATCGCAAACAAAAAAATATTCTATGAATGTCTGCATCAAGTCATTTTTTCATGTGATATGCTTAAGAAGGTTTCATGCCACGCAGATGCGAAAGATACATACCTGTACTCCAGTAGGCTTTATCCACACCACACAGTTCTGTGCGTAGCTGCGTCTGTCCAATGGCCTCACTGGGAACGGACTTTTGTTATCGTCCTCTCCATAAGGAGGCTCTGCGAAGTCTGAGGCTGGAGCAAGGTGGTTCAGGTTACCCAACCAGGGAATTATGTCTGAACCTGATGCAAAGAACCAGCCAAGGTCACAAAGATGTGAACAGTTAACTTGACTTAAATTTAAACAGTTTAAAATACCTATCTGAACCAGCATTCATGTGATTTGAGTGTAGGCATGATTTGAGTGTACATGTATTGGCATGATTTGAGTGTACATGTATTGGCATGATTTGAGTGTAGGCATGATTTGAGTGTACATGTATTGGCATGATTTGAGTGTAGGCATGATTTGAGTGTACATGTATTGGCATGATTTGAGTGTACATGTATTGGCATGATTTGAGTGTACATGTATTGGCATGATTTGAGTGTAGGTATGATTTGAGTGTACATGTATTGGCATGATTTGAGTGTAAGTATGATTTGAGTGTACATGTATTGGCATGATTTGAGTGTAGGCATGATTTGAGTGTACATGTATTGGCATGATTTGAGTGTAGCTATGATTGGAGTGTACATGTATTGGCATGATTTGAGTGTACATGTATTGGCATGATTTGAGTGTACATGTATTGGCATGATTTGAGTGTAGGTATGATTTGAGTGTACATGTATTGGCATGATTTGAGTGTAGGCATGATTTGAGTGTACATGTATTGGCATGATTTGAGTGTAGGCATGATTTGAGTGTACATGTATTGGCATGATTTGAGTGTACATGTATTGGCATGATTTGAGTGTAGGTATGATTTGAGTGTACATGTATTGGCATGATTTGAGTGTAAGTATGATTGGAGTGTACATGTATTGGCATGATTTGAGAGTAGGCATGATTTGAGTGTACATGTATTGGCATGATTTGAGTGTAGGCATGATTACCAGTCACAAGGTGGCTTCTTTTTCTAAGTAGGATTCTTTACAATATTATACATCTTATTTACCTGTGGTTAACTTCTGCCATCATACATACTTGGAAGCTCAATTCAACTTTTTTTCAATCAGTGAGGGTACAGTAGAGTTTCTAACATGCACTATGCCTTTTTCTTTCACATCATCTCCCAATTCATGTATCCAACTGGTAAAATATTGTAACACTTGACCAGAAATAGAAGTGACTCCATCCCCATATCAATGAGTTCACAGTGATCAAGAGATGTAACCATTTGATATCAGTATTGGTTTAAAAATCTAAATAAATGCTTTTCAGGCATATGTTAAAGATGTAAACAAGTCACAGACTGTAACAGCTGGCTAGATAACCCGACCAAATGATCCTTTCAGGAAGAAGATATCTTGCAATCCTTTCATGTAGAACTTTTATAACATGTCTTGATTTTTGCTTACCTGGCTCAAACAGTGACAGCATCAGGTTTGATTTCTTCTTATTGTCAGCCCATGAGTAGATCATGCCATACCAGTCCTCCCTGCAAATATATGTCACAGTGCTCTGTGAATGAGGAGTTTAACCTTTCTCCTACTGGATCAACATAGGCTGCATGACTTTACATGACTCTCCAGACAGATTTCATTTACAAGTGTCACTCAAATTGTATCTAGCAGAGGAGCCATTAAAAAAAAAAACACTAAAGTGAACAACAGTTTACCTGTGGCTAGTTTATATGGGGGCAGGGAGAAGACAGCTTATTTTTTTTTTCCTCCCAGATGCTACAGCTGCTTGCCCAGTCGTCAGCTCACATTTTCAATATATATATATATATATATATATATATCAGAGGTGCCAAGTTGCCCAACATATAATCGGGTGCTCAAGCTGAAAAATGTTACAAAAAGCGGGAGTCCTATTATATTATAATGGAGGAAACAGGTAAAAAAGCGGGAGATCGACAAATTTCGGTTATTTATATCATTAGAAAAACAGGAGATCTCCCGCCAAATCGGGAGACTTGGCACTTCTGATATGTATGTATGTATGTATCTTTCAAGAAACTATAAACAGTACAGCTTTAGAATGTTTTATATTTCTACAATTCTTACCCAACTTGCGTCAGTGCCACCATATTTTCGACCTTGAGGCTGCCGTGAAGTAGAACAGTAAAAGCTGCTGTCTTGCCATCCTCTGTCTCTCCATTTTCTTCATCATCTTCCTCATTCACTTCCTTCATGTTTGAATCCTCTGAAGCAAATTACAACACTGTTTAAATCAACACATTTGAACTTAAGAGAATATTTTACCACAATTTACAATACCTACGGTCCTACATGTGCAAACTTCTTAGTTTTTAACCAAAACAAACCTCACTCCATACCATTTGATTTTTCTCATGTATTTCTGCACTATTAAAGGGCATCATCTCCCTTTGCAACTACTTACAGAAGTCATGATGAGAAGACTAGGCAAGTGTTGATAAGAACAGATACATGGTGTGCCAAATAAGCCTGACGCATTTCGTCCTTCACTGGACTCATCAGAGGCTAATGAGTAATGATGACCATAGGTTGAGCATAACTCTAATCCTATGCCCAGCAGTACAAAGAAGTGAAATCTTTCAGCTCCACAGTTATGTGGTTCATTCAAAACTGAATGCTGCGTTGTGTGCATGGCCTTTATATAGGGCCATGTAACATTGCTAGGGGAAATCTAGACGTTATGTTGTATTGTGACGTCATCAATAATGGGTCAGCACATTCAGGTTTTCTGGACAGTAGGACTGGGTTGTGCCAGTCATCACAGGTGACTGTGTTGGCATGTGGTTTGATGACAGGTCATGTTCACTGTTTAATAAGTATGATTACACAGGGATTTTCTTCTCTGTGAGTACCCATGGGAGAAGACCATCTCCAAAAAAAACAAAAACAAAAAAAAACCCTTACAGAAGTCTTTTCATTCCACAAACACACCTGACAGGCAGTGGTTTTTGCATTGCCTGGGATGCCATGTGGCAGCTGTTACAGAAGGACCAGAAGCATGACCCACCAGGCAACAAAAATCACTGACGAAGGGCTCTGCTCATGTTTGAGTGGATTGTGTAACATGGTAGTGTGGGTATTTTTCCTTGAAAAAAAAAATTTAAACAAATAAAAATTCTCATGTGTTCAGTTATTGTACCAAACAGGCCAGAGTTCTGCACTTGAGCTACAAATAGACCCTCAATTGGATTTATCTAAACATGCTGTCGAGTGAAATTTTGCTGTGTCTCAAGCCAGAACAGACAAACAGACACACAATCCAACTCGATCATTTGTGATTTAGTGGCAACTGCCACTGGTCTTTCAAAAGTTGCCTCAGTCAATACTACTTATCTTTATAAGACTATTTCCTGTACCTCTTATTTTACTGAAAGTTGCACAAAATCACTTCTCCTTTTTTTTTTTTTTTTTTGTATTTGTCATTTCAATCTTTGAATGAGCAATGACCCTAATATACAATGCAAACGAATATAAATTTATAGCAGCACAACTCAGTGCAACTCACCTACGCTTGTGGACGTGGGCAGCACCAAATGTCTGGACACATAAGGCGGACTAGCGATGTCAGCCATGTCCACAAAACCACAGATCTCTAGCGTCCTTGACACCTCCTTTTTCACATGCTCAAAGTCCCGGTCACTGAAAAAGAAAAAAAAAATAATAATAACAAAAATAATCACCCATATAGATACTACTTTAGCAATGATTGTAAACAAAAATTTTGTTACTAAGATTCTGTTCTTGTCACTTATCCTCTTATGGTGAAAAGTATTTACCATATGCACCTACAATAATTTAAAGGGAGCATACAGATTTGTGTGTCCCGCAAGGCTTCACTTGTAAGTTTGCACACAAGTATTTTAATCTTTTTCTTGCAGGTGGCATAAGAGGTGACCCCTAATAGGGTACTATAGACTTTGGTGTCTCATTATGTTTTTCTTTTATGTATAACTATAAAACTATTGTATTTGTGTCTTTTTGTCCAGAACCACTTCCTTGTAGTCATCACCCTATTCCGCAGTCCGAACTCTTCACTCTGCATAAGCTAACCTGCCACTGTCTAACCCACATACATATGGAAATACTATTGTCCATGTTGCACACGTTCCTCTATAGAATTTTGACATAGGCTTTATTAGCACAAATAGATTAAAGGGTCCTCAGTGGGTAACTACTGAGAACACGTTTCGGAGCCTGTACCCATACATGTCTCTCTGCGTAGCGGCTCCTTGTCTAAGCTAAATACTCGGCAAAGACAACCTATATAATAATGAATAAATATGAATGCAGAATACTTATCAAACCAAACATAATTACTAAATAGTATAGAACAAGTTCAGATAAGAATAATGTGACTTACCCCTGAACTAGTAAGTACCCTCTCTAGCTGTACAGGACACATTAGTCCAACCACTTGCCAGTGTACAAGTGAGGTAGAAACAAACTGGGGCTATATATTCAATCCCAGTGATTACAAAATATAACAGTTACAGCCAGACACCTGTATAAACCTGGGGAATTCCTAATAATTACTGTAACAATGGACATCATGTACCAGAAATGCAAAAAAAAAAAAAAAAAAATCCATGATGTCACCTACTCCTCACTATAAAAATTTCTACAAGAAATACAGTTCTATTTAGTTGTAAACTCTTAGTTTCTGTTTCAAAAGAAGGAATCAAATTTGTAATAATTGAGTGAATGCCATGTCTATGTATATTGTAGTTTACTCTTGATATAAAAATAAATTTGCATCAAAATGATTTTTAAAAGTGCAAGAGGCACTTCAGTGGAGGGGTTCCATTTGAATTATGAAACAGGCATGCTAAACATTAGTGATAGATTAGCTCAAAAATTTGTGAAATAATACATAATAGTGTAACTGTGGGGCAGCATTTATTATTTTTCTTTACATATATTAATTTATGTGTAATCAAGATTCAGAATGTTTGAAACTGATTTTGTCAACTTCATTTTTCTAATCACAAAGGTCATTGAAAAAAACAACCTATCACTATTAAGAAAAAAAAACCACCCCTAAGTTAGAACCTGGTTGTTTGATTTACATCGATTTAATGGGGACTGGCAAATGAATTGTTTTGAAGCGTGCTTGTTTCAAAAATTGGCAAGTCTGCCAAAAAAGTCCTTTTTGGTTTTATCATATTTGTATTCAAACTTGGACCAGCCTATTTGTTCATTGTCTGCCTGACGTGTGATATGTACTCAGGTCATTTTCATAGTATTGTATTAGTCAACTCTTTTCAGTGCCAATCTTAAGTCAAACTAGTCTGAATTATCCATAGGATCCCAGATTCGTATTCCTTGTAAAAAGACCTTTTATTCAAGTACCAGCCTGCCTATAGTTGCAGAGAGAATACCCCAGATCAACAGCTTTTCTGCGTGCACCCAATGTGGGCCCAGAAAAGCTGTTGACTCAGTCCAAAATTTGGCACATAATTTAGGGTTAATCAATTTATTCTCTTTATCCTTTGAAGTGTCAAACAAAATAGCTTTCTTGACATATGCAGCCAAGATGTGGCTGAATCAGGATTGTTATCCAAACATCACAGCTGATGAATGTGTAATCAAACACACACTCAGATAAATTCTGAACTCCCACCAAAAAATCTGAACTCTTCCTGGACTCAATTTTCTCACTGAATTGAACATTTGTATGTGAAACTCCTTGGCATAATGAACAGTGACAAGTGCATTTTACAACAGAAGTTTAAACAGTCATTTTTGAACATCTGTAATACTCAAGGTAATTTGAAGAATGCCTGTACCTAAACTCAAAAACAGACTACTCACACTGCTGAAGCACATTTACACCATGTTGTCTAGCAGGGGTAGAATTTAACTTTTGTTTCCCAAGTTTCCCCTGGGCAACCACAATATTTTTACAAGTTGCCCAAACCTACAGAAAGTTGCCTTGTTTCCCACCACATGAGAATTGTAGTTAGGTTATTATTCAAAACATTTCAAATATAGATGAACCAGCTATGTTTGTCACCACTACGAAAAAAGCATTTCCACACCAAAAAGGAGTTTTTAGGAACTGTATTTAATGTTCCCACTACATGTATTGTCAGAAATGATATGTTCTGCTGAAGATAGAAAGTTGCCCCACGGGAAACCAGCTAAGGAAATAAGGTTGCCAGACACGAATGAAAGTTGCCCAGGGCACCTAGACACCCGCTCATTTCAAACACTGTCTAGTGTGTTTTTTAATACATCAACTCTGAATCCACCACATACCCATGTCAGTCTGTGCCAAAATGGGTTTGTTTTAAATCTTTAGCTATCAGTTATTTTGGTGATATTTCAAAAGACCTATGTATACATATATATACATATATGTGTGTGTGTGTGTGTGTGTGTTTATATATATATATATATATATATATGTGTGTGTGTGTGTGTGTGTATATATATACACACACACACACACATATATACATATATTTTATGTTCGGAACGAGCGGGACTCGAACCTGCAACCTTTGGCACCTGTCGCCAAGCTGAAATGAGAAACGCACATATCCACAAGTATATGTATGGATGTATATATTTGTGCCTGTTGAACTTGCACATTTTCTATTGATCCTGGGGCAATTTATCAACAAGAACCAAGGACCTATGGATGATTTTTGACACAGACTACCAGACTATATTTATGACAAATTACAATAGACACTGTTGTCCATATATGCAGTAACCACCTGGACAGACCCCAAGCTGCTGTTCACCTATGCACAGATAAACACATTCTACTTCAATGTGCATTGCCTCACAACCCTTGCTCTGTCCACTACAAAGACATCTGGAGAATTACTTGTCCCACAACAACAAAGCCACTTACCATCACAACTGAGACAGAGTATGGCAATCATGATTGTCTTTCTGTCCATAACTTGCAATTTAGAACATATATTAGAAACTTCCACATGAAGATATGTACATTCACTTGTCTTGAACATGTTGAATGAAATTAACTTGTCTTTTATGATAGGATTTGACAAAAAAATCAACCTCTCAATCTAAAGGCACTGAATTTTTACCCCCACAAAGATTTTTTTTATAAAACATGTTTAACAAATCATATTCCTACCTTTCATATGGATCTGGTGGTGGCACCACAAATATATTACATTTCAAATGGCCACACTTTAAGGTCCCTACATATGGAGAGAAGTAACGATCGGCCAACTTAGAAAATGCTTGCTGTACACTTTTCAGTGTAAGTGTGCTGTCAGGGAGAAATATATCCCCACCATTTCCATTCATGTCAATCAGTTTCTGGTACATTGGAATGGCAGTCTGTAATGTTTCTTCATTTGGTGGAGCAATACAGATAAAAATAAGTTTGCACGGGAAAGGAAAAGGCAGTGGAAACTTGTCATCTGAGTCTCGGTTATTCAAAGTCTGCAAGGAATGTTTCAGCGAGCCCTCTCCAACTCCAGCGTTTCCATCTGTAACAATTACCACCTGCAAAGAAAGATTTAAAATGTTTTATTCTAGCTCCGAAATGCTGAAGGAAAAATAACTTCTATGCCTGCAGTACCTGGCACTGACAAAAGTTGTGGATGAGTTGAGTGATAGGATTTCATACTTTGTCACAGTATTACTGGTCACAAAGTTGCCACACAGAAGCAAGTGATAATGAGATCTTTAATATCCATGTTTTAATGGTTCTTCCCTTTTGTTTACACTGCAATTAAGTTGAACTTCTTGCAACTTCAACTCTTGCTGGTTTTAAAATATTTCAAGGGTGTATTTTCAGATAAATTATGAATTCTTGATGCCCATTGTACTTCATACATCCGTGGATTTCATTTATATAAATGTCTACACTGTTTCATAATGTCTACATTGTATTCTAATTTTTACAATGTATCTCAAAAGCAGATGAAGCTCAGTTTTTTCATACAATGGACAATTAATATACATGACAGATGGTCTAAAATAGGTCCCTGAGTATTTTCTGCCTTGTAGACACGAAAGGAGGAAGTACATGTAGCAACATATGGGACACTGTCATAATCAAACCAAACTAGCAAGTGGCTACAAACTTCAACACCCTGTAAATATCTGCTTCTGTCATGTGAACAAACAGCACACATAATAAAATATAAAAGTTTGGTCACTTTCATCGAAAAGTATACACATGTTCACATGGTATCCTTATTGATAACAAACCTGGCACGGGGCTGCCACTCCCCACTCATCAACCACTATGGAGCTTGCTCCAGATAAAGCCACCTCAATACAGGTTTTGTCGTAATCTTCCACTTTGTTCAAGGTTCCTTTGATGGAATCGTGATCTCTGGTGAATGGACACAACTGCTCCCACAAGGATGAAAATACAACCTGTTTGCAAACAGAAAGTTCACGCTTGTCATAATTGTTGAATCCAATTTGAAATTTATATTAAGAAGTATTCACACAACTTCATTTTAGGTGACGCCAGATATCCAACCAGGAACTTCTGGCACCCATCAGCTTGCCAAATATGCCATTATGGGAAATGCACACATCAACCATAACATATCCTTAATCAGCGTAACTGTCTTTATTGTACAAATTGTCTTTATTGTACAAAGTACTGCCAACAACACTGTCCTAGAATATATCACAAAAAGACGGTTCTTATTTCTTTCATGAGACAAAGCTTGCACCTTTAAATGGATACTAAAAATAAGACTAAACAATAAATGCAAATAAAATCAAAACTGTCAAATCCTGTTACATGTTGTCTTTTGTCACATTTGAGAAATGAGGGTCGCTTTTATGTGTGTTATGGCATAATGATACGGGTGATTGAAGCTGGCATTGTGGGCATGACGCCAGTGCGCCTCGCCCGATGCCAGCTTCAATCACCCACGTCATTATGCCATAACACACAAAAGAGCGAGCCTCATTGCTTATATTTACATTTTCCCATTAATTTTTCTGCTTGATTACACAAAATGTAGTAGGTCTGCATAGAATTGAGACAAACGACCAGAAACTGATTTGCCCAGCTTTGTTCATGTGTTGAATTCTGGAAACCCCTGGTGGGTGTGGCTTATTGGAATGTGGGCGGGACACTTGTGTTATGGTCCGATAACACACAAAGCTCATGTGTTATGGTCTCCTAACACACCAGGCTTTCTCCTATAGTTGCAATGTTAAAAGTTAGATTGAATGTAAATATGTTTTTAATCACCTGAACAAAAAGTACTTCAATCAGTGACGATGATAGCTAGCAGGGTAACCTAGTCTTCCATTGTGTTTCTTGAACATAAGTACTCTCTAAGTGTGCAAGCTGCCACTGGAAATCATTAATAACACAGGTGGTCCCATTGGAATGGCTCATAGGACAAAAATACAGTTGTGCCTTTGTGAAAAAAGGAAACAGACTAATAACACTGTGGTCTCTGTATGATGAAGAAGAATTAAAACTAGTAACACACTGGTCACTTTATGACAAAAGGAAACAAACTATTTACAATGTGCTTCTTAAGCAACAACTCATATCACAAAATTAAAAAAGAAAAACTCTTAATCCTGGCAAAATTCAATTTTATACAGACCCAATAATAAACTTTTCTTTCATTCGTGTGGGTAAATTAGCAGGGAAGCCAGGTTTTGACTTCACTTACCAGTGATGTGAACTCCAGTTTACAATTGGTGGTCATGTGATCCAACAGATGGTTGATGCCATGAATGGCTAGATGTCGCCGCTGGTACTCTTCATTACAATCTGGCATTGACACTGGCCGTGTCATAGAAAGGGATACATCTAGTGCTATTACTGTTGGCATGATGATTGCTCACCTCAAACCTGCAAAGGATGTTGATTTGTGGCATCTGTTTCTGTCAATATTTCACCAAATGTTCTCCACCTTTAGATCCAAATGTGCCAGTCAAGATAAAGTTAGGCTGATTTTGTGGAGCACAGCTGACCCCATTGGCAAAATACATACACTAGTGCCTATACTCTGGCTAAAAATGTAAAAGACTAAACTCTTGCATAATAAAATATCATACAGACAGACATATAAATCCAAAAACAGTACTGTAATAGAATCAAGTCTGGAATGGAATTTTGCATGAATTAAATTTGGTCAGAACATGACTTTCTTCCAGTCAGTGAGTAAAATCATGGAAGAAGAAAAATAAATTTTATTTTTCTTCCTTCATGATGAGATCAAATATGTTGTTTCAACAAAGAAGCATTTGAATAAATTCACTTGCACAAAGGTAATACTGGGGACACCCAGAGTGTGATGTAAAATCATTCTTCACTGTTGTGCAAAATTTCATTAATTGATAAGCATACACAATTCCACTTTCCGGTGCTTTTCTATCAATAATCTTTTGTAGGTCTTGTTCAGGTTCTCTCATTTTCTTCAAAAGCCTGACTATCCATTATATATAATTATATTTCCTGATCACAGAGGGAGCCTGGTTATCCTGATCACTTTGGGAGCCCAATTATCCTGATGACTGTGGGAGCCTGCAAGGTTATCCTGATGAGTGTGGGAGTCTGATTATCCCAATGACTGGAACCTAATTATCCTCATGACAGTGTGAACTTCATAATCCTGATGACTGTGGCAGCCCAATTATCCTCATGACTGTGGCAGCTGGATTATTCTGATGGCTGTGGGAGTCTGGTTATCCCAATAATAGTGGGAGCCTGATTATATTGATGAAAGGGAGCCTGATTATCCTAATTACTCTGAAAGCCAGATTATCTTGATGATTGTGGGAGCCCAATTATCCTGAGGACTGTGGGAACCCTTATACCCTGATGACACAAGGACATTATAAGTAAGGTAGAAATTGAGTTCAGCTTGGATGTCCAAGATCTGGGTCAGAAGTCATGCTCAGATTTCAGGGCAATAAAATATTGTTTTGTTCATTGTACAGTGGTCCCCCTCTTATAAGGCCCCTCTCACCAGAGGCCACCCCTCTTGAAAGGCCAGCATTCTTGTGCAGAAAGTATGGTATTTCCATTATATTCTCCCCCTCAAGAGAGGCCACCCCTCTTACAAGGCCACTTTTTGGCTGCATTTGGGGTGGCCTTATAAGAGGGGGACCACTGTACTGGTCACAGTGATTAAAAAGAATATGTAATCATCACCTTATTTTTTGAGGTATGAAATATTTTGACCCAAATATACACTGCTGTTTGACTTTTGCATCCAGCAGCTTGACAATGATGTTTTCAGGTATCATAACTTTCCTGTGAACCATAGTGTGATTTACAGGATAACAAGAGGTTCATGATTATCCTGTGCTCTGCTGACTGGAATCTGCTTTTATAGTATTGCAATACATGCACTGTAGTCTGTATACCTGTATAAAAGAACAGGGGTACCAAAGTTTGATATATCATAACATAAGTCAAAAATAGCCTTAACACAGAAAAATTCAAAGAAGAGACTCACGATGATCATGTGCATGTTCTGGACAAAGGGAGCTTGTTACAATCCCCTGCTCCCATTTTGTGGTGTGGTGAATAATACATGTGATTCATGTGGTCTGTGACTGTATATGGTAACCACAGGCTTTGGATCGATCATTATCAAGACATAAGCTTATGTCATTGAACTTCAATTTGATCTTGCAAGGTCATGCAAGGTCAAAAAGGACCACACCAAAACAAACCCCACATCGCAATTTCTTATTGATATTTAACAGGAACAAGGGACGTAGGATTCACCATTACCCAGATATATTGTGATGAGCCAATATGATAGTTTGACCTTTTGTGGTCAATTTTAATAGTCAAAAGTAACATCACGAAAAGAAGCCTCAATGAGTGTTTTCCTATCAATGTCTAATAGTAACAGTGGGCCTATGATGTACCATTACGAAGATGCCAATGTGTCATTTCACCTTTAAATAAATTTTGAATGTGACTCAAGCTGAAAATCAACACTACCAATAGATGTCTTACAGGAGTTTTCTTAATCTATCTAGTCATCCTGGGCCAGTTTGTTAACATCTAAACAAACTCCACAGGCAATTTGGTATCGATGTTTATACTATATTTTCGATTAAAAGACTATGAAAGTATAGGTGCATTACTTATTGATCTGGAATAGTAACATTATAAATTATTCTAGGTTTACTTGCTCCGTCTTGTTGCAAGTACCATACCCTATGTACTGAAAAGAATAATATATATAACAAGGCTATGAAGTAAAAAAAAAAAAATTAAATTCTGGATATAATATCCTTTGCTCTGCAACATGCATTTTAAAAAAGTTATATCAGTGTCTTGACTTACTGTAAAGTCTTTCTAAAGGTACACATACCGGTACTGAAATTTTGATTAATGTTTTTTTTTTATTAGAATCAATATGTTTACATTATCTTGTCACAATGGGCCACTTGCCTGGTAAAAAAAGCCATGTGCAATTGAAAAAAAAATGTTAAGTTGGAATATATGTGCTTGAAATGGCAGGAATTATTTTGCCATTTTGGCGAGATGTGAACAAATTTTTTAAACAGCCAGTCCAACAGGCTGCTGTCGCCTGAATGGTAGATTCAGTTTGATTCTGGTGATATTTGTTCTGAATGTGCTTGAGAAAAGACGGGCCATGAACAACATGTTACATTAAGAACACCAACAAGTTTCTTTGTGTCAGAATTTTTACAGGAAGGGAAGTCAGTGGACTGCAGTCATTTTTTTTCTCTGGTTTACAATTTTAAGCAATTCTGTTCAGGCGTTCTGGAGAAGAAGACAAAAATAGCCTAAACACACAAAAATTCATAAAATTGAAAAATATCCATGTAATTTTCGCAAACTTTCATGGTCTAAAGTCAACTTATATTCTGATAGAATTTCAAACAATTTTGTTCAGCCATTCTGGAGCCTTAACACACAAAAACTCAGAAGAAAAAAAAAGAAGAAAAAAATTGCATCACCACCTGGTGGTCAAAATAAGAACTAGGTGACACCAAGTGACCCTTTGTGTAATATCAATGTAACTGTACAATTTGTTCTTGAGATGATTTTTTTTTTTTTTAATAAACCAATTAAAAAATCCATAAAAAATATAAAAACTACTGTATCTTCATCTCCTTCGCAAACTTGGTAGAGGTGCACCTGGGGAACACCCATGTGAAAAATTAAAACATTCCAGGTACCAGTTTTTGAGAAGTCCAAAATGTCAATTCAATAGCCATATATCCTATGCAGTGGTACGTAGCACTTACAGATGGTCACAAAGTTTGAGTTCCTATAACTTTGTCAAAAATTATAATATCCTAACATTTTCACAAACTTTCATTATCTAAAGTCAAATTATATTTTGATAAAATTTTAAGAAATTCTGTTCAGTTGTTCTGGAGAAGAAGTAAAAAATATCCTTAATACATGTACACAAAAATTCATAAAAACACCTGGTGGCCAAAATAAGAACTGCATGACCCCACGTGACCCTATGTAATATGAAAGCAATTGGCCTAGTAGTTCTTGAGATGAAGATTTTTTTTTTCAAAAATTAATTTAAAAATTCTTTAAAATAGAAAAATTACTGCATCATCATCTCTTTCGCAAACTTGGTACAAGTCCACCTGGGGAACATTCATGTGCAAAATCAAAACATTCCATGCAGCGGTTTTTCAGAAGAAGTCAAAAATGTAAAAAGTCTAACAACAGATGGATGGACAAATGGACTCAAACAGCTCTGCTGACTGACAAATCAGCAGGGCTAAAAACAAAAGTTTGCTATATGATTTGGAGAAAACATCCATAGCACAAATCGGCGAACTCGTACCAATAAACACGCCTGTACATGTGAATACATGACATAACCAAATGTTTAATCACCTAATCTTCCCATTGTTATTCCTATAGAAGGCTTACTCAGTATCTAGTCTATGGATTTGGTTGTCACTCTCGCCCTGCAGTGCATGCATGCACGGATGGTGCCAGTGCCTTTTTTAAGCATCCCAGGAAATGCCCATGATTTTATTTACACCAAAGTCTCAAACTTACCAAGCTATATGGAAATGATGTCAATCATTCATATCTACTCAGAAAACATTGTCAAAAAATGTGATAAATGATAACAATTCACAAATCTACATCGTTGAAACTGCACTGGAACCTGGGCCTGAAAAACAGGCTTCTGGGGGTTGGAAATGGGTTTCTGCAGTTTCGAAAAAGTTTACAGGTGTGAGGGTAACCTAAATAAATATTGCAAAGTATGTAACATTTGTTGCACATGTTGCACCTTAATTCAATTAATGTCTGCAGACAGTGCAGTCACCAGGTCACTTCTGAAGGCCTTCAAGATCGCAACTCATACTATATTCCTTAGGGATGGTTCAGCATTATCATCATTTTTGAATTAGTACTTAGGGTACTAAATTTCATGACCCCCCTCCCTCCCCCCAAATTAGTACTTTAAAAATGATGATTTTCCCAGAAAATCATAGCAAAATTGCACAAAACAGGCCAAAAATTGACCATCATTTTCCATATTCTGTGGAAGTTTACAGACCCATTTAACCCCCTCCCCCCTTGCGTACTGTAAGTACTAATTCAAAAATGATGAAAATGATGAACCATCCCTTAGTGGGCCCCGGCCAAAAATGCCATGATGCCAGCTCAGATTTGGTGTTGTTGCTTGAGATTCAAACAATTACTCTCCATGCAGAAGGACTCACACAGTGGCACACAGATTTATAATGCTCAATTTCGATGCGGGACACCCACTGTAAATTGGTCAAATTTTCAGCTAATTTCAGGGATTGTCCCTGATGATGACGGACAGTTGGCATCTCTGTAAGACTGTGTTGTGCGCGATCTGAGTATCTGCGCTTGCAGTGGATTCTGCTGTGCATTCTATGGATCTATGGTGCACACATACATTGATAGATCACCCTGTGCATTCTTTTGATTTGTTTGTAATGAGTGGTATGACACACATACTGTATTCATATTTTGGCTGCGCTCTCCATGGACTGCAGTGAGTGTTACCTGTTGAGTGGCGTGTCAAGTGTCACCAGCCTTTCAGTGGACATTTTAATAAGGGACGGTAACAGAATAAAGGGGATAAATAGGAGTGTGAGGAGATACTGGGCATTTTGGATCACTAGGGTGCTTCTATGCGAAATAAAGACATGTGCATGATGTGGTTCTTGGGGTAAAAGTCACAGAGTGATCGAAACACGCAGCATAAACTAATCGGTCATGGACATAGCCCCCGCCAGAAGTGCGACTCTTGCGGAAACTTCATCTTTTTTTAAATGTGGCCACAAACTTGAACCGGTCTCTGAAAGTATCTTGGATAATGTATTGATAATATTGCTGCACTATGCGTGTGGCCACTTTTGCACTGTGCCTGTATAGCTATAATATAGTACAGTATCCCCATTGGAAGAACGTGCTGCAGCATCCATGGATTGATGCACTGTCCATCGATGTGTGCACAAACCTTAGATCCATAGAATGCACTGCATGATCTATAAAATGCGCACAACACATGCAAAATTATATCAGGACTCGGTTTATAACAGATATCAGATAACAGATATATTCAGCTATTTAAGTTTAAGCTTAAGCAGTAACTGAGACAAGCTATGGAACAGGCCCAACAGTATTGCGCTTATGATCTGATACTATAAAAAGGCGCTTTTCCTATGGATTCAAACGTTGTCTGGTCAATCATTCTCACAGGCTCATTGACACTGTTCCATGTTTAGTGATCATGGTTTGAGCGATAATACAGGTTCATCGAAAACTTCATAGCTAAAGCAGGTTGCAAATAGAAAAAGTCCAACTATAGCTGTTGATGGTCCGTTTGTTTTGTGCTTACATTACATCACACTTTACCTGGCATAGCATAAAACATACACCAGCCGTCACTTGGCAACCTAATTTGTGTTCATCTTTTGTGATCGCATCTCTCTTTTGCACCAGATGGGGTCTGGGTAAACGCCGGATCGGACTCGAACTCAGTCCAGGCGAACCTAGTCATTCAGTACACCTTACGACCTAAATATCCCACCCAAGCTGGTAATTGCCAAATCTGGAATTACATTTTGCCAAATAATAGCTGGCTAGAATAAATTTCACCAGATATCACTCCAATCATTAAAATTATGTGGTAAATTGGCGAGTCCGGCTTGCACTACAGCGTTTTGCAACTTTTGATTCCAGCAGACTTGCTGGAACAATGTTAGTGTTAAGGCAAGGGAGCACCTTGAGATTGTCGATAATGTTATTGTACATTTCAGCGAGGAATATCCGTAAGCGGCAGTCTCTGGACACGAAAAGATGATTTTTTTAGTGCTATAACACATACAAACTTTGTTTATGTCAAATAAATTCGAAAGCAACATCGCAAAAAAACCTGGGGTTTTTTTGTTTTTTTTTTTTTTTTTTTTTTTTTTTTTTTTTTTTTGTTGTTGTTGTTGTTGTTGTTTTATTATTATTATTATTATTATTATTATTTTTTTTTTTTTTTTTAATATATATATATATTATTTGGGGGGTTGGTTTTTGGGGTTTTTAATTTTTTATTTTATTTTATTTTTATTTTTATTTTTTTCGTTTCTTTTTTTTTTGTTTGTTTTGTTTTGTTTTTTTTTTTTTGATTTTTTTGTTGTGTTTTTTGGTTTTTTTTTTTTTTTTTTGCTTTTGTTTTGTTTTTGTTTTTTGTTTTTTTATTTTTTTTTTTTTTTGTTTTTTGGATTTTTTTGTGTTATTTTTTTTGTTTTTTGTTTTTTTGCGTCACTTATTAAAATAAAGTATGCAGTTGGTGTTGTGCAGACACCTTTCAGTGAGAACATTTAAGATAAAAAAGGCCAGTCTATAGATAGAATCAAAAGTTACACCAGTGTTTACCTGCCATAGCCAGGAAACATGTGCTCCGAGTCCGAGTCCGAGTCCGAGTCCGAGTCTGAGTACGGCTTGCCAGCATTACGTCACTGTGTATGAATATGTGATTCGCCCTCTGTTAATAAAATTCATCATGGAAAAGATATCTGTCAAACCATACAACACTGACAGGCTGATGAGTTCATGTAATAGTCTAGTTGAAACAGTGGGTTAATTACAGGTAATGGCCCCCCAAATGTGTCAGCACAAGACAACCAAGAACTATTTAGTGCCTGATTGGCCGCAATGGTGTATTCTTACCAGCCGGACGGCCCCATCCAGCATATATATATATATATGTATATATATATATATATAAATATACACACACACATACATACATACATACATACATACATACATACATACATACATACATACATACATACATACGTACGTACGTACGTACGTACATACATATATATATATATATATATATATATATATATATATATATATATATATATATATATATCATACATACATATTAATTATACTTCAGCAAGGGGGGTCCATATAAGATTTAGGCAGACTGCAGACTTGTGGGGACCAAACACTGGTCCCTTTCATTCATGCTTATGGGCATATGTATTTATATATGCTCACCCTAATACCCCCCCCCCCCCCAAAAAAAATGCTTACATATATCTGATACATGTAATCAGTTAATGGGACGCAAAAATGTTTTATCTAAGTTTCTTAGTTAGGATTATGCCAATTATACTAGGTACTTGTGTGGTCCCCCTGATACTGCAATATTAAGAATAACAGGGGTCCGAGTATGGACCCTTGAGGAACACCACATGTAATTTCAGAATTTGCACTTAAATAATTGACACATTGTATTCTATCAGTTAAATAGCTTCGAAACCATTTCTGCGAAATTCCTCGAAATCCATTTTAAAAAATTATCACAGACACAGAGAATATCATGATTGACGATGTCGAAGGCTTTGGAGAGATCCAGGAACTTACTGAGAGTGTGCTCCCTTCTCTCCAGAGCCTCCGACACTTTACTTGCTAAATAGCCTGCAGCATATGCAGCACTGTAATTGGTTCGTAAACCAAATTGAAAATCGTGAAGGATATGTAATCTCTCTAGATACTTTTCTTTTAAAAATTATTGATGTAGCATTTAGGACAGATATAGGGGTTTAATTACTGAAAAGCTATGCTTCTCCCTTTTTGTACATATAGGTGTTACTGTGGCGAGTTTTAAAACTTTCGAGACTATAACTTCTTGAAGAAATATGTTTATTATGAACGTAACAGGAGAAACTATGTGGTCTGAAATATATTTAAGCCCTTTGGGATGAATTTCGTCTGATCCAGAACTAAAATCTTTTAAAGCCCTTATTATGAGAAGAACATCATCTTCAATAACCGGTGTGAAATAGAAAGAATTCGGATAAGTACCATGCAAATACGACAGCGGATTGACATAACTAGTTGGAATGTTGATGGCTGAGGAAGAACCAACATTTAGAAAGTATGAATTGAAGCTACCTGTAATGTCATTTGGGCTGGCTATGTAGGTATTTCCACATCTGAATCTATTAAGCACCGTACTTCTCTTTTGCTTTCCAATGACATCTTTAATGAGATTCCAAATTTCCGAATGGTTTGAGCTTATTTTGTTCAATCATGTCACTAAAGTATTTTTTCTCTGCTATACGCATTACATGTACATGATTCACTCTATTTCTATAATTATTATATTTCTCCTTACTTTTCGCGGTCGGGGCGCGACATTTCTTTCCAATATTTTTTTTTTTTTTTTTTTTTTGTATCAATTGATTTGATTATTCGATGTGAGAGTCAAGGTTTACTTGATTTATATTTACATGTAACAGTACGCATTGGGATGTTAGCTTTATGTGTCTTATGAAGATCATGCGCAAAGGCAGATGTAGCGGCATCAACATCATTTCTTTGCTATGTCTTACTGAATTTAAGTAAGCTAATGTCAGATTGTAAGTTTTATAAGGTTTTGGAGTTCATTTGCGGTTTAAATCTCTGGGCATCATAAACGAGAATCTCATAGAAGGTAGTAACATGAAAAACCGGAGCAATGGTCCGAAATATCTTTGTGGAGTTTTCCATTAATTACATATATTTGTTGGTAAAAACGTATCAATGAGAGTTGCAGACCTTTTGGTCATCCTGGTAGGTCTATTAATACAATGTAAAAAACAATGGGTTTATGAAATCTGAACATGCAGCGTGCGTATCGCAATGTAGAAGGTTTATATTAAAATCACCAAGTAGATAGCACGTTTTCTTTTCATACCTTACCTTTTCAAGGATTGATTCAAGTTGTTCTTTAAAGAAGTCCAAATAAGTCCCTGGTGGTCTATATATAGCACTAACGACTGTCTTTGGTCTGTTTGTCACATTATTAATTTCAACAAAAGTAGACTCAATTGTGTCATTAAAAATTGACAAGTCTTCACTATATTGATTGGCTAAAATGAGCGAGTTCTCAGTTCAATAGAGTTGCATTCCAAGTCAAATTAAAACAAAACTAAGCAAAACAACAACAAAAACAAACAAATAAACAAAAAGAAAACAAAACCCCCCAAAACCTAGTGGTCCCGTATCTTTCAACTAACTTGTAAGTGTCATCATAACACACAACATTATATTGATGATGTACTACTAAGTCGATATGAAAAAGAAGAAACTTGCAAGCAAATATTGCATTAATTTTATTGTATTTATCATTTTGTACAGTGTCAGTAAAGGGCTGACAAATGTGCATGTTTACCACAAGAGGCCCATGGGCCTAATGCTCTGCTGACATATAATCTTATGACCATCATCAAAAGTTCATTTCCTGAAATACATTCTCTCCATGACTCTGAGAAATTAGTCAAGGAAGGTCATCCATATGATGCAACATCGAACTACCACATAAGCACACATTTGTGGTACACTTGGCATCCTATTCCTTAGTTTTTATATAATCAACATATTGAATTTTGTATCTTTTTCGTAAGTGCACAATGAACTTGAAACTAAGTCAATGTCATACAACATATTACAAAATCTGACCCTTGGTTTAATGCATATTTGGTTTAAGCTAGTTTTGCAGTTTCATCTCAATTTATTATGTCATGGACATCACAATAAAATGATTTCCTCATATAATTTCCCTCTGTGACCTCGAGAAAACAAGTCAAGGTCACTCATATTACTCTATATCAAGCTTCTATATATGATACACGTTGGTACTGTTAGCCTTCTTATTTCTCAACCTGCAGCATTTAGTTTCGTTTACTACATGCTCAATGACCTTCAAGAATAAGTCGTCGCCCAAAATTTTATCAAATTTGAGCATTGGCCTAACACATATTTGCCGTAAATTTGCAAGTTCCATCTCAATTTATGATCACAATTAATTTATTCTTCTGTTAATATCTATAGTCCGGCAGAAGTTTTGAATCACCTGAAATTATTGTCTATAGTTTTTTTTTTCTTCTTTTTTCTTTTTTTCTTCTTGGTTTCTTTCTTTTTCTGTTGTTTTTGTTTTCGCTTGATTTATGACTACTGGGTCACACAAAGTCAGAAAATGCCAGGTGACATCTTGTCACCCTTGAGCATTTTAAGATATTGATGGTTATTCATTTAGGCCTCCCCATACCCCGATATTTGTTTTTTTTTCCACCACACACTAACAATATAGTTCAAAATAATCATTCAAACTGATTATTGGATGACGTCTTATCTCCAAATAGCAAATAAATGACACAAAACTTTAAAAAAAGATATGTTCCATTCTGTGACCTTGAAGTGACCTTGACCTTCACTTGTTAATTGTTCTATTAGTTGGACACTATTTTGGTTTTTCCTGTTTTTGTAAATATGTATGTGGTATAGATGTAAAACAATCCATACATGTAGTATTGCACTGGGAATTCTCTTTGACCTTGACCTTGGTCATGACCACGATAGGCCTCCAGGCTTCAAAAGTTGGTTTCCAGGCACTTATGAATTTTCGTAATATGACAAATCATGTTTGATTTGTGTGCAGGTGAAAAGGGAGTGGCTGACAAATAAGTTTTGTTTTTCTTAAAAGCAAGCAGTTGCAGTAGCCGATGCAGCAATCAGCATTGTAAACATGCAGCAGATAGGTTTACAGTTCTGTCGAACTACTTTTTACCCTCGGCACATAAGTGCCGGAGGGTGTTGTCGTCCCATCGTCCATCTGTCCGTCCGTCTTGTCGACGTTACCGCGATATCTAAAAAAATATTCACCGTAGCTGTGCAATTTTTTTGTCACAGAAGGACCTTGTGATGGACCAGGTTCCTATTGAAAACCAATTTCCTCTAATTATTTTTAAACTTTTTGTGAAACTTTTAGTGTATTAACTTGAAGGTCATCTGAGTGGCGTCAAGTCTGACGACTTTACCGCGATATCTAGCAAAAATATTGACTGTAGCTTTATCAAATTTTTGTCAGAGGTGCATCTTATAATGGGCCAGGTTCCTATTGAAAACCAGCGTCTTCTGATGATTTTTTTTTTTTACCTTTTCGGAAACTTTCAGTGTGCTTATTTGAAAGCCGTCTGAGTGGCGTCAACCCTGACGACGTTACCGCGATATCTAAAAAAATGTTGACTTCAACTTTACCAAATTTTCATCAGAGCTGTATCTTATGATGGGCCAGGTACCTTTTATGAGACTTAAAATGTATTTATTTGAAGGCCGTCTGAGTGGCGTCAACTGATGACGTTACCACGATATCTCAAAAATAGTGACCACAGCTTTACTAAATTTTTATCAGAGATGCATCTTATGATGGACCAGGTTCCTATTTAAAACCAGCTACCTCTTTGTATTTAGAAACGTTTTATGAAACTTTACAGTATTTATCTTCAAGGCCGTCTTAGTGGTGTACAAGGGGAGGACGTTACCATAATATCTCAACAAGGATCCAACGCAGCTTCGCCATTTTTTTTCTTTTTTCTTTTTTTTTTTTTTAGAGATGCACACTATCGTGGACCACATTCCTATTGAAAACCAGCTTCTTCTGATTATTTTTAAACTTGTCATGAAACTTTTGAACTTTATTTATTTGATGGCCGCCTGAGTGACGCACAATACACTGGTCTCTTTCACCAGAATTTGCCCCAAGAACACATCCAAAATTGCTCTTTCATTTCATAGACAGCAACATAGAAATTGCATGTAAAATATTCTACTTCAACGTCTCAAAAGAGAAAAATAAATACAGAATTGAGGAAAAAAAAATTGTGGGTGCCGAGGGTAATCCGTTTTCTGAGCACTATTTTTAATGAGGAATTATGGCTTGAATTTTTGCTTGCAGGTAGGCATGTAGCATAGTAACTTTAAAAATGAGAATGATGCTGAATCTGATTTTTCTGCAATTTAACTTATGTTTTTTATGAACTTTACACAAAAGAAAAATAGTATTTTCAAATACAGATATGTATTTCGGATTTTAGTGTTTATTGTGAGCACATCTTAGTCTCTGCAAAAATATCCTGTGACAATTCTAAAAGGGCTTTGTTAAATATCTAGAGTTGATCTTAAATAATACCCTTAGTTTTGCAGTCTATGTTGAGTTTTCCATTTTACTTAAAGGTAGGAAAGATAACTTATTTTCAGTTTAAGCTTTGATAAAATCCGTCCGCGTCCGTCCATTAAGAGTTTTTACTTTCTCCACTTCTAAAAACTCGTTACAGGGAATGCTTTGAGTTTGAAATGGATTTTCCGTAGGTGGTCCTCTGCCAAGTTTGAGGAGATGATGATGCAATATTTGAATATTTTTATTTTTTTTTAATTTACAAAAAATGAAATTGCATCTCAAAAACCGCCAAGCCAATTGCTTTGATATTGCATACAGAGTCACCTGAGGTTATGTAGTTCACAGTTTGAGCATTAAGTGGTGCTGCGTGTTTTCCTATTTTGTATGAATTTTGTGTGCTAAGGCTATTTTTGTCTTTATCTCCAGAACGGCTAGATAGAATAGACCATGTCAGAAATTTCACAACCAGATGGCTCTGGGGTACTATCCACCCTAGCTTGACTGAGTGCCCACTAGCTAAGCATGGCAGAGTATGGGAGGTGGACAGTCTTTGAGTAGAAACAGGAACTAATCAAGAGAGGAGCACCAATTAAAGGCAAAAAGTGTGATTTAGTAGAAAGGTAAGTACTTGCTGATCAGTTTCATATATTATCTTACAGGAATTTATCCCAAGATTACAAGTTTAGTCACTTGACTCCAATGGGTTGAACCAGCCCTTCCTCAATGGCCCGACCAAGGATTCAAAACCATAACTGAAAGCACACAAAACATACCGCCAATGCGCATGTCCCATCCCAAAGTTACTTTTCCTTTTCTTGTTTAGTTTTTCATCTTTGCCTTTGAGTATGCAGTGTTTTTACCTCATTGTTATTCTGGACAAACACATTACCAACAAGTGTCTTGTATACACAGCACACCAATAAAGCACTCTCCCCAGAGGAACTAGACAACAGCAGCATTAACACCTTGCTAATCCCCTGGAGTGACCCAATATACAAGCTACTGGCTGGGCCCCAGAGGCTTGGCTCAGGTCAGGCTACTGGTGGCCTATGTGCACTTTGACCAGGGTATTCCACATTCAAAATAATGTATGTATGGCTATGAAAGTCTCTCTTTATGGAACATTAATTATACTTTTAATCACAGTCTCATAATTTGACTTGTCACAGAATTGTGTGTGGCCAAGAGACAACACACACACAGCAATAAAGCCAATATATGACCAGTGATGTAAACTGTTGGTTCAACCCATTGGAGTCAAGTGACTAAACTTGTAATCTTGGGATAAATTCCTGTAAGATAATATATGAAACTGATCAGCAAGTACTTACCTTCTACTAAATCACACTTTTTGCCTTTAGTTGGTGCTCCTCTCTTGATTAGTTCCTGTTTCAACTCAAAGACTGTCCACCTCCCATACTCTGCCATGCTTAGCTAGTGGGCACTCTGTCAGGCTAGGGTGTATAGTACCCCAGAGCCATCTGGTGGTGAAACTCATTTCTGACATGGTCTATTGTTCGAACTGTTATCATGATATAATCTGACTAACGATGACCCAAGTTGACGAAAATAATGAAGATATGTTAATGTTTGATGAAGCTGTGGGACATCAGACTTTGGGACAATGTGTCGGTAGCACCACAATTGTGCAGGCATGTAACAATACAGTGCATGTATTGTAATAGTTATTGTCAAAATGGTTTTGTGGAATGCTTTGATTTTAAAACAGCTTTCCTGGGTGGGCCTGTATCATCTACGTGAAGATGATGATGATGATGATGATGATGATGATGATGATGATGATTGTTTCCTAGGTGGGCCTGTACCATTTACATGATGATGATGATGATGATGATGATGATGATGATGATGATGATGATGATGATGATGATGATGATGATGATGATGATGATGATGATGATGCAATATTTTTTTTCAATTTGGTTTTGCACATGGATGTTCCCCAGCTGGTTCTGCACGAAGTTTGCAAAAAAAATAATTATAATGCAATAACCTAGTTAGATTTCATAATTTTTAAGCAATTTTCAAAAAGCAAAAAACAAAAACAAACAAACAAAACCATACACATACACACAAAAAAGCACCCCCACCCCCGCAAATTTGCTTTACCCATGAAGTACACTTTACTTGGCTTCGATATTGCCACCTGGGGTCATGTAGTTTACATTTTGGCCACCAAGTGGCCCTGGGATTTTTACTCCCTTGGCTTTATCGGCCGACGGGATTTTTATTGTCATATCTGTGCGTGCGGGAAGACGTCTATCCGCCCCCCTCCCCCCGCCCCGTTCGACATTCAGTGATATTGACTTATTATTAAGGTCACCAGGGATCATTATATTTTTACCATTGCAATATAACTGGCCAAGAGGGCCTTCAGGTTGATATAAACATACTTGTATTAAATCTTAGCAGGCTATTATGTGACTAAAGATGATGAAAGTTTACAAAAATGATAAGTATATGTTACTTTTTCACAAATTTCTGGAACATTAAACTTTTGAACCATGTGTCGGTAAGTACTGCCACTATATTAGTATAAAGCAGTAACACAGTGCATCAGTCGCTACATTGTGAAAAATGATGTATGTAACGCTTTGTTTTAAGGCACACAGATGTTGCTCGGGCTTACATTCATCAGTTGTGTGAAGGGATGGCCAAGCAAAACTATGTATCTTTTGACAGTGAATGTTTAGTAGAGTTGAAGCCTTTTTTTTCCTCCTGACTCCACAAGTCTTATATATTGGCTTATATCTTGGTAAGTGTACATCTTAGGCCCATGCCTACTACTAAACACTACTAGAAATGTACATATGATGTTGTCGATTTTAGTCTTTAGTGACCTTGGAAGGCCAAACAGACACATTGGCTTATATGTTTTTCATGATGGATCCTGAGCCCATGGTTATTTTTGAACATTACTAGGAATGTTCTCATGGGTTTTGTTTTGGTGTTCTTAATTTTGATTTTGAATGACCTTCAAAGCTCACACTGACATATTGGCTTATATCTTGGTAACAATTAAACCTTCAGTCAACTATTGATAAGTAACAGTACAGTTCATGTATAGATTAGTTAAGTCTGCACCTGCAGAAGCAGATTCCAGTCAGCAGAGCACAGAATCATCATGATCTTCCTGTTTTATATTTTAACTCTAATATGCATTTTTGAAGTTGTAAATGACCATCTAGACTCTAATTTCGTAACACGTTTAAAGATTTTTGACAATTTGAGATCAATCAGCTTGCGTAATGTCGGCACATGTATAGTTTATTTGGGTTGACAGTCAGATTGTCCAGTGTTGGAACATATATTCCTGGGCCTTGGGGTCATGTGATGGTCAAGGTCATTTCGGGTACAAATGATTAAATAGTTCCAATACTGTAGTTTTGTGATTTGTGGTATACATGGTTGTCTATCGCAAGCTTACATATTTTCTATTTTCTGTTGTTGTTTTTTGTTTTTTTTTGTTTTGGAATTTCATACCAAGGTCTCTCAAAATCAGTTAAAAAAAAAAAAAACAAAGAAAAACAAAAACAAAACAAAAACAAAAAAACAAACAAACAAACAAACAAATAAAAAAAAAAACAAAAAAAAAAAAAAACCTATAGACAACAAATGCAGGTTAAGCCCAAATCTTGCATTTATCTGCCGATCTACAATGATGCTACTTCCAGTTAATACCACCAGCGTCACTCTTCTATTGACTCAACACTTCATAGACCTTTCCCTATATTATATTCCTGTAATGGTATACTGATACATGTGCACATGTTCGAACATAATGACCATAACAAAAACAAAAAACAACAAAACAACAAAAAAATCATTTCCTGATAAGTATTCCGTATTTGACCTTTAGAAAGGAGGTCAAGGTCACCCATATTATGTGATTTCAAATTTCTATGCATGATAACCATTATTATGGTACATTTGGCATTGCTATAGCCTTCTTATTTCTACAAATGTAGAATTTTATTGTCCTTTACTACAGCTTCATTTAAGCCTTGAAAATTAGGGCAAGGTCACACAAAATTTGACAATTAGCCCAAGGCATATTTGTTGTAAATTTACAACTTGCAACTCAATTTTGATCAAAATAATCAATTAAACGTACTTTATACACCAGTGGCGTCACCATGACTCCACATGTTATAGACTTTTGTCTCTATAATGTTTGTGCACTGGTGTATTGATACATGTGATCAAGTTCAGATGTGGTGATCATAACCAAAAAAAAAAAAAAAAAACCGCTTCCTTAAATGCATTCCTCTGTGACTTTGAGAAAGTAGGTCAAGGTCATCCATATTATGCAACATATAACTTTCCACATATGATACACATTTGTGGTATATTTTGGATTATTACCTTTTATTCTTTTTCTACAGAACAAATTTAATGTGCTCACAACAATTTTTTTGTCCGAATCTTCCATGGTACTGTATGTGTGGCCACTATTTTTGACAATTTCGTCTTTTTGCCTGATCGACATTTACACCTAGTTTCGAGATGATCGATTCATGAAAAACTTTTTCCAAAACCTGCATTTTCAAAATTCCTAACTTTACATATTAACTAAATTGCCTCTGAATAAGACCTTTAACAACCTAAGGATGCTGTAAAATACCTGTAATGTACACGAGAACAGATAAATATCTTTGACGTGTCTGCATATAAAAGTGGAAAAGAAGATTTGCTTCACAGCAAATCTGTCTGGATGCCTTCAAAATGAGATCAGTTTGAAATGCTACACTTTGCCATTGTTCAACATAATCTAAATTTGTGTATTAGCCTAAATTAAAATCCTACACCTTACATTCTTGGTTCATCTGATGTTTCCATGTCACAAACTTATAAACTGAACTTTAAATGACACTACTATCTGCAGTAGTTTTGAAGCTATTCAAGATTTAAATTTTGTGTATTTGCCTAGTTTGCATAGATTTAAAGCCTACAACTTAGGTTCTTTGGATGCAGTTATGTTACAAACCTGCAAATTGAGGCTGCAACGGTACCTCTATGTATATTAGTTTTGCAGTTATCATATCTGGGCTGGCACCCTGACATTCCAAGAATTCTCTCTCTCTCTCTCTCTCTCTCTCTCTCTCTCTCTCTCTCTCTCTCTCTCTCTCTCTCTCTCTCTCTCTCTCTCTCTCTCTCTCTCTCTCTCTCTCTCTCTCTCTCTCTCTCTCTCTCTCTCTCTCTCTCTCTCTCTCTCTCTCTCTCTCTCTCTCACTATGTTTCTTTCTTCTTTACGGCCAGATTTGTCCGGATTTTTGGACCATATTATTTAAAAAAAACTACTCAACCTGTCATGGTAACTGTCCTACCAATGAAATTTTGCACCTGATTCGGAATAGTTATGATGTTTAAAATTATACAAATGAGGGGCAATTACAATTTTGAAAGCTCCATATTTTCCAAACTATTGCACATAGACACAAAATCTCGATGTGCATATATCGGTTTATGACACCCGCCAATAAAATGGGCAGTAAATGAAAGTTGTGGAATTTCAAATTATGCTAATCAGGGGCACTGGAAAATTTTAAAGTTGAATATCTCAAAAACTATCATAGATAGAGTAGTCATTTTACTTCAAATTACAAGATGGTGGTAAAGCCGCATCCAATGAATTATGAGCCAAAGTTGTAAGATTTCAATTTATGCACATTAGGTCAATATTCAAAATTAAAATCTTGAATAGTTTGAAAATGTTACAGATAGAGGTGTCATTCGAACTTCCATTTAAAGGCTTGTTACATGGGCTAATCCAATGAACCATAAACCAAAGTTGTTAAATTTCAATTTATGCAAATAAGGTGAATACACAAAATTTAAATATTTTCGAATAACTTCAAAACTATTATAGAAAGAGGTGCTATCCTAACTTCAATTTAAATGTTTGTAACACAGACACATTTTATGAAACAAAAATGTTAAATTTTTATTTATGCAAATAAGGTGAATATATGAAAATTTAAATCTTTTCGAATAACTGCAAAACCATTATAGAAAGAGATGCTATCCTAACTTCAATTTAAATGTTTGTAACATAGACACGTTTTATGAAACAAAAATGTTAAATTTTAATTCATGCAAATAAGGTGAATGCACAAAATTTAAATATTTTTGAATAACTTAAAACCATTATAGAAAGAGGTGCCATCCTAATTTCAATTTAAAGGTTTGTAACGTACATGCATACTATGAAACAAAAATGTTACATCTTAATTTATGCAAATCAGGTGAATATTCAAAATTTAAATCTTAAACAACTTCAAAACTACTGTACATTGAAGTGTCATTCCAACTTCAATTTGTAGGTTTGTGACATAGTCACATCTAAAGAACCATGAATCAAAGTTGCAGAATTTTAATTTATGCAAATTAGGTGAATACACAAAATTCAAATCTTGAATAGCTTCAAAACTATCATAGAGTGTGCCATTTCAACTTCACTCTAAATGTTTGTGACATAGGTTGAACCATGAACCAAAGTTGTAGGATTTTAATTTATGTGAATAAGGTGAATATACAAAATCTGAATCTTGAATAACTTCTGAACTCTAATACATAGAGGTACCACTGCAACTTCAATTTGTAGGTTTGGGACATAGGTGCATCCTATTGACAATGAACCAAGTTGTAGGCTTTTATATTATGCCAATTATGCAATACACAAAATTACAATCTTTAATAGCTTCCTAACTGCTCTAGATAGTGGTGTCCACCCAAGGTACATCCCCATCAAGTTTGAGGTGAATCTGGAGAGTGATTTTGGAGAAGAAGTTGAAAACGTGAATTGTGGATGCTGACAGAGGGACAACAGATGCCGGACGGATGACGGATGCCTTACCACCACATAAGATCAGCTGATTTGTTCGTCAGCTGGGGTAGAAAACTGTCGCAATGGAACCAATTGTCATGTTGGAGTTCAAACATATAACTAGAATGGATAGATGTGCAAGCAAATCTGTCAGGGTGCCAATTGGAGTGATAAGTTTGAATAACTTTCACCAGCTGTTATCAATTCCCTCTACTGAGCCTGAGGAACCGATAGCATACACAGGGCAAAACCAACACTGGTGTATCTTACACTTTCACTCAAAGACATATGGTCATAACTGCTATTTAATTTATTTCAACCCGAATAAAAGTAAGTTTACATCACTTTACATAGATTCAGCTTAATCAAAATGTATTTAGCATGAAATTATTACTAAGCGAGGATTTATACAAGTTATACTGATATCAGCAATCAACAGATAATCACCAGTGGAAGATGGGAAAAAACTCGCACCACAGACAGTCTCTGCAATTGGTACACTCTCCTGTTCTGGAGGAAAAATAATATAACAATAGTCATTTCGAGTGTTATAAAGGGTCAACATCACCATGATGAACACGGAACAGATCAAGTTTTAAATGTATAAAACTGGTCAAAACATTATTATGATCTTATCTAGTGGCACATGATGGAAAATACAAAAGATTTTTATTTACACAGCTGCTACCAGTGGCTCTGTGCAATAACTAACACTGAACAGTAGTGGAGTGACCAGGCAACATGTGTGTTTTCAATCAAATGGACAAACATGTAATTCTCAGCTTCAAGATCAATTATCAAAGGTTCAACACGTTCAAGCTGAGTGAGAGGTTCCAATATATTTTTTCAACTCATATATCTTGGATCCTGAACAAGAGCTTTTCTAAGTCTAAATTTGAGTCACATATATTTTATTAGATGCAATATCTCAATACATCTGATTATCAATTCTTCATTTCCAAAGTTTGCATCTCATGAAAAGCACCAGTTACCAATTGGGATAGAAAATGATCAACTTTAACATATAGTGAATGGGGAGCTAGGGTTGTTTTCACCTAGCTGTGCAACTACTTAAGCCTACATATGTACCTTGGAAAATAATAATTAATAAATAATAATTTATATAAATTGGCATGGAGAAGAGATGTTGCATATTTTACCATGCCTGTGAATACTGGCAGGACTAAAATTCTAGTGTAACTCTACTAACAGTATTATTCCATGAGTAATATTATCAACAACATACTAAGAATGTGAAAATTTCGCCCCACCCCAACCGTGCTTAATGAAACAGTCCAATATAAAAGATGCAATGTGATTGGCTTATACAACTTGTTTTTCCAGCCAATAGCTGCATAAATAAGATCATGCCCAATACTACAATAGTGGTTCTGAAGTAATATTTTTTTTACCCATAACTTTCATAATTTAGAACATATCAATAAATCCACATGAGGTGCATAATTATAGTTATGGGTCTTGAGGTATTTAAAATTTCAATGTTATAGGTTGTATAATGGCCCTAATGCAGGGAGGGGGTGTACTGCCCATGCTAATGAGTATGTAGGCTCCCTGCACAGTTAAAAAACCCTATTACAGTCCAACCTCATAATAACAACACCCAGATATATGACATATTCATTATAATGACACAAGTTTTGAATGGCAAAAGTTCATTTTCTTTGTTATATGATTCATTTATCTGACATATTCAGTTATCTGACACATTTCTAAGGGATGGTTCAACATTTTCATCATTTTTGAATTAGTACTTACAGTACGCAAGGGGGGGAGGGGGTTAAATGGGTCTGTACACTTTCACAGGATATGGAAAATGATGGTCAATTTTGGGCCTGTTTTGTGCAATTTTGCTATGATTTGGAGGAAAATCATCATTTTTAAAGTACTAATTTGGGGGGAGGGAGGGGGGTCATGAAATTTAGTACCCTAAGTACTAATTCAAAAATGATGATAATGTTGAACTATCCCTAAGGGAACAAATGATGTCATTATAATGAGTTTTCACTGTATATACACATAATAAAATATGGGGTCAATACTATACACTTTCTCAATATGGGAGGGAGCCAAAGCTATACATTTTTGTATTTCTAATGCTGTTTCTACCAGCTAGGGGTCAAAATTCTACAAAGTTAAAAAATAGGGGTCTGTTCAGTGGTGCCTTTACACCCACCACGGTAATAGAAGTACATCCCTCCCCCCCCCCCCACATGGGATAATGGCTGAGAAAACTGCATCACAAAGTGTGGCAGAAAGGTATGAAGAAATAAATAAATAATTATAATAATAAAGAATTTAAACAAAATTAATATGTCTGGGTTGGTACCCAGACATAATTCTATTAAAATCTTCACGACACTCAGAAATTAAATATTCAAATCCTGGAACACATACACATACATACACCACCCTCTTTAAGCAAGACCCTGAAACGGAGACTTGCATGGGAGACACAATGGGTCCATCAGCTGTGCATGAGCGAAATGTTTAGTCTTAACCCTTAAAGCACTGATTTAAGACGGAGTCAAACAGCTTTCATCAATGCACTTTGCACACAGTGCAAAGCGTCTTGAGGAAAGCTCTTGACGGAGACTATTTTTCCATAGACTACGCTTGCTGGTATTTGAATGAAAGGTATTTTCATGAGGAATTTGCACCAGCTAACCATTATATGTCTAAGGGTAAGGAGAAAACTACTATAGCTGTGATTACCACTTTATGGGTTAACATGATGGGCAGTTGAACTCCTCGCAGAGTCTCATGTTAAATTTTTTTATGTTCTGATTATGTCTGCCTTGTCATATCAAAATCTTGTACTTGTGAAAACATGACTTTTCATAAACCAGCAGTTTGGGAAAATCTTATTTTCAATCAAGAAAGGAAGCTATCATCAGATACAAATTCCACTTGATAATGAGTCGACTCAAGCCCTTAATGCCCAGGGTCCCCTAGGTATAGGTCCCACTATGGCCCAAGGTGTGTGTGTTTGATACATGAAGTGCATCGTTAAAAAGTCAATGTAAATTTTGTTTCAAAATGTCAAAGGACCATTGTTTCATTAAAATGTATTCATTTGGAACTTTAAAACACATACGAAAGGATTGTCATTTAGTGATCCCTTCTAATGTATGCTACCTAATAAAGGCGAAATCCTTCTTCCCAGGAAAATAAGCGCAAAACATATTTCGATTTCCACTGCATATAAATTGAGTATTCTCACGCCAAATTTTACTCCTCATCCTGTTTTTCTGTCACTTTACTGATCTGATGACCTGGTGAAGGTTAATAAAAGAACAATGAGTGGAGGATAATAAAAGAACAATGGATGTAACTTGTTCACAGGTGATGAAAGGTTTGCAGAAGTATATGTACATTTTGTAATTTTTACCAAGTGCAAAAATACATACAACCAAAAGACTTCATGTTTGTACAATAGCAAAGAGGTAGCTTTATTTCATCCACTATCAAGTGCAATCTGCAAGGTCTCATCTATGATCCATGGACTGCCCTACATATCTGTAGGTCATTAAGAAATGTACTTCCTAATCAACACAGCAGCATCTACAGTTTAACCATTCATCACGACTCTTTTTTTTTTTTTTTCAGTATTTATAACTTGTAAAGGATCTTCCAACCTTATAGGTAGATCATCACACATGTATATCCAATCATACAAATTCTGATGGTTGTATACTTGTATACTTTCAAAGACCATCCATAACTGTCATCATTTTCACATACGAACAAAACATTCATAGGGGCAGGGGGAGTCACAATTCAACATTTTTGGTCACAAATAATTTTTCCAAAAATCAATGAAAAAGTCACTTGTTTCAGCCAATGAATTTTGAAATTCTTGGTGCCTAACCCATGCCAAGGAGAGCTGTTGACTCAGTCAAGGGGAATGGGTTAAATATTGTGTTGCTTTGACTTGATCCATGTATTTGTTTTCATTCTTTTACACCTATAGATGGTGTTAACCACTTACAATCCAGGTGTGCATGGTGTGAATGGCATTTGTAAAATGATTTTGGTCATAATTTAGCGGGGGAGGGGGATAAAAAAAAATTGAATGTTTGGTTTGTAAGTAAAAATGATGCATGATTATAGATAGCCCCTTAATATCTGTACTCCCATCACCATACATGTGTTTTTATTCCTATGGGCATCACTGGTGCAACCTTGTATTCCATATTGTAATAATAACACTGTGGAACTATGCTAATTTGCCACAGTCCAGTATCATATCTGATACAAGTGCCCTCCCCCCTCCCCAAAAAAACACTTTCCCTCTGACCTTATCCCTGCCTTTAAGTCTCAGACATTTTCCATGTTCTTGTAATCATAACAGAAACATAAACAGATATCATAAGTTTGACGAGATGAAATAGCTTGGTAAGTCATTGTCATGGCCTAAATTTGTTGTCTATTTAAACGAGAACAAGAGGCCCAGAAGCCAAATGCTCTGCTGACCACCATCACCAAAAAATCATTTTCTGTAATGTATTCAATCCAGGACCTTCAAAAATTAATCCAGCTTCATTTTTGAAATGTATTCAATCCACGACCTTAAAAAATTGATCAAGCTTAGCCATATATTATGCATTATAAAACTTCCACTTGATACATATTTGTAGTACATTTGGCATCACTGGCCTTATTCTTTATCAAGATATTGGATAAAATGTCCTTTTCTTAGGTGCTTAATCACCTTGAAAAATAGGTCAAGGTCACACAATCATTGGGTCAAGGTAAACAAAAAAGTAGCTCACCAAGTAGGGTTTTGTATACAATGTACTCAAATGTAATTTTGATCTGGAGGCTCAATTCTCCACCATTGATTTCAAAACTACACCCTACCATTACAAAATCACCTGTTTCAACTTAACAGGTCTGGTGATATGTCAAGGTCATGGATCTTACATAAAGTATCAGGACATGATCCATATATCCTATAAATTCAGCATTTCTAACTCTATCATATTTTGAGCTATGGAATTTTGTATCTTTTAAGACATTTTAACTCATAAGTTGCTTCAAATTACAGGTGGCACCACTCGTATCATAAGCAACCAAGATTTTGACCTTTTCTACAATCCCACTAAATTTCATGAAGACCCATAAAAAATGAAGGATGCTGGAATGGTCAAAATGTGACACTGACATGGACAGTGACATAGATTTTCATATAGGTAAAACAAAGCAAAGGTATGTTGGCACTGTTAGGCGAGAAGTGCGACCCTGGTTTCGACCCTAGGTAGGTCTCATCAGGCACTAGATTTCCATACACTTGATTAGTCCTTAAAGTTACATGGGCTGAACTCCAGAATAGTGAGCTGCATAACATTCACAAGATGACCCTTGTATTTCAACTGGCCATTTGACCTAGACCTTTAATTTTGATTAAAAAATTGTTACTGTTCAAAATGTGCATCCCGCATCTACCTTTCCATACATGGTCTGTTTGTTCAGATCAGGTAATAACTTCAAGTTATTGAAGGTAAACAATACACCTGGACAAGTACCAACAAAATAATTATTGGGTCACAGTGACCTAAAAAGTAGGTCACCAAGTACAGTTTTATGTACACTGTAATCAAGTGCAATTTTGATACGGATGCTCACTTCTTTTTGTCATTGATGTCTAAGCAACACCCTGCCACTACAAAATAAGTCAAGGTCACTGATATTATACACCATTCAAGCATTACACATGGTCTACATATTCTATAAATTTGGCAATTTATTCTGATTACTTTTTAAGATATGGAATTTTATATCTTAAAACACATTTTGGCTCATAATTTCCATCAAATTATAGGTGGTGCCACTAATATCAAACACAACTTATGACTTTGACCTCAACCATAACCCCACTAAATTTCATGAAGATCTATCAAATATTAAGGATGCTAGCGTGCTCACAAGATTCTCACATTTTGATCCATATATTACATAATACTGCAGGTGGTGCCACCAGTATCAAACTCAAACTACACTTCATACACTTGATTAGTCCTGAAAGTTGTATGCTGCTATCTAAAAAATTGAGGACTGTATCACATTCACAAGCAAAATGTTTATGGATGGACATGGGTGATCGCATAAGCTCTGTGACCTTTGGTCAGCAGTGCTAAAAATGTACATTTTAGTTCTTGACAAATTCTACATGTGCAAACAGGTGTGCAACCAAAACAATAGCTCAGCTACACTTTACTTCTGAATGACAGAATTTACCTGCCCTACAAACAGAAAAATAAGCTTACTGCTGGGCACATAATGGTCCAATTTAACCCTGAGGCATGTGCATCAGCATGCAACTTTTTACCATTAAAAATTACCACCTGGTGTAGTGCCATATATGTCTGTTTCTTTTTCATCCTGACATAGGCAACTAATAAACAGCTTTCCCAGCCTGCAATGCACTCAGATCCAACCGAAAGCTGGTGATAGAGTGCACAGAGGGTTAAATATCACAGCTAATTCACACTGTTATTTAAACCTCCAGACCCCATAATCATGAGGATTTCCCAAAATAAAATGAAGAAACTATTTCTTCAGATCAGATCACATGCAGACTGTGCATTTGTCTCACCATGACATAATTTTTCACCTATGTACAAAAATAAACTTCTTTTTTTAAATTTAATTTAGTTCAGAACATGATATAAACCTTATCAATGAATCATACCAACTAAATTTCCCAGTAGAACAGCTGATGTCATGGAGACTAAACCACATGCACTTGTTTCTAGTTCCTACTGACACCTATGGCACAAATACAGGAGTCAGATACATGTACACTATGCTCCCCCCCTCCCCCCCCATGGCACCACTAGTATCAAGCCCTTAACCCTTTCCCCCTTAAACTGGCCAAAAGCGGCTGGTGGTCAAATGTCTGCTTCAGCGTTTTTCAACTGATTTCAACAGCGATGAAAACCTATTATTTGTCTGAGAATTGCAGATGAGACCTTGTCAAGACAACATGACCCAGATCAACAGCTTTTCTTGGCATGGGTTGGGCACTTAGTGCCCAACCCATGCCAAGAAAAGCTGTTGACTCAGTCTTAATTCAAAGGGGGAAAGGGTTAAAAGTGGTGCCTTCCCTAGGACATCTATATCCCAAATTATGTCTTTCATGACTGTCTAATTTTAGGTTTTCTTAAACTTGTGCATTATGTGAATGACCAAAACCTACAACCAAGGTAAAAATTGCTTAAATATAATTATCAATCATAAATTACATTTGCTGCTTGCAATATTGCTGTGCATGCAGGAACAGACAATTGATGCTAAACTAGCCACTGAAACACTGTTAGATCACAATTCAAATTCATAACAAACACCATGTCTTCATTCTGCAACAAATACAGTATGAACTCTCTTGAACTCAAAAAAGGCCCTCCCTCCACCTTTCTAACACAATACTGCAGAGAAGGTCTAAAAAAAGTGAGATACATTTCTGTGCTTTAGGATTCACAATCCCCAACTTTATTCCCCAAAAGAGGAACTATGATAAATTAAATCAAGTTTCATCAGCAGGGACCAGGGACAATTTTTATAGCCTCTGAAAACTGACTCACCCGGGAGGGTGTGACATTGATGTAACTGCTGACCTCCTCCTTGTGTACTATCCCCAGTTTACACAACCAAAAGACCATCTTGTGGTTTTTCTGTCTTTTTCTAGCTGTCATTGACATAATACATTGAGTCTACAGCTTTACTGGCCACAGGCCTTGGTCAGTGGTTCTGGCACTGCCTGGCAAGTCATGCTGCAGATGCCGTAAGGGCAGCTGCAGCATGACTTGCCAGGCAGTGCCAGAACCACTGACCTAAGACTATAGGCATGTTGGTACTTGAACAAAATCTCTTTTCATGAAGAATTTAAATATGCATTGTCATCTTAAATCTAGGTAAATATACGGAAAAAAATCAGGGACTGGTATGGAATGAGTTAATGCATCCAATTACTGAGGAAGGCAGAGGACCCAGTTTCCAGAGGTGAAAACCTTGAGTAAGAACTTCTTACTCAAGGTTTCTTAAAATACTTTCTCCCATTGGGGATGAGGACCTTGTTAGTGAAGAACATGGGATCAATGTTTTTGTTGCATTTATCTGCATTGCAAAAATAATGCCAAGACAAAGTGTTCAATGTTACCACAGCAGTTTTATCTATAATTCTGTTTCTAAAATACACCTTTCCATAAGCCATTGGAGAAAAAAAAATTAAGAGGACTGTGACAGTACTGGGCTCATCTGACCTTATGTGCAGAGACTGAAGTGGTCCTGTGAGCTTGACCTTTGAGACCATCATCACTGTTGCTAACATGAACATGAAGCTGTATTCCCTTACCAATTTTTGCAAACTTTGACTTAAAATTCAGAAAATGAGAGCATCGCCATGTAATGAACAAAGTTGGGGGAGATCAGTCTGAAGAGGATGCAACTTAGGTTTTGGCAGCAAAAGTCAAGAAAAATGTAACACACACAAACATTTGAAAAAAGCAAAATAATCACTGCCCACCTGTTGCACAAATTAAGGTCTGGAGTGTCCCCATGCAATTTCAAAGCAATTTACTTACCAGTTTTTGAGAAGATTTTTTGAAGATTTTGCCACAAAAAACAAACAAACAAATGAAAAATGACTGCAGCTGACCATTAAACAAAAATGAAAGACACTCCCTAAGGTACATCCCCACCAAGTGTGAAGTCCATCTAGTCAAGACTGCAAGAGGGGTTAATATAGACTTCGCCTACTCCCCAATTGCTATCGAAAATAAAAGTATGTTTAAACCAAGTGAATCTAGTTCACAGTTTTAAAGAAGTGAAAAATGTGACTTACCAATGCAATCCCCATTGACTTGCATTGTAATCAATGGGAATATATGCATTAACCAATAAGTACCCAAAATTGAAACATTTGTTTCAAACATCAGAGATGTGCAATATCACCACAAAGTGAACAACTTTGTTTGACCCTTCCACCAGAGCCATATTTTCACCACATTCAGAAGAATATAAATGACAGTTTTGGAGTAGAACTTAAAATAGATTAAGCACAAAAAAATTTGTAAAAACAAGAGGCCCATGGGCCTAATGCTGCACTGACAACCACCACCAAACAAAATCATTCCTTGAAATGTATTTACTCAATAACCTTGAAAATTTGATCCAGGTCATCCATATTGTGCAATATCAAACTTCCACACGCAATAAACTCCATAATTACTGGGTCACAGTGACCCAAAAAGTAGGTCACCAAGTACAGTTTTATGTACAATGTAATCAAGTGCAACTTTGATCTGGATGCTCAATTTTCTTTGCCAGTGGTGTCCAAGCTACACCCTGCCATTACAAATCATCTCTTTCACCTTAACATGCATGGTGACCTCACAAAAATAGGTCAAGGTCACTGATATTATAAAACATTGTAGCACTGGACACGGTCTATATATTCTATAAATTTGGCAAGTCTAATCCAATAACTTATATCTTAGAACACATTTTGGTTCATAATATCCGTCAAATTATAGGTGGAGCCACTAGTATCATAAGTAACTTAGACTTTGACCTCCTCCACAATCCCATTAACTTTCATGAAAGTCCTCCAAAAAATTAAAGATGCTAGACTGTTCACAAGATTTTCACATATTGACCCCTATATTGCATAATATGTAGGTGGCACCACCAATATCAAACGGGACCTAGATTTTCATAGACCCAATAAGTCCTGAAAGTAATATTGGGATAACTTGAAAATTCTGGATGGTATTGCACTAATGAACAAAAGTTTATGGAGAGACAGGCAGACATGAGCGGTCACATAAGCTCTGCAATCTGTGGTCAGCAGAGCTAAAAACAAAAACACAAAAATTGCAGTGCAGCCTGATAAACAATTTAACGTCTCAGGGTCTTAATACATCTCTATGCAATTTCAAAGCAATTGGATTACCAGTTTCAGATATAAAGTTTTTGAAAATTTTGCCAAAAAAATCAATGAGAATGTATACATTAACCACTAAGTACCCAAACTGAAAAAATTGTTGAAGTTACAAGATTTATGATAATACCATCACCAAGTGAAGAAGTTTGTTTGACCCTTTCATAAGCTGCAGTTCCACCAAGTTTCAGATGAATCCAAGTGACAGTTTTAGAGAGGTTGAAAGTAGCTTTAACACACAAAAATTTGTTAAAAAGTCTAGGATTCCCTTGACATATCCCTATGCAATTCTGCAGCAATTGGTCAAGTGGTTTCAGAGAAGATCTTAAAAGATTTCACCAAAAAAATTATAAAAATTCCAAAAAAATCATTGGACCAAGACCATTTTAAATAAATTGGTAGAGACCCACCCAAGAAACATTATCAAGTTTTAAGTGAATTTGACAGATGGTTTTTGAGATGTTGACAATGTGAGTTGTTGTCGGATGGAGGCTGACAACAGACAGATGCCGAGAACAGACAGATACCGACGGATTGACCATAAGATAAGCTCAGCTGACTTGACCAGTCAGCTGAGCTAAAATCACATTACCATAAGGGGGCAGGAAGGAATTCAGACATCAATCACCTCAGGCTTATAGCACTCCCTTCTCAGCACACACTTTTCCTGACTTTTTTTTAACTCATGCATTTGAATCTCATCAAATTTAAATCCAATAAACCAACCTTGTGATTTAATAAACAAATCAATCGAAAAATCTACTCAGATGACAAACTTTAACACCAAAAGTTGTTCAATGCAGAGGGCCAGGCATTCTGCTTTGTTGGCTGTGAAATTCAACAACACTATCATCTCCTCTCAAATGTTGCAAGAGAAGGGATTTCAGAGTTCCCACTGTAACAACCAAGGATTCCAAGACAAATCAAGTTACATCAGTGCACAGGCCATTCTCCCAACCATGCATTGGTACTAACTTTATTCAGCTGTACACAAATGTAGTGAATTTATTAGACACCTTTCTTTGAAAACGAACTAAGATTTGGTATTTTGATCAGCCGGTAGAGGTAGTGATAAAGATGTCAGTGCGTGTGCCTTTGTTGTACCCCATTGAAGGCTGACAGTTGCTGGTCCATCTGTATACATGTCTCTGCTGCAAGATGCACTATACTGTAAGTGCATCAACTGTTCGTTTTCATCAAATTACTTTTCTCACATGTCCACAAGCATAAGACAGTCCACTTTGACTGTGAAAGGACATGCTGTCCACATAATATTCATTGAAAGACCTGGAAACTGGATGAAATTCACCCTTGATTATGAATTTCATGTAAAACAGATTAAAATGTTGACACCAATCCAGTCAGAGTTGTGTACCTATTCCATGCAAGCTGACAACACAGTCACACTGCTAGCATTCCTGCACTAAAGTCACATTTCTGCACTCTTCTTGTTCCCACCTTTGACCAGCTTAAAATCCACTGGGGTAAAATGCCAGCTACAATGATATTTTTTTTTCTAATTTATTTAACCAAAAAGGCAGATGAAAGCTATAAGAATTGTGTGACCTGGATCAAAGAGATTTTCTTGGTGTGAGTGGCAAACTTTGGCTCCCAACACACACACATCATAGGAACCTACTGACACAAGAGGGGGTGGTTAAATGGATAGGCGTGGTATTTACCTTTCTTTTTTGGAGTACCATATCAACTCTAATGGTACACCTGCTAAAGTCACTATTAGCAGTGGTCTCTGCAGCTTAAAATAGAAGGGAGATTTACCGTGCCCTTTTCTTTTGCTCCCTGCCCTTTTTCTTTGCTCCCTGCCCTTTTATTTTGCTCACTGCCCTTTTTCTGTGATATAGACATTGTGCTTTGATGGTTTGTGGCATATTTCTTCAATTTTGACTACAAATCTTCTGTGTGCAAGCTGGATTCAAAGAAAATATATCAAAAGTAGTATTTTCACCATAATTTACATACACTTATCAACAATTTCTTCAGTTTTGCATGAAACATACGCTATTTAATCTAGAACCTTACTTTTCAGGTGCCCTTATGGTCTGTACCCACATTGACAAGTTGCCCTTTTAAGATCAAACTGCCCTGCCCTTGTGAAAACCTGTAGAGACCACTGATTAGTTAAACTAAATTATGTTTCATAATTCCAAGACATTGAAGAAAGTGTGTCGGTTGGATGAAAGAAATAAAAGTCAGACATAAAATAACCCACAAAATTTCATGCACAATTATTACTGAATGGTGTGTTTTATCTTAATTTAGAGGGAAACTTAGATTGGTAGAAATAAGAAAAACAATTTTTGTTTAATTGTTGAGTAAATATATAGTCAGTCTGAACATGGGAAAATGATAATTTAATCATGATGCCGTAAGTGTCTCCACAACTTACTGTGTCTGGAAGTGAAAATACTGCTTTCATATTCTACATTTTTATGATATCAGAGCCATAGTTTATCAAATATAGATTCACAACTGACGTTTGTTTGATTGATATCTGAGTGTGTTCAGGGAACTTATGCCATGTTTCTGTCTGCCCAGCAATATTCTGACAAGGGATATGACATGTAGACACAATTATCTACTTTGTTTAATATTTGGACTGTGAGATCAAAACAAGTGTGAAGTCATAACATCACACTGAACTAACCTTCTCCACCTTTACCCACAAATCAAACTAACTGGGTCATTTTCATTAATCCTGACTGTCAGGATCTACCTTAAACTTTGATGCCAAAATTGAAGCTAGACTTTCACGCTGCAGGGCTTTCCCCCTTCTGGGCCTCTTTGAGGTACCCGCTGGGGAATCACCCATGTCATCTAGTCCCTCCTCCATGTTCCTTTTGTTTCTCTCACTAGTATCCTGTTGGTCTGTATTTGACGAGTTTACTCCATCATCAAGATCCTCAGAGTTCCCGAAGTATCTGCTGGTGAACTCGCGTAACTGTTGTGCGGCCTGGGCTGCGTAGTCCTCATTACCCACTGAGCCTGCCCCTGAGTTCTCCTGACTGTTCATATCTCCACTGTTTCGTATACTGTTGCTATTAGAGAGATCGGCATCAGTATCCCCTATGGCTGACCCTCGCCCACTTTCATTGTCACTACTATCTGTCCGTTCATGACCACTGACATTATTCTTATTCCTGGAATCATATGACGCATGTACCCCTGTCATCATCATATTCAAGTCCTCATCTCCCTCATCAACTTCTGCATTGATAATCTTTTTTCGTGGAATGGATTTGCGTTTTTTCTTTGGTGTTGGTGCCCCTTCAACACTTTCATCACCATCGGCACCTTCCAGTCTTCCTGGACTGAGTGGTGGCATGCCCTCCAAGGATGGATCTGCTTGAAGCATGCGACCTGACATGGCATTCAATATCTTGGCAGCTTCCTCCTCTGTGTAGTCTGTGCTCTCGTTTAAACCATGCTTCACCTTCTTGTGTCGATTCAAGTTCCCTGCAAAGGAAAAATAAGCATCTATCAAGGTATGATACCCAGGCACTTCCTGTACCCTACTGTTTGCATGACTTGGTTATTGTCTGGAGCAGCAGACTTCAGTCAGAAACTGCTTATGAACTGGAAGCTAAAAAAGTCACTTGTCCCACAGAAACAAACGAGAACCTGCTGAAATTTATAATGATAATTTGTTTAGATGAACCACTGACGTTGATTACAATTGTGCAGACAAATGTTAAATTTTTGCCAGCAACGAATGCACATTTCAGCCATAACTTAGATTCTGCATCTTACAGAACTTCAAAATTAATGGCTTTTACTGACTCTTTCCCGCTTTTAGTTACAGCTTCCTGACAAAGCAGAAAGGAAAAAGAGGGAGCATCAGGTGTGCCATTGTTCATATACCTAAAAGAGGACAACACACAGTTGGACAATGATACTTTTCAGGCAACAAAGGAACAAATACTTGGCCGAATCTCTCAAAAATGACTCTTGAGAATATGTCTTCTGAAATAACTTCTTATTTGAGGGCCTTGACATATTTTAGTTGCTAAGCAACTGAAGCTACAATAGCAGGTCTGCACTCATTCCATACCAGTCCCTGATTTTTCCATATATTTACGTAGATTTAAGATGACAATTGCAAATTTAAATTCTTCATAAAAAGAGCTTTCATTCAAGTACCAACATGCCTATAGTTTTAAGTCAGTGGTTCTGGCACTGACCAAGGCCTGTGACCATAGTATGGAATGAGTTAATATAGTTAATATGAATGGCTCCTATTGCTAAGCCACATTAGGTATGATGGGATGACTCAATGTGCATGTTTTGAGTGAACTATGTTGAATAAGCTACATTAAGTTATTTTTGTTCCAATTCTTTCCCAAGCATTTACATTCATGCACATATCTCTATCACAGATACATGCATATTATCTCCATCTTCAGCCACCCTTAAGCATGAGCAATAAATTTTATCTCCATCAAAATCAACAAAACTTTTACAGTGAAGTTCTTTGTTGACCAAGTATAAGCAGACTGTAATACAATGCAACATCCCGTATGAAACATGAGTATGCCACATAGGGGCAGTAGGAACAACTAATTGAACCCTTTCCCCATGAAGTAAGAGTGAGTCAACAGCTTTCCTCGGCATGGGTTGGTCACTAGGTGCCCAACCCATGCCGAGGAAAGCTGTTGACCTTGGCCATGTAATCTTGACTGAGAGGTCTCATCAACAATTCTTAGTGATATTGTTTTTCATTACTGTTGAAATAAGTTGAAAACACTAAAGCAGACCAAATTGGACCACCAGGTATTCAGCTTATGCTCCTGAAATTTGAGACTTGCCACTTTTCCTACCCTGATAAAATGAGAAATATTGTTAAAGGAACACGTAAAGTATGCATTTCTAAAGAGCATATGATCCTTAGATTATAAAACTGATTAAATCCTAGACTTTTGGTTGTATTACTGTTGAATTCACTACCAATTCTTTGAGCTGAAATTTTAAAATTACATTTGTATTGAGATGCTAAAATAACTTCTTACGAGTAGACACATACGTTTTACATGGATTAAGATGCCAACCACACCTATATTCATCACTCTGCATGGCACTAATGTTGGCTTATACTTCATACCCACTTCAGAGGTGGGGCAAATCAAAGGACTCAGAGAAAACCACTTTGCACAGCTAGCACTACAATCACATTCAGGTCACAGCGGTCAACAGTGAGTGTCTTGATGTTCAGCTAACTATGCACTAAATCACTTTTTGATGACTACCAAATTCTAAATTGTTTACATGGACATAATGACCACATACATAGCTAAAAATCCTTCCCATAGATTTTCTATACTTGCCTTTGTTTTATAGTGAAGCAGTTTCAAAGTTGGCATCATTGCTGAAACAGGTTACTTTGTTTTTAGGTTTTCATGAATGTACAACAAGCAGCTCCCCTTGAGTCTCCTAGTACCATGAATTTAGAGTATCAATCACTCTACAAATATTTCATTTTAAGCCTGTGACAAAAGGGGTTGAAACTTGAGGCTGAATCAGTACCAGTCTCCATCTTCCAAGCCCATTTCATGGTCACCAACTACTTGACTTAAATATATTGCTGGGACTGCTTGGACTGAGCTCCCCCTCACTCCCTCCCAAAAAATCCTCGACTATCTAAGAATCAAGACAAAGAGCTCCATTTTTAATATAAATTCCCCACATCAAAACTCATGAAACATTTCCTGTACCAACAGAATCAACAGTTTGTAGCAAGTAGCAATATGCAGTCATGAATATACCACATGAGGATACTCACCTTTCAATGTGAAGGAGGTACCACAGAAGCAAACATACGGCTTACTGTTATTGTGCATGTGCATGTGTCCCTGTAGGTTGTGTATACGGCCAAACTCCTTCCCTGCAAGTAAATAAACAAACAACTTTAAAAAGTTAAACTCTTTTCAAACAACTGTCCAAGGGATACTTTCAGTTAAAGAATACAACAATGGAGCCAAGTGAACAACTTTTGAGGCAAAACGTAATTCTCACAGTAGCTGTCTTCCTTTTATTCATCATGTGGTTCTTTTCAAATAAATATTTTTGTAGCTTGTAAAACTATTTCCTGAAATATTTTCATATGGGAGGGACGATAATTATTCAAGATTGACTGAGACAAGCCTACCTCCCCAAGGTAATTTTCTGTAATGTATGATCTATTTTAGAGGGACAAGTGAATATTCAGTATCACTTGTCCTACAGACAAGTAAAAGAAGCTGTATAAGCCTTATGGGGTTGCAAAGACTTTTACAAAAACTGATTGTAATATGACTGGGCTGAAGATGGCAGTAAGATCATTCACTGGCATTGCAGCAAGCAAAAATTATTATACAATTATCCATTAAACAAAATGAAATGTTTCAGTTCAGCAATTTGGGTGGGTGGGTGGGGGAGAGAGAGAGAGAGAGAGAGAGAGAGAGAGAGAGAGAGAGAGAGAGAGAGAGAGAGAGAGAGAGAGAGAGAGAGAGAGAGAGAGAGAGAGAGAGAGAGAGAGAGAGAGAGAGAGAGAGAGAGAGAGAGAGAGAGAGAATATTATCGTTTTCTAGACGAAAAATTCATACAACATTGTAACACATGTATCAGAGTAAATTTTGAGTTTCACATTGTCATCTTGTCTATGGTGAGAAGAGAATTTTAACTGTTCCATTGCTGCAGATTTAAATGTATCTTTTGCACTCACTTTCCTAGGCTGATATTCAGAAGATATTGCGTCACGCAAGGAAACTGCCAGAAAAGCAGCAACATTTTACAAGGTGTGTATTAGGGGTCAGCCAAAATTGTCAGCATTTTCAAAAGTGTCACCACCGATAACTACTGTGAATTCATTTAATTTAGCTGTGTTTTTATTTTCGCTTATTTCATTGATGCTTCAAAACCACAAAAATAACAACCAGTTGAAAAAGATTTTTAACATGGCATTAATAAGAGTATTAACAAAAATAATGAATTTAAAATTTCAGTGAAAGGTCTAAAATGCAAAAACCGTGAAAATAAAAAACCTGTGAAAATAAATGTATTAACAGTAACCTGCCGATCTTTGTGAAGCCACCACTTACTTGCATCAGGCAGGACATGTACCTGTTTTTTCTATTTTCCTCTTTTCTGGCACAAACAGGAGTTTGTGAGGAACACACATTTTATTTGTCCCTATACACAGTGTCAGGCATAACATTGGTTCGGACACAGGGTGAGTTATTGGCCTTAGGTATAATCCTCAGATGAAGCATCAATGCTGGATTCCAACTATTTTTCATACGCCTCTTGTGTCAGAAGCTTTCCTTGACATAGGGCAAGTTATCTTGATTGGTCTCATCTGTAATTTTTATTACTGCTGAAACTAGAACAGTCATTCCAGACAGACTGGACACTCCCCCCGCCCCCCTTTTTTTTCAACATACACGAGTCATGTGACCTTAACGTACACAGGTCAAGAAATAGTGTGAAGGTACAATTCAGGTAAAATATGACTTTAAGTAGTCAGTGAATCATGAGACATTTTGCTCACAAGGATTCTGCTATGAATCAAAGGTTAGACAAGTTGAAAAGAGTATATCCCCTCGAAACTTCATTTACAAGTATGAGTGGGGGGGGGGGTAATAAGTCAAAAACCTTGAAGTAGATGACATCTGACCACTAGCCAGTTTCATCGGGAAAGGGCCCAGGGTCACCACTTACCACATATGTTACACTGGTATGGCTTTTTGTCAGCATGGGTCACCTGATGAGCCTTCAGAGTTTGTGGTTGGCTGAACATCTTGCCACATGTCTCACACTTATAATGCTTCTCTGTTTCATGGATCAGCAGGTGGCGCATCATATTTGCCTTCTGATTAAACGCCCGGTTGCAGATCTTACAAGAGTATGGCTTCAGACCTGTGTGTGTGAACTGGTGTGCCTTCAAGTGGTGCTCCTGAAAGCAAGTTACAAAACTACAGGCTGAGCACAATGTTGTCCTAGTCTACACTCTGGTGAGGATGCAGCCATCCTATACTGAACACAATCTTGTCCTGGTCCACATTTTCTGAGGATGCAGCAACCAAACATGCTGAACACTTCAATGTCAGCCAATAAAATAACATGTGGTACCCATCATGCCTGTTGAACTTAAGGTTGTCAGTCAATGCAGGCATGATCAATCGATATTGCCATAAGGAAATGAAAATCATGTGTACAACATGTATACTGAACACAATATGGACTATAAATATATCAACAAAGAAATACTCAACAACAACACGTGCATGTATGTGGAACCCATATTGTCAGTCATTACTCCTGTGAGGAAGTATCCACCATGTATGCTGATTACAATGTTGTCTATCAATGCTCTTTGTACAAAAGAGGCTGATCTACAGGTCCCATGTCCCAAGTCACCCTGTTTGCTCCAATACAGTGTTTTCCTTTGACCCATAACGCAGCTTTGCTGGTGAAAGTCATAGATTATCTGTATCTGGGGATTGTCATATGCCTCTACACTGCACACACAAAATAAAAGACGAAAAGACTGCTGATATATATGAAGCATAGTGTATAAGGATCAACACGCTCATTGTTTCTGTGGCCATGAAGTTGGGCAAGGTTACTGCAAATAATATATGCATGAAAAATTTCTCAGATGATTATTTTGGTGTAAAAATATGAATGGCAAATCCCCATTGGTACTAAAAATACCACAGGAGATACATCAAAATGATCATAAATGATGTGTGACCTTCAAAATGATAGTTTAAGGCCATCAAAAATGATACATGCATTATGCATAACACACATAAATCCTACGTTATTGTAATGCTTTTTTTGTGTGAATACCAATTGATGCCAAAACTTTATTATTCACTGCTCCATGAAACAAGAAAACAGGACATCCCAAAATAAGTACATCATACCCGTGTGACCATGAAAATAGGTCAAGGTCACAATTAATTTCAATCACATGGGGATATGATGCGGCTATGCTTTACACATTCTATTTTAGATAAAAACTGGGTACAGATGCACAAATAGCCCCTTACCTTAGTCCAACTATTTCCAGCCCCCCCTCCCCCACCACCACCACCATCACCTCCATGGTTGCTGACAACAAGGAAGTAACAATTATGTATGTACATAGAAGAGATTATCACACACAGGCCTTATGCGTCTGTGAGGAAGTTATAAATATGAATGTGCACACTAGGCACAATACAGGACTGTACTCCTATCATGTACAATAATGCACACTGAAAACAATGCAGCCAGAAAATATGTCCACAAGTATGTAGAACCTGCATCCAGATGTCTCTATGAAGAGATATACAACCAGCTACTTAACAGTCCCGTCTCTGTTCCTATACTGTTTGTACCGGTCTTGCTGAAATCTTAAATAGTGCAGGCTGACAACAGTCACTGTTCATTTACCCCATCCACCAGTATTAATATTTTTCGCAAGAGGGGATTCATATAAGGCATGCCCTTTTCCCAATTGCTGTGTATGATTATGTTGTTGATTTTTCTTTGTAAATTTGACAATAAAATATATTTAAACCATGAATATTTTAATAAATATTTAAAATAGCTTTTTTCCCCCAAAACTGTCCAGTTTTGCATATTTTATCCCATTGATTCTTTTATAATTTGTGTGTGTTTGGACCATGTAATGCACTTGTCACCAAAACAGGTCTCAGCTGGTTGGTAGCATGAGAACCTCAGTTCACACAAGATTCCGTAATCATGAGATCAGCAATGCCCTCACTTATGACGGCCATGTCCTTCAGAATGTCAACCTTATGAACTACAGCCAGGTTTTTGAAGTATCAATTGTAGGGGTACCCAGATAAATTAATCCATTTCATTATTATGTTATCTTGTACGATTTTACATTCATAAGTAAACAAGGTAAATTTTATTTAATTCCCAGGAATTCCACAGCAGAATGAATTTTCCATCCTTGGCTGGAAATTCTGCAACTTTGTCAGCTTTGCTATGTACAACCATGGAAAATTATCAGCATTGTGTCAATGACACGAATACATGTACAGTTTTCCTGTACATGTAATTAACATGTACTATAACAGTCTTGTCAGACAGTGGCAATGTAATGAAGTAATAACTAGGTAAGCTGAACACACAGCTTTTGGAACATGATCCTACTAACATTACAACTGTGGAAACTGCTCTGGTCAAGTTTCAAAGCAAATTATTTTGTAATGTCAGAGTAACCAGACCCTGTCTTCTTTTGCTTCAACAACCTCATTTTCTCCATGCTGAAAGCAATATTTTTTACTGGCAAATGTCAGTAAGTCACCACATATATGGATTTTGTTATATGAACTTGATGAAACAAACAGCAGAGTTAAACCAAGGAGCATAGTAGAGTCGACTCCTTGGTTAAACTAAAAACATGAATGACAGAATGCCATGGTCACATAAACAAGAAGCTGACCTTCTACATAAGTACTGAATACCCAGAGATCAAATAGAGAGTGCAAGTCAGACTCTCAATATGAACAGTACTTGTTATGAGTCGTATAAATGTACATTAGTCTCTCTTTTGAGAGACCACCTCTACTGCCATCCAAGAAGTGGTACATAGAACAGGTGGTCTCCCAAAGGTTTGACTCTTGCACCAACTGCCTAAAAACTAACCATTACTTTGAATTCCCATCCAGAAGTTAGATTCAAAGGTGATTGACGTGCAACTATTAGACCCCATTCCATCTTGCAGTCATGTGTTTACTCATTTTTTTGGTACTATGAAAGTATTTTGGATTCGTAAACTAGTTTTGACAAATTATTTTACAAATCCTGTACAAATAGGTGGGTTTTGCTAATCTGAAATGCAGAATTTCTGGATGGATAGGTTGTCTTTCAGGTGGTCACTGGCCAGGTCCTGCAGGTGGTATCCCAAAAGAGGTAATTTTTATTAGAAGGTGCTTTTTGCGCAATGAAAATGGCCACAAAAGGCAGGCGGTCTCCCTTAGGAGGGGTCTTTCAAAGCAGCATGCAGAAGCACCAATAACAGCACCCCTCTGTCCCAATATACCCCCTGCATCACCACCACAAGCAGGCATCCCTCTGTCCCAATATACCCCCTGCATCGATTCCACATGCCTGCATCCATCTGTGACTGTCCCAATATACCCCCTGCATCACCACAAGCCATCCCTCTGTTCCAATACCCTCCCCCCCCCCATCACCACCACATGCAGGCATCCCTCTGTCCCAATACCCTCCCCCCCCCCCCCCATCACCAACACATGCAGGCATTATAGCTTTGTCTCTGGAGAATTTTAAATTTTGACTTACACAACCCTCTCTAGCATGGATAATTTTACAACATGACTGCTTTGAATGGGGCAGTCAGTATACCTATGTACATGTATATGATGCATGGTATTTGGCAGGCAGGGTACATACATATAATTGGGCTGCTATGTCCTACAGAATAAGGAGTAAATTGAATGACACGAGTAATACAATAGCGATGTCTGGATACTACACCGTGATAAAGCATGCATCAGACAATGACGATGTCAACTTGAGGTATTTCCTCGCTAAACTGGTCAGACTGACTGCCAACCAGAGCACCTGTACACAGAACAAATAGAAGGTTTTGAAAACCCACCATCAAGGTAGAGTTACATGTCAGCTGCTGACTGACAGCTGTACAAATCTAAACTAACCAGGCAATCTTCCATGGTGAGGGGTGGGGATGACTGCTAAACTTATCTTGACCCCTTCCCACTCAAATGGCCCAAGAGCACTTAGATGAAAATTGTCATATACGTATGCCTTAACATATTTACATAATTTTCTCATTACAGTGAAACCATTTTTGAGAGACCATTGTGAGGAAACACCACTTGCAGCCTTTTCGGACCATGTTTACCATGTAACTTCCCTTGTCACTTTTCCTATGCTAATGCACCTCTATTGAGAGACCACCTTTCTTTCATTACCACTTTTTGGCCTGCCCTAGGGACAGTTTCTCAAAACAGGTTTTACTGTAACAGAAAACATTTTTGTTGCAATTTGTATGCAAGACCATGATGGCGCACCTTAGGTCAAGAGCTTTTCTTGGTGCAGACACAATGCACCAAACCTGCAAAGGAAAGCTATTGACTCAGTCACACTCTGACCAGGAATGGGTTAAAATACTATTCCAATGTCAAACAGAAGTTATGCTCATCTGTCACCTTTTTAAGAACCAGATTGCCAGTGCAGTGAAACCTGCCTTAAGGGTCTACCCACAGGACCTGTGAAAAACGGTCCTTTCTGACAGGGGGTTCCTTAAGGACAGGTAAGACACCAAAAATAAATCCCACTTAAGTACATCCTAGCTCAAACTGTATTTGCGTTAGGATAACATATCATATATGTGTGTAATTGTCATACTCCAAAGAATTTATATGGCCCGTATTTGGGTGTCTGTGATGTTAATTGTTGAATAAACAATTGAAAGTTGACCGCAAAGCATCCACCCCATAAATGTCGATATAAGTCACTGATTATTTGTGATAAATTCATAATTACACTTGCATCTTAATCCTGACATATTGGCAACAAAAACAATTTTTACATGTTTGGTTTTGTTTTTCTGTTATCCATCCTCAAAGTTTGACGTTTCAATTTTCCCTTTGATTTTCAGGATTTTTTTTTTTCTTCATTTCATAGAAAAAGAACGAAGCAAAATTTTGCAAATCGCTGAATCGTTTTTTGCAGTTCAGACATTACAGAGTCAAAAGCCGTTAACCGGATTAAATTTTGCCCAGCCGTTTTCTTGGAATAACCATTCTTAGGTGGGGTTCTCGTCCTATTATCCTTTCTGAGAAAACAAGCTTCAAAGGCCTTTGATGTTGATCATTTGCCTCTGAAACAATATCATTTGCTTGAGTTGAGCAGATATTTGAACAAAACGTAGAAAACATCGTCCCTTAACATTTGGGGAGGTTGGCAATCAATTTTTGGCCAATCACATGAATAAAAGAGCTTTTGAAGTACAGAAAAGCATTATTCAGCGATCTGTCAAACGGCGACATCGACAGTCTAGTTTCAAAGCGTGATGTCATGGAGGCGGCCCTTCGGGCCCCGTGACCTCAAGCCTGGCAACGAAAGTTGTGTTGCCTTGTTTTGGTGGGCGGCCTGCGGCCGCTCGTGGTCTGTGCACGGATGGCGGGTTTGGTCTCCCGCCCCTACCTCTTCATCCCGTTTTTAGGGATAGTATTTTATTCTATTTACTCCTATCTGGATAGCTATAAAGTAAACCACTAAGGCTATGATATGTTAGCATGTTTGCATCTTTTCCCTGCCCACAAACATACTTTCGGCATGTCGTCTTTTTTCGCATTGGCGCCCTGATACCACTCTCCTTTTGCCATGGACCGTTGCTACCTGCAGCCACGTGACAGGCTGTTAAGTATGATTGACGGGTGGCATTGTTCTGTTTGGCGGTTGAAAACCAAAATAATGACACATGGACGTTCGGATGTCCACATGCTTGTGTGGTTTGGGGCGTTTTTCTCATATTTCTACAGTAGTTAAAAGCTTGAAATTTTGACAACTAATAGAAAGGACATTCATCTTGTAAAAAACGTTAAAATCTCAAAATCGGCCATGCAAAGGTTTTTGGTGTCTTACCAGTCCTTAAGACAGGTTAAATTAAACTAAAATATGCTAATGGGGATGCTGAGACTGGTCCTTTAGCAGAGGTGGGCTCATAGCCAGGTTCAACTGTAGTTCCACAGAAAATAAGAATAATCTGGGTCAAGAGCTCTCCTCAGCAACCTTTGCAAAGGTGTCATGGAAAGCTGTTGACTCAGTCCAAAAAACCTAGCACTGACATTTTAATCCCTTCCCACTGAAAAACGACTAAGTTGAAGTCTGAGTCAACAGCTTTCCTTGCCTAGCAACTTAACCATGCCAAGGAAAGCTGTTGACCCATGGCATAATATTTTGATAGATGTCATCTAGAATTCTTATTGAAATCATCTTCTCATTGCTTTTGAGATCAGTGAAAAACAGACAACATTTGACCACCAGTCAAGTAAAATTGGCCGATTTAAGGGGGAAAAGGTTCAACTCTGATCAGAAAGCAAGACATGTTTGCCTGTTGAATGCAAGAATTCTAAACTGTTCTAACAATCATATGGACTAGTTCAAATTCCCGTGCACATTTATACATTAAAACTTAGTGGATATGAACGCCCTGATAAAAGATGAAGTTAAACCTTGATGTGTCAAATTGATTCAAGAAACCAGTTTCAATCTCTCCTCTTTTGACTCATTTGAAGAACACCAACAAACAAATTTATTGTCTGCTTTCACCTTCCCTTCCAGAGTTTGAACTGTATTAATGTTAGCGATTCCTCTTTATAATGCAGGTGTTGGGGTCCACAGAGTTCACCATGTTCTAGCAAGACCACCTTATCATAGAAGGGTTTCTAACATACAAGTAATCAGTAAAACAATTCAGGGGGACCAAGGGACCAAAGTGTTGGATCAGAGCTGCCTTGCAGGGGTGTTAATGCTCTAGAGAAGGTGCTTTACTGGGGTGTTACATGGAGGGTGTTGTACTGAGGTGTTATATGGAGGGTGCTGTATTGGGGTGTAATATAGAGGGTGTTGTACTAAGGTGTTATATGGAGGGTGCTGTACTGGGGTGTTACATGGAGGGTGCTGTACTGGGGTGTTATATGGAGGGTGCTGTACTGGGGTGTTACATGGAGGGTGCTGTACTGGGGTGTTATATGGAGGGTGCTGCACTGGGGTGTTACATGGAGAGTGCTGTACTGGGGTGTAATATGGAGGGTGCTGTACTGGGGTGTTATATTGAGGGTGTTGTACTGGGGTGTTATATGGAGGGTGCTGTACTGAGGTGTTATATGGAGGGTGCTGTATTGGGGTGTAATATGGAGGGTGCTGTACTGGGGTGTTACATGGAGGGTGCTGTACTGGGGTGTTATATGGAGGGTGCTTTACTGGGGTGTTACATGGAGGGTGCTGTACTGGGGTGTTATATGGAGGGTGCTGTACTGGGGTGTTATATGGAGGGTGCTGTACTGGGGTGTTATATGGAGGGTGCTGTACTCTGTTATTTTCTTACAAGTGTCCATGTGGTTAGGTTATTTCCAGAATATGAGCCTACTTAAGTTCTGACATGTTTTCAACATTAAAACACTATTTAGCACAACTGCTGATGAAAATATGGAATAGTTGCACAAATTCAATATTGTGCAAGGCGTAAGAGTGGGAGGGTGCAAAGATGACAAAAAGGGATGACACATGATCACTATGTGCTTTTCTGATCATCCAACCCCATTCAAATGGCATTCAGTTGCTGGACAAGTTTAAACTACATGTTTTGCTGTTTTAAAACTACTTAAAGCATCTTTCCTTCGTTTTATAGTACACCATCCTGAAGAGAAAAAAATTATATCAAAATTATGAGTTACAACAGTGTTCAATAATTGGGTGCTAAATGAGATTCAACAATTTCCCAGACACAGTTACAGTGTGCTGAAGAACACTGCTGACTTGGTCATTCTGTTTTCCCTGGAAATATGGGCATGCTGGTACCTGAAAGAATGGCTCAAGGATGATGTTTTAACAAAGAGAATGACTTACCTTCATAAAGTTGGCTCCACATTCTTTGCAGACCCATGGTCTCTGTCCAGAGTGCTTCACTACATGGTCCTTTAACTGGCTGGGGTACTGGAACACTTTGTTGCAATGTTTACAAGTCAGTTCTTCTTCATTCTTGTGTGCTCCCACTTGATGCATTTTTAACTTTTGAGGACTGTCAAACCCTTCCCCACATTCAGTGCATTGATGTTCTCGCGATCGTTCGTGTTTTTCCATGTGAGTCTTGAGCTCACTGGGGTAAGCAAATCCCCGATCACAAAGAACACAAACATAGGGTTTCTTCTCCATGTGGATGGCCATGTGACGCTTTATGTGGCTGGTTTGGGTGAAGGACCTGTTGCAGATATGGCAGACATGAGGACGCACATTGCCATGCGTCAGCATGTGAGTGTTAAGGTGACTAAGCTGCTTGAAAAACTTTCCACAGATCATACAACAATGTGGCTTTATCCCACTATGATCCAGAATGTGGGTCACTAGATTATGCTTTGTCGTGTACGACTTTGGACACATGTGACATTTCCACCGCTTTTGATCCCCTTCCATTATACACTGACTCTCATCTATCTTTATGTTTATTTCCATGCGATCCAGCAAGCTATTGGAGCTAGCCATTGAGGGCATTCCCTGCCAGTTAAACATGGTCATATTGGCTTCTTTGCCCTGTGACAACTGGGACCCTATTCCAAATGCTGCCAACTGAGCTTCAATAGAATCATTTTTCTGGTTCTGCCCACTGTCTTTGTCAGTTGAGGGAGCTGCCTCTGTACTACTCACATTACCATCAACATCTAGCGATTTGTTTTCTGAAACTGTCTGCTTTTCTGTCAATGACATGGCTGCCAACGGATCTGTCTGTGACCTAGTTTCTAATGATTTCTCCTCCCTGTTATGACCATCTGGACATATGTACTCATGTATACTTTGTGCCTCTGATTTTTCTGGGTCATCTTTGAACTTGTCATCCTCTTCCCTACCAATGTCTTGGATCCCCGCATTTCCGTTTTTCAGAGATGTGCCTGTGGTGCTGCTATCATGTTCCGTTTGACAGGCCATCTCCACTAGGCTAGTATCAGTCTGCACAGAGACATCCCCCTCCCCCTGCTCTGCGGCCCTGCGAGCCAGCAGCCTTGTCTGCTGGGCAGCGGCATTCACAAAGGACACCTTGACAATGGTGGTATTGTTGGACATTTTGCTTACAGTGACTGCTTTCACTGCTTGCTTCCTAAAATGATCTGGCACTGCTCCCACCTCAATATCATTATCCATGCAGCCTGACTTTGAATTATCCGACAATATTTCATCCTGACTAGCTACTTTTTCTGGGGTCTGGTTCATCCTAGGCTCCTCTTGATTTGAGGAGTTGAGGTCTAAGCCTGGACTACTTCCTATCGTGTCATCCAAGGCAGCTATAAGGAACTTTGGCCCTGGATGGTCTGTGTTATTGGTTGTACCAGGTACAAAAAATAGTTGGACACATGGAACCTTTTGGCCTCCTGGTTGCAGTTGAACTGTCCCGCTGACTTTGCCCACACTGACTGGGGACGTAGACCCTGGTAGATCAGACTCATTTAACCCTGCTATGATGCCAGTTCCTTGTATATTTGCAACACCATCAAGCAATGAATTACTGTGGACCACTTTAGTTGGCGTTATGCTGGAAGCAGCTGAATGACTAGCACACGCTGTATTCCCTGGCATCTGCTCAGTGTCCTTTTCCAGTTCATTAGGAGATTCACCACGATCACTGTGAGGCTTTCCAGGCTGGGGTAGGCCAAGAAGTATGGAGCGCATTGCTTCTGGAGACAATCCTCCAGACCTAATTGCAGTTTTTGGACTCACTGGTATACCCCCGAGACTTTCATCACTGCTATTGGACATTGCAGTAACACCCAGGTTTGTTGTACAATCAGCTGAGTCATTAGAGTCTGATGAATGACCAAGATCAGAGGACATATTTTGGACCGGAGATGGTTGCATAGGTAGTGTTGCAGACAAACTGTTGTCTTGCTGGGACTGTCCACTTGTTCCTACTAACGGGGAGCCGTCCTTGCCTGCTTCAGACAACACGTCTGCTTTGGTCAAGACCGACAAGTCAGCATCCAGGGCATCGATGTGAATGTTTTGGGACAGTGCTGCAGCATAGTCCTGCAAGTCCATGTTTGAAGTAGACAAAAAGGGCGGATCATTTGAAGGGTGACCAACAGTGGAATAAGCAGATTCCGCTTGCAGGTTTGGCAGTAAGCTGCCACTGCGTACAGCATGGTCTGAGGACAGGCCGCCTGTGCCATCAAAGTCTAATGTGTCTATATCACCAGGGAAACCTACATCTCCATGTATGGAGTCCATTTTTCACAATAATGGTTTCATCTGTTGACGCAATGCAGCATAATATGCCCAATGCTGTTCATTTCCTGTGTGTAACCCTGAAAAGATTGAAGCAAAATGTAAGTGAAATTTACAAAGAAACACTAAATTTGCATAAAATAATGTATAAGAGAACAGTGACAGTCCTATGCTCAGGTGACCTTGCATGCACAGACTTAAGTGCCCTAGTAACCTTGTAAATTATGTCAAGGCCACACAAGTGAATCATCATGTACAGTCCTAGCACCATATGCTACAGGTAACTTCCAGCTAATAATAGTATTGTTATCAAAGTTATCAAGTAAAAATTTAAATGGCCATGTAGCCTTGAGAATTATGTCCTGCTCAATGTCAATTATCAACCCAACCTTTATAGAGGACCATCCAGTGCTCAAGTTGTCAAACAATGTAGGAAAATTCACTAAAGTCACCATGTGACCTTAGGAATCTGGTCACTCACCCAGATTTAGCCCTGCTATCTTGTAAGTTCTAGAGGACCACCATTATGTGTAACATCTAAGCTTTTGCTCAAACAGTAATATTATATTGAGGTACACATATTACCTAAACCTAAATTCGCCAGAGTAGCCCTGTGACCCCCTCAACTTGGTATGTATTGTAGATTTTCAACATACACAATGTTTTTAAAAATCTTGTATTGTAACCATGGGTCTAGGATCCACTATTACCAAAATGTCAGCCAATTTGTTTTCACTCATGGTCAAAACAACTTCAAAATTAGTGTTTAATATAGTAGCCATGGGCCTTGGATGCACCATTGCTGAGATAAAAGCTAATATGCCAGATTTGCAGCTCTCTGTCTCTCTGCAGTACCATGTGCACGTACCAATAATCTTTAAATCTTCAAAAAAAAAAAAAAAAACCAACAAAATATAAAAAATTGCCAGTAGCATCACGAAGTGAACATGGTACACTCTGAACAAATTTGATGAAAATCAAGTACCTGTTTGGAGGATGGGGTAAAAAATAATCAAAACATGCATAACTCATAAAAAATAGAAAAAAACTGCAGCACCAACTGTTGAACAAATTCAGGTCTATGGATCTGCAGAAATATCCCTATGGAATTTAAAAGCAATTGACCTAGCAATTTAAGATCAGGTTTTTAAATTTTGTTTAAATATATTTATTTCTTGAAGATTTAGCCACAAATTGAACAAAAAAAGAAAAAATCATTAAAATCCAAAATTCACTGAGTTTGACCACAGCAACATCACCCATTAAGTTAGTAGGTCCACAACTTACGACCATTTTTATTGGTACCATTGATTTCTTGTATCCAATCAGAGCAAGAGACATATTTAACTTTTCCCTTAATTTTGTCACTAGTGAATTAGGGTTACTTTCTCCAAGATTATCAAAACAAGATATGTTTGTAAAACATAGATGCCCCTCGCCCTCATTACCCTTACCCTCACTACCCTATTGATAGTGGTAGATGGGACACTCGTGACCTTACAAAATTAGTGAAGGTTGATCATATATCAATGTCACATATCTTTAAACTTTAACCTAGCCCTTAAAAAACGACTAAAAACCTGGACAATATAAAAGTTATAGCCGAAAAATTAGTCATCATTTAGAAACCATATTCAGCAAAGTGGCTTTATGACCTTGGAAATTAGGGCAAGGTCACTCATTTTCCATGTGGAAACCAAAGTTAACTGAGGTACCACTGTGACCTTGGAAATTAAATCAATGTCACCAAACTTTAAACTTCTATTAGCCCTTAGCAAGAACTATATACCTGTACAGTATCAAAGTCCTAGCTCAAAAACTTCTTGAGTTATTGTGCGGAAGCCACAGAAATTCTACAATCTCTCTGTGACCCTGAAAACTGGGTCAAGGTCACCCATCTTAAAACTCAACCTAGCCCTTACAGAGAACCATAAAGCTGTGCAATATAAAAGTTCTAGCTCCAAGGTATAAGTTATCATGCAGAAAGCAAGAAACCATATTCAGTAAAGTGGCTCTGTGACCTTTAAAATGAGGTCAAGGTCACCCATCTTCAAACTTCGCCTAGCCCCAAATATGGACTATAATCCTGTGCAATATATAAGTCCTAGCTTAAAAGCCTCTTCAGTTATTGTGCGGAAACCAAATTTGACTCAGGTACCACTGTGACCTTGGAAATTAGGTCAAGGCCACTCATCTTTAAACTTTGCTTAGCTTTTGACTAGAATGATGCACCTGTACAGTATTAAAGTCCTAGCTCAAAAACTTCTTGAGTTATTGTGCGGAAACCACAGAAATTCTACAATCTCTCTGTGACCCTGAAAACTGGGTCAAGGTCATCCATCTTCAAACTCAACCTAGCCCTTACAGAGAACCATAAAGCTGTGCAATATAAAAGTTCTAGCTCCAATGTATAAGTTATCATGCAGAAAGCATGAAACCATATTCAGTAAAGTGGCTCTGTGACCTTTAAAATGAGGTCAAGGTCACCCATCTTCAAACTTCGCTCACCCCAAATATGGAATATAATTCTGTGCAATATAAAAGTCATAGCTTAAAAACCTCCTCAGTTATTGTGCGAAAACCAAAGTTGACTAAGGTACCACTGTGACCTTGGAAATTACGTCAAGGTCACCCATCTTCCAACTTTGCCTAGCTTTTGACTAGAATAATACACCTGTACAGTATCAAAGTCCTAGCTCAAAAACTTCTTGACTTATTCTGCGGAAACCACAGTCTAACGACAAAAATGTGCAACGCTATATGCCCCACCTTCTACGAAGGTGGGGGCATAAATATCCTGGAATCACAGTTTGTGGAACATGACTTTTACATATTGAAGCAGGTTGATATATAAGGCCCAAAACCCAGTGGAACTGAAAACATGCCAGATATGCCAATCTAATATTATTTAGGATGAACTTCATTTTGTCACAGAATATATAAACTTGTACATGTGTAATAATTTGCAGTCAACTCTCTGTGCTAGTGTGGCTTTAATTGAAGGCCAGTGCAATCCTTTGAATGAAACTACCAAATTTACTGATATAATGACATTGGGTGGTGGGGGGTATTACCACTTGTTAAATTATCTTGTCCTTTATTGATACAGCATTTTGGAAAACGTTCAACCAGATAGGTCATCAGTAAGAGGTAGTGTGCCCTAATATGCTGATGACAGAGCACCGGTGTGTGATAATTGTAAATTATTCCTTTGGCTGTACATGTATAGTATCTTGATGTAGACAGGTAGTGTGTTGTGAGTAGTTTGTATTATGTGACTACACCATACTCTGTGAAATGGTAAATGTCAATAAAGTTCATTCATGTGTATAAGCAACTTAATTTGACCCTCCTATATGGTACATGTACATTTCTACCACAATTTCAGCATAACCTGAGTGCAAGTCTTGGAGAGTAAGTTGAAAATAGTGAAAACACACAAAAAAATTTAATTAAAATAAAAAAAAATCACAGCACCACCTGGTGAACAAGTTGAGGCCTTGGTGGTATCCAAAAGTGTCCAGGCTATGCAAATTTGAAGGAATTGGCCAAATGGTCTCCGAGAAAATTTTTGCAAAAAAAAAAAAAAAATTACAAACATAAAAGAAAAATACAAACAAAATTTATTTAAAAATCCAAAAATCATTGCACTGCAACCTGTTGAGCAAACTTGACAGATTCACATTCAATATCAGCAAGAAAATTTGTTTTGAAATTACTAATCAGGACAGGTGACAAAAATTTCCACTCGTCCTTGCTAATGCTGATCAAGTGTACCTAAACTTTGGTTTGAATGAGCATGTTTTAATAGAAATCATTATCATCATACAGTGAGTTGATGTGTCTGTCATGCCAAAAAAAAAACTAAAAATTTAACATGTGAATTTTGGCAATTTAAAGTACTTGTCTATAGGACAGGTGAAATTTAAGTCACTTGTCCTCAAAAGGATTCCACTTGTTCCAAACGAAAGTGAATAATATCATAGGAATTTTTGCACTGTGCAGACTATTCCCTACTTAATTTGATGAGGATCTGATGGACAGCTTTTGACAAGTCAAAAATATAAATTGTTGACGCACTGACAATGTACACAGCGAGTCACAGACTGATCCTATAAGCTCTGTTGTCTGGACAAGCATATGTATATATATATATATATATATATATATATATATATATATATATATATATATATATATATATATATATATATATATATATATATATATATATATATATATATATATATATATATATATATATATATATATATATATATATATATATATATATATATATATATATATATATATATATATATATATATATATATATATATATATATATATATATATATATATATATATATATATATATATATATATATATATATATATATATATATATATATATATATATATATATATATATATATATATATATATATATATATATATATATATATATATATATATATATATATATATATATATATATTGGTCTGTCCAGGCCAGGGACCTGCTATTCAGATTTAACACGCCCCTCACCCTGGACCTGCATGGGGCACTGTCTGTCACAACAGTTTGCTCTGCCCTTACTTACAAGTACTGCAAGTTGTAACCATGGAGGAATAAACTAGTTTATTCCTCCATGCTGTAACTTACAGTGTGAGCACCGGCTTACAAGTCAAACGTGATCCGACAACCATTGATCATTTTAAAAATGCCAGAGTGAACGTTGAAGCAACTCATCACTCTATGTTCGATACGATACATCACCATGATCAATATGTTACACGAGTCGGTGATGTCACGGCCTGCATGCATGCCAGGGAAAGACGCACAAAGAACAAATATGGCGGATGGACAGATGCACAAAGGAAGAAAGCTTGACATGCTGCAGCTTCTCCCTGTCAAACACATTAAAACAATCGTCAACGTCATGAAGTTATAAATATTCACATACAAATTCACCAAGTTATATAGTGTTCAGGTAACACTTGAACATATATCTGAAAGTAACCTCGGTGCGAAAATACTCATTGAGCTCACATACACCCGCTGGACCGGAAGGACGGAGAGAAGGATATCAACAAAGGGAAGAATTCAAAGCAAACTTTACTCACCGTGCCCACTGTCCCCTTGTCATATAACACAATTTTGCCTTATGTAATCCGCAATGAACGCATAAGAAACTCCATTTGCAGTGTTCAAGATGGATTGCAAGCATAAGTACAAACCAAATTTATCTCCACGAATGGCTCCGGCTTCCTTCTTCCTCCATGCAATGAGTCATTTCAAGCACCTGCTGATAGACGGCGCTTTGAAATTATAGCGAAACTAACCGATAACCTCGATAACTTTCTGTCAATGATCCAACACGTAATACGTCCTGGTAAAATATACACATACATACATATGTGTATGTATGTATGTATGTATGTATGTATGTATGTATGTATGTTTGTATGTATGTGTATGTGTGTGTGTGTGTGTATGTATGTATGTATGTATGTATGTGTGTGTAGAGAGAGAGAGATTTGTCATACACTGCATTCCCTTCCCTTAGAAATACACAAAACTCTTGCTGTTATGTCTGACATGTTTACAGTGAAGACTGGTGCACATCCCAAAGGTACATGGGAATAAAAGAACAACTATGTGGGTAAAAAGCTGTGGATCTACCTAAATGTTGACTTGTCGTGTGTTTTAATTGCTCTTACTTAAAAATATCTAACTTTATCTTTGAAAGAATGTAGGCGATTATTTATAGATGTCAAATATAAAGACATAAAATTGAAATATTTGTACAAGAAGAAGAATAACATAAAAGACAAAATGGTAAAAGTTCTTTTTGAATACAAAGAAGAAGAAGAAGAAGAAGAAGAAGAAGAAGAAGAGAGAAGAAGAAGAAGAAGAAGAAGAAGAAGAAGAAGAAGAAGAAGAAGAAGAAGAAGAAGAAGAAGAAGAAGAAGAAGAAGAAGAAGAAGAAGAAGAAGTTCACTTCCTATGTAAGCCCAAAGTTGGACTGATACCACAAAAAGTCAGTTTTATGTAGCATAAGCCTGATCAGAATCTGTGTCAAGACTTTATGAATAGAATGTGACGTGTTTAAATATAAATTTATTAAAACTTTACTACGTCCGTTTAACTCTTAGTTCTCGACACTATTCTTCTCAATTGCTTATATTAAATATGACAAATCAATAATCCTTTCACCTGGTCATCAGCTGCCATGCATCAGGGTTTCATTGGGTGCACCCTGAGCGCCATCAACGAAACTCTTGACTGTAAAAGTGGAATGTGAGTATCATTTTCCTGATACTTCCCCTGTAGGCGCAACGTTGAAGAAAAGGATAACGAACATGCATATGAATTTGCATGAAACAGGGTTTGATGCTGGCGGCACCTCCAGCAAAAAGGCTATATAAAACAAGTGACTTAATTTACGTGTATATTGTAGCACAGTATGCTTGTCCAGATTTTGCAAGATAAGGAGGGTCAGAACTACATCATGCGAATTAGATTTAAGTCTCGATTTGATTTGATTTCGGTTCGTACTAAAAATATATAAATCAATACAGATAAAAGAATATGAACAAAAGATGGCACCAAAAGCCCGAATACTTATTTCCATGGCAGTCCTTTAGTTAAAACAATATAAATACTATAACATATAGAAATATGTTACTTGGCAAAATAGAAATTATAAGTTACAATATTAGGTCTGTAAATGAAATGTTTATTCACTACTGAATAGAAATTATACTTTAGTAAAAATTATTAGAGAGATAGAGATAGAAGAGAGAGAGAGAGAGAGAAAGAGAGAGAGTTTGTACGATTCTTACTAATTAGTATATTACCAGTATGCAAATTATAGTAACTTGACTGTTGGGTAGACAAATGCCATATTACACCAAGTGTGTAACTCTGATAATAAATAAAGTCCTGATTTACCTTCCTTTGAACTTCACCATGGAGATGTTATCTATGAGTATTTTGAAAGTATTAAAATTGATTGTCCCTCGAATTTCAGAGGGGAGCTTGTTCCATTCTACTATGCCAGTATACCAAAAAGTAGATCTCCCAGTTTTTAGTTTTTCACAAGGAATAATATATTTAAGAGCGTTGTTTCTGGTGATGTAATGAGAAATAACATTACGCACATGAAAATAATTAGATAAGTATTAAGGTGCCCTGTTGGTTAGGCTTTAACTGGATAACTCTATCTTCAACAGACAGCTAATTCAGATTTAGTAATTCTTGATTGCTTACATCTGCTGTACCATTTAGGTTACATACAAACATAGCCATATTGCTCTGGCAGGTTTGCAACCTCCTGTTGTATAAAAGTGACAAAGGGGAATACCAGCTAATACAAGTGTAGTATATATGACACTGGACAAGAGCGGTATCCAAAGGTTTCTTTGTCCTTTCATGAAGACAATATTTATTTCTGTACATAAACCTCAGTCTGCAGTTACATTTCTTATTGACTTCCTTGCTTATAGGGTCGCTTAACAAAGATTGGTCTAAAGGAATATCCAAGTACTTCACCTGGGATTTATTTTCAATGATACTATCCCCATATTTGATGTTTAGTTCCTTGCCTTTAATCTTTCTCATCGTACCAAACAAAATTGATTTTGTCTTGCCAAAATATAGGGAAAGTTTGTTATCCAATAACCATTTATTTATGGGTTCTAATTTTCTACTGAGTTCGATTTCAATTTTTTGTGGTCCTTGTCCGCAGACAATAAAGCACAATCATATGCATATACTAGAAGTTTGCAACCGACCGACATAACAATATCGTTGACATAAATTTGGAATAATGTCGGCCCCAAGATTGAACCCTAAGGGACACCACATGCTATTCTTAGTTGCAACATTGTTTCATTTACACTAATAGCCCGGTTTCTGTCTGATAAGTAAGACTGAACCATAACACTGAGGAATTGTCCAATCCCATGGCTGCTAGTTTTGAACACAGAATCTGATGATTGGCCGTGTAGAATGCTTTCTGTAAGTCCATTAGAATCATTCCTAAATAACTTCCCGATGCTACTTTCCTGTTGACATAATCAGTCAAGAATGTTTAACAGGTGTCTGTAGAGAAACATGGGCGAAATCCGGATTGATACTTGTAAATAACATAAGACTTCAGATAAACTTCTAACTGGTCTTTCACTGTTTTTTCAAACACCTTAGAGAGGATACATAGAATGGACATAGATCTGTAATTACAGACCTCGATTCTACAACGTATAAGGGAACAATTTTGGCTTCCTTTAGTTCTTTATGAACTTGCGAAGTCAAAATTGACAGATTGACGATGTGTGTAACTACATGTGAAATACCACGTGCTACATCTTTTTAAAATCTTGCTGACATGTTATCAGGACTAGAGAATTTTTTACTATCCAGATCTTTTAGTCTCTTGACACTATAATCTTCTGTTAGAGTGGCTAATTTAAAGGAGTTCTTCTTTACTCCTTTTTCTTTAAAAAAAGTTGCTAACTTTCTCAGAAGTGAACATATTATATGGAGATGGTAGTTTGTTCACTAACTTTGACGCCACAGTAGTGAAATAATTATTTAAAGTATCAGCAAATTGTTTGCCCTGGTAACGATCGAATATCACCCCCGGGGGGTACTTCCATTACCGCGGTGGGTAAATAGGCGCCGCGGAAAAGACCCGTGATTTTCAACTATGTAGAATATTAACCCCAACATTATCATCAGCAAGTACGAATTTTGACACCCCCCCCTCCTTAAAAAATGTACAGTATTGAGCCCATATTTTATTGTGTGTATATAATATTTTTTTACTGTGCAGGGAGCCTATATACCCATTAGCACAGGCATCCCCCACCCCACCCCCATATCACCAATTTCATCATAAAATGCAATTTTACATTGTTTGTCATTCTTTGAATGGTAACTAAGTGTTCTAAGGATTTTGCAACGTTTCTTACTGTTACTTTTATTTACTTATTTATTTTAATCTGAGAAGTAAAATACGTTGATTTGGCACATTTGACTATTCTTTGTACCTTGTTTCTCCATTTACGATGTTCTTTTTCAGTTTCCAAGTTTCATAATTTTCTGAAATAATAAAGTATTTTGTCTTTCTCTCGAATACCATTAAAATGTCATCGGTAATCCATGGTTCTGTCCTGCTTTTAATTGTAATGTGTTTTACTGGTGCCATCCTGTCGAAATAGAAATAAACAGATTTTTAAAAGCAGACCAAATTTTCTCAACTTCCGTTGCATTCATTACTTCATTCCAGTTAGCCTCCTTTAGCCCAAGCTTGAACTCATCAGGATCATAGTTTTTCAAACTTCTTATTTCTATAGGCTCTACAGGAGAGCATTTGTTTCTTAATAACTTTCTCATGCAGGGTATCAGGCAATGGTCAGTTAGACCGACAGGTATTACCCCACACTGAGAGATTCTTTGATCGTCCGATATTATTATCATATTATCAGAGCCAGTAATGCTTATAGTCCAGCAGGTTCCGTAAATATTAGTTTAAAATTAAAGATTGTGCAAAATTCAGAATATTCCTTTTTTAAACTAGAGTCCTCATTCTGTAGAATATTGATATTAAAATCACCAAGGATTATGCATTCAGCACTCATAAAACCATCATAATTAATAACCGAGTTCTCAAGATCCTTAAAAAAAGTTTGTTTTGTTTGGAAGACGGTAACAAGTTCCCACCAGTATAGGTTTTGATTAATCTAAATATATCTCAAGCCACACCGTCTCAAGGGAGCCATGTAACATATTACCTGGACCGTTGAATGCAATACCATTCCGTATGTACACACAGATTCCGCCTGTATGTCTGTTTCTGTTTTTACGAATTGAGGAATATTTATTGAGAGCAATTGCTGCTAAGTTTCTGTTATTCCTATGACTGCAGCCTTTGCTTTATCAACAAGGAGTCTAATTTCTCTGATTTGAGGTGACAAGCTTCTTGTATTCAAGTGTAAAAAAATGTAAGCCTTTACTTTTAAAAGAGACATATTCATATACTGAATATGTTATGTCTTCGTGGTCCAAATTACTGAAGCATCAATGTTCAATGCCGATCAGGTTGATGGACTGAGGAGTGTGTAACAAAGCTTGAGTTTAGATGTTAACTGTCTGAACTATAGCCAAAAAAACGAGTCTGCAGAAGTACACGCAGTACACGAGTTACAAATCCATCCAGATATTATGCCCCAATGAGTAAATTCTTACCTGGTCATTCCAGAACATGTCGTATGACACCAGTGCATACAAGCTTCGCAATATACATGTATTTGATCTTGATTTGATTTCACTGGCTTATTACATATTCCACATGGATTTGTCACTAGGCCCGGCTGGGGGTGTATAAGATACTTACGGGTAAATAAATGTTCAGATTTGTGTCGGGGGTTGAAAATGATAAGTAGCTGGCAATAAGTTAATAATAATAATAATAATAATAATAATAATAATAATAATAATAATAATAATAATAATAATAATAATAATAATAATAATAATAATAATAATAATAATAATAATAATAATGTGGCTCTCGGCTTGTCTGCCGCGGTCCTGTGTCACTGTCTGAGGTGGCCTATTAAAAAAAAGGTAGATGAGGCGAGGGAAACCATGGTATTCCTCACCAGTTTGCGCTGACATGGTCTCCAGGACTAGAGCCGAGGCAAAGGGTCCACCTCCCAATCTCTCACAGCTGTGGTAAGCCCCTGGTCCTGGGTATACCCCCCTACACTCATTGCTTCTACTTTCTTTTTAAAAGAAAATAGTCCCTCACACACCCTATCCCCTTAACTGTTCCCTGCCTTCTGGAATTTGGAACTGCACAATTCTCGATTTTTTTATTGCCATCTGGTTTCTTCCCAAGAGTCATCACTTTATTCTTATCCTTACTAAATTCTACCGTCCATTTTTTCCCGTATTCCCCTGCTATGTTCAGCATCTCTTGTAGTTCTTTCTGGGACTCTGCCATGAGTACAATGTCATATGGACAAAATATACATGGGATTTTCAGGTCACCTACCCTTATTCCCTTATCATACTCCGTCAACTGATCCCCCGACTCCTTAACACACAGAGCGAACAAAATTGGGGACAGAACACATCCCTGCTTTAGGTCTATATCCAGACGTGCATTCTCTACTTCTGCCTTTCCTAATGAAAGTGTACAGTCTACATCATCAGAGAGCGCTTTCAGAATTTCTAGAAAATTTCCACAAATCCTAGTCCACTAATTTTTCCCATAGAGTATCTCTCAACACCCTGTCATAGGCTTTCCTCATATTTCAGAAACCCATGAAGACTTTCTTCCGCTTTTGTCTTGCCAGTTCTAATACCTGGGTCAACGTGAAGATGTGGTCACCTACCCTTCTACCTGGTCTGAATTCATTTTGAATTTCCCCCAGAAGACCAAGCCTTTCAACTATTCTACTTAGTCTCCGATACATTATCCTACTGCATATTTTGCCCACATTTGATGAAATCGGAATGCCCCATGCACTGGTCCAATTGGCCTCCTGGACCCTTCTTTGGAATATATGAAATCCTAAGTCTATTCCATTCCTTTGGTACTTGTCTTTTCTCAATGACCCTATTGAAAAGCAACTGTAAACTAGAAAGGAAGATTTGCTAAAAAGCAAATCTGTCTGTGTGCCTTCCAAAGTTGTGAATATTAAATGGTACAACTTTTGTGCTTTGGTACTTCATATTCCATTAAGCTAATGTCTGGAAGAAAACTTCCAAGTCCAAATGACCTTGACCTTTGATCTTTAACCTTTCAGGTCACATGTAAATTGCAAAAATATACAGTGTTACAATGCCCAAAATTTAAGTGCAACATGATTAGTATTGGATGGACATTGGCCGAGTTATGGCTGAGTAAACTTTCAAAGGGCCAGATGACATTGACCTTTGACCTTAGGGGGTCACATGTAATTTTCAAAATGTGCAGTGCGGCAATAGCTACAATTTGAGCCAACATGATTAAAATTAGATAAAAATTGACCAAGTTATGGCTAGAAGAAAGCCACCATCGAAAGTGGTCTTTGACCTTGAAATGACCTTTCACCTTGAAATGACCTCTACCTGAAGTGGTCCTTGACCTTTAAAATGACATTTTGGCTTTAAAATGACATTTTGACCTAAAATTGTCCTTTGACCTTGACATGACCTTGGCATTTGAGATGACTTTTGCCTTGATATGATCGAACTGCAATACACTCGGGATTACATCTACTATAGTATATGAAATATTGCAGATTTAAAACTTTAATTAGCCCGCATTTGCATAATTTTGAAAAGCATGACCTCTCATTATCAAAAACCAGACTTCATCTATAGATGTATAATTGTGCCAAGTTTGAAGTTTCTACGTATAATACTTTTCAAATGAAATGTCGGACAAATTTGCCTGGTCAATTTTAGGCCAATTTTAGGAAAAAATGTCATTTTTGAGGTCAATGTTCAGTTCAGGTTGAGCTCATCTCAAGGTCAAAGGTCACTTTCGATGGTGGCTTTCTTCTAACCATAATTTGGTCAATTTTTATCCAATTTTGATCATATTGGGCTCAAATTGTAGCTATTGTAACACTGCACATTTTTGAAACGTACATGTGCCCTCTAAATGTCAAAGGTCAAGGTCATTTGGACCTTTGGAAGTTTCATCCAGCCATAACTTAACCAATTTTCATCCAACTCTAATCATGTTGGACTCGAATTGTAGGTATTGCAACACGGCACATTTTGTAAGAGCATTTTACCTCTAAAGGGCAAAGGTCAAGGTCATTTGGACCTTTGAAAGTTTCATCTTACGATTACTTGGTCAATTTTCATCTGATTTCGTTCATGTTGGGCTTAATTGTGTATATTGTAACACATTGTACATTTTTGCAATTTACATGTGACCTATAAAGGTCAAAGGTCAAGGTCATTTTGACTTTGAAATTTTCATCCAGCCATAAGCTTAATGGAATGTGAAGTACCAAAGGACAAAAGTTGTAGCATTGAATATTTATAATTTTGAAGGCACACGAGCACAAGCGAATCTTCCTTTCTAGTTATATCTGTCGTTTTAACAACTATATATATATATATATACACATATATATATACATATACATATATGTACAGATATATATATATATATATATATATATATATATATATATATATATATATATATATATATATATATATATATATATATATATATATATATATATATATATATATATATATATATATATGGTTGTTAAACATGTTTTCTACGATACTAAAGGGTGTGAACCAGCAAAGTAATCTTTTTTAGGTGGCCCATGCGAGAGAAAGTGAATCGTACGAAGGGGATGATAAAAGCTACTGCACTGAACAGTTTCAAGAGAGCAAAAAAATCAAGAGTATTATGGGCTGGAGTTGCAATTCCAAGAATGACATATGGCTTAGAAGTGATTTCAATAAATAAAGGAGATACCCAGACACAGTGAGGGAAGGGGGGGCTGTTTGTTTGTTTTTTTGTTTTTGTTTTGTTTTGCTTTTTTTTTTTTTTTGAAGAAAGTGCGAGCGATGAGTCTAGGGGAATATACCCAGGATTAGGGGCCCACCACAGCTGTGTGAGAGTGTGCGGTGGACCCTTTGCCTCTGCTCTGATCCTGGAAAACATGGCAGCACAAGCAGATGAAGATTACCGTGCATGCTTCCTCCGCCTCATCTCCCTGCCCCCTCCCCCTATATCTACCTCCCTAGGCCACCTGTGCCACACGGGACCGCGACAGAAAAGCGGAGAGCCACAGTAGTAGTAGTAGTAGTAGTAGTAGTAGTAGTAGTAGTAGTAGTAGTAGTAGTAGTAGTAGTGTCTGCCCCCTAAGTACAATTGACCATATAAGGGCTTAAAGCAGGATCACACTGGTACAGTCCATCTGATCCTTGTATTTGGGATTTCTCTTGCCTCCTAAGCATCCCCCAGACTCGCTATTGCTTTCTTATGTGGGCGCTCTGGGGGCTGCTTAGGAGGCAAGGATTTCTCCTGCATCGGGCCAAAGACCAAGTATTAAAAGTCCCAATGGTCCTTCGGTATTGAGAATCTTCCATGATGATCTCAATTTATCATTCAGAGGGTCACAAGTCATTCTTGTTCAATCTATGGTAGGTCATAGGCCTATACTGGAAGAAAAAATTCGGTTCCCTATGAAAAAGTGGAATTTTTACCCGCCAGCTTACAGACAAGATGCCTCTCCAGTTTCACAGTTTGACCAACAAAGTCACAAATGACATTCTTTGCCAAAGCATGGATCTGTGCAAAACTTTTAAAGGTTTTCATGACCAAAGATAGCTCACTTGCTTATGTGGTCACACCGAACCTGTTACCCTGTGCACTGTGAACAACACGAGTCTAGCTTGCTGCATATCATTGACTGCGCCTGATGAGCCTTTAATGTAGGCCTAATGATTTGTCAAATGCTTGATGTCATGATGAAAAGGTGAACCTTAACCTGCTAAGCTTTGTGATGGTTAAAAATTCAGCTGTACCACTGAAATAGATATGACATTCTAGCAACAACATACATGCATAGACGAGCATGCAAATTTATAGAAATGTATAGAAATCCAGAACTATAACAGTAAAACAAGATATTATACTACTGTACTGATAAGATTGTTAAAAACAGATAAAAGGGGGAAAGGAAGAGAAAGAATTAAGAAGAAGAAGAAGAAATAGAAGAAGATTGACAACAACTTTGAAGACGACATTTGGTAGAAAGACGCTACACTGAGTAATACTGTTAATGGTTGAAATTTGGTATAATAGTACCAGAATTGATCTTTGGTTGAAAATATTGCTTTAAAATATTCTGGCAGGGTGTATTACACCAGTATCGTCTAAACTGGACATAAATTGTCCACGTCTCTGAGAGAGAGAGAGAGAGAGAGAGAGAGAGAGAGAGAGAGAGAGAGAGAGAGAGAGAGAGAGAGAGAGAGAGAGAGAGAGAGAGAGAGAGAGAGAGAGAGAGAGAGAGAGAGAGAGAGAGAGAGAGAGAGAGAGAGAGATTTGTCATACACTGTATTCCACATGCTCCACATATTCTGCCTGATGGGCCAGTACAGTTGTATTAATTTTCATACTCATCAAATATATAAATCACATATTAGGAATGGCACCTCTGTTCATAACAGTCTTGCACGTATTCATCAATATTCAACACTTCAATTTTGTGTGCTGGCCAAAATTTGAACAAATGAATATTTGACAGTTGTCTGAGAGAAAGAAAGAAATTAGCAACCTTTTTGGCCAGGGAATCGTAGCTTTTATTCTGGCTCATCTTTCCTTAACGACAACAGTCTGTGTATCGGTCTTTATTGTGCACATCGTATCGCAATTTAGGTTTAATGCTGCGTGAAAGATAGTCACCTGGCCGTGTATGCCACCTGGTGTCGATCGAGTGAAGCACGTCTTTTCACTTGTCACGATTGTCATGCAAATTTGACGATGTTTGTTGTGAACATTGATTCTTAACTTTTATGCCAACACCAGATACACGAGAAAAATATCCAATTAATAAGCCTCCAGGCCAGGGGAGACGGTGAACGGATGTAAGCATGGATAAAGTGGACAAAGCAATAAACATCCAGGCCAGGGGAAACTGAACGGATATAAACATGGATACAGTGGACAAAACACAAGACCAGTTGACAAGATTTATTTGCAATCCACATTCAGAATAAAACTAGTGAGGCATGGATGCCAATAACAATAAAACACAGATAATAAATACACGGAGACTAAAGGAAATAAAAATTACATATAAACATGGATAAAAGACATTTACAATAAAATCGTAAAAATTGGCACTATTACATATACATATTAGACTAGAATTACAAGTATGCACCCAGCAGTCACCACGGTACTGCTCCCCGCACGGGACCCCCCCCCCCTCCCCCCCCGAAAGAAAGAAGGGGTCCCGGTCGGAGATTACACCAGGGCGACAAAGGAAACAATACGCCTCCAGGGAAAGGGGAGACGGTGAACGGATGTAAACATGGACACAGTGGACAGATCATCAACGAAAATACATGGGAGTAATATGTGGAATATGCGTGACAAACGCAAATACTAATATAAACTCTATACAATTTTAGTCAAACTGAAATTAAACGATAAATGTAAATTAAAAAATCGAATGTCCTTATCCCTGTTTCTTCAAAATAGAAAACTTGAAACTGAATTTTGTGGGTCAAAACTTGTAAGTGTCTGCCGGTACAGTTTTGAAAAAGAATAATCAGAGGAATCTGTACAGAAAAAGAAAAAAAACAAAGAATCTGAGGCAGCGAAGGGAGAGAAGGGATGGAAAGAATGAAAGATGAGATAAAAGAAAGACGAAAGGAATGACCGGATCTCTAAACACAAAGAAGTCTGCAGCACAAAGTTCGGGAATGTTTTTTGTTGCAGTGTTAGAGTAGACTGGTCTATGACCTTACACTACAGAGCTTATCCTTTAAATGGTTCCATAGCAATTAAAGACCTCGCTCGACAGTTTTTAATTTACCTGGCAGGTTATGCTGTGGCTGCCCTCACTGCTGCATGGTTTGTCAGGCAATACACAACACGTTACTGACAACTAAGTGGTACTTTTGGGGTTTGAGTTGAACTCACTTTTGTTTTAATGAAGTCGAAATTGCAAAACGATTTGCTTTGACACTCAAAGAATGTCGCATAAAAATCATGGACCCACCATGATGATGTTTCGTAGCTGTGTTCAGGAAGAGTCGAATGTGTCGAGCACAGAAGCTGCAGCAAAACACCAGCCCCAGAATCAAAGGAAACAGAAGTTTAATAAGAAAAAACTCGTGGAACTACATACATACATACATACATACATACATACATACATACATACATACATTGTGAACAAAAACACAAGTAAAATCTGAGAGAAGTATGAAGACAAATTTGCACCTTCTTCTTCTTCTTCTTCTTCCTCCTCCTCCTCCTCCTCCTCCTCCTCCTCCTCCTCCTCCTCTTCTTCTTCTTCTTCTTCTTCTTCTTCTTCTTCTTCTTCTTCTTCTTCTTCTTCTTCTTCTTCTTCTACTGCTACCACCACTTATACTACTATAATTACTACTACTCCTGGATCATTATTCCAAGTTAAAGATGCCAGCCTGTGCCAGGAATCACGCCGGGAATCACGCAATTGCAATAATAATTAGTAATTATAGCGCGTGTTTATACAGTAGTGAGTTGAGTTCAAACATTTCATTGCAAGATAATAATTTTGGTCGAATGTTTGTGTGAACATACACTCTCTATAATAAAGGAAGACAATGTAGGCCTATAAACGTTACTCAGGGCTGTCCAACTGGAGCATTGTAGCAAAATTTTGCTACAGTGCTCTTCGAAATTGCTACAAATTTTCTCCAAAAAAAAAGTGTTTCTTATGTGAAGAAGTGGAAAAAAATGCTACAAGTCAAGAAAATTTTGCTACAGAGATTTTCAGTTGGATAGTACTGTTACTGCACATGCTTACTCTGTATGTTTAAATAAATAGCACCAACATGTCCTATTACCAATGAAATAATGATTGAATAACCGAGAAAGCAAGAAGACTTTGGCTGCAATTATTAAATAAAGGTGGTTATGTTCTTTAATTCTGTTTGCAATTTATGGACTGGAATGAAGAAAAAAGTAAGGTAAACCAAAAGACAAAAGTTATTTAACATTCATTAAAAACCAATAAATGAATAAAAGTACCCCATTTGTGGATCATGTTCTATTTAAAAAAATATTTAAGATTGTAAAATGTTTTTGTTTCCCTTTGACATGCTCTCTGTTGAGTTTGCACTGAGCCGTCCTATATGCTCTTTATTTCATGCCGCAGTAATAATTCTCGTGAGGTAATGATCTTCTTTGTAAATGCTGAGGATAAATTTAAAAAAAATATCAATCTCATTAATCCTTATATTGAAATTTAACAGCTTGATTTCAGATTACTTCATTATTGCGAACCCTGTCTGCAGTTTTGTGTGAACTTTGTATGTAATTTCAGTGGAACAACATTTTGTCGAAAACAATAATTAACGGTTTGTCCATTCCAGTGGGCTCAAAAAATGTGCTATAAAAAGCGACACCCACCCCCACCCCCAAAAAACCAACAAACCAACCATCCATCCAAAAAAAACAAAAAACAAAAAAAAAACAAAAACAAAAAAAAAAAAAAAAACAAACAAACAAACAAAACAAAAAAAAAAAAAAAAAAACCAATATAAAAAAAAATGTTGAACAATTCTTGTGAAAGGGCTTAAATTAAGAACAACCACTGGTTAATTGCACAGACATTTGATCTACAATGATGACAGGGACACTTTGGGCCACCAAAGGTATTGATCAGTAAGTCTTCGTGCATTTTGAGTTATGTAGGCAGGTCAGTCCAAATTTTAATTCTTTGCTCAATATTGTACTGTACCATGGAGGAATAAACTAGTTTATTCCTCCATGACTTTACCAACGCATGCATCAGTGGTTCCGGGGCATTTCTTTTTGTTGCCTAATTTGAGTGAGTTAATTTCTCGTATGCATGTACATCTTATCTACGCCAGTGCGATTTTTTTTTCTTTTTTTCTTTTAGTAAATGTGACTGGGGGTGTAATTTGACGTATCCTATTGCAAATATTACGTGAGTGCGCCATTATTTAGAGTTCAATGCAGCATCAATCTGTCACTGTCAACCAAATGCTCGATTGGTTCTGTCTTATTTCTCACCTGGCTGCCAAGACACTCTGCTCGGCTGTTCTCGGCTTTCACCGGGAAGCAGAGAACCGGAAGTGTTTGCATACCTGATCAAACAACATGGAGCTGAGGTGAGAAGTTTGAACTAAACTCTTGACCGAGTTATCAGTCAAGATGATAAGCCTTGATAACAACCAGATCATCTTTATCCAATGAAATAAGCGCTAGGTCTTGCATAGTTCGTGAATGTATGATGGGATTAATGAAGTAGATGTGGCGGGAACGTTGAATTCAGTGCCGCTGCACCACTGCGCTGGCTGCCTGAGCAGCGCCTGGCCATTTGGCCAACTGTTGGAATTCTGCACAGTGGTGACCGGAGTCAAAGTTGTTGTCATGAAGCCAGAATGCGCTACCGTTTGGTTTCGTTATTCTCGGATTCGCTGTGACATCACAGACACTGACTTATCTCTGCTCGATGCACACACACGTACATTCCCATTCACTCCCATGTGCAACGAGACAATCACGCAACCTGTTTTTAGTGGATGGTCGCAGACACTCAGTTTTTAAAGATTGGGCCTCCCAGTGAAACTCTCTCCCAGACAATCTTAGAAAGATGACCTCAGTTTATGCTTTCGAAAGACATTTGACAAAGTATGTTTTTTCAAATTGTTCTAAGTTTTAGACTTCACACATTCAACACAAAGTAATAATATGCTGTGGCTCTCCGCTTCTGTGCCGCGGTCCTGTGTGACACCGGTGACCTAGGAAAAAAGGAAGGGAAAGAAAAGAAAAGTGACATTGCTATGATTACCAAATGGACTTGTAAACATGCTTAATTACTTATTAAGCAGCCTATGCTCTGCCTCCGAAGCAGAACCTAGCTGCATATTTTGTCTACTAACACGGAACTAGGTCTGCTTTGCAGGCAAACTCCATTTTATTCATGTTGACGTCTAGTTTTATTATGTTTAGATATATGTATATATATATATATATATATGTATATATATATATATATATATGTATATATATATGTATATATATATATATGTATATATATATATATATATATATATATATATATATATAATATATATGTATATGTAACGTGTCTTGATTTATGGGCATAACGTGAAACAGCCTGTATTGCTGGTGTTATTTCCCAATAAAAACCTGTCAAACCTGGTAAATTAGGCTATTATAATTAGCCTTTTTTGGATGCAGTTACAGAAAGCAAAAGACATACTTTTTGAGTTGCAAATCAGTGATGCTCAAAAACAATACTCCTCTCTATTTATACTTGGGTTTTAATGATAATTTGATGTTTGGAAAGTGTCGTTTTGACTGTTTTAGACTAGCACGGTTTACACAGAGATGATACCTGAGGTTTGTTCGACCCGACTTCTTGGTTAGCAGTGCATGCTGTTCTCACATTTTGCTTGGCTGGCTGTCTGAAGTGCCAGGATGGTGAATCCAAGAATTCCCCTGGTACTGTGGTAGCATGGGCTATAGGCCTACATGGATACAACACAGCTGTACAAAGTTTCTTGACCTTGCGTAAAGTTGTCCAAACCCAGACTTACGCTAACTGGAGTCTGAGGAAATGCTGTGATGTGTTTGTTTCTGTAGCAGCCGGGAAGAAGGAAGGGGTGGCGCAAAGGGTAAAAAGGAGGGAGAAAGTGAAAGGAGCGGATTATGACAGACAAGAACATAATATTAATTTGATTTCAGCACTAAGAAGAGATCCTTGTTGTGTATACCTGTCACATATTAAAGTATTTTGAATGGCTACAGGTTAAAAAGAATATCAGTTGGCTAGTACAATGAAACCTGTCTTGAAAGACCACCCATAGATATGATCAAATTGTGGCCCCTGAGGACAGGTGGTCTCACAGGAGATCTTTCATTTGAGGCAGGTGGCCTCTCATTGGAGTGGTCTCTCAAGCCAGGGACCACTATACTAAGTAATAATGACTGCATCTAAAAATCAGTTGCACAGTTAGACTGGACATATGAAAAAGGGCAAGTGATACTGATGCTCCATTTTAATGCACTGAGCCTTTCAGATAGATTTTAAAGTCACACTGAGATTGGGGGGAACTATAATGATACATGTATACAACGTTATAATATACAAACAGTGCCACATCTTCTGGGTTGTTCTAACCCAAACAAAAAAATGTCACAATCCAATCTCTGTGAACTCCACAGCCGATCCAGTCACTGTCTGTGTGACTATGCTGGTCTATAAATGAATGAATGTATTATGTTTGAGTCATAATTTTCAATATTAGGGCTTCAACAGCCAAATGAACGGGTCATGAGTCAGGAAACCATCAAGCACGTTTTGCAGCCTTAAATTTGCAGACATATTTTTTAGCTCTGCAGACCATAAGTCGCAAAACTTTAATATATGCTATCACTTCTTTCTGTCTGTCCATAAATGTGTTTGTGAGCATGCTACAGCCCAAAGTTTTCAAGATAGCCCTGTATAGCTTTCAGGACTTCTCAAACATATGAAAAATTACATCTAAGCCAAGTACATGTATAAAGTTGAAAGAAATCTATGATGTTTATAATATTGCTGGCATCACATTGTGTTTTACTGTTATATTTTATGCCAAAATGTGAATACTGAGAATGCTAATTTTTGGAAGAGTTTTTCATGAATCATCACGAAACCGGGCAGGGATGTCAACCAGGCAAGAAGACCAATTATATGTATTGAAATTTGATGGTGCCACCAACAGTATTACGGAAGATATGGACAAAAAGTTGTTGAAGACTCATTAAATTAATTATGTTGGGAAAGCATAAAACTAACGATAGAAAATGTACCACATATGGGTAGAAGTTTTAAGTTGCATAATATGGGTGACCTTGACCTACATTCTGAAGTTCACAGAGGGAATATATTTCTTGTTTTTCTTGATGGTCATTAAATCTGAACTTGCATCAAGATACCATTACAGAAACATTATACAGACAGAAGTCTATGATGTCTATATTTGGAGTCATGATGTCACTGATGGCATGAATAGGGACTTGCTCTACAGATGTACAAAACACGTGAAATTCATTATTTTGATTATGAATTGAAGTGGAACTTGTAAATATACACAAAATATGTGTTAGGCCATTGATCATATTTTGTACAATTTTAGGTGACCTTGACACCATTCAAGGCAATTGAAGGCCTAGTAAAGGACACTAAATTTGACTTGTTGAGAAATAAGAAGGCTAACAATACCAGGTACTACAAGTGTGTATCATATGTAAGTGCGATATTGCCGAATATGGGTGACCTTGGCCTACTTTCTTAAGGTCACATGGTGTGATCTTGATTTAATTTCTGAAGTTCACCAAGGGACTATATTTCATGACTCCAAATACTGTTTTTTTGTTTTTTTTTTTAAATGATTTTTTTTTTTTTTTTTGTGTCATGGTCATTAGGTCTGAACTTGTGCACATGTATCAATATATCATTACAGGGATATTATACAGACAAAAATCTATGACATGGAGTCATGGTATTACCACTGGTGGTGTTAAGTGGAACTAGTCATAGATGTTAAATGTACATTAAATTCATCATGTTGATTACAAATTGAGGTGAAACTTCTAACTGTACACCGAATGTGCATAATGCCAATGGTAAAATTTTGTAAAACTCTGGGTGACCTTGACGTATTTTTGGTGGACAATGTAGTAAAGGGCACTTAATTTTACATGTTGAGAAACAAAAAGGCTAACAGTGCCAAATGTACTACAAACATGTATTGATATAGAAGTGTAATATTGCATAATATTGGTGACCTTTACCTATTTTTTTTCAAGGTAGCAGAGGAAATAAAGGAAAGTATTCTGTTGTGATGCCTTTGACATAATACATGTAAATTGAGATGGATTTGCAAAACTACACCAAATATGCATTAGGCCAATGATCAAATTTTGTAATATGTTGTATGACCTTGATCTATTTTTCCAGGTCATTAAGCATGGGAGGAAAGGACACTAAATTCAATATGTTGATAAAGAATAAGAGGAATACATGCAGTACCAAATGTACCACAGATATGTGTCTGTGTGGAAGTTTGATGTTGCATCATATGGATGACCTGACTAATTTCTCAGTATTATGCAGATGAGGCATTTCAGGAAATTGATTTTTGGTGATGGTATTGGTAGTCAGCAGAGCCCCTGGGCCTCATGTTGATGTGATAGCAGGTGCTTGCCTTTACCTTGTTTTTGGTAAAGCCAACCTACTTGACTTTAAAGAAGGATGAATGCGAAATATCAACAAATGTACATAAATACATACTGCATAAAAGTTCTTATTATGGCAAGAATTGACATGAACTAATGTCTGCGCAAATATGATAAAAGAAAATAGCATAATTCAAATTTCAACTTACCCTGGGTGAGAAAAGGATTACTTTATATTCATGAACAGGTTTCTAATGCAGGGAAACCAAATAGACCAGTCAACAGAAAGTTGCAGACTGTCCTGAAATTTGAACCCACACAAAGGTGTCACAAGCTGAAATGACCCATGCATGCACTAAGAAAAGAGCAGTGAAACTGTATTCTTGGCTTGGTTGTTCAATTGAAACACTGTGGTGTTGACACAATCTTCAAAACTAAGGGCAATTTCTTGCATTATTAACCTGCATCTGGGGTGTGATAATTTTCCAGGGTGCACCTGCAATGTTTAATGTTTTTCCCTTTACTCTGCTATGCTTGTACTGTGAAACCTGCTTTGACAGACCTGGCCTGGGGCAGACCCCAAAGTGGTCACATAAAGCAGGTGGTCTCCCAAAGGAAGCTTGACAATCGTACCACCTCGCCAACAAATTACCTCTACTATGAAGCCCCATCCATACTGAGCATATACACTTATACGCATGATTATTTATATATATTGTAGAGTGACCTATTAAATCTTGCAGTCATTTGTTTATATGTTTTCAAGAATTGGTACTTATTAAAGTGTGTGTTGGCACACTTTTCTTTCTTTCTTTCTTTCTTTTTCTTTACCAGTGAATTTGTCTGACACTTTTCTCGAACACTATTATAATACATAGAAATTCTAAACTTAGCGTGATTGGACCTGCTGACCATGCAAGGAGTTGGGCCTTTTTATACAGAGGAGTGAAGATGTTTAAAATTACGCAAATTAGGGACATTTAAAATTTTAAATCTTGAATATCTGCAAAAGTGTAAGAGATAGAGATGTCTTTACAACTTCTACTGTGGGGTTATTGACCATTGCACATGTGATGAATCTAAAACAAAAGTTTGCAGCAATTTAAATTATGCTAATTAGCAGTATTTGAAATTTTTAACTTTGAACATCTTCAGCACATTAATGGATAGAGATGTCATTTCAACTTCTACTGGGGGGTTGTTGACCGTTGTGCATCTAATGAATTAAAAATAAAAGTTGTAGCAATATGGTAGAGCAATAACTCTGCGTTCTCTCATTGACCGCCATGTGGCGCTGCGGACAGCTTTCATCCGGGTATTCAACAGCGGGTCAACCTGAGCAGCGTCGCATACTATGATTTGTTAACGCATGGTGCAAACTGAGCGTTTTTGTTGGCGAATGAAATAACCAAGTGTAACTCATAATCATGATAATGTTATCATTAATAAATACTTTTTGTAGAAAGTAATGCATTCAAGGAATCAACCCAATACACATTGTTGTGGAGTTAATCACATTTGATTTTAATTTTAATTTAACTTTAAACGCTACCTGCCGACGACCCCCCCCCCCCACACCAACCCACACACATACACTGTAAAACTTGGGAATTCATGTACAATAACATATTCTGATGAGGTTGTCTACTTGTCTTTATTTTTGACACGATGACAACACAACCGGCAAATAAAACAAAATCGACTTCTTAGAACGTGATGACCAATGTTGTTTTCTCCTACTCGATCCTCCATTATCGCCCGCGATGAACGGGGTCACATTAAATCCTTGCAACAGGAGTCTTACGAAATCCTCATGCTGTTGAGTCCATATTATGTGCTATGTCGATAATTTGTTATATGTGATCATTGCATTATCTTAATATCTGTAGAAGAATATTCTTTATTATTGCATTTCTTTCGACCATTCACATAGTCGAGTGGCGCTACGCAGGAATGTGGTTCCCAGTCACCGTGGTTCAAATGGATTTTTCACTTTTTTAACACAACATACGAACAAATGCATTCATGCTCTGCTATAATACAATCTTATCTTTCGTGTGTGTAAAATTTATTAGCAGATATTATGTGAAAAGGAACATTTTTTGCACTTTGATTGCGGATGCGTACAATGTTATCACAGTGTTTGCAAATCGGCCGAGACCAATGTTCACCCGCAGGCGAGTACCCGGATGAAAGCGATGACTCGCGCCGTGTAGTGGAGGTTTCTGGAAACTTAAGCAACTGCCCTTCCCTATTAAAATTATGCGAAGTAGCAACATTGGAAATTTTAAATCGTGGATAAGTTCAAAGCTATAATAGATAGAGATGCAGTTCCAACTTCTACTCCTGTTTTATGGACTAGTTGTACAGTGCCATACCAATATGCTTTGAAAAAACACACACTGATTTGCTATGCAGCAAATCATCTTTTCTAGCTGGTATTTGTATTCTGATTTTAATACAATATTTTACTGATTTTGCACAAAGTAAGTGGGTTTCCTTTATATTTGGTAAGTGGTTTCTTATGGTCATGTGTGTAGTTACTGGTCAGGTTCTGCAGATGGTCTCCCAAGGGAGGTAATTTATTATTGTTTTTTTGCAGAAGCAATGTGGTCACAAAAGGCAGGTGGTCTTGTAGGGTGTGGTTTCAAAACAGGTTTTACAAACTATATGTGTTTTGATTATAATATATATATATATATATATATATATATATATATATATATATATTTTTTTTTTTTTTTGTTGTTGACAGAATGAACTTATCACTTGACAGAGTGATGAAAAAGAGAGAATCATGTAGATCAGATTAGCTTTGGAAAAGATATTACCCCACGTTTTAGAAAACATAGCACTTGCACTGCAATGACTTGGGTAACCAGCAAACCATCTGAGCGAATTGCTGAAACATACTTTCATGATTAAGAGGCAGCATTTCATTCATACTGTTTTGGAATTAGGAATTATGTGACTGCTGGTTCAACTTGTGTACACAATCCCTCATCCTAAAATAGATGTTTAACACCAAATATTTGTATATCTGTGATTCATGGATTATCCAAAATGTAGTGTGTGTAAAAATGACCATTTTTGCAGCCTTGTCTTTGCAACCAAGCAGCAAGTGATGCAATGGTGATTACATGTTTGTAAATGTGCAAAAATTGTATATACAGTGAAATCTCTCCTGAGAGATCAGTCTGATGAGAGTCCACCTGTCTTGAAAGACCTCCTTTTCATTTTTTAGGACTCTTCACGCCCCCCTTCAAAGAAGGCGGAACATATGGCTTACCTTGTGTTGGTCGGTCAAGAAACTTTCTTTTTTTGCACCGTCACTCAAAAAGTATTTAAGATAAGACTTTGATACTGCCTAGGTATATATTCCAGTATAAGGGCTAGGTGAAGCATGAAGATGAATGACCATGACCTTATTTCCAAGGTCACAGAGGTACTGTAGTAACTTTTGGTTTCGGTATGGTAACTAGAATTTTTTTATGATAGGACGTGTATATTGCACAGGATTACAGTCCTTTATCCAAGGCTAGGTCAAGTTTGAAGCTAGGTGACCTTAACCTAAATTCAAAGGTCATAAGGTCACTTTAGTAAACGTTTCTGCACTGTAACTCAAAATTCAAGTTATGACTTCAATATTGCACATGGTAATAGTCCTGAATTAGTGTTTGGCTAGCTTAGAAGATTGATGACCTTGACCTAATACCCAAGGTCACCAAGTTAGTTGGTTGGTTAGTAGAGAGACTTTGGTTCACGCACCATAACTCAAGAAGTTTTTGAGATAGGTCTGTGATAGTGCCCAGGCATATACTCCTATATAAGGACTAGTTAAAGTATGAAAATGGTTGACCTTGACCTAATACCCAAGGTCACAGAGGTACTGTAGTAGTTTTTGGTTTCCTCATGATAACTTAGGAAGTTTTATGGTAGGACCTTTATATTACACAAGATTGTTGTCCTTATCCAGGGCTAGATCAAGTTCGAAGATAGTTGACCTTGACCTAAATTCAAAGGTCACAAGGTCGCTTAAGTGAACTTGGTTTCAGCGTTGTAACTGAAAATTTAAATTATCACTTCAATATTGCCCAGGGTAATAGTCCTCACTTACAGCTTGTTCAGCTTAGAAGATGAATGACCTTGACCAAAGTCCCAAGGTCACCAGGGTAGGTTTTTCGATAGAGAGACTGGTTTCTGCACCATAACTCGAAGTTTTTGAGGTAGGACTTTGATAGTGCCCAGGTATATACTCCAGGATAAGGGCTAGGTGAAGTATGAAGATGGTTGATCATGACCCTATATCTAAGGTCATGGAGGTATTGTAGTAAATGTTGATTTCCACACAATAACTAGAAAAGTTTTAATGGTAGGACCTATATATTGCATAAGTTTATAGTCCTTATGTATATTTTGACCCAATTCAAAGATCACAATGTCAGTCTAGTGAAGTTGGTTTCTGCAGTGCAACTCAAAATTTAAGTTATGACTTCAATATTGCACATGATAATAGTCCTCAATTACGGCTTGGTTAGTTTAAGAGATGGGTGACTGACCAAATTCCCAAGGTTACCAGGTTGGTTGGTTGGTGGATAGAGTGACTTTGGTTTCTGCACCATAACTCAAGAAGTTTTTGAGATAGGACTTTGATAATACCCAGGTATATACTCCTATATAAGGCCAGGTAAGATATGAAGATGGTTGACATTAACCCTATTTCCAAGGTTACAGAGGTAATGTAGTAACTTTGGTTTCTGCAGGATAGCTAGAAAGGTTTTTATAATAGGACCTGTATATTGCACAGGATTATAGTCCTTTATAACAGGCTAGGTCATGTTTGAAGATGGGTGACCTTGACCCAAATTCAAAGGTTACACGGTCACTTCAGTGAACTTGGTTTCTGCATTGTAACTCAAAAGTGAAGTTATGACTCCAGTATCGATAGCATATAGTAATTTTCCTCAATTAGGGCTTCGTCAGCTTAGAAGATGAATGACCTTGACCAAATTCCCAAGGTCATCACCCAGAGTCCTACTAGTGAACTTAATTTCTGCATGATAGCTGAAGATGTTTTTCACCTATCTAGAGTTTTCCTATTGCACAGGAGTATAGCCTTCTATAAGAGCTTGGCCAAGTTCTGAAATGGGTGACCGTGAATCAATTTCCAAGCTCACAGAGCCACATTACTGTATTTGGTTTCTGTTTCGTAACTGCAGAATTTTTTGAGCCCGAGCTTTATTTTGTAGTGATGTTTATAGTCTTTTATTAGGGATAGAACAGTTTCAAAGAAGAGTGACCTTGGCACAATTTCCAAGGTCAAAAGGCCACTATATTGAATTTGTTTTCTCCACCCACTTTCCAAGGTCGCAAGTGCCCCATTTATTACTATTAACAGGGTAATGAAGGCGAACATAATGCGGGTAGGGGGGCATCTATGTTTTACAAACATATCTTGTTTCTACTTCCGATGAAAGACCACCTGTCTTGAAAAACACAATTTGGTCATCCCAATAGGTGGTCTATTAATACAGGTTTCACTGTTCAGAACATTATTAGCTTGGTTATCTCCTGTCAGCTTCTTTTTGGTTTTTATTGGATCAAAATACCAGAAATTATGTTAAAATATATGATAAACAGAAAAATACATGTGAATGGGAAACAATAAATGATGCAATTAATGGGGCAAAAGGGCAACCTGTAAAAGCAGGTAGTCATAAGTGATAAATTTACATGTTATTATGCCTATACCATATTCCTCCAATGAGTGTCCATGCCATGTTAGTTAGCCCACTTTCAAAGAATCAGAAATGGTGATCATGAGGCTAAATTCTACATTTCTACATCTTTTTATGATATACTTATTATGTCCTAAATAGAAACTTATTTTGCTGTAATTTTACAGTCTCCCAGGGTGCTAATTGAATCAAATACAGTATGCACTTTGCCAACATTTTTTACAGTAACAAATGAATCTTTATTTGCCAAATTTGGCTAATGTAAACCACAATGTTGACAGCCATATAAAGTGAAAGCTTGTTGGTAATGTAGGTTGTAAAGTGTTGTGGAATAAAAAGTGTGCAGGAAAGTGACTGGAAGATGACTGCAGGTGAAACAAGTGCAAACAATTGGCCAGTTTTACACTGAAAGTTGTGGTTTTAACCAAAAGGTGGTGCAGTGACAATGCAGCTTTGCTCTGTACAATTTTTAATTTTTTTACTGCCTGTGGGCCTCAAGGCTGATACTTGTGGCATTTGACTAGCCCTCTAGTCAAACTTGCTTGTCCATCTATATAAACCTCATTTAGAAATCCAAACTTTCTGGTAGCCCCTGGGGGGTAGTGCTTTGAGATTTTGACTTGCCCTGTTGGAAATCTGACTTGTCCAGGGCTAGTGGACATGCAAACTGAAGGTTGCTGTAATGATACCACTATTTCTAGATAATAAATGCATGACATCAACTGTGAATCCTTTCCCTGTTACATCAGTCGGGTGTCATTTGAAGGACTGTTTAACTTGATGCGCTTCTGAGAATTATAAACGAGACCTACAGGTATCATGACACCATGTCATAGGTCAACAGCTTTCCTTTGCCGTTGGCTGAGCTCTTAGTGCTCAGCCTGTGCCAAGGAAAGCTGTTTGCTCAGTTCAGTCAAAGGGGCAAGGGGTTAATGATATTTCTGTGATTCCATGCTTGAAAAGTGTGTCCATATAACAATTATTACTTCAAGGACTAAAGGGCATATCTTTGTTTAGGCTGCACTTTATTTTGATCACATGAAACTCCACAAGCTGAAAGGCAAGAAGTGTTGGAAAACAAGACCAGGAACAAATAATGGCTATATAGTTGTGTTGCCTGTGGCAAAGTAGTTCCCGTTTCTTGCAGGTAGTATTATTGACTGGTTTGTTTAGGCCTGAGGCATATTCTGGGGCACTGAAAGTTAACGATTATTATGTTCCAAGATGAACAGAGAAAAGAGGGCATGTTGCCATGGTAACAGTATCATTGTTTGGATGTTCCTTTGTCATGCTAACCAGGTGTATCTGTGTCTGTGGCAGGAGATCCAGTCTGGATATTGACATCTTGCAGGTGAGCCACATAGCATAGGACCAAGAAATGTGATTTTTTTATGATGCTGAATTTTCTTTTAAGGGTAAGCATACTTGTAAATATGTGAAGTGTGTTTTTTTTTTTTTTTTGTATTTTTTTTAAGTAAAGTAAATCTACAAGTGTAAACAGAAAGTTTAGTGCTGGAGTGTTGCTTGTGAATGGATGTGTGCAGTGGACTTGTTTGTGCATGTATTAGTTATGACAGATGAGTTTAATAAGTCATAAAGCCAATACAAGCCATCGCCACTGGGGCCACAAATTGCCATAAAGTAACTGAAGCTGCCTGGCCCGACCAGGCTCTTGGTTTTTTCTAGCAGGTACATGTACCCTGCAGGTAGAGCGAGATATGTTCCTGCCCAATCTGGTCACTGATACAGGTATACAAGCCTGGTCAGGTCACTTGTCCCTTGCAAAAGGTCAGAGCACCTAAGGTTATTAACTTTTGTTGTCAATTAAGTAATTACTGTGACTAGGTGTTAATATGTTGTGGTTTAGGATGCTGTTTTGTTTTGGCGCCCAGCTTAGCAATAACTTGTCAGCATTTTTGATTGGTCATGAATATATAATCATTTCCTGATCATAAAGTTGGGTCCTTTATGCATTTAATTTCATGGCACATTATTATTTCATGTACGTTAATTGATTTCAGTATACCATTCTGGTCCTAGCCATTTGCCTTAGAAAGGTGGTATTTGGCTACAGAGATTAACCACCTCTTAACCAAGTTGGGTGAAGAAATTTTCAATTTCTGTAGTTTTGTTTTAAAAATTCAGCCTGATGTTATGATATAACAAGCAACACTTGAGGTAAAGCCATTCTCCATTCTTCAGATTCTGAGGCCAGCCAGAGTTAACCCTTCCCTCCTTGAATTGACACTTGAGTCAACAACTTTCCTTGGCATGAGTTGGGCACTAAGTGCCCAACTCATGCCAAGGAAAGTTGTTGACCTGGGGCATGTGATCTTCATAGGGTTCATCTAAAATTCTCAGTCAGAATTGTTTTTCATTACTGTTGAAATTAGTTGAAAACACTGAAGCAGACCACATTTGACCACCAGCTGGTTTTGGCCGGTTTGAGGGGAAAAGGGTTAATATATAAGGAAATACTGTATCCTTTTGTCAACAGATTAACTCTTTTGTTTCCCCTCCATTTCACACATTATTGGTTGTTGTGTATCCAATAAATATTTAATAAAAGTTTTATCTTAATTTGGGATGATTAGAGGCACTTCAAATTTTGCATGGGAAATATCTTTGAAAGTGTAACAGACAGAGATCCAGTCCTGACACATATTATTCAGCATTGCACATCCACTGGATATCAAATAGAGGTCCTGGACTTTGCATGATGCTTACTAATGAGAGAGATTTTCCATTTTATATCTTCAATATCTGTTAACTATACCAGACAGAAATACATATTGTTGTAACTTCAATGTGTATGCTATTGGTCATTTCACAGCTAATGACAGGAGAAAAAAAAGTATTACAAGTTATATTAATTAGGGCACATCATATAATTTTTTTTTTTGTGCTGAAAAAAAATCTAGACTAGACCAGGTGTGTCTGGCAGTGTAGACAATAATCCATGCAACACGCGTGTTGCTGAATGATGGATATTGGGGGAACAGTCCTAATCGTGTAAGTGAGGCAGCCACATATAACATCCCATAGGAGGTCACATAAGCATGACAACCAAATTTACATGTTCACTGACAAGATGTGTTATGTGGAGGCCAAACAGGCAGTGTCTTAGTGGATATAATGTGCCAGTATTTCTATCAAGTACATAACAATATACACTGATAAAAGGCAACTCCACAACCTTTTGACAGACTTATCGGTCCAAGCAATCATGATTATCCAGAGTTAAAGTTTAGAGACTCATATTCGGCCAATCAGGATTAGGTTGCTCAAGATTAATTAGCATATTGAGACAAGGCTGTTCACTCATTGCATGATATTTTAATGGCAATCATAAGCAAAAGTTGTCATGAAAAGTATGTTGCTGCACACAATCAGTAAAATTTTGACATTAGATCAGCAAGAAAGAGTTGATATTTCAATTTTTATGTCTCCTGGTGGAAGCCGGGGGAAATATTGTTTTAGTGCCCGTTTCTTCCGCTTGTTGTTGTTGTTGTTGTTGTTCAGGTTCTTCAACACTTGGTTTCTGTGTGATAAGTCTTGAAGGACGTGACAGAATTTGATGAAACTTGGTACGATCATGTATCTAGGCAAGACCTAGGTTGGGATTGTATATGGGTGACCTTGACCTAATTTTCAAGGTCACAGGGTCACATATGTATTGGTTTCCATTTGATAAGTCATGAAGAACTTGATGGAATTTGATGAACCTTGGTAGGATTATGTATCTTGGCAAGACCTAGGTTGGGATTGTATTTGGATGACCTTGAGCGAATTCTCAAGGTCACAGGGTCACTTATGTGAAATTGGTTTTCGTTCGATAAGTCATGAAGAACTTGATGAAATTTGGTAGGATTATGTATCTAGGCAAGACCTAGGTTTGGATTGTATTTGGATGACCGTGAGGCAATTTTCAAGGTCACAGGGTCACTTATGTGAAATTGGTTTCCGTTTGATAAGTCATGAAGAACTTGATGGAATTTGATGAAACGTGGTAGGAGTATGTATCTTGGCAAGACCTAGGTTTGGATTGTATTATCCGTTTGATAAGTCATGAAGAACTTGATGGAATTTGATGAAACTTGGTAGGATTATGTATCTTGGCAAGACCTAGGTTGGGATTGTATTTGGATGACCTTGAGCAAATTCTCAAGGTCACAGGGTCACTTATGTGAAATTGGTTTTCGTTCGATAAGTCATGAAAAACTTGATGGAATTTGATGGAACTTGGTAGGATTATGTATCTAGGCAAGACTTAGGTTGGGATTGTATTTGGATGACCTTGAGAGTATTCTCAAGGTCACAGGGTCACATATGTGAAATTGGTTTCCGTTCGATAAGTCATGAAGAACTTGATGGAATTTGATGAACCTTGGTAGGATTATATATCTAGGCAAGTCCTAGGTTTGGATTGTATTTGGATGACCTTGAGCGAATTCTCAAGGTCACAGGATCACTTATGTGAAATTGGTTTCCGTTCGATAAGTCATGAAGAACTTGATGGAATTTGATGAAACTTGGTAGGATTATGTATCAAGGTAAGACCAAGGTTGGGATTGTATTTGGGTGACCTTGACCTAATTTTCAAGGTAATTTTCAAGGTCACAGGGTCATTTATGTGAAATTGGTTTCTCTGCAATAAGTCTTGAAGAACTTGATGAAAATTGCTAGAGTAATGTATCTAGGTGAGAGCTAAAATATAGGGATGTCCAGATTCCATGTTTTTTTTGGTCATTTTCCGTTTCTCAAATTAAAAATTCCGTTTTCTCAAATTGATCATTCCGTTTTTTTCCGTTTTACAGGGTTCATACAGCATAGCAAAGCCAAACTTCCATACTTTTTCAAGGACTTTCCAAACCATTTTTTCCAAAATTCTAAACTCAATCATCCGTGGTTTTATGGGTATATATATATATATATATGGAGGTGGTCTCTCTTTAGGGGGAAATATAATGAAAATGCCATACTTGCTGCACAGCAAAGTGGCCTTTGTAGAGGGAGTGGCATCTCTTTGGGGGTGGCTTACAAGAAGGGGACCAATGTATACTGTTTGATACCTGCAAGCGCTGCTTCCCCCAAGTGCACATTACTTGCACACACCTTGCATCTTGCGCCATATTTGTCCTGTCTTACAGGCAAAACCCAGTCCTTGTATTTGGTGTTTTCAAGCCAAAGTTCATTATATGTACAGTCTCCCATTGTTGCGGCTTGGTGCACAATTTATGTCTGCGGCAAACATTTAAGGTCGTTCATCCATAATTCAGGGCTCGACAATTTTTTTAAAAATCACTTGTCCGCAGGGCAAGTAGATTTCAAAATCCACTTGTCCTGATAAAACTTCTATAAACATCATTTTTTTCTAACAATGCTAAGGCCTACACAAACCATTTACCCTTAAATGTATTTGCCGCTTGCAAAATCAAAAAAAATGTCAAATTTTACGATTCTAGTTGCAACTGTTTGACAGTGAAACTGGCAAAATATCAAAAATACAAATTGAAAGTAAGCTATTTGCATGGGGTGACTAACGATGAAAAATACATTGTAATTTCTGGGACTATAGGAGTCCGTATCCCGGGTAAACTTAAATAAGGATTAAATAGTTGCAAACTTGCATTGGCTTCAGGATCCTTTCTCTCTGCCTCTGATGCACTGATGAGTGATGGGAATCGGGATGCATATGCCATATCGTTTGCGTACCTACCAAGAATGCTATCAGTACATAGTAGTAAATTTGCGTATACAGTATTGGCAAGTTCCTCGCAATAAACGGTGTTTTTAAATCAAATTCAAACGAAAATTTTAATATTTCAAATCAGAAATCGAGCGTGCACACTGTCAACATCTTTCCTGCAACTGTACACAAACATATGCTTTGGCCATGTGGTCTGACGCACAACATATCACCCGATTGGTCAATTGAGTCACATGCAAAAATGAGCCAATCACGGCTCGTGCTGCGGTGTTTTCTTTTCATCATGGCTTCCGCCCAGTGAGCATGTGTGAATTTACGGAGGGAACACACAAACGGCAGCTTTGTTTATATTGCAGCATACGAAAATAAAGATTCCGGTGTTTATTGCAACAATTATTTGGAGTCACAGGCAATTACGCAAAGGTATGGGATAGCGGGAATTGCTGCATGTGTCCCAAATCAGTCCGTGAGACTGAGTCAGTTCACCGCAGATCCACTCCAGTGTCCACGCTGTCATTTGCGTGTGACCGGCAGTTGTGACTTGTGTGCTGTTTTTGCCCGGGAAGTCATCTCACGGCACCTATTTTTTCCAACACTGTTTGAACTCACTGATAAATAGCATTTAATGTTAATTTGCAGATGACTTTGCAATGCAAAATATTATTATTTTTTGACGGATTTTAGTAAAAAATTTGTCACCAGAGGTCTCTGGTAAATCATTGTTTATTAGAATGGAATGGCAGCGATCATGAAGGATGAGTTTTATGTGAATTTACTTCAAATAAAGCTTTGGAATGGCTGAAAATAACGGGAAATGGTTGCAGTTTTGGAGAAATGTATAATTCCGTTTTATTTTACCGATTCCGCGAATCCGTCCGTGATTCCGCGATCGCGGAAACTGGACATTCATAAAAATAGGATTGTAATTTTCAAGCAAACTTGGTCATTTGTAATTTGTTATCACCTGTAGCTTATTCAGAGACGTAAGTGTTCCACCGGGAGACATTTGATTTTCTGTGGGAAAATCAGTCTGTTCTAGTTTGAATGTTAAAACTGTGGTACATGTGCACATGGCTAGGTACACAGTGGAAGAGGCTGCCCCTAAAAGAAGAAATGGTGTATTAACTCATTCCATACCAGTACCTGATTTTTCCGTAAATTTACCCAGATTTAAGACGACAATTGCATATTTAAATTCTTCATGAAAAGAGCTTTCATTCAAGTGCCAAGATGCTTATTGTCTTAAGTCAGTGGTTCTGGCACTGCCTGGCAAGTCATGCAGCTGCAGCATGACTTGCCAGACAGTGCCTGAACCACTGACCAAGGCCTGTGACCATAGTATGGAATGAGTAAAATCTTTTGTCATTTTTAGATATATCTTAAATCTAGGATTTTTTTTTTGATTTTTTAAATGAGCAAAAGGCAAATAGCTTTGATAATTTTTTTATATAGAAAAATAGGCACTTCGTACTTTAAGCATCTGAATTCAGGATCACAATCAGACACTGTAATCATAAAGTTAAAACTCTTGAGGGTTTTCTGAGAGAAACACTCTGGATCCAGCAGCTGTGAACTGCAGAACTGTTGGGCCTCAGTGCAACAGGCAGGTGAAGTCCTGGATGAGTCGCATGCTGAAATTTTGACTGTTCTTATTCATTTACTCATTTATATGCAAGTCCAATATACAAACAGGACTTTCAGAGATCAGGAGATGTGAAAGTCCAGTTTATAAAGAGTATATTGCTGGACACAATCACAGTAAAATTTTGACATTCTATCGGTAAGGAGTAGATATTTTAATATTTTAAATATTAAAAATGTGGTTATTGTTCACATGGCTAAGTACTGTGTGCAAAAGGCTGGAAGGCTGCTATTAGATACTTCATCTTGATTTTGGGTAATACCAGGTCATCTTGACCACAAGGTACATGGGTAAACACTCTCTGCCCACAATTGTGGAATACATGGGTAAACACTCACAAGAATGAAGAGTACCCTTTGTGATGGAAATTGAACAATTGATCTTATTTCACATACTGCTGTATTTTTTTAACCTTTATGCAAATTCTGATACAGATAGATACCAGTAAACTGTATTTTAACCTTCCCCCCTTGAGTCTACACCTTTCTTTGGCATGGGTCAGGCTCCTAGTGCCAGGCCCCTGCCAAGGAAAGATGTTGACCTGGGCCATGTGATCTTGCTAGGTTTCCTCTACAGTTTTCAATCAAAATTGTTTTCATTTCTGTTGAAATAGTTGTGAAGACTGAAGCAGATGACATTTGATTTCGTGCTTCTTTTTGGTTGGTTTAACCCCTTCCCCCTTGAATTTAGACTGAGTCAACAGCAAAGCTGTTGACCTGGGTTATGTGATCTTGATAGGTCTTATCTACAATTCTCAATCAAATTGTTTTTCATTACTGTTGAAATTAGTTGAAAACACTGAAGCAGACGACATTTGACCACCAGCCGGTTTTGGCCGGTTTAAGGGGGAAAGGGTTTATGGTCTCAAGACTGCTGCTGCATGTAAAAACAGGTGGTCAAGAAAAGTATAATTTTGATTCAGAGATAAACAGTAAATAATTGATTTTTTACAATTCATAATACTTGGTAATGGAACAAGCTGCATATCCCATTCACCTACTTTCTGGTGTGTTGTTCATCATCAACTTTTTGCTCACTAATCTCCACCTACAGTTTCCACCAGAGGGTAAAATGGGTAATAAACCATACCTCTGATAATCTTAGGGCATACTTTTGCTTACCCTAAAAAATCTAAAATAAAGTGATATTGTAAGTTGTTACACCCTAGATGTACCTGAAATTCCAGAGGAAATAGGAAGGTGAAGGGGAAGGCTTTCCCAAGAAAAACTTGAAACTAAAATGATGAATTTTCCAGTATTCTGCATAATTATTCTCTCTCCTGATTGGAACTACACTGATACCCTCAATTTTATTCATAGACTATTTTTGAGAAATACATAAGACTTTTGAAACATCATACAAATAAGCTGTTTTGTTCTTTTTACATGGAACATCAGTAGAAGTATATATCCAGAGTTCTTGTGCAAAAGGCTCTAGGTTGGTCAAACCCCTTTTTGGCGTAGGGACCATGCAGTCCTTTTAATGTCAGGTAAATTTTCATTGAAAATTTACCGTAAAACCACTGGAATATATGATATTGTTAGGTTCATAGTTTTGATTTAAATTTCTTGTGAATGATAAAATTTTCGGTGAAAATTATAGACCTGTTGAAATAGCACCACCTAAAAAGGCTTTTCCGGGTAATGGTGGGACACAAAAGGCCGTATCTCACTGGGCTGTGACAGTTCGAGACCAGTTGGAGACACAAAATTGCGAGCAAATACGTGAATTTGCAACAATTTTCATTTGGAATCAAACTAAATTTTTACTTGAGACAAGTTTGCATATGTCTCATGAATATCGCAGTAATTCCTGTCGAAATTTGGGCCAAAATTTGCCTGGAGTTTGCATACACATTGCCTGAATGTTGGGTGAAATTTGCATGAAATTTGTGGGAATTTCACGTGACAATTGCGTGAAATAATTGTGAATTTCTTACATTTGCAACTGTTGTGCAACAGTTGTGAGATTGTCAAGCGACTGTCGTGCAACAGTCATGCAATTCACTCGCACAGTCATGCAATTCACTCGCAATTGATTCCCAAGTTACTGTCAATTTTGGCGCCTCCATGCCAGTTCGCACGCGTTTCGTGCCCTGAATTTCAAATTCTCCCTTTTGTCTCCACTCAGTCACAATTAAGTTTCATAGGTCTCCAGCCATTCACAAATATGTCTCACATTTCTCGCACTTTCTAACTCACGGAAACTAAATGAGAAGGGTTCTAGACATGTTTGAGACACCCGCGACCACTCTATGTCTATTTTGAGAGAAACTTTGTCGCACATTTTTTTGAACATGTTCAAAATTCTAGCGACACAACAGTGCGGCCCTGCGACTAAGGTGAGGAAATTGAGAATCCCTGCAAACATTTCAAGACATTTTGGAATCTCCCAGGCGAATGCTGTTGGCAATTTGTCGCCAACAGTCGCAGCCCAGTGGGATACGGGCTTAAGGAGTAAATATGATACTAGGCATCCAGTCTGCACAGAAAAAAACTATTGATGTAGCCGCCATCTATTGGGGGAAAAATGAAACAAAAGAAGAAAAAAATAATTAGCTAACTGAAGGCATGTAATTGAGCTAACTGGTCTCCCTCTTTTAAGGCCACTCCCAAGTGCACCCAAAACAAGGCATTACAAGAGGGATGGCCTGTTTTTGGGAAAAAGGGGGATACCTCTTTCTAATGTGTCAAAGTTCAAAATATACTTATATATTTACATGCAATTAACTTTTGGTACTATTTGTAACCATTTTTATTTGGATCTTTCAGAATTTTTTTGGGAACTGGAATTCTTTGTGTCATTTTTATGTGGCTGTGGAAATCAGTCTTTGACATAAGAACAAAATAACATGGCTGTGTTTGATGCAGACAGGGGTGTAAATTTTTTTAATGGCATAGCTGGTACAGGTGCAGATGATAAAAGACTTGTATTTGGACTGAGTATTGCTTCCTCTGATCTGAGTGCTGCTTGAGGGATGAAAGATCATTTGTGGTCACACTTCAGCATCTTTGTATCCTAAATGAAATGAGTCAGTAACATTGAAATACTCATTGATAGAGTGAAACATCTGAAAATATCTATATATTATATATATATATATATATATATATATATATATATATATATATATATATATATATATATATATATATACATATATATACATATACATTTCACACACAGTGCTGAAAGTATTTGAAAATAATTGAAAACAAAAAAATCATGAAAAATTACCCATCATCCCCCTGCTGTCCTTCTCTACAGATCTTATTAGAATGGGTTAATCTCATACAATAAGTCCTGGTGCCCTGGTATATTGATAGCTAAATGATACATACATTGTGCATGTGGATCATGAGTTCTGAAGATGTATGAAAACTTTTTTTTTTTTTCCCACAGCAGTGGAGGGCGCAGGGCTTGATTGACATATAAAGGTTTTTCACTGGTTGTCCAGCCACCAATTTTGTCTAAATTTAGGACAAGTTAGCTGTTAAATCTCACATAGAGCACCGTATTTTTATTTGTCCTGACAAAAAATTTACTTGTTCCAGGGTATAGTGCTTGCCTTCAAGCCCTGAATCCTACAGCTAAACCTTCGGCAAAAGGTACCTTTTTCAGCCCACTGTAAACATGGTCAGGGAACACATTTCTATGACCCTTTCCACCTCACCCCCCCAACCCACCCCCCCACCCCGCACTGAATAAATAGTTTTGAACTTGGCTACATGTATTTTATGATTTAAGAATTACTAGATATAAAGCTTAAAATAAATCAGCCCCTCCTCACACCAAGTGATACCTGACAGATGAACACAAATATCCTGATAGCCTCATGGCCGGCAAGTGAAACTAAGTGATGTAGGAGAGATCCTCTCATATACCATTCATGGCATGGATAGTCAATGGCAAGCTGTGTCAGACATCAATATTATGACATACATCAGGGCTAGTTCAACGGCAACCTCACTTTAGTGCAATCTTCATTGAAATACATATACATATACCACAGCATGCCATTGGACTCACGTTTTTTCGTTTGATGGGCATACATGTATATCAGTCATTGACGTGAAATAGCTGTCCACCACATAAGGTCTACCAAATTCAAGTGCTGGAGATCAGTGCTGGCTGCTGCGTAGCTCACTGATGATGGCATAAAGTTTTCTGTCAAGACCAGGAATACAAGTGGAAGCTGGCTTTGAGTGATGGTTATCCTGAGAAAGGTGAGAGGAGCAGTTCAGAGCTAACACAGCATGACATATTGGCAGCCTTACTTCACACTTTGACTGTCACTTTTAGTGTGAACGTATGTTTGGCTTTTGATCAAGAATCGAGCTCCACAGATCTGTATGCTGGTGAAGCCTGTTCTTATAAAGGCTCACAAATTGTAGATGTAACTCTGTCTGGGGACAGAAGCACATCTGAGCAGAAACTTTGCCACCTGTGTTTCCTAGTGTGGCGGGTCTGGAGACATGTTGCAGACAGATGTCTACTTGATGCAAGGTGAGTCATAATTTTTTAACTCTCTTATCGCCAATTTTGACAAAAGTCGGTCTGCACTGAATTGACGGATTGTGCCAGTGAAACCACATATAGCGCTCTGTGGCAAAGATGCAGCGCTGTGTCACTAGCTATTCTTACTATCATTACAACATTCTGCACTTATCACTTAAAAAGATTGAACGTATATTCAAATGTGTACTTTAAGGTCCCCGAACTATGACTTTTCGATGTGTGAGTTCTTCATTCTTCATGCTAGATAAACGTGCTTATGGTGGTGCAACAGTAGGAATGTCAATGACCTGTAGATGGTATGTGTTGGCATTTTTAGCTCAGCTGACTTGTCAGTCAGTTCAGTTTTTATAGGATGGGTCTGCATCCATCATCACACAGTTCACTAGTCTCAGACTATCTGACAGCTCCAGGACAAACTTGGTAGAGATCTTTTTTTTTTTTTTTTCAATTCAGGTACCTTTTGATTAATGCAGTCATTCTTCTTCATACTGTGTGTCATTTGTGACTACAATAGTCATTACATTTTTGACTTCTCCGAAACTGTCCGCCAGATTCACCTCAATCTTGGTGCGATGGAATGTTAAGATCACAGTAAATCTAATGTATTGCTTATATTTTGGTAATGGGAGGTCCTAGGCCCATGGTTTGTAGAAAACACTAAAAAAGGAAGTGGCCCATTTAAAAAAATCACCTTGGCCGTATCTGTAGATCATTGTAATAATATGACCAATTGTAAAAATAAGGGTGAAAAACTGGTAAAGGCCCATCGGGAAACATTTGATTTTTATTGGAAAATCAGCCTGTTGTAGTTTTTTTTTTTTTTTTTTTTCAAATTCCTACTGGTTCAGCTAACAACCCAGCTCAACAGGGAGTTAGCGAAAAGCCCATTGTGACTGGTTTATACCATGTATACTGGGGGTAATATAGTTCCATTGCTTACATACTTTGCCATGATAGCACGTAAAGCTTGTTACCTGTAGAACAAGTTCTGACAGTATTGGCCAAGGACATGTAACCCATAAAACAGCTCTAAGAAATGTATATGGACCTAGTCCTTGTGGCAACCAGTGCATATTAAGATGACCTCAAGTCATCGGAATTCAACTATATGAACTTCATGTCAGCATCGATGGCCAGAAAAATAAATTTCACAGGGTGTTAGCTCGCGGAAAAACTAGTATTGTTAATGGGCAGGGAGCTTTACTGAAAAATTTAAGCTCATCAAAGAAAGTGGGGCATTCCCATTCCAAGGCTAAGGGCTTAGTCAGGCACATACAGGCAGTGATAGGTGCCTGCATGATAATATTACTTATTCTCTCTCTCTCTCTCTCTCTCTCTCTCTCTCTCTCTCTCTCTCTCTCATCTCTCTCTCTCTCTCTCTCTCTCTCTCTCTCTCTCTCTCCTCTCTCTCTCCTCTCTCTCTCTCTCCCTCTACCTCTCTCTCTCTCTCTCTCTCTCTCTCTCTCTCTCTCTCTCTCTCTCTCTCTCTCTGTCTCTGTGTCTGTCACAGATCTAAACAAAAATTGGTGTATTATATTTATCTTTAATTTATTTCATAATGTGCCAAGTTTGTGCAGGGTGTCAGAATGAAATATATTATGAATTTAATTTCTGATTGGCTTTGACATCTGATCCAAGGAAATGACTGCAGGCCTGAGCACAGACCTTCATGACCCTTTCTGGGTCAACAGCTTTCTTTGTACTGTGCTGACAGTGTACTGAGGAAAGCTGTTCACCTTGACTAATATTCTATGCAACTAAAAGTATGCTGGTGCTTGAATGAAAGGTCCGTTTAAAAGGAACATGAATCCAGCACCCTTCTTATAATTCAGAGCTGTTTGTTTTAATTAATTTGATTTTAAGTCACAGGTGTCGCTGAAAGAGTTACAGCAATGTGGAAGGGAGCCTTCATTGCAGGTTTCCCAGTCTACAGTCATAGGAACAGAGTGAATTTCTTGTTATGGGTCATAAAAACTGATCCAATGCAACAGATCATTTTACATTTGTGGCAGTTTGGTTTGTCACATGGATCTTGTTGGTTGATAGATGTATGTCCCTGTATGCTTTTCTAAGGGACGGGATATATGAGCTTGGCTTGTACTAAGTTATCTTCAGATTTTACCTCCCTTAAAGCCAAAGACTGGTTATTCTTGAAAGGCTTCTTTGCACTGTGATGAGATTTATAGAATCTTACAGAGGATGTATTTACAACAACAACAAAAAAAAAAAAAAAAAAAAACAGAAAAAAAGAAACAAAATGAAACCACAAAAAACAAAAACCAAAAATCCCTAAACCCCAACAGGAAAAACAAACAAAGAAAAAACAAAACAAAAAACCAACTTTAAAGAGCCTGCTAAAGCTTGGAACAAATTTATTACTTCTCAGACTTCACTTTTTTTTTCTATATTCAGCCTATTGTTTTGCTAAATTTATTTTGCCATATTTGTATGGGTTGAATAATGGTTCCCTGTTTCCTATACTTTGACATTGATCAAGGGTTATGTGAAGCAGCTTGTGATATTAAAAATTAGTAGTTGTTCTCACTTCAAATTTGCATTTGCTAAATATGTAGGCCAGTTACGGATAATGAAAGGAATAATATTATTGTTTGGTGATATGATATGGTCATAGTTTCATTATCAGGGTTGTCCAACGTGATGCTGGAGCAAAATGTAACATTCCTGAAGGAGAATGTATTTTTGGCTGGGGGTTCTGGGGACAAACTAGGTCCTAAGCAGGGTCCAGGGGCAGTGTCCCAGTGGAGGCCCATAGGGTGAAGCCCCCGGAAACTCAGAAATCTGAGGAAAATAAGGACCTCAGAAGAATTATTCTGGCATTACTTTTGGGACACTTATACACTCTTTAGCTGAAAAGTAGTATGTTACAATACAATTGAGTAAAAAAATACCAACCTGTATCTGCTTACTAAATTATTTTGACAAATTACTCCACTGAAAATTGTTGCCATTTGAAGTATCTGTTGCATTTTTGCGACAATGCAACAGTTGGACAGCCCTCAATATGTACATGTTACATGTCCGTGTCTGTGGCATTCTACACCTTACAGCAGGTATTCCAGCCAGTGGGTGTTAGGGGAGGGGCACTTGTGTCCTGACATTGCTTTATGTTACCTTAACTTCTAAAATTCTTCTGGAATAAGGTTTTCACAACATGTTCAACAAGTGTTTTTTTGGTGGGGGGTGGGGGTGGGGGTAGGGGGGGACGGAGGTCAAGTTATGGGTAAAATCTCTACAGAGTCAAAATATCTTTGCAAAGTTAGGTGACTAGTCTAAGTATCTGGGTCCCTCATATCCATGTAGTGTCAACCCAAAGGTTACCTGGGTTCGGGTCAGTCTGCAGTTGAAGCTCAACTCGGCTCAGGTTCATTCTATATTGGTCAGCTATTCAGGCAGTCTGCTTGTTTAAATGAATGAATCGTATTTGTAATTTTAGTCTAAAATGCAAATGCATTTATTTTCTCTGTGATTGCCCTAACCTTCGTTCCCACACTTTGCCTCTGGGAGCCTCAGCTAAACCCGTAAGTGGTCAAGACAGGTAATAAACAATTATCTTCATATTGTGGAGACACCAAAAGATTGAAAACTTTCAGTGCCAACTTTGACAAAAGTCTGTGTGCTTTGTAGGCCTTGACATGAAGGATTTTGTCTGATTATCCTAGGGCAACTACAATATCAGAATTAGTTGCCTCCTGCAGAAAGTTAGTTGTCCCAACTTCAACCTCAATTGTCACCCATTTTGATTTTTTTTTCTGTCTTCTCCATGAACTTAAGTTAATAAAATCACCTTAAACATTTGTGAATCTTTTCTACCCAGCACCTTGATGAATTAAGACCCTGACTGATTGAAACTATGTCTTTTAAAATAAAACTTGGCCTGAGAAGTTCTAATGTCATATGGTTAGGTTGTCTACCAAGAAAAATTGGTTGTCCAGTCCGACTCCAACTTTTAGTTGTCCCAACTTAATTTTTAGTTGTGCTGGGCTGGTGGGCTTGCCTTTATGTCAAGCCCCGCTTTGAATTGACTGATTCCATACCATGGTCACAGGCCTTGGTCAGTGGTTCTGGCACTGCCTGGCAAGTCATGCTGCAGCTGCCCTTGCAGCAGCTGCAGCATGATTTGCCAGGCAGTGCCAGAACTGCTGACTTAAGACTCTAGGCATGTTGGTGCTTGAATGAAAGTTCTTTTCATGAAGAATTCAAATATATGATTGTTTTCTTAAATCTAGATAAATGTAAGGAAAAATCAGGGACTGGTATGGAATGAGTTAACATGATACCAGAACCATCCTTCATTCAAGTACCAGCATATTGTTACAGGGAATATAATGGTCTAGATCAGCAGCTGCCCTCAGCCATTGGGGCACAATATGCCCAAAGTGGACCAGCAAAAGCTGTTTACTCAGGCAAAACTTTGCTCTGAAAGAGTTAAAGTTCAGCAGCAAGATGTTGTTATACATGTATATTGTGCATGTGGACAATGGCTGCTTCTGTACAGGAACATATGCCATGGATACTGCCAGAAAACCTCTGAAATTTTACTTTTGAAAATGGATAGTGAAACTATTGATGTGATCAGTCGGGTTTATGTATATATTGTATTGTATGAATCTTTCATGAGGAGTCTCGTCCTAATGAAGAGAGTGCTGCCAAGTTTTTGCTTGTTTGCAGAAGCAAGGTGACACTATTGCTTTGTAGGTTCTGAGACCTTGCCTCAGGTTATTGAAACCTGTAGAGTTGTGTGAAAGGAATTCTATTCTGTCAGATCAATACAGTTGCTACAAATTCAAAGTTCATACTCAATTGTCCTTTTGCATGCCCTTGCAGTGCTTCCTGCCTGGAATGTCCCTTTTCATTGGGTACAGGTATATTGTTACATGAAGACTGCCCTTCTATGAAAGGTTATATAAAACAGGACTTTTAACTCTTGGCCAGCCAGTTAACTCATTCCATACCAGTCCCTGATTTTTCCGTATATTTACCTAGATTTAAGACGACAATTGTGTATTTGTATTCTTCATGAAAAGAGTTTTTGTTCAAGTACCAATGTGCGTATTGTCTTAAGTCAGTGATTTGGGCACTGCCTGGCAAGTTGCAGCATGACTTGCCAGGCAGTGCCAGAACCACTGACCAAAGTCTGTCATCATAGTATGAAATGAGTGATAGGGCTTTCACAAAATCTAGTGAGCAGTTTTTCTTTAAATTGTTTGCTTTGGCTAATTATTTTAGGTGAAGTCTTAAAGTAATCCATAAGTCAAAGCCTGCATGTGCCTGCTCCTGGATTTCTATGCAATAATTTGGGAACTCTTTTGCCCTTGGATTACAATGATCAACTTTCCCTGACATGGGTTGAATGCTTCACATCCAACTTGTGCCAAAGAACCCTGTTTAGCAGGTGGATGATCTAGGCCTTATCTACATTAAGTAGTCAGTAAAACTGTGTTTGTTTGTGATTAACCAAAAAAAAAAAAAGAAAAAAGAAAAAGAAAAAAAAGCACACACACACACAGGACCAGATGATGTTTTTAATCCAGCCGGTTTTGGTTGGTTTAGCTTAAAAATTATGAAATGATTGTAATTTAAGTCCCAGAAGAATAGGTGCCACTTAGTGGTGCAAGCGTGTGTGTGTGTGCAAAATAATTAAGTCACAATTGCAGTTAGTGGCTGTACATGTTTATTCCATGCTAAAGGTAGCAGCAATTAGAGCGTACGATTAAGTTATGGTCCAAAATGAGATTATTCATTTGGTCATTTCAGTTAAGGATTGACATTCTATCATTGTGACAAGAAGAGAGTTAACATAGAATGGGCTAATCAAAAGACTGTTGGTGGCCACGAATATATAGATAGTAGCCCCAGTACACAAACAGGGGAAATTCAAACTAATCATACAGGGGGAAGCCATAGGCATACAGGGGGAAGCCCCATTACATGCATACATATTGGTTAAAGCCACAGTACAAACATACCTGTAGAGAGAATACATTACAAACATTAATGAGAAAGCCTCAGTACAAACATACAGGGACACTACAGCACAAACATTCAGGACAAAGCCTCAGTACAAACATACAGGGAGACCACATTACAAACATTCAGGGGAAAACCACCATGGAAACATACAGGGAGAGGCTACATTACATTCAGGGGTAAGCCATAATACAAACATACAGGGAGGCTACATTACAAACATTCAGTGGAAAGCCTCAGTACAAACATACAGGGAGAGGCTACATTACATTCAGGGGAAAGCCATAATACAAACATATAGGGAGAGACTACATTACAAACATTCTTGCAAAAGCCACAGTACAAACATACAGGCAGAGGCTCAAACATACAGAGGGAAGCCACAGTACAAAAATACAAAGGAAAACCACAGTACAAACATACAGGGGAAGCAACAACATACAGCCCCAGTGCATACATACGTAGAGGGAAAGCCACATTATAAACATATGGGGGAAACCCCAATACATACATACAAAGGGAAGCCACATAACTAACATACAGGAGGAAGCCACATAACTAACATATATGAGGAAGCCACATAACTAACATATATGAGGAAGCCAAATAACTAACATACAGGAGAATACCACATAATTAACATACAGGAGGGAGCCACATAATGAACATACAGGAGGAAGTCGCGTAATTAACATGCAGGAGGAAGCCACATATAAACATACATGGGAAACCCACATAACTAACACAGAAGAAGCCACATAACTAACATACGAGAGGAAGCCATGTTGTTGCAAACATACTGTATTGAATGTCTAGTATAAGCATACACTGGAAAGCCACAGTATGAACATACATGGGAAAGTCACAGTACATATATGTACTTGGGAAAGCCACAGTATGAACTTTCAAAGGGAAGCCCCAATACAGACATACAGGGAGAGCCACTAACAAACAGGGAAAGCCCCAGTACAGACAGGGTGGCCATAGTACAGACAGGGAAAGCCCCAGTACAGACAGGGTGGCCATAGTACAGACAGGGAAAGCCCCAGTACAGACAGGGCGGCCATAATACAGACAGGGAAAGCCCCAGTACAGACAGGGCGGCCATAGTACAGACAGGGAAAGCCCCAGTACAGACAGGGCAGCCATAGTACAAACTTGCGGGCAGAAGCCAAAGTATAAACATCAGGAGGGAATCCACAATATGAACGTACAAGGTGAGCCCATAGTACAAACATACAGGGGGAACCCATATTATGAAAATACAGGGAAGCCACAAACACATATAGGGGAAGCCACAGTACAAACATACAAGGGGGAGCTGCAGCATGCCATACAAGGGGAAACCGCAGCATGCCATACAAGGGGAAACTGCAGCATGCCATACAAGGGGGAACTGCATCATGCCATTCAAAGGGAAACTGTATCATACCATACAAGGGCACACTACATCATGCCATACAAGGGGGAACTGCATCATGCCATCCAAGGGAAACTACATCATGCTCATGATACACATGTATGCAAGTGGTACTGACATTACAAATATGCAGGGAGAGGCCACAGTATGTTAAATGTGCATGAGAGATAACAAACTGTCTTGAAAGAACACTTTTTCAGCAGACCTGTACTACTTTTTTACAAGTTATATGTATATATGTTCTATGATAGAACACCGCTCTTGAGAGACCGCAGTTTGGTCATGCATCTGTTGGAGTGGTCTTTGAAGACAGGTTTCACAGTATTTCAAGACCACCTGCTCTGAGGGGCTACTCTTGAACCAGCCTGTGTGATGGGCTAAATGTACATTAACTCACTCCAGCTCATATCACCCAAAAGCGCCAGATGGAAATAGTTGTCTGCCTTAACATTTTTTACTGAGATTTGTGTGTAAGACCATTTATTCATGATGATATACTATAGGTCATCAGCTTTCCTTGGAACAGGTTGGGCACAATGCACCAACTCATGCCACGGAAAGCTATTGATGCAGTCGTACTCAGATCAGGAATGGGTTAATGCTTTCAGTTCAGTCATTATGACATCAAAACATATTTCATATGTATTGAGATGCCATCTGTTTTCAAACTACAGTGTAATCTGTCTGGCTGTGTAGTGATATGAACCGTAAAAATTAGTAATTCTTTGTCATTCATGTTACTGATTAGAAAAGATCTCATTCTATACTTATAATGAATGTTCTTGTACATTTATTATTAACCCTTTCCCCCTCAAACTGGCCAAAACCAGCTGGTGGTCAAATGTCGTCTGCTTCAGTGTTTTCAACTAATTTCAACAGTTATGAAAAACAATTTGACTGAGAAATGTACATGAGACTTATCAAGATTACTTGCCCCAGGTCAACAGCTTTCCTTGGCATGGGTTGGGCACTTAGTGCCCAATCCATGCCAAGGAAAGCTGTTGTCTCAGTCTTAATCCAAGGGGGAAAGGCTTAAAACCAAATGAAAAGATCACCAGGTACAGAAGAACAGTCATGAAGAGATTGCTTCGATCTCCATCAAAACCACTAATTGAGTCTTGTTTTTGTTTATCCTTGACTATATGTAGCCCCAGTTAACTCTTTGAGTGCCAAGTTTCGGACTGAGTCAGCAGCTTTCCTCAGCATGCTTTGAGTGCGTTGTGCCCAAAGCACACTGATGAAAGCTGTTGACTTGGACCATTATATTGTATGGGACTAAAGGCTTCCTGGAACTTGAGCGAAAGGCCTTTTTACAAAGAATATTAATGTAGTGTCCTTTTGATAATTTGGAGAAGTCAACTTAAGTGACAGTTAGCAGTGAATGAGTTAAGACCATGTTTGTCAGTCCCATCAGTGGTGTTAATAGGGCAATTCCACAGTACCAACTATAGCCTCTGGTTTGTCTATTAGCTGACCAAGTCATGCTATGGCTGCCCTCAGTGCTGCTGGTGCATGACTCACCAGGCAACATGAGGACATTGACAAAATCCATGCACTTTTTCTACTTAGTATGAAAAGAACTGAGATCAGGTCAATAATAAAGACTCGGTATTCAGGAGAAATACATTGAATAGGGTCCATGCTACCATTAATCAATTGTTTTTACTCTCTACAATACTTCAATGCAGTAAATTTATTTGGTCAATGTACATTTGATACAGAGCATTAGATCAGCACGAAATGCAGAAATATAAAACATAATCTACACTGTATTGGTGAAGGTAGTTAATTGTCTTTTGCATTGCGTCTGGTAAGAGATGTTTCAGCTGCCCAGACACTCCAAGAGCATGACATGTGGCAATAGCAGAAACTGTCAGCTTTGTACAGTAGACATGTTAGAAGCCCTTTCAATTAAGATTTTGAATACCCACCTCATTTTCTTTCATGTTGAAGAGTTAGATATTGTTTTTAGACAGTAAAGAGGCTGCTGTATCACCCAGTATGCCACATGACATAATGACCCTGGCCTGGCTGGCAATGTGACCCTGGCCTAGCTGGCATAATGACCCTGGCCTGGCTGGCACAATGACCCTGGCCTGGCTGGCAACCATGGCCTGGCTGGCATAATGACCCTGGCCTGATATCTGAGATTAAGACACTGAGAGTCTTAATCTCAGCTGATATGCATTTCGCTAAAGTTGGTGTTAAAACATATCTTCAAGTTACAATTTATTTGTTTTCCTGAAGCACTATTTTGGGCATGCTATATTGAATTGTGTGAAATGTAAAACTATACTTTGAGGCTTGGCAAAATGGAAGTGGAATAATGTTCCCATGTATTGGATTTTGTGATGCAGTCTGAAAAATGTCATTAAGTGTGTTGTTGCTGCAATGATATAGTAACTTGTTGCTAAATTTCGATAGATGTGGAAGAAATAGAATCGCACATGGGCTGCAGTGAAATAGGATGTTCCACTCCACCCGTGTAAGATCCCATATGAGCACTTGGTAAATGTACAGCAAACCACAACGGCATTGTGGGAATTCACTTGACTGTTTCAGTACCAAGTTTTGACAAAGTACACAGATTTACCCAGCATGCTTTGGGTATATTTCACCCAGAGTGTACCAAGGAAAGCAGGCGACCTGGACCATTCTTGTGATCTCGTGTACTTAGGTTGATGCTGATACTTGAAAAGTGGGTTTACAAAGAATATTTATCTGGTACATGTATTGTTACATTATTTAGAGCACATCAAAGTCTGCCAAAATTGGGAATGAAAGTGTCAATATAAATATGAATGTTTTCTGAGACAAATGTCATGACACTGGATGGAATGTAAATCTATCTCTGTCCATTTGTTTTGAACATGCTGCGGTAATCAGTAATCATGTAATGATAACCCACATTAATTGGCCACCATTAAAAGGTCATTTATTTTCTAGGAGGTGGAGTGTGACAGAATTGCACTGGGGAACCCTCTGTGTAGACCAGTATATGACAGACCTTCTGTTGCATTTTATGATCTAAATAATTGCTGGGTGGCCACAGTAAATTGCTGTAATTAAATATAAGTGTCCAGAACAATTGGAGGCAATTTGATCCGTTGTCTTCATCAATGGCTGTGGTGGCGGGGAAGTCCCTGGATGCTGGAAGTGACATGTCCCTTTAGTGGTAAATGCTATCTACACCTCTCAACTATCATAAGCATGTAACAGTGTAGAAAGCAATACATACAGTATAGTTATCTCATTACCTACCATGTATTGTTATTCCTACACAAAACAGCTGATTGCAGCTTGAGTTTTCAGTCTCATATTAATGTACATGCTATGCTGTCCCCATTAAGTGCCTGAGGCACTCTGAATTCAGTAACATGGACATAATTTTAGAGCTGAATTTTCAACATAATGGCCAGTAAACTGATACTGTTAATTGCTTAATTTTGCATGCATAAAATGTTTTGCAAATTTTCTCAAGTTGACAACTTCATGAGGCCTTACATTCATGCTTTTACAATAGCAGGACAGAGGGTTGTCAGATATGATCCAGAAAACAGACCTTGTTTATTGACATATAATTATAGTCATGCATACAACATGTACAAGCAAAGACAACATTTTAGAAAAAATTTAGAAACAAAACTCATTTTCTGGGAATATCAAGGCGCTTTGAATTTGCAGATTTAATTTGACAGTGAAAAATTCAAAATAGCAATTTACTGAATAAAGGATGATAATGTTAAAATGCATCAATTAATGTAGATTGTGTTTCAGATTTAGAAAACTGTGGAGGGGATCCTCAAATGGGATTTCACTGAAGCTTTATGCAAGGTTGATGTAAATCATTTTATACCGGAAAATGTATTTTCTCATAATTTAATGATGTTTTTTTTTTTTTTTTCGTGTTGTTTGTCAGAGCAAAATGAAGATGCAGTGGAATTGTCATTACAGTGAGCAGTAGTACCCTAACGTGTCTCGCCAAAAACCATCCCTTTATAAGGGCATTGATAATCATCATTTAGAAAATGGCCATTTCTGTTGTATTATCTCTGTCAAGCAGGTCCACCCTTATGATGTGACCACTTTTCTGGTTAAAGAGGGAGTCCTCATTAAAGAGAAACCACCATATTAAAGTGAAGAGACTAGAGGTAAGGTACAGGTCATGACTATTATGTAGCTGCTGTGATGCTGTTCAATTGTATGTGTTTAGTGATTTAATTTTTAATTTGTGTGCAAAGAAAAAACGAATGAACAAAACGTTGAAATGTTAAATCCTCGAAAAATCACTTCTCTTGGCAGTAGCTTGTACATTAATAGGCGTGCATCTAATTTGTTCAAAACATTATGTTCATGCAGTTATGGATTTATGATGTGCAAATATCAACAAGATGCACGCAAAGTAGGGCAGTAAAACTAAACAATTTATTGTCATTAATGTGCATGGCAATTAGTGTGCTTTGTGGCCTGTACAAGTGACCTTCACCAGTCGTCTCTTTGGAATGACAGCCACAGTATCCCTCATAGAATCTAGCTCAGTTCAGTGCTGTTTCCAGGGTCCTCAGATGGACCAAGCCAGAATGTCAATTGGTAATGGAGATCAGTACATTGACTTTATTCTGTCATATATAGTGTATGCAACCATAAAGAATTGCATTAGCCAACCACATGGACTATCAGGTAACAGAGGGCTGATCAAAGCAGATGCTGCAAGTGGCACAACACAGAGATTGTGAGGGTTTGCTTGAAGATGGTATTGGTATTGGGGAGTCTTATTCATTTAACCTGGGGAGCACTGTCCGAAAATAAAAAAGCAGGAGATACAAGAACAAAATGATTTTTATAACCATGCGTGCCAGAGATCTGCTTTATGAAGAGACCTGTGAGTTATTGTTGAAGTTGAGAGGTTGCCTTGTATATCTCCTGGCTCTGTACTGTATTGACACTACAGTTTCACTTTTTGTGGACAGGCCACCTGGGTTGAAAGACCACAGTTGGGAGATCCTGGGTCTGTCTTTTCCATGTTTTTGTGCATTTGAGATATAATACTTGTGCTGTAAACTTGTCTGGACAGATTCTTTGGTCTTCCTGGAAGATTTAGTTTTGTGGCCAAATTTACAAAATTATGCAAAAGTTGCCTTTACTACATTAGCCACACAGAGTAACAAACTACAGTGAAACCTCCCTATACCCAACACCCTTGGGACCGGAAAAAAGTGTTCGGTATAGGGAGGTGTTTGGTATAGGGAGGTTTGATAACATTGAAAGTATATATTAGGGACCGAGAAATGGTGTTCAGTATAGAGAGGTGTTCAGTTTTCAGAGGTGTTCGGTTAGAGAGGTTTTACTGTAGTTCTCTTCAGCAGATTTAATTTTTACCTCTGCTGACCTCAGGTCCCATAGCTTATAGCATCGCTAATGCCCGTCCATCTGTAAACTTGTGGGTTGTGAGCGGGATAACTTTAAAAGTTGTGATGTTAGCCCAATATAACTCTCGGGACTTATATGGTTTATGAAAATCTAGGTCCTTTTTGATATTGGTCGCACCACCTACATTACTATGTAATATAGGGGTGAAAATGTGAAAATCTTGTGAACACTCTAGCATCTTTAATATTTGGTGGATCTTCACCAAATGTGGTAGGATTGTGTGGGAAGTCAAAGTCTAAGTTACTTGTAATACTGGTGGCACTACCTATAATTTGACGGAAATTAGGAGCTAAAATGTGTTTTAAGATGTAAAATTCCATATTTGGAAGAATAATTGGATTAGACTTGTCAAATTTATAGGATATATAGACCATGAATGTTGTCTGCTTCAGTCTTTTCAGCTAATTTCAACAGTTATGAAAAACAATTGTGACTGAGAATTGTAGATAAGACATATCAAGATCACATGCTCCAGGTCAACAGCTTCCTTTGGCATAAGTGCCCAACCAGTGCCAAGCAAAGCTGTTAACTCAGGCTTAATTCAAGGGAAATTGGTTAAGTAGCAAATTTTGCATTGTGTGATGGCCCAGGGTGGATGGTGGCAGGTGATAGTTTGAACTGACATCAGAGGAAGAACTCAAAATGTGAATTTTCTATAACACTTAAAGAAATAAATTCATATATATATATATATATATATATATATATATATATATTTAAGATTTGTATCGGTCAGTTTGAAATCATACTTATTCCAACAGAACTTAAACCCACAATATGGACATTTACTTTTTGCACAACTTAGGTTTAGTCTGTGTCTTCGGGTGGGAATAAGACCATATCAGGAAATAGAATGCATGGTAAATTCTTACATGGTTTGCTTGAAATTGACTAAAAAACGGGTTTATTTACCTAGTGTTATATGTATCAACTGTGTTGTTCATGCACACATACTGGTCATCAGCAGGGTCAACTTTGTGTCGTGATGTGAGCAAGGACCTTGGTAGATTGAGCCTCATAGGAGTACAAGCATTATTGCACTGGCAGGAGTGTTTGGTCCATGTTGGCAGATGAATAAGAAGGGAGTACAAAGTGACAGATGTTCTCTCCACAGTTATATAGTCAAACAAAATTTATTGCTTTGAACGTGAGAATTTTCATTATGTTTATAATGAAGCAAACAGTGGTGGATTTTAGAACTTTGTAAAAATCATCAGTGCACATTGTGTGCCTAGCCTTCACTTGTCACGAAAGCTAATGTCTGATGGTGACAGATCGCCCAGGAAGACTTAGTCAAATATTCCAACATGACAAACTGTGTGCCACCATTGTGATGTGAAATGACTGTTTAACTTTACAGTGAGCACAAACATGTCTGGAAGTGCAGCCAAGTGTGTGAGTCACAGTCTCACAGTGACAGTGTCACAAAGCTTTCACTTGTCTGCTTTCGTGCAGGCCTTGAAGGTTCGTCAAGAAGGATTCCAAGGTTGGCAATCTGCTTTGCAGGCAACAAAAGGCTTTATGTTGCCTTAACTCATTCCACCCTGATAGAAGACTGAGTCAACAGCTTTCCTTGGCGCGCTCTGGGCGCAATGCGCCCAGAGCGCGCCAAGGAAAGCTGTTGACCATGGGCATATAATTTGGAATGATCTTCCATGCAAGTTTCATCCAAAATATTGAAAAATAATCCCTAAATTAGTAAAATACAATTAGCAGACGACATTTAGATATTAGCGGGAAAAAGCGTCATCAGGGTGGAATGAGTTAACTGTGCATACAATTAAATGACAATTATTGTTTGGAGTGTAAACTAACCACACGTATGACAAGGCCAGACATATCCCTCAAATATAAGATAAAATGTACTTTTTTTTCAAGTCAAGTCAAAATGATTTTATTTGACAGCCATGTTACATCATAGGCAAATCAATCAGAATGTTATCAAAGCAAAAATAAAGATATAATCATCAGTTATAAAAGCCACAAGCTGAATAACATTCAAATAAATACATGTCGGGTTAACTCCTGCTAAGGAATTTGATTCCGCTATCGCTGGAGCTACCTGAAAGATGTAGAGTTACATCATATAAGTTGCACCTGGTTATTTATGTGATAAATGGCTGGTTGGGACTGAGAAAATCTCAGTGAAAGTAATTCAGGCAATGGCAGGACTAAGAAACAGTATTTCTGATACATTTATATGAATTGGAAAGATGTGCAATAACTAACATTTTAATTGTCTCTATTACATATGTAGCAGTTAATGATGGTACAAACGTCTGAATATTCATTGAGGAACTGCAATTTTGCATATTTTGAGAATCCAGAATACGAATGGGAATAGACTTTGTCTGTGATAATTGGGTATGTCTCTTTTATTAGACTTGGAATAAAGAAACGGAATGTATTTTGTGTAGAGCTTCTGATAGGGACTGCTAATCGAGGAATATCTCTGTATCGGGTATTGTGAGCGTGTGTTACAGTAGGGGTAAAAAACATGTTCTCAAAGTAGCCAGGGAGTTGGTTGTTGGAGTACCTGTAATAGAATTTAAGAGCTTTCATTCTTAGTATATCTTTAAGTTTCAGGATATTCAAGTTTTTAAACAATGGTTCAGTATGCGCAAGGAAATTGGTGTTACAAACACATCTTATAGCCTTTTTCTGTAAGGTGAAAATTCGGTCCCAAGAATGACCCCAAGCTAAAAGAGAGTAGTTGAGATGTGGCAAAAAGAGAGAATTATATAAAAGGAGAAGCCCTGTCATAGGTATGTAAGAACACAATCTCTTGAGGGTGCCAATGACCCTGGAAAGTTTATTTGCAATTTTATTAATATGTGGGGCCCATGACAAATTTTGGTGGACCTGTAAGCCTAGGAAATTAAATTCATTCACCCTTTCAATTTTAGTGTTGTTTATTATGATATCTAAATCCAATTGAACTTTTCTTTGTGGGAAATGAAAAATCATGTACTTAGTTTTAGACAAGTTTAAAGACAGTCTGTTGGCGGCTAACCAATCATGTACTTTTTGTAGTTCAGAATTTATATTTTTGGATAAATCTTGATCTGTTGACCCTGTGGAGAAGTTAAAAGAAGAGAGAGACTTGAATAATGTTGTGTCATCAGCATAAAGGATTGATTGAAATTTATCAGAGACAGAATGCATATCATTTATGTAGATGAGAAATAGAAGGGGACCAAGGATGGAGCCTTGAGGAACGCCAGTAGTAATAGGCAAGGTTGTAGAGCATATGCCATTATACTCGACAAACTGAGTTCTGTCAGTGAGATAGCTTTGAAACCAGTTAAGAGGAATACCTCTTATACCATAACAATTTAATTTATGCAGGAGAATACCATGATCTAATGTGTCGAAAGCTTTTGACAGATCTAGATATACACTGATAGGTATTTCACCAGCATCTAGATCTCTATAAATTTTATCTATAAATTCCAAGGTAGCAGTTTCGGTTGAATGTAATTTTCTAAATCCATGTTGACTGATGTAGAGCAAGAGGTTAGACTTAAAATAATCATAGATTTGATGATACACAACTTTTTCAAAGATTTTAGATATTACAGGGAGTAGCGAGATGGGTCGATAGTTGTCAATTAAGCTCTTATCATCTTTCTCATATATCGGTATAACCTTGGCTGTCTTTAATTTGTCAGGAAAAATGCCAGTACAAAGTGACTGGTTTATGATTAAGGACAATGGCTTTGCCAATGAAGCACGTGCACCTTTGATAAGTTTCATTGACACTGAGGGCTCAGTGTTTTTAAGTGCTCTGGTTCTAAGGGCAGGTTCCAGTGGTACCTCACTAACCCCTCTTCTGATGCATTTATCCACCGATTCAAATCCAGTTTGCAAATACAACATTTTCTGTTGCTGCCAGGGCAAGTGGTATGAAGTTTTTACATGTATTTGCCCTGTGCGGAATTTCTTTTGCCCCACACTAGAAGACATGTATGGATTGTTGAACCCTGGTATCACTGAATTATGATTTGTTTGGTTGTTGGGTTGTCATGAATTTTAACAACTTGAGAAAACAACTGTTGCTTGGCAGTTAAAGAACTTTGAAGGCATCAAGGTAAAGGATAAGTGGCTGTGGTTGATCTGACTGAGTGCAGTAATTAAGGGTTTGTATAAAAAAAAAAAGCAAGTAAGACTGTGCAAAGGCCGCAATGGATAACAGAAATTTTGGAAAGTGTCCGACCGGTTTCGTCAAATACATTAACTCATAGGGACAAAATGGCAAATGATGCTATAGACCATTAAAAAAATAGTACCTAAATGTGGGATGTATAGTCGTAGCATGGGATTATTGTTTTGCTATTTCTAACATGGACAAAAATGATTTTCATTCTGATGACCATGAAACCTAATGCCAGTCCTGAGTCAAATTGCACCTTGAATGAGGAAGTTTGTTTGAGAGGTTGAGAGTGTTCCACTTAATTGATTGTGTTTGTGTCAATATGTTGGTCCTAAGAAGGATGCATGGGTCTCTCCTTATTCTGACAAGTTTCTGAGTGCAGGAATTTTGTGAGAGCTGCTTAATCTGTGGCCCATTATTTCACCTACTTTTTAAAAAAAATTTGGGGGGTCGTGATGGGGGGGGGGGGTATATTTAACTGCCTCCTTTGCCCCTCTCACCATAGGATTATCAAATCTGTCAAAGCATTTGTGAGATACTGTGCTAACAAACATTGACTGCATGGAAGGATGGAAAGATGTACAACCTGAAGACACAATGCTCCCACTCCTACGGGGATGAGGCATATATTGAAGCAGAAGACATCTTACATACAGGCATCTTTGGGCAATTTGAGTGGGAAAACATTAATTTAGCCCAGTGTCAGTGTGACAATGTTCAGCGGACAGATGGTGTCATCCATAGTTTGCCCTCATTGCTCCTTCAGTGAGTTTAGCTTTGCCTCATGTCGCCTGGCTGTGTATTAGGTACGTGGCCAGAACTACACCCACGTGCCCTGGCATCATGTAAAATTCATGACAGGACTGCACTTAATTAGCACCGAAGCAATTTATTTGTGGCAAATAGCACACGCATTATAAGTGCACAGTTTTGATGTGGAAGTTATTGTTGTGGCACCTTCAGCAAGCCATCAATAAATGCCATATTTTTTGTATGAGTACCAAGCGCTGTGATAAGGTACAGCCTTTTTTTCCTTTCTTCCCCCTAAGTTTTCGTATTCACAAATATTCTAGTGTGAGAAAGGCTAAGCTAATTATGTGTACCCACAAAAATTCTTCATTTAACCATTTATTTCCACATGGTAAATCTTTGATTTTGTTATTTTATTTTATTTTTTTTTGCGAGTGATATGGAAGGGAGATTATACTGTGTACATGTATATAAATTAAACTTAACCAATTGATGTTATTGTTGAACTTACTGCTAAGTAGATGTATTTGGTCACTAAGTCTAGTTATGAGTGCAAATGCATCTATGCAAAAGTCCTGACAGGAGGGGTTAACCTGAACGTTGCACTGTAATCAGCAGCTTGTAAATACATGATAGTGTGGAATTACTACCACCTATGGCAGACCTGTATGCAAGGCATTGACAGACCTTGGTGCAACAGCTCATATTTACATTCTTTTATTCATCTGTACATCAACAACTGGCAGTCCAGACTGTTTTGTGTCATTTGTTTTTGCTAGTAACTAAATGCCACCACTAAAAGAAAAAAAGAAAAACCTTAGCAGTATTATCCACCAGTAATATCAAATTAAGTATTCAATTAATTTTTCCCTATTGTAAGTGTTATAACAGCAGTAGCACAGTCAATCTACCATATTGGTTTACAATGTTGTTTTGGATGCACTGATTAATATAAGATTGTACCTTTGGAGCCTGGCTGGTCTGCCTGCATTTCTGCATTCTGTTCAGTCTCGGTTATTTGTTATAATCTCTCTGCACCGAGAGATAAGTACACGGCTAAGTCCTTTCCCTAAATGTTGTCACACAATGTATAGGAATGGTTCCACTGTTTTTTTTTTTTTTGTTTAAATAAATATGTTTAAATCAAGGCATACAACCAATAACTTCTTTTGGTCTGAAACTGTAGTACTACCATCTGAAATGTCATGATATTTTTAAATTGAAAGATTTATTTAAACTGCAGAAGGGAGGGGTGAACATAGAAATAAAACAATTTCCTATGGGATTTAGACTTGAACACTATGACTACCAATGCCAGGTGATGTGGGAGAAGTTATGTCATAACAGTGTTTGATAGATTGGTGAGGCTGCTTCCAGATAAGTCTGCAAGATTGCCTGCATTGCTGACCATCTTTACCATATTTCGTGGTGAACCGATGGGTCAAAAGAAAAAGACATGAAAATGGAATAACCTGCCAATAATCTTTATAATTGTAGTGTGGCGGCACTGGGTGGAAACTTTAGTTTTTTACTTTGTTATTGTTGTTGTTTTGGTCATAATTATTATCATCACATATTTTTAGATTAAGTGTGCCAAACGACATTAGGTCCATACATCAAATACTCAATAGGGGAGGGGCTTGGAGTTATGATGTGGTCCGATGATTTGTCAAACTTTAAGGCCGAGGAGGTGTTGTAGAACAAGGAGGCAGATTCACTGAATACACAATGGTATGTTATTTAAGACTGGCCCTACTGTCAGCAAAATGTGGTTTTATATTACAGGTGGTCCTAAAATACAGGACGTTTTATTAGAGAAATAGTCTGCAGTGCCATGCAAGGATGGCCTTGAAATGCTACGTCTCTATGTTAGAGGTGGAATTAGAGCAGGTACCACTTGGGGGGGGGGGGGGGGGGGGGCTACTTCCCCAAATTTTTGGGTGGGGGTGTGCAGCTCAACCTTTCCAAAACTCACTCTTTGTTAGGGCACTTTTTCACAAAAAATAGACCTGTGTTAGGGAATTTTTTAACTGGAATAGAAGAAAATATGGTCCCAAATTGGCGAGAAAAGTGCTCCAGGAAGAAAATTTTAACCTTAGGGAAACTTTTATAGCAGCACATACCCAGTATCGTCACTTATGGGAGTAATCCCCCCCCCCCCCCCCGTACCACTGTACATGCACACACTCTGGCCACAGTTATGCATGTATGTGTGTGGGTGTGTGAATCGCTGATGTGAAGCGGTCAAGATCACATGACATGGACATGTATCATAAAGTGTTTACTGGCTAATGCGGAATGGGATTTGCCAAATTACAAGATGTGTAAAGTGTACAGTTGACGTTGAATTTGTTCATTTTACCCTCCCCCTCCCTTTTGCTAGAGACTGAGCCAGCAACTGGTCCTGACACTCTGAGTAGCTCTCCTGTCTGATCCACTCCAGGTGCTCATATATCACACATTAATCTTTTACATTTCACCTGCTGTTCTCATGATGAACGTTTCATTTCAGCCAAGAACAAGCTACCAGTGACTTTTGCATGGTGCTCATTCACTTATAACATGCTTCAAAGTTAACATTTTATGAAAGTTGACAAACTGCAATTTATCTTTTTGTTCTGGCACTTTGTAATGGAACTATATCTATATATTTAATATATATATTAATATTAATAAGCTTCATGATCTTGAGCATATTCTATATACTTGAATTTTAGATACAGTGACCTGGAATGTGCATAGCGGTCACTATTGGGTATGCTATACTATTGGGTATGCTATACTATTGGGTATGCTATAACCTAAATTTCATGTGACAGCCTGGTCACTGATTTCCCACATTTTTGCACTGTTCTGTCATCATCAGAGATGCTCAAAGACAGTCTCTATTATTTCCTCACTTTGTGTGTGAGGGTGTTTTGAGTGCTACCAAAACTCGTCACATGGGATTTTGGTGCTACCTGGTGATAATTGCAGAATCTTAGTTTTGGAGGTTTTAACCCTTTTCCACCTGAGTTAAGACTGAGTTATGGAGGTTCTTTCCTACTGCAGTTCAGACTGCATGTTGGGGGTTAACCCATTCCCACTTGAGTTCAGACAGAGTTTTGGAGGTTAACACTTTTCTACTTGAGTTGAGACTGAGTTTTGGAGGTTAATTCTTTCCCACTTGAGTTCAGGCTGAGTTTTAGAGGTTAACCCTTTCCCACTTGAGTTAAAACTGAGTTTTAGAGGTCAACCCTTTCCCACTTGAAGTAAGACTGAGTCACCAGCTTTTCTTGGGGCATGTTATTTTGAAAGGCCTTGTCTACAAATGTTGTTATTATTATTAACTCTGTATTATTTTAGCATTAAACTTAATTTTGAAAAAATCATTAAAGCAGACATTTTACCATGAGCCAGTATCGGTTGGTTCAAGGGGGAAATGGTCAATATACATGTATATCCAAGCTGCCCATTATGAGTCAGATGATACTGGCTAGCCAATAGAGGAGGTGTGTCACAGATGGTGCCACTGGTAACTAAGACTTGATCTAGGTTCTTACAGGTGGAGCCATCTGGTGGGTTAACAAATCCAGCATTACTGATTGGCTACTGGCAGTCCACTGAGGTGGTGTCACATGTATTTCAGCTCAGGTGGTAGTATCACATGCAATTTGCCTCCTGAAGCACCCTAAAAGTTCACCCAATTGACAGTTAGATCTGCTGTCCTAGCCAATCCTGCTGCCGGGGCAGCAAAAATAGCATAACAATAAATTTATAATGAAGTCTTAAAAAATTGAAAGGATTTGTCTCTTGTTGCTGTTTGTATTCCATCAGTGCAGTAAAACGTCTTATTCTTTCGTTGAGTGAACAGCTTTAAAAAAAGAAGGATTTGTCTGTCCATTGTCCATGTGATGACATTGGAGTCAAAATTCTTGCCTGGTTATTCAGCAGTTGTCCTGTGTAAGTAAGAAAGTAATTGTAAGTGCAGCATAATGTTTGAGGTAGTCTGGAGTAAGTGACAATGTCAGTCAATAGTGGAACAAAGAGAATCATTTTCCTGATCTTCAGGTCTACAGACCATAAAGGTCACAGGGAAATCCGTGCCATGAAGTCAATATTACCTGTCTGACTGAAGAAGGGTGAATTATTTTTTATGCTCATTTGATGACGCACATGTGGAATAATATTGGTGACAACTGAAGGGCTGAAATAAAGTGTTTGGGGTGACCAGGTATGGTAGCGTATATGTGTGAAGTTTTATGGTGCTCAGTGGCGGGGCACGGTGGCATGAATGTATCTAGACAGGTCCTCTGTGCCCCAGTTCCATGGTCTGATGACAATGCCTTGAAATTTTACAGTAACAATTATCATTCTGGTCCCATGTTGGAGCAAATATGGCCCATTGCTACATGGGGGCTTTTCAGGGCTGTTGACATTGCTGCACAATCACATTGTATTGATTCTGAGGTGGCGGGCATGGTAAACCTGTTGAGTACATGTATGTTTGAGTCAGGACAAGCAGAGAGATGACTTCGAAAGGACTGATACAGGTAGATATACACACCTATAGAACAGTTACATTTTAGGTAGACGTATAGAGGACCATAAAAAAAGCACAGGTAACACATACTTGTCTGGCTAGTGACTAAGAGCTACGTGTGTAACCTGCAGAAAGGTGTTTGAGCAGGTCAGATCAGTGGCAAGTCAGTCTGCTCAAGTGCTAATTAGTGTTTTGTCCATGTATTTGAAGATGAGTATACTTGCATGATGGACCTACTAAAAAGCTTCTTGTATACATTGTATCAGTTGATACAGTGGGTTGACATCAGACTGTCTACTAGGGAACAGAGACCTCTTTAGAGAAGGACAGTCAATTTGAAATGCTGCGGTTTATGTAGGAAAATTGTGATTGGCCAAAGTGGAAGAATTGACCACAGTGGGACAGGCCTTGAGTAGAGGGTAGCCCTGAACAAATGTAGCACTTGTACTGGTGTCCTTCAGCAGACAGGAAAGCACTAATCATTGGAAAACTAGCACTCCTTGGTTCAACAACCGCTTGTACAGGCAGGTGCATGCATGCAATGTTGTGTATGGCATAACTGGTTTGAGTCATATGATTAATAGTTGGTAGCAACCTTGGCACCAACAGTGTACAAGTGTTTTTCTCGGATTGAGAACTGTCTTTACAAAATTGCCACTCCCTTGTTTGAATCTAGGAAACCATGACACAATGCTATGATTGGATCTCTGAGTTTTTTTGTTTTTTTTTTTTCTTATTATTTTTTATTCTGTATTATTGCCGAGGAGCGCCATGATTTAAACTAATTTATTGCTGTGTTAATTATTAAACCTCAAGAGTATATTTGATGTCCTACAATGTATGTTATAATTAACTTGGGACCAAAGTCTTTTTTTAAAAAAAAAAAACAAACTTGCAAGGAGATCGTTTTGATATGAAATATCAGCCCATGTTCACTATAACAACATCAGTGCACAAGTGGTGGTCCTCTAAGCCCATGAGGGCTGCACATTTAATAATCTTGGCTGATATGGATGTTATATCGATCTTGTGCCCACAAATGGTCTGTGTTGTTGAAGCCAGACTGCGGGAGGAGGGCTACATTTGGAACTAGAGCACTCAGTTTGCTGCACGCTAAGTGGACTTGATCGGGAGACCAGAGGAAAGTTTGTGGTACCTTGGTTATGATTTGACCTTTTGATGGAGTCATCTGTCACTTTAAAGACACGACTTAAACCATCATCTCACTGTCATTGACAACAATATACACTTGTTCTGTGGATCTCCGGCGATGTGCAAAAATACGTGGACCGTGTAACGCTACAGTGTTTGGCCACAGACAATTGGATTCTTCTTGAAGACGGAGATACTTAGGCCTGAAGCAGGTTTGTTACAGCATACTTTGTCCTGTATAAATTTTTTCTCTCTTGCTCTACATAACTGTTATGAACTTGCCTTATTGTACATGCCGGCAATAAACCAAGCCTCTTCTTTTCTCAAGTAGAGTGGGTAGGGAGCTTATCTTCCGTTCACCAGGCAAGGGTATTATCTCTATTACAGCTGATGGTGCAGCTAGCTGGGGTGCTTACAAGAAGCCTCAATTATTGTCTAGCTGAATCAGGAACAGTAACCTTGATCCACTGTGGTACCTGCTTAAACCCTTTCCTCTATAAAATATGGTAAATTGTCTTATTTTCGCGTGTATAATTTTTCATGGTTTTTGCATTTTTGACATTTCGCTGTAGTTTTAATTTCACTGTTTTTGATATAATTCCTATTCAAACAGTGTTAAAATACTATTTCACTGTGGTTTTATTTTCACGGATTTGTACCCTCAGCAAAAGAAGCGAAAATAGGATTACAGCAAAATTAAAGCAATTTACAGTAGTAAAAACTAGCTGGTGGTCAGATGTCATATGCTTCATTATGTTTGACTGATTTCAGCAATAATGAAACACAATCTGAATGAGAATCGTAGATGCAGACCTGTCAAGATAGCATGCCCGAGGTCAACAGCTGATGGTACTGTTAAGGAAAGCTATTGGCTTGGTCATAAATCAAGCACCAAACCCACACCATGGAAAGCTGTTGACTCAGTCAAAATTTGAAGGGGAAAGTCTAAGGACCATCAGCAGTTGTTAACAGGATGTCTTTCATAGTTTTAATAGCAGGCTTTCAAGACATTAAAGTATTTCTTTGATATTCATTCTGTGAGAGTCTACCTGCCATATGTGAGCACCATAAGGTGTTGTTCATGTGGTGGTCATATGGAATCACAAGTGACGTCCTTGAGCAAATTGCAGGCACAATGTAGAACTGCCATTGTATATTGCTTGTTTTTTTTTTAATTTTACTTTAGTCAAATTAAATGTGAAGTACAAAATACCATGGAATTGTGGGACTGTTTATTTTTCATTTTCATCTTAAAGATGAGTAATAGCTGCACATGACTGTATGCCTGACAATATACAGAGGCTATTTTCCAGATCATATTTGAGAGCCTTGTATTTTTATGTTGAAAAATCATGACTTAAAGACCTTGCAGGTTGGTCAACATTGGAAAGACTGAGAAAATTGATATATATGAGAAAATAAATAATTTTATGGTTCATCAGTCTAAGCCCCCACATAGAATCTGTGCTGGTACATTTTCCTCCAAATTGTGTCTTGCATGTCCCTGTGCTAGCTATAATCCCACACCATAATTTGATCAGGATGCATTTGCTAGATTGCATAATAAATGAAATTATCTTCAGGGGGTGTGTGAGGCTGGCTGTCACCCTGGGTATCCCCCCCCCCCCCCCGTGTACCCCAACTACCACTATTATTACAGTACCTTCATCCTATCAAGTCTGCAAAACTTCATCTGTCCAATTCCACTTCCAGACAGGGAAAAAAACCTTTAGATTTGAAAAGCATTGTGGCAGGTTACCTAATATTATAATGCTCAGTTGGATGCACCCAGATTAAGAGAAATTTGATCGATACAAGAATTGATAGACGTACTACCAGACCAGTATAGTGAGAATTAAAAAAAAAAGAAACACAGCCAGAGGTTACAATCTACAAAGAAAGAGTCATTATAGTCAGGAAATTTCACTTTTCATGCTGAATTGGAACTTTAGAAATCACTTCTATTGATTGAAATCATGCCTGGTCGTACTTTAGCCTTGAGCCTGAAACAATGTCACATTTTCGAGTCCTTAAAGAAGAAAAATGTTGAATCGAATCTGATTAAGTTGGCAAGTGTTGCGAGGTAATCAATGATGAAATGAAATGGTGTGAGTGATTTACTTTCTGTGTGTCAAATTTCAACTCGTGGCCACTGAAGATGTTAATACGTTTAGACAGAATCCATATCGCATGTAGCAGTTTTGCCGTTCTCGTCTCAACAGCCACAGTGGAGGACCAATCAATTGCAAGTCCAAGTCTAGTCACCAAAGTACACCAACCTCAACCTCAGACACAGATCAATGGAAATTGGGTGTAAGCAACAAATTAGGTGCTACCTAATTCTCCATGTGTATTGATTATACGATCAACGTGTCCACATGGCTTTCTTGTGTACTATACTGTACATAGCCCGTCCGTTAGCTCGTGGTCAAAGTGAGTGTTGGTAACAATATTTGGACCCAATAATCCTGCCCTCCATGAGTGGCTGGCGGCCACTCAGGAGATGCTTAAAGAGGCCATTGTTACCAGGTGTAAATTAATTGGCAGATCCTGTTAAGTGTATCTTGAGCTGCTGTCCATGTGAGAGGCAAAAAACTCCCTCCGAGAGATTCAATAGGTGTCCCTGTGTGTAGTGTGGGGAGAGATGTTTCAGGCTAACAGAATTGTCCTCATGAGTTTGAATTAGATTCACAGAGAAGCCACTGAGAACAAGAGATAGTGTTTTACTCTGGCCATTATTGACTATGCATATGAGTGGCCAGGTGCATCCATACATGTGATGTGATTTATTGGCAGATCTGTTTCTGCTGGGGATGGGGCTCTGGAAGGGATTTTTATTTTCTCTCGGACCCAGGAATATGAGAATTCTTTGGAAAGTAGCGTTGAGCATTAATGGGAATGTTTGCTTATGAATGGGAGCAACGAACATTGGTTTGTGACTCTATGGGAACAGGGGTCATTGGGTTTTGATTTTCTGAAAGTAGGAATCATTAGTTGTGACTTTCTGGGAACAAGGAACATTGACTGTTAATTTCTAGTAGAAAGTACTTTTATTTTCTGGGATCTAGGAATGAGAATTCTTTGGAAAGGAATGTTGAGCAGTAATGGGAATGTTGGTTTATGTTGGGAACAAGGGAACATTGGGTTATGACTTTCTGAGAACATGAAACATTGGGTTGTAATTTTCTGGAAATAGGGAACATTGCTTGTCACTTTCTGGGAACATGGAAGATTGGGCTGTGAATTTCAGGGAACAGGGAACACCGTGTGTGACTTTCTCAGAATAAGGATCATTAAAGCCCCGACATGAGCCCCAGAGATATACGAACTGAGTGGCCATATGGAGATAAGATGTTAATGGGCATGACGGATACAGCTGGGACTCATTTGAAACTGGCACATAAATTTATCAATGTGATAGCAAGTTGCATTGATTAAATCTGAATTAGACTTTAGTGTTTGATTCAAAATCGTTGATTTAGAAATTGAAAAGGTCATGTCATGATGAAGGGGAGTTGGAATGGAGTTCATGCTAGCTCCGTATTAAAGTGGCATTGGGATTGCATGTTTGCCATTCCCAGGTCGCCCATTGACATATGGGAGGTGTTACTGAAGCATTGCCAAATCTTTTGCCAGAAGTGTTGTGGCCAAAAGACATTCTACACTGCATATAGGTAAAAATGATTATCCCTGACTTCAAACTTGATTATAATTATTCTCCCAGACCTCAGACTTGATTCCTAATTTTTTTTGGATTTGATTGATTTTCCTTGAATATGCATAATGTTTCTATATGAGACATTCATAATTGCGTTTAGCAAGTTAATAGCACTGTCATTAACAGTAAAAGAGTTGGTATTGATTCATTTATCATATAGAACGTAGAAGCATTGCTAAAAAAAAGTACAAAAGTAAAATTGTATACCAGATGAGATGTTTGATCAATTGAAACAACGTGTAATAGAGTTTTGCATAACAGCTGGCTGGAATTTGTTTGGATCAAGGCACAATACATGCCAGCCAGTGTCTGGCAATGTATGTAGAGTGTTGCCTCATCAAAATAATGTTACCTCATGTAACTCTAATGGGAGTCTGGGCTCAGACTAGATCAGCCAATTAGCGAAAGGTTGGTTCATTGTTATTTACAAGTAAAATTTTTTATGAAGATCCAAATGGACTAAAACACACACACACACATGTTCTGGTAACTTTGGTAGTTTTTCATATTTCACTCGAGATACTCTATGTGTGGCTTTCTGTCAAGGGAAAGGGTTAATTTTTTTACTTGAATTTCTTTTCAATACAAACCGTATGTGGTCAGAACAATTGTATCATCCCCCAGGTCAACAACTTTCCTTGCTACAGGTTAGGCACATTGAGCCCAACCTAGGACAGGGAAAGCTGTTGACTGAGTTATATAGTATTCTAACCGGGAAAGGGTGGAGGGGCATTTACATAAGTACCACATGCAATATTCGTCACAATATTATGTATGATGTGGCAAATTCTTGTCATAATTCTTTGAGTATCTCAAAGTGGAATAATTTTTTGTGTACAAATTGCAAAATTTTTGTCTGATAGACCTAATAGAAAAATTGTAGTTTGCAGGAATATTATAACGGCTGGTAAATTCTTAAGAAGTAGCATAAGGGAATATTCTAAGCATAATTTCCACATGGAGATTTATATCCCGACATAATTATCAGGTGCTTGGTACAACATTGCACAACATGCCATGTCCTGCCTGCATGTTGTACGTCCCTGCCAGTCGGGCCATTCTGTATCCCACGGTTCTGTCTTAACTCTTTAAGTACCAAATTTTTTACCAAGTCAACAGCTTTTTTCGGTGCACATTGGGTGCAATGCACCCAATGCCCACCGAGAAAAGCTGTTGACCTGGGGTATTCTGTCTGGAACTATAGGCATTCTGGCACTTGAATGAAAGGTCTTTTCATGAGGAATACGGATCTGAGATCCTAATGATAATTTGGACTTAAGTTTGACGTAGTAGATTGACTTTAGATGTGATTGGCACTGAAAGAGTTAAATGTGAAGATGTCAATGCTGCTGACTGGGTCATTGTCACAGAGAGATATAGTTTGTAGGATCATGGCTGTGGATTATATTACATACAGGTGAACGGGGTACTGATTTCCTATTGTGACGGGTGACGGGGTATCAGCTGGCCTTCATTTTGCATTGTTGGCTGGGGCATTCTTGATGCATTTAGCTCCAAGAAAGAAAATCACCAATGTCAGTGCTGTATTGTTGGGGGAGGTGAGCAATATTACCTACCTGTCAAACTGAAAATCAGGCAGTTGGGAAAGTAAAATCAGAGATGGACATTTGAATATAAGATATTGAAGAAAAACATTGATGAATTCTGAAAGAGGTTCAGAATTGTCAGAAATCCAGTAAATCTGTCAACCTTTCTGGTGTGGAATTGTGGGAGTCTGTTGTGCCAGCTCAAGAAGAGTTGGCAGTACTGGTGTAGCTGGCTGATGGACTGATGTGGTGGGTCGAGATTTTTTCTTGATTTAATAACTTGTACAGTAATCCATGCAAAGCTTAGGTGATATGCTTTTAGGTCAACAGTAAAGCCAACAAAATGAAACTCTGCGATGCTATAAACTCTTAAGCAAGGCTGAGCCCTTGTTCAATTATATGACAGATTTGCCCAGTATCAAAGAGTCTATCTTAGCATAATATAGGCCTTGGTTTGAATACCAGCTTAGTTACAGGCTTTCAGATGGAATTGTTCTGTATGTTGTCATTGAAACTTCTTTGGGTAGTTGGGCTGACTGGGAGGGTCAACCGGTCAACTCTTTCCTTATCCAGCATGTAGCAGCCCTTACATCTAAAAATAGTTGGCGAGCTGAAAAAAGCTCACATGAAATCATTCTAGGTGAGCTGTAGGTGAGCTATTGCTATAATCAGAGTACTTAAATGCAAGATTGAGGTGTGCTTTTAGGAGCTCACCTGAGTTATTTTAGGCGAGCTTTTAAGGCAAGTTAAAAATCACACTCCTCAAATGTGAAGGCCTGCATAATATAGCCTGAAGTTATGGAGCTTCAGCCACTCATGTGTCTGGTAAATTAATTCTGTAAAAGAGCAGCTATTTGATCAAGTACCAATGTGATAGTCTTTATATCCCCCCCCCCCCCCCCCCGGGATTTTTTTTTTTTTTTTATGTCTTTAGCTTTTCCAACTGTCCATCCCTAACAAAATTCTTGAGGGAGAAATATAGCATGATTCACAGGCCACATCAAACTCAAATACCTCAATTGTACTTTGACATTATTATGTCTCCCGGTGGAAGCCGGGGGACATATTGTTTTAGTGCCCGTTTCTTCCGCTTGTTGTTGTTGTTGTTGTTGTTGTTGTTGTTGTTGTTGTTCAGGTTCTTCAACACTTGGTTTCCGTGCGATAAGTCTTGAAGGACTTGACAGCATTTGATGAAACTTGGTAGGATTATGTATCTAGGCAAGACCTAGGTTGGGATTGTATTTGGGTGACCCTGAGCGAAATTCAAGGTCACAGGGTCACTTATGTGAAAATGGTTTCCGTGCGATAAGTCTTTAAGAACAGGATGGAATTTGATGAAACTTGGTAGGATTATGTATCTAGGCAAGACCTAGGTTGGGATTGTATTTGGGTGACCTTGACTTAATTTTCAAGGTCACAGGGTCACTTATGTGAAATTGGTTTCCGTTCGATAAGTCTTGAAGAACTTGATGGAATGTGATGAAACTTGGTAGGATTATGTATCATGGCAAGACCTAGGTTGGGATTGTATTTGGGTGACCTTGACCTAATTTTCAAGGTCACAGGGCCACTTATGTGAAATTGGTTTCTCTGCAATTTGTCATGGAGAACAGGATGGAATTTGATGAAACTTGGTGGGATTATGTATCTAGGCAAGACCTAGGTTGGGATTGTATTTGGATGACCTTGAGCGAATTCTCAAGGTCACAGGGTCACTTATGTGAAATTGGTTTCCGTTCGATAAGTCATGAAGAACAGGATGGAATTTGATGAAACTTGGTAGGATTATATATCAAGGTAAGACCAAGGTTGGGATTGTATTTGGGTGACCTTGACCTAATTTTCAAGGTCACAGGGCCACTTATGTGAAATTGGTTTCTCTGCAATTTGTCTTGAAGAACTTGATGAAAATTCCAAGAGTAATGTATCTAGGTGAGAGCTAAAATAGGATTGTAATTTTCAAGCAAACTTGGTCATTTGTAATATGGTAGAGCAATAACTCTGCGTTCTCTCATTGACCGCCATGTGGCACTGCAGACAGCTTTCATCCGGGTATTCAATAGCGGGTCAACCTGAGTAGCGTCGCATACTATGATGTGTTAACGCATGGTGCAAACTGAGCATTTTTCTTGGCGAATGAAATAACCAAGTGTAACTCATAATCATGATAATGTTGTCATTAATAAATACTTTTTCTAGAAAGTAATGCAATCAAGGAATCAACCCAATACATATTATAGTGGGATTAATCACATTTGATATTAATTTTAATTTAACTTTTAACGCTACCTGCCGCCCCCACCCCCCACCCACCCACCCACACACATACAGTAACACTGTAAAACTTAGGAATTCATCTACAATAACATATTCTGATGAGGTTGTCTACTTGTCTTTATTTTTGACACAATGACAACACACCCGGCAAATAAAATACAATTGACTTCTTACACTGTAAGTTACAGTGTTGCCAACCCTCCCGAATTACCCAGGAGACTCCCGCCAGTCCCGGAATTTTATGCTTCAAATTCTTGAAAAAGTGTGGATTTTTGACAATTTTGAGTCACCTCCCGGAAATTCATAAATTTTTCCCTTCTATATTTCATATTAATTTATCAATCTCCCTTAATTTTACTTTCTGTTTCCCGGATTTTAAGTTTGGCAGGTTGGCAACACTGTTCTTAAAACGCGATGACCAATGTTTTATCCTACTCGATCCTCCATTATTGCCGGCGATGAACGGGGTCACATTAAATCCTTGCAACAGGAGTCTTACGAAATCCTCATGCTGTTGAGTCCATATTATGTGCTATGTCGATAATTTGTTATATGTGATCATTGCATTATCTTAATAACTGTCGAAGAATATTCTTTGTTATTGCATTTCTTTCGACCATTCACATAGTCGAGTGGCGCTACGCAGGAATGTAACAAGCAGAACGCGGTTGCCGGTCACCGCGGTTCAAATGGATTTTTCACTTTTTTAACACAACATACGAACAAATGCATTCGTGCTGTGCTATAATACAATCTTATCTTTTGTGTGTGTAAAATTTATTAGCAGATATTACGTGAAAAGGAACATTTTTATGCACTTTGATTGCCGATACGTACAATGTTATCAGTGTATCACAGTGTTTGCAAATCCGCCGAAACCAATGTTCACCCGCAGGTGAGTACCCGGATGAAAGCGATGACTCGCGCCGTGTAGGGGAGGTTTCTGGAAACTTAAAAAACTGCCCTTCCCTATTTGTTATCACCTGTAGCTTATTCAGAGACGTAAGTGTTCCACCGGGAGACATTTGATTTTCTGTTGGCAAATCAGTCTGTTCTAGTTTATTTACCTAATTACATTTTGGTTACCTTGATCTCATTTTGGAGGTTACAGGTCACGTGTATGTATGTGTGTTTGGGAAGCAGGGGCTATGCAGTGGGTGAGGGTTGGTCAGCTTGATTGTTGGATTGCCCAGTAAGTCTTCTTGTGGCAGATGGCAGGGTGATGCTGGGCATCATTTGCTGGGCAATGCAAAAACCACTGTTCATGTAGTGGAGCATGAGTAAAATCCATCTTGACATTCTGATTAAACTTTTCATCTGCTGAGCATTTTTCCTAATCAAAGGATGCAGCTGGGAACTATAAACAGATGTATTGATGTGATATTTGGACAAACTTGGTCAACCTATGAGATCACACCATGGTGAGCCTAAGTAATTAAAAGGACACAGTCAGGAAGTAGGCAGGTGTCTATTCAATATTGATGTGGCATTTGAAAGACTTTGTTAGCCTATGATGCCACAGACACCAAAGCCATTTTTTTTCTTTTGTTGCTGGTCTTGCATTCACTCCAGTTTTTGTTAATTCAGAGTTTGAGAAGTCATCACGAAAATCCTCGCAAAAATCCTCTGTTCCCCCCCCCCCCCCCCCCCAGCAGATCATCAGGTAGGGAGAAGTTTCTTGTGTTGTTCACTGCATTAACAATCTAGAGTAGGAGGATAATAGTTCAATCAGAGAAACCAATTAAAGTTACACCTGAGTAATCTTGTTTAAGCCAGCTTAACCCTGCCCCCGAGAACAACCCAAACTAGCTGCTTGTGAAATGCCGTCTGTTGACTGACTTCAACGCTAATGAAAAAGAAAACAGATCAGAATGTTAAATGAGTCCTTTGAGAAAAGCATGCCATAACAAATTGGTGTGAATTGGGCACTAAGTGGCCAGCTGACTAAGGAAAGCTGTTGATTTCATATTCAATAATAGGGATGGAAAGAGTTAATGGCTAACAGAGAATATTAATAACAAGCTGCTACTTCAACCATTTTGGGTTTTAACTCTTTCTGTGCCAGATTCTGGCTGGGTCAACAGCTTTCCGTGATGCCCTTTGGGCACATTGCACCCAAAGCATGCTGAGGAGAGCTGTTGACCTGGACCATTCATATGGTCTCTCTAACTGTAAGTGTGCTTTACAAAGTCTTAAGTTTGACTATTGAATGACTAGTCAGTCAGTTTACAAAGAATATAATTTTGGTACATGTACCGTAATGTCAATTCAGAATGCGTCAATGTTTATTAAAACTGGCAGTGAAAGATTTAGAAGAAGAGAAAAAATAAACATGTCTACATGTCTTAAACAGTGAATTATGCTGAGTAACGTTTAGTAACAACCAGGTGGCAACATTGATGAATCTTCACCCTGTTGTTATAGGGACCAACTCTGCCCATTGGGCTCTTTATATTTGGGATCATTTTGTCAAAGTATGTTTCATATGCCCCAATGGCCTGTTCTTAGTGAACACAGACTGGGCATAATGGCAAGTTACAGGAAAAAGGAATTTTTGTGATATTAGTTTTCAATTTTTTACCCCTCGGCCCATATAGGCCCAGGGGGTATTGCTAGTGCCTGCGTATGTGTGTGAATCTGCACGTGTCTCGCTTTCCCTTGCGTGCAATTTCAGAAGAACCAAATAAGCTGGGTTTATGAAACTGTTTTACTTGATCACTCTTTTTGAAGGTTATGTCAAATTCGAAAGTGACCTTGACCCAATTTTTAGGTACCTAGGACCCAATTTTAAGGTCACTTAGGTCGATTTTTTATGAATTTCTTGCACCCATATATGAACCAGAATTGCTAGTATCATGAAACATTTACAGATAATCACCCTCGTAAGGGTCTTCATTAAGTTTGAAGGACAGTGACCTTGACCTAATTTCAAGGTCACCACAGACAATAATTCTCTTGTATATGAGATTTTAAGAATTTCTTTTTGCATTCAATTTCAGAAGAACCAGCTAAGCTGACATCATGAAACTTTTTAAAGTTAATGTTTAAGGTCACCTAGGTCCATTCTCTATGAATTTCTTGCATGCAATATCAGGAGAACTAGTTTTGCTATGATCATGAAACATTTACAGATAATCACCCTTGTAAAAGTCTTTGTCAAGTGTGAAGGACTGTGACCTTGATTTAATTTGAAGGTCACCAGAGGCAATTTTTCTCTTTAATAAATGTCTTGTACATGAGATCTTAAGAACCGGATAAGATAGAATCATATGACTTTTAAATTTAATCACCCTTGTAAGAGCCTAGCTCAGATTTGAAGAACAGTGACCTTGCCCTGATTTCAGGGTCACCAGGGTCAATCCATTTAAAAAAAGATTGTAAGGAATATCAAATGAATCAGGTAAGCTAGGATCACAAAACTTTGACAGTTAATTTCCCTCTCTAAAGGTAAATTCAAGTGTGAAGGAGAATGACCTTGACCCAATTTTAACGTCACCCAGATAAATTTATTTTGAAATTCTTTTGCACGATATCAGGAGAACCAGATCCCTTTTGTGGGTGGCCAAGGGGTTTTAAGGCATTAGCCATTACGTTTTTCTTGATATTGTTGTTGCTTAAAGAAAAGGAATTATGTAGCCATGCTGATCCTGTTTGCAATAATTGAAAGTGAAACTGCATGTACATGGAGATGAGTTGTAGAACCTGAAGGTGCAAGCAGATGAACAGATGAAAACATACTTTTAGCAAGTGAACCAGGCCACTTTAATTGGCAGGTTCTAGGAGATAATGAAAACTTGCAACAGGACAGGTCAGTAGTGTAATATTTAACCACAACCATACAGCCTGACGCTTGCTTTCAATCAGTGCTACATGACACTGGCAAGGTAAGTAATGCTTCTTGACATGCATGCAGCTTCCTGTCCTAGAGAGCCAATTTCTATTTTACATGTGCCCCACTGTCTGGTGCAAGAGCAAGGGAGCACATATTTCTGGCGTTTGATGGCCATTTTGGTCTCAATTGCTCTTTCACCTTTACTTGATCACTTCTATTTCCATGCAGATCTTTCTGAGAGAGGAAATTGGCAGGAAGTTTTGTTGAATAATGAGACCTGGGAGAGTCCATTAGGAAGATAGGGGTTAAAAGCTATCTAATCGTGAATTAAAAGTAAAGGAAGCACATTGGAATTTTAATTGTTTGATGCCATATAAATTATGTTTGCAAATGTGGAACGTAGAAGTATATGCAATTGGTAAATATGTGGAATACTGAGATACATTTATTAATGGATTTTTCATGAAAGAAGTTTTTGTGTTTTAAAATCATCCCTGGGTGTAGATAGTTTGACTTGGGCTGAAAGTGTTTTAAGGTATACATTCAGTCATTGGTGATGTATGTGTTACGTGAATTATTGTGTATTATTGTAAATTGCTTTATTTTTGCATGTGAAAATTTTCACGATTTTCATATTTTTGACATTCACTATGGTTTTAATTTCACTATGTTGGACACAATTCCTATGCAAACAATGTTAAAGTACTATTTCACTGTGTTTTTATTTTGTTGGTTTTATGCCAACAGCAAATAAAAGCAAAGATAAGAATACAGCAAAATTAAAGCGATTTACAGCTGGATATTGCTCAGTCCTTATTATTTAAGAAATAAAAGTCACCACAATGCGTTACTAATTTGTGTGTCGATCTGCTGGCACAGACAGGAGCGTAGCAGACTCATATCCTCTGGAAGGAAGGAAACACTTATGTAACTTAGTTTCACTTGGGATAGGATATGAGATGACATCAGTGAATAACTTACAATAATATTTACAAAAAAAACGAAAAACAACCCCCAACACCCCCAGCACCCCCCCCTGCACCCCTCCCCCCAAATATCTCTTTCTTTTTTTTTTGTTTGACATTTTCTCACTCAAATTGCCCAAAAGGGCCCGGAAGGGATTTATATAGGGCTGTACCCCTTTTTCCATTCGCTTTTTTAAAATAAAAGTAGGTTTAAATCAAAGAGCCTGGAAATAAAAATTGTTGTTTACTTTACTCTTTCTAATTACGTCTCCCTGTGCAACGGGGGACATATTGTTTTTGCGTCCGTTTCTTCTTGTCATTCTTCAAAACATTGTTGCGTGCGTTGCAGACGGGATAACTCAAGAAAGATTTGACTTGGGAAGTTGAAATTTTTGTGAAGATGTTCCTGTATAAAACCTTGCTTGGGATTGCAGATAGGTGACCTTGACATATTTTTCAAGGTCACATGCGCATGTCATCTGAAATTGACGTGGACACAACAACTCTGCAAGGATTTGACTTAGGAAGTTGAAATTTTGCATGATGATGTACGCATAATATGAACTAGGTTGGGATTGTAGATGGGTGACCATGACCTATTTTCAAGGTCGCATGGCCACTTTTTAAAAATCATTGCAGATGCACTCGAGAAAGATTTGATTTAAAGAGGTTGACATTTTGTGTGATTATGTTTCTATATAAGACTTTTGTAAGACCTTGCTTGTGACTGCAGATGTATGGCCTTGACCTATTTTTCAAGGTCACATGGGCATTTCGTAAAAAATCAACGTGGATGCGATAACTCAAGAAAGATTTGACTTGGGAAGTTGAAATTTAGATAAGACCTTGCTTGGAATTGCAGATGGGTGACCTTGACCTATTATTCAAGGTCACATGGGCATGTAATGTAAAATCGATAGCTCAAGAAAGATTTGAATTGAGAAGTTAAAATTCTATGTGAAGCTTTCCTATATAAGACCTTGCTTGGGATTGTAGATGGCCCATCTACAGGGTCACCCATCTAAGATGGGTGACCTTGACCCTTTTCAAAGTAATCCTATTTATAAAAATAAGGGTGACAATAGAAAGGGTGCACAGGGAGATATTGATTTTCTGTCAGAAAATCAGCCTGTTCTGGTTACATTTTGTGTTAAAAACAATATTTGTGCTAAGAATTGTGAATAAGACCTATCAAGTGCATGCCCAGGTCAACAGCTTTCCTTGATGTGCCAAGGAAAGCTATTGACTCAGTGGTACTGTGACCAGGAATGGGCTAATTAAACTTTGGTTTGATGATTCCCTTCCAATCGAAGGAGTGAGCAAAATAATATATATATTTTGAATGCCTGTAGTAAAAATGTGAGGTCAGCTAATTTTAGTAAAAAAGTGAAGATTCATTCTGATGTTTGCATTAATATTTTTCAGCCAGTGTAACAACTGTATGTTTTTTAACGTGATTTCATTGCATATATTGACATACTTAAAAAAACTCGAAACCTCAATGTTATTTTCATGAGAATTTGTTATGACTGTGTGCAGATACTAAAGTTTCAAGAAATTGAGCAAAATTCAATCATTGTACATTATCTATTAATTATGAGATGTGTGTATTGTTGGATCACGTATCTTTTTATTTGTAAGAGTAACCATATTTTGTCACTTTTACCACAAGAATATGAAAACAGATTCAAAAGTGGTAAGGTTGCATGTCAGTTGTGCAGTGGTAAGAAAGATGTGTGTTTGCCATGTCTATCGTGGGATACCACGCATTGCGTTCTGTGCTCTTCTGCATTCATATAAACTGCATGGTAGCATTCCACTTTTACTTCCACCCACTCAGACTGATTGGTGGTTGAAGACAGGGAGTAGAAGAAAAATGACTGACGATTGATTCTCTTCCATCAGAAGTTCACTGGCTGTAATTCTCTGGTTGGGTTCTGTTAAATAAAGTGAAGAAGCAGTCAATGTGCTGTAACAGATGACACCATGGCCAACGCACCCCAATAGATCATTTTAAGATCATTCATACTGTCATATGACTATGGTCACATGACGAACTCTTCTCATCAATCAAGATTTTCTAGACTGTGACTTAAAAATGAAAACCAGAAAGAGCCTGATGAGACTGTTGTGTGACAGTTAGTTTAGACTGCAAGTGAAATGGCCTTTCAATATCAAGAAACTTACTGTACCTTTTAACTCTTTGACTGCTAATTCTTGCAAAGGTTGGTGTGCACGGGATTGCCATAACAATAAAGTATACTAGTGTCATATTCTCTGTAGACGGACCTCTCAGTCAGGCACCAGCGTGCCTGCAGAGACTCAAATAATGGTCCAGGTCAACAGCTTGCTTACAGTTGCAGAGACTCAAAAAATTAGCTTGCCTGGACACACACTTTGGGTGAAGCATGTCAAGGAAAACTGTTTACTGAGTCAAAACTTGGCATTGAAAGAGTTCATTTGTGTAGATGTGGCAGGGCAGCTTAAGGTACGGTTCGGTTAATGCTCTAGAGATTGAGTAAACAGCTTTCTTTAGTGTGCTGTGGGGCACACTATAGGGACAGCTGTGGATATTGGGTACATGTAGGTCTTTCTGGATTAAGAAAATAGGAAGAGCTGATTTATAACGCCCCCCCCACACACACACACGCACACACTTCACATTTACTGAAGTGATCGACTGTGTGTTAAGTGATGCATGACATCACCTTATGACACTGAAGTGAAATCCTAACTTAGCTTATAGTTATTGTCTCTATTGACTAAACACTATGCATGCTAACACTGTTCTACCCAAATGCCTTGTTCAATCAATTTAGCCAAGAAATGCCATTCACGGAAAGAAGTCATTGATTTGAACTTGGGATGGACTGAGCATGTCAGTATCCACTCTGTAAGCATCAGTCAAACAATATCCTGCAGTTTTCTTCATGAACGTTACAGAAGACATTCCATTCTAAGCAGCTGAGGCTGCATGCTTTGTCTGCTTCTTAATGTAGTAAAGAATTTGGGGAGCGTGATCTTTGTAGCAGGCAACAAAAAAGCACAATATAAGAGACTGCAGATTTGTGTCCAAGCACAATGAAAGTTATCAGCCTGTAAGTACACCAAGGAAAAACTTAGAGGTTCAAGGCCAGGATCCCAAAGTTGCAATCTTGGGAGAGAAAAAAGGGGGCAAACCTTAGATGGCCAATGAGTGTGTAGAGGGGTTGGAGAACACTTAGTTTTGGCTGCAATGTTAAAATGTTACACAGTTTTAATATAAGTATGAACATTTATGCTTGTTTATCTTGGCAATTCTAGGAAGTAAGAGAAATATGAAGTTGGGAAAATTTAAGAATCTGTACAAAGGTGTATTCATTTTATAACATGATGGAGCAAAACAAAACAGCAACAAATATTAAGGGAAGCAGGTACATATACCCTTTATTGTGCATTCCCTGTCGGGTGGGATGCATATAGTGTTCAGTCAAAAACTCAAAAAAAACCCTCAAAACTCATTTATTTTAGCCAATCAATACAATAACGATTTCAATATTGAGATATATGTACATAATGAAAAAAAATTGATTTGGCTAGGGGGACTCCTATTAAGACAAATACATGTCGCTCTCATAGGAGCCACCTTTAAGTCTTAAACATTTGAAACAACATAGATGGCAGTTACTTAAACATTAAATGTCGAAATAAACTTCAAAATATAATACAGTTTACATGCACAACATGGGTGGGAAAATATAATTGTTAATTATTTTGACAAACATAGCAGTTATATATATTACAACTCTGTTTAGTCCCGTCATCCGCCCTTTCCGCCGCTGCTGTGATCCTTATTTTCCTTATATTTCTGTCCCCTCCAGACCTATTGCCTCCTAATGTGGTACAGATAATCTGTGGATCTGGGGAATTTTTCCCATATAATAGTATATAACCTTGAGGCCAAAGGTCAAGGTGAAATCCTTGTTGCATTTTTCTGCTGACTCAGCAATTTCACATATTGGCTTATACCTTCTTAATGGTGTATTGTAGGCCCAAGGTTACTATTAAACATTAATAGGTTACCTATGGGCTTTCAATTTGTATGATTTATTTTAAACCTGAAAGAACTTGAATTGTCAAACACCATAAATTCCTGTTCATTACTAGGTAAATCAATGGGCATGAATTGCAATGCTAATATACATTTTCCACTTCGTCTCCAAAATAATTGGCCAGAGTCACTTCAAACTTGGTGGGAATATACATCTACCAATTGTGTTCAAACAGTTGTGCTCCAATGATTTTGGGATTTTTAATGGTGGGTATTTTTTTGTGGTTAATTTTGCATTCTTATTGATAACATGTACATTTAAGTCAGTGGGGTCTGCAATGGTAGTTCACATTTTGACTGCTTCAAAACTGAAAGCCAGATTCACTTGAAACTTTTGGTACACAAACTCCATAGATTTTGGGAATAATTTTCATATGATGGTGGATGACCTTCAGGCCATAGGTCAGGGTCACAGTGCTTTACAAAATAAAATGGTTTTCCCCGCCACATCTTCAAATGGGTATGTTGAAGTCCATCAAACTTGGTCATTATTTACCCAGGTGAGACTTCCCTTAAATTTGCTAAGAGGTGACCTTGAGGTCAAAGGTCAAGGTCACACTTTCCTTCAGGGCAGTGGCCCTCTTAGAGGGGTGGGCTCTGGTGAGAGGCACCTGCTTTGGGGGATGCTAATGTTATTGCATCAAAGACTCAAATCTAGTTACGATCATAGTCATATTGTTATGGTGAAAAAAAATATGCTGTCAGAGTATAGCCACAAATTTACATCAGTGGACTGGCGCATTGCCTTTGGTCTGACTTGACATGGCTTCTGGTTCAGTGAAAATGGAATTATCCACCTGATATGATGATTAAGGCTTAGATCATAAACAAAGCTGGATACTTGCAGAAAGGTCAAATTAAGTGACACACAGCTGTGAGATTTAACATGATAAATCAGTTTCCTGGGGACAAATGCATAAAAAACATACTTAAACCACACACAGCTATTTAGATATCTCTGCACAGTGGATGCTGATAAAACTATGATATCACTGTCTGTTTGATACATGGGTCCCGCGTCCCAGCAGTGGTTGCTGGCCTCGTTAGTTAATCATCTGTGGTTTTGATTTATGAATTGTCAGGATAAGATGAAATAAAGCAAGCACCTGCCAGTGTTCCTGAGATAATACACACTCCCTGTGTCGCTTGGTGCAGGTCAATACATGTGTGGAAAGCCCCAGTCGATTTGTCACTGGCTTCATGAAAGTCATTCCACACAAATCTGAGTTTGTTTTCAGATCTAACCCCAGATAGATTTGATCAGCTAGTTTTTACCTGCGGTGATCTGTAGGATCTTTGTGTTTTTCAGTGGAGAAATGAAAGAATGGATCTTGATTTAAAGTTGGTAAGTGATGTTCTGGCAGCTAGATGTTCAGGTGTGGACAGCAGTCACTGGTATGTGCAAACATAAAAGGATCTGTGATGGAGGGACCATATTCTGTCAGTCTCTGTTGAGTCATTTTGCTATTATTTTGTTGCTTTGGAAATTTAAGAAAACAAGAGAAGACTGAAACCACATCTCAGGGCACATAGATTTTGTAGCAGTTGTGACATATCCAAATAATTAATTTCAGGTTCCAATTAAAAATGCCTGAAAACATAAAAAATGTCCAAGTGCCCCCCCCCCCCCCAAATAAAAAGCAATCATTTCACAGTTTACAATCACAAGAGTTGTGTGACTGAAGAAACAACTAATTAAGATTGAGGGTAATTTTGAAATAACAGATTTTCTAAAAATCAGATTAAGATGATAATGGTCAGTTAACAAAAAATATACAAATTTATTAGCAGAAGTGATGTGTTTAGAACACAGAGTTTTCAGATAAGGAGGTGGGTGTTAATTTGTCTGTATCTAGGAGTTACCATTCATTACATATTGGCAAACACAGAATGTGTTGATAATAATGTGTATATATATCCTTGTTTTCAGTGTATGATTACTCCCCTGACATGTTGGCACACTTGCCCACAATGAAAATCTTGTTATAATTAGAGGAGTGGCCTTCAAACGAAGTGTGCCATAAAGATTCATCTCAGTGTCATGAAGTTCTATGAGCATCTGATTTGAAGTACATTGTGAGTGGACAAAGTAGAATACTTTTAGTTAATTGTAACTCTTCTAACTGAAAAGAATGGCAAAAGGCCAATCTGAAAATTCTGATATGCTCCCCCGATAAAATGTATGAGAGCCACACAAGTTGTTCCAGGAATGAATTTTCTTCTTGAATGGTGGAATTTTCAATCAGTCTATCAGAGATAAAGCTAGGCATGGAATGCCAAACTTTTCGCAGGGAAACATAAGTAATTATTGTGCGACCAGGTGTGCTGGCAAAGGTGGAGAGGAAAAAAAAGGGTGTGTAACTGGGAAACCAGGAACAGTGGGAGCCAAGGCTGATGGCTGCAGGCGTTCTGTGCTGAGACACTGTTTAAAGCTTGCTCGAGCTGTTTTATACACAGTCCAAAAATGTTGCCTTAATACCAGGTCAGGACTTCATCATAGTCTGTGACATTTCACCATTGCTTTTGGTGGTCTTTTGAAGTGGTGTACACACAAGCACAGGTGCACATTCATTTGGAAACCACTGTATTAGTGATATTTACTTGGTTAAAAAAAAACAAACCCAAACCAACCCTGCAGGTTCAGTATTGGGGAGGTGTGAATCTTTAATCTTTGCTAAAACTGACAATAGTTTTATCAAATTTGAATATAGATACATGCTAATTTAGCATGTTACCACTAATATGTCAGGGTAGACTAGTATATCAGTGACATGACCAGAATAAGCATCATTGATCAGGGCAGTCAGGAAAACTGGCCCAGAAGATTTTCTGTGTGCAAGTGCCTGGGTCATTGTGAGAAAAAAATTTACTGTGCATTTTTAGATATCATATAAAATGACTAAATGACCATTCTCATGTCACATGAGAATGGTCATTCAATAGTTTTACAGTGAGACCTAGGCCAATTTCAGCACACCAAAATACTTGCAAGCATTTGCCTTCAAACAAGAGAAGTTGAATGCTGACAAAATGTTGTATGTGCTAAAACCACCACTGGTCTGCCACCGTGGTGAAAACAGGTATAAGTCCTGGTTGTCTGGTGTTTTTTGCATGATAGGCAACTTGTACAGGTGTTAGACAAGCAAGTCTGAGCTTTGTTGGTAAAAATCTGGGTAAGGATACCTTGTGCATTGCCTGGCAAATCATGATGGCTACCAGGCAATGTAAGTACCACTGACCCCTAAAAAACTGACCAAAATTAAAGGGTGGTCAAATGTTGTCTTCCTTGGTGTGTTCAAATGACCAATTTTGACAGTGATAGAAGATAATTGTAATGAGAATTGTAGATGAGATCGATCAAGACAACTTGCACAGGTTAAAAGCTTTCCTTGGTAATGGACAGGCACTAAGTGCCCAAGCCATGCTAAGGAAAGCTGTTGGCTGATGTAAGAGGGGTGGCCTTTCTTAAGACAATACAAAAAAGTGGGCACTTTCTGCATGAATGTGGCAGCCTCATCACCAGTGGGATGGCACTTGGTGGTGGTGGTGGTGGTGGTGGGGGGGGGGGGGGGTCTTATGAGAGGGGGCTCACTACAGCTCAAGTGTTGAAGCAGTCCACACACCCCTGTCCAAATTGCCCCAAAGTGCCCCTGTAAATTGCTGCCTCCTTCACTCTTTTGAATTAACCCTTTCCCCTTAAACTGGCCAAAACCGGCTGGTGGTGAAATGTCGTCTGCTTCAGCATTTTCAACTGATTTCAACAGCAATGAAAAACAATTTGACTGAGAATTGAAGATGAGACTTGTCAAGACAACATGACCCAGGTCAACAGCTTTCCTCGGCACTTAGTGCCCAACCCATGCCTAGGAAAGCTGTTGACTCAGTCTTCATTCAGTCTTAATTCAAGGGGGAAAGGGTTAAATTTCATCTTAATAGATCAAAAATCTTTTGGCTAGGAGTTGTAAAGGAGACCTATCAAAAATGCATGCACCAGGTCAACAGCTTTCCTTGGCACAGGCTGGGCACATTGCACCCAACCCTTGCCAATTGGAAAGATGTTGACTCAGTCTTGTTCTGCTCAGGAAAGGGGTCATTAACTCATTCCATACCAGTCCCTGATATTTACGTATGTTTACCTAGATTTAAGACTAAAATTGCATCTTTAAATTCTTCATGAAAAGAGCTTTCGTTCAAGTACCAAATGCCTATCGTCGTCTTAAGTCAGTGGTTCTGGCACTGGCTGGCAAGTCATGTTGCAGCTGCCACAAGGGCAGCTGCAGCATGACTTGCCAGGCAGTGCCAGAATCACTGACCAAGACCTGTGACCATAGAGTGGAATGAGTTAAGGGGCACCTGATGTCTCTCATGACAATGGTATCAAACCACAGACAGCCTGTATCACTCATGTGGAAAACATAGTCACAGAGAGGGGGAATGAGCATGAAATTGTGATACTACATTTCGTGGAGATGGGGAGAATAGACCACATTTTATTGCACAAGATTCAACAGATGCCCTATCAAAATACTGCCCTGCATACTGGTAATGTTACCAATACCAACAAAACTGTGTCTTAGGAATGCCCAAACAAGACACAGACGGACTTCAAATACAGCTTCCCCAAGTGTCTTTGAACTTGTGCCATTTGAGACAGGCACAGAACTGTGTGGAAAATATTTGTAGAAGGGTGTGATGTTGACAAAAGTGTGAAAAGAGATCTGGGCTGGTCCAGCAGCGCTGAAGAGAACATGCACCTTGGTGATCTGGTGCCATTCGTGTCACATGTAAGTGATGATATTGTAGAAATTGAAACAGGTTGTTGACAATTGAAAAAAGAGTATCTTCTGCAAGTGCCTTGCATGCGCCAAGCTTACCACAAGAGCCTTCCACGGATTCCACTTGTCTCTATGTCTCCTTTTTGAAAAAAATCCTGATTGATTAGTTTTGCCTTCGGGTATAAGTCCATTAGACTGTTAGACTTAATATCCCTGCAGTGAAAAATGCAATCCTTTCATTGAGTTACAAGCTGAGGTCATGTTTTTTTTTTTGCGCCGCTTTTTTTCTACTGAAAGGTGTATGTGAGGCAGTCAATTTTCATGGTATGGGAGATGCAGATGTCTAACTGTCTCGGAGCACTGAACCTGTATTGATCTTGCCATTGTAAAGCAGAAACACGTCACTAAAGTGTGCACACTTGGACGATGATGTCTCTTTCAAAATGATAACACTGAGAGCTGCATTTATCTTTCACAAAAGCAAATTTCTACCATTTAGGGAACTTTTTGAGTAGTAGATGATGGTGGTTTAAAAGTGCGAAAAATTATTTTTTCCCATCTACTGTATGTTGCAATGACATGCATATGTTATTGCTGGCTAGTTCTGTGTCGGGGTGTGAGTGATCACTGAAATCAGACCCTTAGAATTGCCAGGATCGGAGTGTGCCAAAGCCTGTTTCATGTTTGGGCTCCTTTGAAGTAGAGAGAGTGTAGACTAAGGTGTGGGGATGGAGAGAGAAGGTACATCAATAATACATAGCTCCATTGTGTGCTACCTGTTTATGTAATTGATTTTGTATCAAATTTTAATGCTGTCCTGTGGCACCAAAATGAACTTTTTGTGTGCCACAATGGCACAAGGCCGGCTTCATTTGAGCTGATCGACTGAAAGTTAACAGCTTTTCATTCAAGTGGCAAAATTGTAAAGAAACAATATGGATGAAAAGTTGACATTCCAAATTTGTGTTCAGTCAGTGTGGGGCCCAGCCATAGGCTGCTGGCGGAAAGTCTGGCAGCATCATTTCAGGTCTTTGTTACCATAAGTGATACTGGGGTTCAGTTCTAGGCCACTCTTGAAATTCATACTTACACAAGAAAGCGGCAATTTTTCAGGCTTGTTTGACAATGCATCACATACGCAGGGTGCATGGGCAGACCAGACAAATGAGATTAATGTCATAGTTTTGAAAAGTAACCACTTAACCCTCTCCCACTCAAATCACCCAAAAGCACCGGCATATAAATTTTTGTCTGTCTCAATGTTTTTACTCAAATTTCTTGTTACTAGAAAACATTTTTGCTGACATTTGTATGTGGGACGATTCATGATGGCACGCCTTGGGTCAATAGCTTTCCTTGGCTTAGGTTGGGTGCATTGTGACCAAGCTGTGTCAAAGAAAATTATTGACACAGTCATACTCTTGCCAGGAATGGATTAAATGTCAGGGACATAACAACAACACACAGCATGCAACTTTTTTGTCCCATTAACTCATTCCATACCGGTCCCTGATATTTACGTATATTTACCAAGATTTAAGATGACAATTGCATATTTAAATTTTTCATGAAAAGAACTTTCGTTCAAGTACCAAAAGTACCAACATGTCTATAGTCTTAAGTCAGTGGTTCTGGCACTGCCTGGCAAGTCATGCTGCAGCTGTCGCAAGGGCAGCTGCAGTATGACTTGCCAGGCAGTGCCAGAACCACTGACCAAGGCCTGTGACCATAGTATGGAATGAGTTAAAAATGAGCCAGCAGCAGCAAGCAAGAACATATCTCACTTTGGTCAGCTTCTTTTTGCCGTTCACAATGATATATGCCATGAGTCAACATTTTCCACAGAGCAGTCTGGATACATTGTACCAATAGTACATCAAGAAAAGCTGTTGGCTCAGTATCCAAAGGGTCAAACCTGTGGGGAAAGGCCACCTGCTTTGTTAGACCTACAACTTGGGTGTTCCTTGAGGGTGATCGTTGAAGGCAGGTTGTTTTGTACATTGTAACAGTGAAGATAGACTGCAGTATGTCTGGCCAGCAGGTTGAAAAATGGGGCAAAGAGAGACCCATGCTCTGTGAAGTGAACACTAACAATAACAATGCATGGTGCACATTCCCACACTCTCTTTGTGTGGATACATCAGCTATTATGTTTGTTTATTCAACAGATTTTGTAGCAGTTTTTGGATGTATCACCAGCTCAGGTTTCACACTCATACCAACACCTTCCACTTAGAGCCTGCAGCCTGTATAAGTGTAACTTCTGCCTTTCCCCTTCGAATTTATGACTAAGTCAGCTTTCCTTGCTGTGGGGTGGGTACCCCCAAGGAAAGCTGTTGACCTATTGTATGCTATTCTTATAGCACTTGTCAAAAATAATTTTCATTCAAAATTTTTTTTCATTGTGCATAGGAATAAAAATAATGAAAATTTAAATGATTGACCTTTGACCTTTGGCTGTTTTTTTTTTTTTTTTTTTGGGGGGGGGGCATTTTCAGTATAGAAGAGTTAAATGGTCACAAAAAATGAGTCATTAACATTTTTAGGTTTCAATTTTTCCCTTTTTTTTCAAAAACGTAATATTATGTGATATTGGAAAAGTGGATATACACATACATGGTACACATGTAGATGGGCTTCATACTCAGATTTTTTTTTGCAGTCAGTATAAAGTAACAGGTGATACAGTGTTAATGAGATATTTAGGTATGTACCTCCCAAATTTATGTGGTTTACTGACTTGCCAATATTGGCCTCATTAAGGATGACCTTGCCCCGCAGAACCACCAGTGTAACCAACCGTAGCTGTGATGTATCTGCATGCAAGTTTTTCCCATTAAAAATAGCTAGAAGGGCTCCAATGTCATCAATGTTGTCAACAGGTTAGTCAACAGCTTTCCTTGGCACGCTGTCATTGTTTTAACTCTCCTGCTCAGATCATCCAGATGTAAATTGTCACTTGCTTTGACGTTTTTTACTTAAATTTCTCACAACTAGAAAACATTTTCACTGAGTTTTGTCTATGAGACCATTCCTGATGGCACACCCTAGGTCAATAGCTTACCTTGGCCTTGATTGGGTGCATTGTGCCAAACCAGCGCCAAGGAAAGCTATTGAGTTAGTTGTACTCTGACCAGGAATGGGTTAAAACCAGAATGTGCCAAGAGAAGCTGTGGACTCAGTCCTCAGAGGGTTAAATAATTGTTTGTACATCCTGGATTGTATCATTTATTATTAGCTCTGGCTCTGTGGTAAATTTAACATTAAATACAGGGATAGATGTTAAAGTTGATAGGAGACTTAATGATCTGATACTCTGCCTCATTTGTCAAAACTGTTGGACTTTATGGTTTATATTAAACATAGTCAAGTGCTGATAATGATATTGTTCAATGATTCTCCAGCATAACCCGTTAATGTTTCTAAAAAAAGATTTGACAAAAGTATTGAATTAACTAAATTTGGTGAAAAAAATGGAATCACTGAAACTCTCCCAAGGCTTATCTTAATAATTGCCTGTATATTAACCTAATTTTACCAGGATCAAACTGAGAGATAACTTCAGTGATATTTATTGTTTGGAAAAAAAGTTTTAAGTCGGAGAACATGTTTACTGCACAGAATGACCAGATCAGTGTGAGGCTGTAGAATATGGGGCACATCACATGGTGTTCTGATAGGTTGTGTTTTAGTCCTATACTTGTGACTGGGAGAATTTGTTTGAAAATAAAAGGAACTTACAACTTTAAATTTGTAACAAAAAGAGCTTTCATACTGCAATGTGCCTTGCTGAAATCCAGGGTTTTTGCATTGTCTGGCAAAGTTGCAGCTCACCTTGGCAATATTGTACCAGCTGCAGGGAACTACTCTTTCTTGAAAATGGCAAATCAGGAAGCCTTTGCTGACTTAGCAAGGATGGGTTAACCCCACCAAGATCCCTGCCATGGTTACGATTTGTTTTGGCATGTATGTCAGCCATAAAGTCAGGAGAGGCTAGGCGTCAGGCTGACCTCCCATTGCTCTGGCAGTGGGCCACTGTATGGCCACTTCATTGTTCTACAAAAACTTCAATGGCCAACGCGTATTTTCCACATGCCATGCAAGTTTGTTGTCTACCTGTTGTGAACACCAGTCTATTAATGCTGGTTGTTGTGGCATCATCAATCTTCATTGTGTCTGTGGTTATTGTCACACCATATCAGTAAAATGTGGTGTTGGGTCCAGCTGCGCTTATGTCAAACGTGACAGTGGATGCTTGGTATACATGAGCTGGTGATGAGCTGGGAAAAAGGTCAGCACACAGTGTATGTTGCCAATGAAGGGTGGAAATAGCGGATGGTATTGATGGCAAGCTACGAGGTGAGCTTTAACTATGTCTTCGAAAACTATATATGTACGATAAAAACCCTTAATCTTGTGTGTTTTTAGTGAGATATATATATACAAGCTTTTATATCATCTCTCAGATCCTTCCTTTCATCTCAGATAAATTGAGGCTGTTATGTGTGTATATTATAATTTGGAATAGATGGAGGTGGTGGGAAAGGATCCCAAAATTGTTGAAACTTGTTCTCCAAAAGCCACATGGTACAAAACCTGTATGTTGTATGTTCCTGGAAATATGAAGATTATATTCCCTGTGGATCTGTCATAACACCATCAGAGATCCCAGACCTGTAGGGTTTCTGTATCTTTGAATTACCCCTATGCCAGCCACAAACAGGGTGTAAATGTAGTACAGTCACCCATAGACTTGCATAGATATTGTTCAATCGATCAATCTGCATAGGTGTTGCAAAAGGGGGGGGGGGAGCAGGGACAGAGCAAGGATGTTTCCACCCTCCCTCCACCCTTCCTGGAATTTGAAGGTTTATCTGTGAAATTGTGCTAAAATTGTGCTAAAATTGGCATTGAAATGTACCCAAATGCCCATTTTTAACTTATTTTAAAAATTTTCCAGGGGGAGCATGCCCTCACACCCCCATAGACCAACTGGGTGCCTTCTGCGCTCATGTTGCGTCAGATCTTCGCCCTCCAAGCTTCAAATACAGTCCTATGCCTTTGATCTATCAGTCAGTTGATTAATCAATCACATGATCCACCCGTCCATTGAAGTGCACACCTTTCTGCAGCTAAGGGATATTTCTCCAACTTACATCTCACTAAAACTGCTGGACAGAGAAGTGTCATAGTTACATTTGTCATAATGAAAATCAGACTTTTGCAACAAATTAAGCTGGCGCTCACCCATTTGGCAGCTATGTATACAGTGCCCAATGCATCCAAATACATTAAATGCCAAGAAAAACTTAATTCAAGGTAAATTTGGTCCTTTATACAGTTATTTCAGATGCAGAGATGAAGTGATTGTAAGATGAACTGACACAAGTCAATAAGGATAAATAAGGCTATAGACACAGTGGTAAGCCTTACGTACATATACATCCTGCAGTCAATGATATAGTCCAGGACTTCATGGCTTTGTTAACCCAGTTTGATGGTCACTAATGATGATGCATTGTCCTTCCCAATAAGTTATATATGCGTATATATCAAACTTAATTTCCATGTACGTGTAAGATGTATTTACAATACGCGGCATTCAAGTGACCCAAGCATTGGTTTGGCTCTTCAGAATCAACTGGTAATTACGAGACAATGTCCCAGAGTTGCACCGTGGGGGTGATACTGATTTATAAAGGATGACATGGGAAATGAGGGTAAAGGAGATATATGTGAGTGAAAATTAGGGTGGAAAACTGATAAATTGGAACATTAAGAGAAACAATGAAGGAAAATGACAAAAATATTTTAACCCTTTCTTGTTCAGAACAAGACTCCAGAGTGAAGACCTTTTCTGATTTGTCATTTTTAGAATTTTTGTTTGTAGTGTTTTCTTGTATCCATATATTTAACCACAAACACTGAATCAGATGGCCTTTTATGTCTGGACACTTCTGAGTGATTAAAAAAAGAAAAAGAGAAATGGAGAAACTTTCCGTGCATATACTGAGCACATAAAAAAAAATATCCAGACAGGTATATCTTCTGTAATTATACCTGCTGCAAAAAACTATCAGAGGGTGTACTGTTTTCACCTTGTCCTACTGTTTGTCTGATTGCCCAAGTGTCCATCCATAGCATAATCCTTGTGAGCAAAATATCCCATGATTCACTGGCAACATCACACTCAAATTTACCTCAGTTGTCTCTTGACCCTATTTCTTGACCTGATAACATTTTGGTGACTGTGACCAAAATCCTTGACCTCATTTTCTTGGTCACAGGACCCATGTGTGTGCAAAGGGGGGTGGGGGTGGGGAGTGAGGGGAGGGGGAGGGGTATCCAGTGTATGGGTAATGACTGTTCCAGCTAGTCCTCTTTGCTAAACAAGTACATTTAAGAGATTAACAAAATTGTCCAAACAGCAGTTTAGGCAAGAGCTCAGCTGTTTTTGGCAAATATCTGCAAAGAGTGATAAAACACTGTAAACAATTGCATGGAAGTCTAATATAAACATTTCTGGGTCCCCCAAGGCCTTCCTTTGTTCCATGTGTGGTGCTGCAATTCTTTCCATTAAATTCTAATTGAGTTTTTGTATGTTTTTGCAATTTTTCAATTTCTGCAAATCGCTGCTTGATTCACCCCCAACAAATTTGTTATCTAAGTCCTGCTACTGTTCTTTTCCTCCTTTTCATCTTTTTTTTTTTTTTTTAATTATGTAGTGATTATTTAGAATACATATCAGCAGAACAGGGATACCTGTGCAAATAACATGAATATGTAGTTTCCTTCAATTTTTTTTGCCAGATCCTCATCAAATTTGGCAATGATGTATCCTTGAGTAGTACTCTTTCATGTTTGTTAACAGTCCAAAGGTTTTTGCATTCTATATATTTTTTTTGTTCTTTTTCTTTTTCTTATTTTTTTTTTTTTTTTTTTTTTTTTTTGTTCATTAAAGCAGAACAAAAAACTGAAAGCTGCAATCTGTGAAAGTGCACTGCAAATTGGTCTCAAAAGGGACAGGAACACACTTGGGGGTGGACAGGAGCTTTGTTAGTTTACTTTGTATGGCTGACCTTTATGTAATTCAGAAGCTCAAGGGGCAATTTTAATGAATACAGATGTTGGGTAGTGTAACTGGAGAAGTCTTTGAGCCAGGACTTAAGGTGTGATGATGGTTCTCTGTGAGCCAGGACTTAAGGTGTGATGATGGTTCTCTTTGAGCCAGGACTTAAGGTGTGATGATGGTTCTCTGTGAGCCAGGACTTAAGGTGTGATGATGGTTCTCTTTGAGCCAGGACTTAAGGTGTGGTGATGGTTCTCTTTGAGCCAGGACTTAATGTGTGATGATGGTTCTCTTTGAGCCAGGACTTCAGGTGTGATGATGGTTCTCTTTGAGCCAGGACTTAAGGTGTGATGATGGTTCTCTGTGAGGACTAGGTTGAGATTGCATGTGGGGACTTTGACACAATTTTTAAGGTTACAGGACCACTGCAGGGAATCTAGTGTTGATGATAACTTGACAACTGTTTGAGCTAGGAATTTGATATCGAACATGATCATGACTGAGACTGCACATTGCACAAGACTTGATGCCCTGTGCAGTAAGACATAAATGCCGTATTCCCCAGATCAGTTATTTTAAATTTTACTGTTCACTTGACAATGAACTATCTGAGCTAAGATTTTGTTGGAGTAGTGCTGTCCATTAGCCAAACAGCTGGTGGCTGAAAAATGTATGATTTGGCTAACAAGATGTTGTAACCTTTAGCCAAATATGGCTGAGGTTATTTGATAATTCAACTTTTATGCATATACATGTATTCAATTAACCTTTGGCTGAAGAGGTTTATGCTACTTGAGTCAAACTGGACACAGTTGTAAAATTCCTAATGCCAGCTCAGCTTTGATATTACACATGATAATATTCTACTATAGGAGTTAGATTAGAGTTGCACATGGCTAAACTTGATATATATTAATTCCCTAGGTTAGATGGTCACTTCAGTCCCTTTATGCAAGGTCAGCTGAGAGCAGGACTGTCCAGGGCCTCTTGTTTCACATTTAGCAAACATGGCAAGTTGTAAATATGATACTTCTGCAGAACTTGTGGTATTCTGAAAATTGGATAGGAAATATTTATGATAATAAATGGTGAGTTTTTTGTTCTTGTGAAATAGAGGCAATGGGTGAAACCATAGCCTTTCTTGGTGGCAGACTGCATAACTTTATTGTTCATGCTCAACTTTTTATCGGCTCTTCATTTTCAAAGACTTTCACTTGGTTTGATACCCAGAAAACTGTCATGACCCTTAGAGAGGATTCAAGGACACTGTCACATGCAATAGCAATGTGTGTAATACTGAACAGTTCTTACAAGAAGAAAGGTTTTGAAAAAAATGCATTTTTTGGTGAAAAACTCTGTGCCCCCATGATAAACTTACATGTCTGTTTTATAACAGTGCTTCAGCAACTCTGTATACAGTAGTTTGCACTTAGTGGGAGCAACAAAAAAAAAGTTTTATATTATGCGAAAATACATACAATTTTTTAAATAAATGTGAGGTTGATTGGCCGTGTCATCAGTCACGCCCACCCTGCTCTTGAAGCTGCCAAGTAAGTGGATGCTTGAGGCTAAGGAGACCTTGTTGTCAGCGCCAGGGGACTGCCCTTTGAAGGTGTTTACCCAGGATCACTGTCCTGGGCCTGTCTGTCACTTGTGGTTATGGCTAACTTCTGTTCTGTGTGGACACCCAGTCATAACTGATGACATGTTATCAGGAGTGTAGGGTAGCTGAAAGTCTATCACCACTCCTTGGTTTTCTTAGGTGATATCTGATAGAAGTTGGGGGGGGGGGAGGGTGGTGGCAGGAGGGAGTGTCGTATTATTATTGACAGAGCCTGCAGTCTGATGTTGTGTAATGATTGGCCTCTCAATCATTTATGGTAAAGAAGGATGATGTTCAGAAGATGTCTTAACTCTTTCATTGCTAATTACAGCTTAAGTCCATCTACTAAAGTGAAACTTGTCTGAATTATCATTAGGATCTCAGATTCGTATTCCTTGTAAAAAGACCTTTTATTCAAGTACAAGCATGCCTCTAGTTCCAGAGAAAATATCCCGAGTCAACAGCCTTCTTGGCACATATTACACCCAATGTATGCCAAGAAAAGCTGTTGACTCAGTCCAAAATTTGGAACTGAAAGAGTTTAATGTCATTGTAAGTTTTGGAGTGGACTGGGACTTAGAGTGAAGGGCTCTGGCTACTGATAAGTTGGAAAATGTAGATCAGTGCTCAGGACTTGGACTGTGGAGGTTTTGAAATACTATAATCTGACAAACATTGTCCCTTGAATAGTTTTCACAAAGTTGTACAGTTTGATAACAGGAAAGATGGTTCTAAGGAATGGCGAAAAAAGAGTAGTGAATCAGTAGAACTTTGTAGATTGATACATGATTGACATTTTTAATATTTGGTTCAGAAGTCTGGGTTTTCTTTCTTCCGTTGGAGGGTGATATGCCGCAATTGTCAACATTATCCTTTTTTATGGGAAATAACAGACAAACATTTTGGCTGACTCATGTGATTTGTCATTCCTAGTTGCTTTATATCTTATAATAACAGGCTGTGAGTAGGGCAGTTGATACTTATATTGTCATTGTTTACATGTTTTATCTGTTTCTGTTGAGCTTCGTGGTTAACATCAGTTTGACCCTTTCCCAGTGTTGCCAGCCTGGTGGAGATATATTTTGGGGAGATTATGAAATGGCAAGTGGCGTAAGCCACAAAGCACTCCTAGAGCCATCTTGGGCCATGCTGCCCCGGAAAAAATTTCCAAAAATAAACATCAAAATATGTATTTTCATGGCATTTGAAAGTAGTTGGATTCAAGTTTGAGTGGTGGCATGAGTGCTAAACACGCTGCAAGATACACAGCAGCTTGATTTGCATTGAAAATATCACTGTGAAAAGCGGATTTGTTAAATTTTACCCATATTATTTTTTTTTAGAATGACTTTTGTGGCAATTTTTGTGTATTCTTGGGGTAATTTGGGAGTTGGGAAGGCAAACGGCACATGCTTGAATTTTCGGGATACTCCTGAGTGATTCAGGAGGGTTGGCAACACTGCCTTCCAGCCTTGGGTCAGCAGAGTTACCGGTAATGGCATTAGATAAAAATCACCTTATGACAACAGTTTCAACATTAAAGTTGACAAAAGTATGGAGTGAGAGCTGGATAGACTGACAAGATCTCATTTATTTGAAAGTACTGGCTATGGCCATTGGTGGATGCCATATCTTCTCAATGCTGAGCCTGTGAGCTTGGGCACTTATTGATCAAAGTATAAGTGACTGCGCTCTGGAATTTGCTTAATGCCTGGCAGTGCATTGTCCTTTTAAGATAAAATAAATTGATCAGGGCCAGGTTTTTAATCACCATTTTCCTCCTAAGCAGTCGACAGCTCAGTTGAGCATCTCAATGGATGTGATTTTGTGGCGCCTTTTTTGGTGAGTGATTGTCCATGTTAGCCATGATGATGCACAACTCCTTCTGAGGGACCATTCTGTCTGTTCATTCTTGTTCATCTGATCACGCTGAGGTGAGCAGGGACACAGGTAAGGGGTTTTGGACGGGGTTTACTGACTGTCAAAAGGCTGACATCATATTGATTGCAGACACACAAGTCTTGTGTATAGCAGACATTACAAGACATGCATCTTCATTAAACTGTTGTGACTGGACTGAAAATTTTCAAACAGCTGTGGCACTTTAATACTCAGGATACTGGGGTGACATAGTATGGAACCATGTTCTGTCCAGTGCTCTGAAGGTTACCTCTTGTTAGAGACCACATTAGTTTTAGGACCATCCTTTCAAGCCACTAGACTCCTTTCTTTGTTAATTACCCTGCAATGAACTCTTTCAGTGCCAATCACGCCTTAAGTCGATCTACTTAAGTCAAACTAGTCTGAATTATCATTAGGATCCCATACTTGTATTCCTTGTAAAAAGACCTTTGATTCAAGTACCGGCATGCAGGGCTAGAATTTCAGCAAGAATCCGAGAATCCATTCTAGTAAAGATTCTCCTAAACTTGTCTTTCTTTGAAAAGAAAACTAATTGACAAAAATCCAAATAGATTCTCCCAAAATTTTGCGAAATTCTGGCCCTGGCATGCCTATAGTTCCAGAGAGAAGACCACAGGTCAACAGCTTTTCTCTACGCCATACCACGCATTGCGCCCAATGCGCACCAAGAAAAGCTGTTGACTCAATCAAAAATTTTGCACTGGAAGGGTTAAAGACTGGTGACCTGCAACATGCGACCATTACTGTCTGGCACTGGGGTGGTATTAAATAGCAGGTGTGGCTCTATCAGGGTATGTTGAGACACCGCCAGGGGCAAGGTATGGTACGTGTACATGAAAACTGGGGTCTGACACAAAGGCAGGCTGTTATTAAAGGGTTGTAAATACAGGGGAATTATTCTTGCCCCCCCCCCCCCGCCACCCCCCACTCACCCACCACACCCTATGCCTTGCCCCAAAGTTTTTCCATTTTCTGCATAGATCTATACTTGATGAAATTTTTATGTTGGTGTTCGTTTATCTTGAAACACAAATTTGAAGTCTCTGTGTTTGAAGTTTTACAGCTTCCTAAACAGTGTCAAATTGGAGTGCTGAGCTGGGAACATTACTGGTATTTAATATAAAGAGAAACATCACAAGCCTAAATCTGTAAGCCCATGTACCCATGAGAAAGTCCTATTACGTACCCTTCACTGAAAAACTGCATAGCTCTAAATCATTATAGCAAAGTACTTTGTGAAAGGAAGAAATCATATTCATAAAATTTGAAATTTAGAAGAAAGTTTTAGGCTTTATTAGCCTTTATAAAATCGAGTCATCAGCGGGGAACCAGCACAAGACTTGTTTTTGTTTCGGTGCCATTAATGTCCGACAAATCATTCTGCTAACTGGTGACACCATGTTTGCATTTCCAATACAAACGTCCCAAGCTGATGTGTTACGGAATAAAGTGAATATTATGTTCTTTTGTTGATAGGCCTACTTAAAAATGTAACCCACATTACATAAATATATGAGAGGAGTCCTGATCTGGGTACAGTACTGGTATGAGAGGAGTGTTGAGCTGGGTACATTACTGGTGAGACTTGCTTAAGTCTCACTGGACTGTCTTTCGTATTTTATTTAAAATTAAATTCATTACAAAATAAAACTTTAAGTGAAACCCGTCACAAATGTTGTAGCCTTATACTGTTATACTGCAGGTAGGGCCCTAAACTTGGAATTTGTCTGTAACCAGACAACAGAATAGCGCTGGGTGGTCTGCACTGTGTTTTTTATCACAAAGACAAGCGAGCGGTCATATCGCACCCCTCTTCCGAAGCTGTTAATTGAGCTACTGTGTAATGAAGGATTAGTTGCAGTGCACCGCGTTAGGTGGAGGGCATCCAGTGAGACTTGTAAAGCTTTCCGGCTTGTCACTGATATGAATTATTCATGAGCAGTCAAGCATGTGACCGCAAGGCAGCTCTGACCTTCACCTTGACCCCAGCCAGTCATACCGACAGGTATTCTCGGACAAGTTGCACTTGAACTCTTGAACTAGCTGAGGACTTGCGTAGCTGATCCTCTCTGCAGCACAGGCATTTGCCTCCTCTATCCTATCCATTTCTGACAGCTACTCACTACTCTGATTAATACAGAATTCAAAATATAATTCAATGTACTACTCCGTGAATCTGGCAATACTAACTCCTAGCACGCCAGTTTCGAGTGCACTTGCACAGCGTGTCATTGCATATTGCCACCAGTGTCCAGTAGACTCAAACTTTTGAAGTGGCTGATTCAAGGCTGTCTCAAATTCCTGGTGTTGTTTATTTACATGCAAGCACGCACATTTTATTGTAGAGAAACGTCAGTTCTTGCCCATGGCTATTTTGTTTTTGTGTTAAAGATGAATATTTTCCTTCTATGATGATTTAACTCATTCCATACCAGTCCCTGATTTTTCCATATATTTACCTAGATTTAAGGTGACAATACCTAAGGTCCAAATTAGCTAGTACCGTCGGTGGCCGCTAAAGCACCAAGGTCATTTCCCGGTGCAACTTGTGGCAGGTTAGGTCGTTTCAATATAGCAGCAATATTGCCCCATAGTTAAAGTACAGGGAAATGACATCACAAAGTTGATCATTATTTTCCCACCTACAACAGAAGTATTTACAAGCCTCAATGACAGTCTACAATTGCAAAGTTCCTGACTGTAAGCCAGACACAAGAAAACTGGGTAAATTGGATAAATATCCCTGGATGCAAGGGGTAGATTTCCATGGTTTTCCTCCAAAGAAACACAGAAACGACGGGAGTGGTTGAATATGGTGAAAACACCAGAAGATTATGAACCACCAGGCAAATTTGATAGAATTTGTTCAAGACATTTTGTTGGGAGTAAAGGTCTGACACCAGAACACCCAGTGCTCACGTTATTTCCATATAACAACTGGACGATTGCAGAAAAACAAAACACAACAAACTGATGGCAGAACCATGTGAGACAGCGGAGGATTGAGTGACCTACCCAGCAATAGAGAAAGGCCAGTTGCCAAGTAGAGAGTGGAGGTGCAATCACTGTGTTGCAGCGGAAGCTCACAGTACTAGCTTATTTTGACCAAAGCTATTGCATATTTAAATTCGTCATGGAAAGAGCTTTCATTCAAGTACCAACATGCCTATAGTCTTGAGTCAGTGGTTCTGGCACTGCCAGGCAAGCCATGCTGCAGCTGCCACTAGAGCAGTTGCAGCATGACTTGCCAGGCAGTGTCAGAACCACTGACCAAGGCCATAGTATGGAATGAGTTAAATCAATGATCCGGCCGTTGTTTGTGACAATTTGAATGATGTAACTTTGCAAAACCGTGCAAAAATAGGGTGATTTCATTGTCTCCATCTCGATCTTTTTTTTTTGTCTACGTGCCATGTTGTGTATATTGTTAGTTAGAACCTTGTCTATTTTAACAACAAGCTCTCCCATTGGCTGAAACAAAAGTATTTTAAAAGAAACCGCTGAAAAACTGCTTCTATTTCAAATAGATGAATCATTATTTTAGTCGGAAACTACTAAAGACGATTCTCCAGAACATTCTAGGTCAGTCAGTGGGCCAGAATTGATCACATGGTGTTGGCTGTCCAATCAAATGCATCATTTTTCTACTGATGTTTTGTTGCAGAAGTACTCGCTACCTCCTGTTGTGAAGTCTGGCTTGAAAGATGTATGACATTTGTGTGAACACAAGTGACGATTACGGACAATTTGTTAAAGCAAGAAACAAAATTTAACGCTCTAACTTGGTCATAATGATAACATACTACCAGTCTTTATGTACAATAGAGCAGAGGGTCCAATTTTTTCATGGAAAGAGAGTAAAATATGCCAGCCGCAGGTAAACATGGCTTGGGTGAAAATACCGCTACCGCTTGTGTTGATCATGTTGACAGTTTATCAGTAACTGCGATAAATCTGTTTATCAACTATTTACTGCAGCAACAAACAAACTCTACCACTATAATTTAATGACAATTATGACAAACAACCAATCTTTAGAAAAAATGAAAGAGGAACCATCATTCCTGATGCTAATCAAGGAAAATGCAAGGATGTCGGCAGCCGCAGGGAGATGGTCAGCTTTGTCTCGCCTGATTGACCAGTGACTGAAATAACCAGGCATTCATCAAAGACCACTTGCCACTTAGCCTTATCACAATGATAGTGAGATTTGAACTTACTAGGACTCAATAGCTGCTGCTGTTGAAACTGGCACCCTGGCAGTGTCGACCAGTTAAAAAAAATGACAGTAGGGCCTACTTAATAACACTATACTGTGTAGTTGGCATAATATTATCCATTTAACTTTGTGGAGGGGAAAATGTATCGTGCTTTTGGGTGGGACCGCGGGATGGGGAAATATTGACATGCACCAGGGACTTGTGCAAGTCTAATTACTCTTTATGAGAGGAGTCCTGAGCTGGGTACATTACTGGTATGAGAGGTTAATCTACTTTTCTAAAACTATTTGTGTACATGTATAGCAATTTGGTCACAGTGATCTATGTGATGGGGTTTTGATGCTTGTGGCTCATTGGATTATCTAGAGCCCGAAATTTACTCCTAAACAAGTTAATAAAGGTAAATTAGAATGGCTCCACCCCCATGTGGGGTTCATATCAAGAATGGGGTGTGCATCAGCCAAACCAGCGAGAGCTTTATGGGCATATACAAACCAGGTTTTGACCCTGCCCTGTGGTAGGTCAGAGGTCGCGGCTTGGGGAGTATATCAGAAGTCTGTGTTACTGGGACCCACAGTGGGTTTCATTTTATGACAAACTATCCAAGCACCTCAAAGTGTAAGTTTTTGTCATTAAATGGACCATTTACTGGTGATTTTTATTGCAGTCTGGATTCCGTTCCCCAAAGCCTCATGTTCCTTCCTGAGTCGATGGCTCCTGCTGGCAAGTTTCATGTGTCAAAGTGTGCTGTCTGTCCACTCTACTCATAATTACAATGCACACTATCACAAAAAAAAAAAGAAAGAAAGAAAACACACACACACACACACACACACACACACAAAAAAGCAAACAAACAAGCAAACAAAATGCCCCTCCCAAAAAAAGAAATATTAAAAAATCAGCAAATAAACAAACCAGACAAGTGCCTGGGGACTCTGGGCCTCTCTGAAAAAAACTGTTTTTTCAGTATTTTAAGTAGAGAGCAGTTCGACGCGTTTCACCGGGGTCTTAAAAAATCAGTATGACAAAAGCTATAATACTGTTCTCTTTTCTTTCCTACCAATTACATTTACATTGGGTCATACCTTGAGGGCTGAGATCATTAGTATGATTGATAGCTGTATAGTATAAGTTATAATTGGAACTAGGGGAATATACAGTATGTTTTGACACAAAGAGTTCAGCATGGAACGTGGAAGGTGACAAGGAGTTGTGTAGGTGGGTGACAGAGTTAGGCAAAATGAGTGGATGACGAAGAGTTAGGCAGTGTGTTGAAGATATTTTGATACGTCTTATCTGTGTGTACACTTTGTGGTTTGAGGTTCAGTGGCAGCAGCTCATGGCAGCAGTCACAAGTGGCAGTAAAAGTGTAACACAGATAAACCTTGTTCCACCTTAACCACAGTGGTATAGACACCAATCTGTTCTCAGACAGCTGTCGGCCTGGGGCACGCTATTCTGATAGGTCAACAGATCTGCTATTAACAGAGTAAAGTCATGGAAGTATATATATTTTTTATGGGGTGCTTTTGGTTGGTTTCATGGGGACTTTTCCCCAAGAAAACATGACCCTCTGTGAAGTCAAGGGAGAAAGAGTTAAGTGCAAGATACCATAGGGTGGCAGGTGAATATTGTGATAACCACCTGAGGCTGGACTGAAGGGGTTGTCATGATCTCTACCATGCCCACCCATATGATATCTCATATTCTATGCATGTCAAAATTTTACGTATTAAGCCCTTGAAATTATTTTCATCATTATGTGGTTTCTTGTCTATGGCCAATCCCTGTTTTTGTGAGTCAAAAATAGGAGGTGTTTATAAGGACAGTGTATGGCTTCACCCTATTGCTGTAACTCACCTCCATGGAATACACAGGATGAATGGGAACCAGTCATGAAGATAGAACGTGGAAATTTTAGACTAACATTTACTGATTAATGCAGATCATAGCCTTTATAATGTCTTAAAAAAAAGCCATTCAGTCATGTATTGAGAAATTTGTCTGTATATTTTGAGAAAAAAGTAATGGAAAGTGACTGCTATTGGAAAATTCATTTTCTTTGTACATATGTACAATGTACATAGTATATATGTATATTGGATCCCACCCACACGAACAGATTCTAATCAACAGTAGTACAGATTCCATTGAATACAGGTAGTCATCATTTTTTTTGGGGGGGGAGGGTAGGGAGACAGGAGAGAGGGGGAGCTACACTTGTATGGCATGGCACTACACTGTCGGCAAGTAGAAAGGACAGGGTGTGAATTCAGGTACATGGCAGACAGTAGTGGCTGGGTAGACTGGTAAATGCAGAACATGCGTATCAATTCTCCTGCCAAAATCTCAAGCCTGTTGCCAAGTAACAGCAACAATCAGCTACCGTGATATGGGTATACTGATGGGACACCAAGGTTGTTTGCTAATAATTTGTGTGAATGAAGAACAGTTATTCAAAAACGTATAATGACTCCTTACATGTGTATCAAGCTTAGTGTGTATGTGGAGAACAAGGCTGTGACTCTGTATAATGTACAGTTAATTTTATCCAAGTAGTTTTTTTGGCAAGAGCAACCTATTATGGTATGTTTGACACAAGGATGAGCCTGTACATTTGGGTACGGATTGACTGACAGGCCAATAGCAGCACCGCAGTGAATATGTATGTACCATATTGGAGATGATATTTTGTGGAACCTTGATACTTCCAGGTTTGCATAGACAATATTAGAGGTGGCATATGCATGTTGTATCAAGGATCAATACCATCCAAGTATTTGAAAATTTTGCACAAGGTAATAAATAATGTCTGCATTTTTTTCAGAGTACTAAGTCATTAGTAGACCTTAATGACAGAATTGTGTGACAAACTATTGCAGCAGTTCCCGTAACAGCTATGTGTTAATGCATAAGTAATATTCTTCATTAAAGGTGTGTTTGTATGCTGGTACAGTTGGGAGGGAGGAGAAGGGTAGGGTAACCAGCTAATTAAAGGTCCAGTCTACTTATTTAATTATTGGAATCCTAGGATCCAGTAAACTAGTATCTCTAGTGTCTCAAAATAGCAAGGATTCATGTAGTTGAGTTCGTTATTTCCCATTAGATTTCTACATCTATATTGTTTGTTTTGTTTGAGCATTATCATCCCCCAATCCCATGAAAAAAGGGCTTTTCTGAGCCATTATATTGTAAACACCATTTTACAGTCATTCCCCTCCTGCTGGGATCCCGCAAATGTGACATTTAGAAAGGGTCAATGTTTATCTGAAGGAACAGTCCCTATGACATTGGCCTGTTATTGGTGAGGACAATTTCTGAAAGGAAGCAGAGACAGTCAAATACAGCACCATTCTGTGAGGAAGGGGGACTTGAGCGTTCCAAACTGTAATTACAATAGTACCAGGCAGCCCTGTTGAAGAAAAATATTTTGATACCAAACAAAGTGGTATATTATGGTATACAAAACCTGTAGAACTGTTTACCAGTCATTGTAGATATCAATTATTTCCAATCTAGGTTGTAGGCTTGGCTTCTATTATCATTAATCTTACTCTGCCACAATATATATTCAAGATAAGACCTAATCGCTGGTAGTTGTTCATGTATAAATGCAAATAGAGAAAAACCCTGTTTTTCTGTGCATATGTACCGTTCAGTTCAGTGAGTGTCTGTAATCAGTAGGAAGGCTGACAGTAATTGTTTGAATGACAGAGATGTATCTGTGAACCAGCAGGGTGATATGTGCAGTGTGGAATATCATGTATATAATTTGGCTATTTTGCAGTTGTTGAAAGATTATTGTGGAACGATCTGGACAGAGTGACAAGATATATCCCCAGAGAGGGTAAGTCGGGACTTTTGTTCTTCTCTTTGTTGTTTCCGTCCTCTATCATGGTAGTGAGGTAGGCAATTTTTTGCCTAGATATTGTGAAGTATATTGTGTGGCACATGAGCTGTCAAATATTTTGGTTTCATCTCAAGAAATGCTGTGCATTCAGAAATAATTTTAATTGCAGTGTAATTTGATTGGCATCTTTTCTCTCTCAATTGGTTATGCCCCCCTCCCCTTCCTACTGGAGGAGGGGTATGTCATAAATGCTTTGTCTGTGTGTGTGTCTGTTCCTTATAGCTCATACTTGACTCTATCAGTGCCAAATTTTGACTGAGTCAAGAGCTTTCCTCAGCATAGTTTGGGCACATTGTCATGCCCAGGACAGATGTTGACCTGGGCTATTCTTATGGTCTCTGCTATAAGTGGGGACTGTGCATATGCCCACAGTACTTGAGTGGCAGGTCAGAGTACACAGTAGGAATCTAGTATCATTATGTCACTTCAAACACATCAACTTTTGTGGAGTTTGGCAATGAAAGAGTTAGCTTCTATTTGTGAGACAGGTCCTGATGTGTGCAGACATAATCTGTGAGTCCCTGCGACATGATCTGTGATTCCCAGTGACATGATCTGTGAGTCCCAGCGACATGATCTGTGAGTCCCTGCAACATGACTTGCGAGTCACAGCGACATGATCAGTGAGTCCCAGCGACATAATTTATGAGTCCCAGCACCATGACCTGTGAGTCCCAGCACCATGATCTGTGAGTCCCAGCACCATGATCTGTGAGTCCCAGCAACATGGTCTGTGAGATCCAGTGACATGATCTGTGAGTGCCGATGATATGATCTGTGAGTCCGAATGACATTATCTGCGAGTCCCAGTGACATAATCTATGAGTCCCAGTGAAGTACTTTTCCCCATGTACTTCTGCACAGATCCTGTCTTTATGATGTGGTCACATCAGAGTACACATGTACTGGATTGTGGCAGACCCATCCCCACACAGCCCTGTAGTGTTGTCAGGTGTGGGATGTACCTACCGCATTGAAGCTGCACCCAAATCGGCACAATACAAAAGTTCCATTTTGCTTGTATGTCTCCATCATTAGTAGATTGCATGCTTTAGACCCATTAATCTGGAGGTAAATTGTATCAAATATCTGGCAGTTGAGGGCATTCAGGTTGTTAAGTCTGTCTACATGGTCCTGAAGTTTAAATAGGTCCAGATGCATGACTCTCCTCCAAAATGTCCACTTTGATCAGGAAAAATATAGGGGATGTGGCCTCATACAAACCCCTCAAACAAATCTGATCAAGCTCCAGTCATTCGACGTGAAGGACCTGGATGAGTCTTTTGTCCTTACACATTTCAGTGGCTGTTACTGTGTTGATGTAGACAATACAGCGAGAGTCAGCTGACCTCAGCCAGACACAGGCACATGGCATGATAACCTCTCTTACTGGGGCAGACCTTGTCACTGATGTAATCTTACGTGTTTGTGTAGCCTGTCTTTATAAACAGCAGACCCATCAGTTGCTGATGGGTCTTTACATGTTATTCTGTGTCTGGTTCACAGGCAGACCTACAGGTTAACACTCACACTCTGACAAGTTGGAGGACATTTTAGAGGCATACCCTGAGTGCCTGTCAACTCTTTGCGATTTTTATGGGAGTCTTTCGATGTTGAGACTCCAGAAGTTGTTAAAACAGGGCAACTTTCATGGAAAGTGACCAGTTTCTTTGTTTCATGCACTTTTTAGTGTGATCTCCGGATGAAAAGCATCTGTAGCCTGACACCTATGGTAAAGAGATCATTTTTAGCTTCTGTTTTGACAAAACTGTGATGGTCAGTAGGAAGTAGTGCCAGTAAAACAGGCCTGACAGACAATCCACTCCTCAGAAGTTTGTTGGCATTTAAGAAAGTAACCTGAAGAGCTTGGATGAGGTCCATCCAGATTGAATTATGAGTTTTTCAGGTTTGTTTTCACAAAATTGATGCCAAATTCAAGCATTATTTTACTTCAAATTTTGCCACTTTCTGAGAAAATGGCCAAAATTAGCCCTAAGCAAGTTTTCTTCTATGAAGAAATATAGCACATTGAGGCAGGGGTCTGAAACTTGGGGATGACACCTGAGAAACTCCCTCTTTTTGGCCAAATGGCACTCCTCTCTGTAATAGTTTTATAGATGTTCAATATTTAAACTTTTCAGGTGCCCCAAATTAGCATAAATTATAATTCTATGACTTTTGTTTGTGGTTCATTGGATGCACCTAAAGCAGAAACCTGTATATTAGAGTTGGAATGGCACATCTACCTTTAAGAGTTTTGAATATATTCAATATTTATAATTTCAAATGGCCCTAATAATTTTTAGCATGGTGACTATTCCAAACCAGGTGTTTAATTTCCCTACTAGGTGAATCACCATGCCAGGTTTGGTACTTTTTGGGAACAATAGTGTCTGCGAAAAAGTCAGGATAAAATTCACATGTAAATAAGTAAATGAATGAATGAATGAATGAATGAATGAATGAATGAATGAATGAATGAATGAATGAATGAATGAAGAGAGGAAAAAGAAGTCTGTTTGCACACAGACTTAATTAAAAACAATTTTGTTGTGGCTCTTTAAGAATTCATTTTAAAATATTTTAGCCATTGACACATTTCATTAGCCAAATTCAAGAATTAGCATGTGGCTAATTGGCAAATAGTCTGAGCAGTCCCTGCCAGAGCAAAGAATATGTGAGTATATATGCAGGCCTGCATGAGTTTGGCTATCAAGAAAATGTTCAGATGACTGTTGTGAGCCTTTGAAGTTTATTCAGACTGGAGTGCATTTTCTGGGGAGAGCCACACTAAGGAATTTTGAAGTTTATTCAGATTTTATTGCAAATGTGTATTAAATCTGGTATGCATATCCTCTGGGGATAGCTGGCTTTCACATGAGTTTTGAAGCGTATTCACTGTGGATAGTATTGAGATCCTGTGGGGAGAATTAGACGCCTCTCACACATAAAGAGCTTCATACCCTTGGGACAGATCACCTCTCTATGGTGGTCCCTTCCTTGAAAGACCACTCAAATGAGATCACCTGTCTCAAAAGACCAAGCATGGTGTGACCTAGCAACACCATCCTAAGTCATTCATTCCATGTTTAGCAGTGGGTGTTCCCCCCCCCCCCCCTTTTTTTTTTTTTTTTTTAAGGGTCTGCCCCATGGGAGGACCCTTTCTGTTTTCCGGTTTTTCGTCCGGATGTCTGTCTGGATGTACACATTCTTGTTACTGCGATATCTACATAATGCCTCCATGTGTTTTGCTCAAATTTGGTAATATGCTTATCTTACCTGGCAAGATGAACTGATTAGATTTTGGTGTCACCATGACCTAATTTGAGCAAATGGCAGCCTAATTACATGCTTGTTAGGGCTCATTACTGCAATATCTCCAGAATGTTCCAATATTTTGCTCAAATTTGGTAGTATGCTTATCCAGCAGGCCAAGATGGATTGATTAGATTTTGGTGTCACCATGACCTAATTTGAGCAAATGGCAGACTCTTCAGTCAACACTTTGCATTGAAGGTATGTCTAATGTATTCAGGGAACCTTTCAGGCTTTTAATTGAGAACATGTTTTGAACAGCTCTTTGTGCACACAATTACATGCCTGTCATCTAATTGTCCTCAGCCCTCCAACTTTGCAGGGCTTGCATAAAATGAACTGTCAACATTTTGATTTACTGCTTGGGTGATGTTTGGAAGGGGAGCCCAAACCAAGACAGCCGCAGAATTTCATCAGTTTTTGGCACATGATTTTAAAAAGATTGCTTACCGCTAGAAAGAGCATTTACTGAAGGGTTAGGGATAAGAAAATGATCTTTAAGTTTTGACGTGCGTGTTCCTTTCCATAAAGACCCATGCTCTGGTAAGGGCTTCCCTACCACATTGAAATTTTGAATGATCAAAAATTAGACCAAAAATTTCAAGATTTATTTGTTTTTCTCTGCATTTTACTTGGTTATATTCAAAGTAGCATTCTACATTGAAGACTTGTTACATTGTGTTTTGTAAATGCCCCAGGTGCAAACAGGGAGGAATGCCTGGTATATAGTCCTCACCATGACTTTGACAATGACACGCCCAGACACTGGGCCCAGGCCAAGAGATTGTGGTCGACTTTGATGTCTGATATTACTATGTCAAGGTGCCAAAAACATGGATTACATTCCTACAGACTTTACCTTTACTACCATACTCAGCTCTGTAAAACCACATCAAATTACAATCAATTGACAGGTTATAAGGGAAATAAAGGGCATGGTATACTTTATGACTCGAATGTGTAAAAGTTTAATTTCTGACTATGATTATCATCTACCGTAATAGTGTATATTTTCTGAAAGAACATCAAATTTGAATCTGGTACTGAATATAAAATTGCAGTATTGCTATTAATGTTATTGAATTTTAATTAATTCTCTTAAATTTTGCATTAAATTTTAATTAATTTTAAATTTTGCATAAAATTTAAAATAGCATTTTAAACAATAGAAATCAGATTAAGTTTATAGTGTCAAATAAAAGAACACAAAATGCTGTCCAAAACTATTTTAATTTTTGAAATAGGGCTTAGTTCTAATTTTATTGCTGTCTAAAATTAAAAAAAACCAAACTTTTATTTAAACATCATGTAAATTTTGAACTAAAACCCTCATCTGTCTATTTTTAATAACCATTACAGAGATTTCATTATTTTCAATAGCTTAATCCACATTTATACGTTTAGAAAATACATAGTTTATAGGAACTCAAATGAGAAGTCAAGTGTATATAGAGACATGTTTGGAGCAAAGTCGTTTTTCCAATGTAAAGTGCTGTGAAAGTGCACTACTACACCCTTAAAGCCTTTTGGTAGCTTGAAATAACCAAGGATTTTCCTTAACTCATCTCTAAATTTGACTTATTCAAAGTTAAACTTTTCTGGGTTATTGTGTGCCAATGTTGTCCAAATGTAGCAAGGAAAATTAACTCATATCCAGCAGATGTAATATGAAAATAGGTGGGGGGCGGGGAGAGGATGGTGTCCTTTGATTTTTATCAGGTAAACATATACTCCATGCTCTTGATACGATTGACCTGTTATGGCCATGGAGAGGATATTAGTATCGATCATGGAAGCTTTCAGATGGTGTCATTCACAGTACATGGCTGCTGTGTTCATAAAGCCAAGCCCTGTGCATTTGAATGTATAAGACAAGATAACAATGAAATGTCATCAAATCTGATCAGTCTCCATTCATGATAAAAAAAAATGAAGACAATAAAATGGGTACATGTTAAAAATGAAGCAAACATTTTTCTCTGGCTTTTTGTAGTCACCGTGATTTTAACACTTGTTCTAATAGGGTTACATCCTTGTGTTCTACCAACTGAGACTGCACGTAGACATGTCTAGGATAAAATCAATTACTTCCCAGTGCTACTCTATTGATTAGGCAGAATTTAAAAGTGGCTTTTTTCAGCTTGAGTGTTTTCACTTTTGGGACTATTTTTATCGCTAATACACAAGACTATCCTGCACTGCGTCATGGTGATGAAGTCTTAGCCAGGACATTGTCATTAAGCTGTGTAGCGATTGACTAATGAAGGTTTAAAATCAAATATACGGTAGTCCTTCCTTTGAGAGACAACCCAAGTAGGTTTAAAAGTGGCAATATAGCAGGTGGTCTTTTGATGGAGGTCAAACAACATGGAAAAGGTAGCACAAGGGAACTTATAAATGTGGTCTTTAACCCTTTCCCCCTTGAATTAAGACTGAGTCAACAGCTTTCCCTGGCATGGGTTGGGCACTAAGTGCCCAACCCATGCCAAGGAAAGTTGTTGACCTGGGGCATGTGATCTTGATAAGTCTCATGTACATTTCTCAGTCAAATTGTTTTTCATAACTGTTGAAATTAGTTGAAAACACTGAAGCAGACGACATTTGACCACCAGCCGGTTTTGGCCGGTTTGAGGGGGAAAGGGTTAAAGGTAGGTGATCTCTCAGGACAGCCTGCTGTATTCCTATAATTATTGTATGAACTTTGTATGTGTACCAATTGGATAATAGTAATTCTTTGACACTGGACAGAGGAATATGTTGAACAGTATTTTTTTTTTATATAGAAGAAATAGTTAATTAAACGAAGGGTACATAAAGAAGAGTCAAGATGAGGTATTACAGACTTTTATTCATATTAATTTCGCTTAATACGCCGTATGCATATTAGTTTCCCGCCACAAAGCACGGGTTTGACAACAGTTGATCACGGGGGATCTGCGGGTCACATCACTGTCACAGACATGGCCATATGTTCATTTCTCACAAAATTAGCGTTTTTTGAGAAATTTGAGTTCACAAATGCCAAACTGGTATTCATCTAGTACTTTTTGAGCCATATATAAACACAAATTGCCATCTGCCTTAAACTAAAGATATTCTTTATTTCCAAAACATTAGTAATATCCCGCTTGCCCCAACAGGTACCAACCCATATCTCGCCATATCCCACCAAGCGAGACCAGGCAATCAGATATGCAGTTGTGGCTGGAAATTAATATGCATATCTCCTATTGGCTTGGCAATAATTAAGAACTGGGATGTGCAGTGACACTCTTGCTTTTATTTTCAGTCCTTTTGTCCTTGTCTCATTTCAGTTCTTTGTCTCTCAGCATTAGTCTTCTATGTTGACATGGACATCTTCAAGAGACAAAAAAAAAACAAAACAAAACACCCACCCATCCATTTTCGTTTCGTCCCATTTAAGCCTTACTTTTTATTTTTTGTTTTGTTTTGATTTTCCTTTTTCTTCTGGGTGATGTGCAGGTCACATTCACTGATACAATATTTCATGATGTGTCAAGAGTCTGTACATTTTTTTTAGCTGAACAAAAAATATTCTTCGAAATGTTTGTGTTGTTCTTGTATTTTGTTATTGTTGTGTGTGTTGTTATTTTTGGAGATATGGTCTTCATTTCGGTCTGACAATTTCATTCATGTGTGGTCCTTATTATCATGTGGGTGTATGGCCACGTACTGCAACATGGCCTTAGTGTACTGAACATAAAAAGTAACTTCATATCGCTGAATTTAGTAATATGTGTATAGCATTGTGGAGATCAATGGAGCATGTAAATAAAAGAACAGAGGGATGTGATGCTCTATTTTGTGTGTGACGTTGTGCACACAGACGTATAACAGCTGGGAATGTGGGACACATCTATATGAACAGATGCAGATACATCGGTATGTATGGACAGGCAGGTGTCATGTGCGTACGTGTAAATCATGAGTGTCACCACCCAGCTAAATGACCTGATGTTAATTGTATCAATGTACATGAGTATATATATATATATATATATATATATATATATATATATATATATATATATATATACAACTGTGTAAATACATACATACATGTATACATACATACATACATACATGTATACATACATACATACATACACACATACACACACATACATACATATACATGTGTGTCTATGTATTTATGTATATGTATAGATTTTCTTGGGGAAAACTGAACAATCGTGGTTTCCCAGCCCCCATCAAATTAAAATGGAGTGGAGCAAACAACACGTTTTTGCCAAGTCCAGAATTTGTTTCCTTTGCACTCAAAAATAATGTTAAGACTTGCATCCATGTTCAAGGTATACCTAAATAGTCTACTCTGGGATCAGATACAGAGATGTAACAGGTTACAGAGGACCTACTGAAGACATAGGGTTACAGAGGACCTACTGAAGACAAAGGGCTACACAGGACCTACTGAAGACAACCTTCAGATTGGATCAGCAGATTGCTACGGAGACAAGCGGTGTTTAGTGGTTAGGCAATTGTTTGACAAGTTGCCCTACTCAGTCACACAAATACAAGCTTAGGAACACATTGATCTCTGTGTGCAGTGTCTGGCACTGGTGTCACGTCAGGTCTTAATACAAGGGTCAGAGTGCATGGAAACTGAGCTCTAACTCTTTACCTGCTCAGATCACCAAAGAGCAGACAGATGTAAACCGCCACCTTCTTTGATGTTTTTACTGGAATTTCATGTTAACATGAAACATTTCTGCACAGATTTATCAGTAAGACCTGTCATAATAGCATGTCTCAGGTCAATAGCTTTCCTGGGCATGTCTCAGGTCGATAGCTTTTCTGGGCATGTCTCAGGTCAATTGCTTTCCTGGCCATATCTCAGGTCAATAACTTTCACAGGCATGTCTCAGGTTAATAGGTTTCCAGGGCATGTCTCAGGTCAATAGCTTTCCAGGGCATGTCTCAGGGCAATAGCTTTCCAGGGCATGTCTCAGGTCAGTAATTTTCTTAGGCATGTCTCAGGTTAATAGCCTTCCAGGCATGTCTCAGGTCAATAGCTTTCCAGAGTATGTCTCAGGGCAATAGCTTTCTTGGGCATGTCTCAGGTCAATAGCTTCCTGGGCATGTCTCAGGTCAATAGCTTTCCTGGGCATGTCTCAGGTCAATAGTTTCCTGAGCATGTCTCTGGTCAATAGCTTTCCTGGGCATGTCTCAGGTCAATATTTTTGCTGGACATGTCTCAGGTCAATAGTCTTCCTGGGCATGTCTCAGGTCAATAGTTTCCTGAGCATGTCTCTGGTCAATAGCTTTCCTGGGCATGTCTCAGGTCAATATTTTTCCTGGACATGTCTCAGGTCAATAGTCTTCCTGGGCATGTCTCAGGTCAATAGCTTCCTGAGCATGTCTCAGGTCAATAGCTTCCTGAGCATGTCTCAGGTCAATAGCTTTCCTGGGCATGTCTCAGGTCAATAGTCTTCCTGGGCATGTCTCAGATCAATAGTTTTTCTGGGCATGTGCTGGATACATTGCACCTGACCTGAAGCAAGGGAAGCTATTGACTGAGTCTCATTCTGAGCAGGAAAGAGTTAACTGATTGAGACAGAGCGTGCATGGACTGGCATCCACATGACTGTGATAAGGATGAAATACATTGGTTAACATCATCCATGTATTTTGGAACCTCACTTTGGAATATGTATGTTTAGAGTAAAAAATGATGATAGGGGTTTCAGGGGACAGGTTTATTTAGAAAAAAAATATGACATATTGCATATACATATATAAATGATTAAAACTGATGTGATCCTTTATAACAGGGATCTCTCATTACATTTCAAATCACTTGTCCCTACATGTCTGAGTTAATGTTTTCCTGGTCTGGGCCTATGAGGGCACAAGTTACTTAAAAGTCATCCAAACCAAAACAACTCATCAAATTAACCCCTGAGGGTCAGGAGATGGACACATGACCACATCAGGATGGACAGGTCTTTATTGTGCAAACATTCATTCCCATTAATCTTTTCCCAGTTAAACCAGCCAAAACCGGCTGGTTGTCTAATGTTGTCCGGTTCAGTATTAACAACTAATTTCAACAATAATGAAAAACAATTTGACTGAGAATTGTAGATGAAACCTATCAAGACAACATGACCCAGGTCAACAGCTTTCCTTGGCAAGGGTTGGGCACTTACTGGCCAATAAGTGCCCAACCCTTGCCAAGGAAAGCTATTGACTACTTAATTCAAGGGGGAAAGGGTTAATCACGAATCTGATCCTGGCCTGTCCACATCTGAAGCGAACAAGTGTGGGAGGTGAGCTGAATAGAATTACGAATTGTAGGCTCAACAGAGAGCACCACGTACACTGGAGGTTTATTTTAATGAAATATGGAACAATTTGGTAAGTTGACTTTCTTTGTGGACATTTGTAAAAAGATTTCGGTTCAGTGGGTATGAGAGAGACTCATCTGAAACTTCATGCTGTTATAGTTAGTGCCACTATATGATCATGATCCGACTTAGGATCCAGTATGAAAAGGATCTCGTCTTAGCTTAATTTATTCATTCATTTATTTCTTTGTGGCAAAATATGAAAAGTGTCTCCTCTGAACTTCATCCATTTATTCATTCATTATTATTTTTGGCAAAATATTCTGACATTGCAATCAAAAGTAGGAGATCCAGTAAAACCACATTTTAATGATAATCAAATGTTCAACATATTCATGTGACAACACAAGATCTGAGGAATATATAGTTAAATTACTTTAATGTTTGACTCCTTTATTTGATGTATTCAGATATTTGGCACATTTTGCTGGAAACAGATGGTGTCTTTATAAAGAGATTTCATAGTACTTGTAAGTAAAACTAAAGCATAAAAAGTCAGTAAAATGAGACAGAGTTCAACATAACAATGTTCATTATTTTTTTTTTTATTGTACCCAAAGTTTGCATGGTAAAGTTGCTTGCAGCGAGACAGAATCATTCTCATGACTTCATTATGAGCCCATTGAGAATGTACACTTGTTATTGACAGCACTTGTCAGGTGCTTGTACCTGATCACTAATACAGGTACTTGTGTGTGGAGAGCACGATGAGCTTGCTGGGGCATTACTCAAAGGGACTGTGGTGACTGATTGTGGCGGGAGTTTGGAGGCAATCAAACCATTACCTGAAATGATGCTAGCAGCTTATTGTAGCAGAGTCAGACCACGGACGGCTTGCTATTGTAAGTCCCGTCGTCTTTTGTGTCTGCTGGTGCCATAACTGTCATAAATAATTCTCAAGTTGGATGCTTACAATTTTTTGTTTCTACTTTAGCAATTATCTTGATGTAAGTTTGGCTTTCATTGTTCATATTTAGCCATATTTCACATAGATTTTCCATCTGAAATTTTAGCAAAAAGCTTGGTTTGTCTTTGATATGAGACCTTTAGGCACACAGGCCCAGCAGTGTCTGTCATGGCTTGTGCCAGTTGTGGTATGAGCTAAGTAGTTGTTACCAAGCTTGTAGTGAACTGTGAATGAATTATGAATGGTTATTTACAATACAGAAAGTAAACATTTGTTTATTCATGGCTTTGGCAGGGAGGGGAAAGTGAATGGCATGGTGATCAACTATTCAGTAACCCTCACATACTGTTAAAGTACCACAGCCAATCTCTGCTCGTCCAAATTAAAGAGTCTGAGTGTTTCACTAAAAGATAGGAGATTGTCATTCTGGAAGACTCCTCAGCAATTTAGCTGTTTACCAGAGGTGGGTAGGATCAGGTGGGTGGGGACTTCCATACAGGGAGGTAGTGGGAGTGTACCTGGCAGTACTATACATTGCTGTTGCTCCCCTAGCCCCTACAAGGCCCAGAAATTATGAAGTCAAGGATCTGGGCTTTTGGATTTGAATTGCTAACAAATTTATAAAACAAACAATGCAGTCTTATGCAGTGTAGAAATTAGCCATTCTTTATACTGGTGCTGATTTTAATCCACTGCCTGACACAGCAGATTCTATTATCACTTCACCTTTGACCTGTTTTGTAATTACAGTCAGAAAACAGAGCCACTTCTGAGTTTGTGTGGTCTACCTGATGCATGGGACCACTCTTTATGGCCCAACAGTGGCCTGTCAGGTATCCTGTCACTATAGCTATCCTGTCACTATAGATATCCTGTCATTATAGATATCCTGTCACTATATAGCTATCCCGTCATAGGTATCCTGTCACTATAGCTAACCTGTCACCATAAGTATCCTGTCACTGTAGCTATCCTGTCATAGGTATCCTGTCACTATAGGTATCCTGTCACTATATAGGTATCCTGTCTGGTACATGCACACAAAAATCGACTCTCATGGCCAGAAAGGCCTGGCCACAAAGAAGAGGAGACCTTGAGAAGTTGCTGCATACACACAGTGGGTACCACTGTAAAAGTATTGATATCAGCCCCCAATCTTAATAAAAATATATGATTCACTATTGGACTAGTGCAGGGACTTGTCAGCTCATACTAGCCCATTATCAGAGCCCAATGCAGGATTAGAGAAGGATATGTTTTCCTTGTCCAGGATTGGAACAGCATAGTAAGGTGCAGCCTTCCTGCGCCTCCTCTTGTGCTGTGCTTCATGGTCTGCAAGTGGCAGATTTTTTCAATAAAGATGTTTATTTATTAATTTTTATTATGTGCCGAGGCAATTTTTCTTGAGGCTCAGTCTTTGAGCATGGACCAATGAAATCCATTGCTGTCGTAAGTCTTGATAAAACAGGAGCTCAGTTGCATTTTTGGTATAAAAAAAATTGTGTGGATATTTATTGCTTCATTCATATCCACTTCACTTAGTTCATGCCCTGTGTCAAGTTATGTTGAATTTCTCACTGAAAGATTGCCTGCTTGGCAGACCAATTTCCATACTTTCTCCTTTTTACTTGTTCTGCCCTTTGGCAACCTGACCCTTGTTTTTATGCTGAAAAAGTGACTTAAATGCTGATTGGTCCACTTTGGTTACCAGAGTAACAGATTACAGTGCAATGGGATATACATACTGGTGATAGCCAAGGTAATTATGATAAACTTCCTGATTTTTCTATCAATTCGTGAGCAGGGTGACATTGCAGCTGACTGGCTTTAAACAAAATCCTGTAGTGCTAGGGCAGACCTAGTGACTTTAAACAAAATCCTGTAGTGCTTGGGCAGACCTAGTGTAGTACAGATAATACAGAGTTTGGGCTGCTCCAGTGGCAAACAAAAAGAGCATGGCAGGGTCTCCTCTGCTACCACAGGAGGGAGGGAATAGAGAGATGCTGGGGTAAACTGCATATGAAAAATGTTAACTCTTTCTGTGCCAAGTTTTGGACTGAGTCAACAGCTTTCCTTGGCACACAGGAAAGCTGTTGACCTGGACCATTATATTCTTTGGAACTATAGGCATGCTGATACTTGAATGAAAATACTTTTCACGAGGAATGTGAATCCAGCACCCTCATTACAATTGAGAGCAGATCGTTTTAAGTAGGTCAACTCAAGTTGCAGTTGGTGTTGAAAGAGTTAAAGCATGGAAATTAACTAGAATGCTGATTGTGGTCAGGGACTTGATGCTTTATGGCTAAAATTTGCATATATTGTCAGCAGGAGACTCATCACTGTTAAGGTCATGATTGGTTTATACTTATTAACTATAGACTTAAAGATAAAACTGAAATCATTATCAAGCACATGGGGAGTTGATGTGCATATTGCCCAATACCCTTGCTCAGCCAGGAATTGTAATCTGCTGCCATAGCTGTAAATTACTTGTACATGACATGAAGATTAGTAATTTCACCAGTGAGAGTTTGCAGCACAAATATTGCAGAGTAAGACAAGATTATAGATATGTCACTTTGTAAAGGACATTTTTCCCTGGAATTTGGCACTTGACAATGATCAGATTTTGCCTGCTAATCTTGCTGTGGCTGAGACCCAGCCCCAAGCCCCATAAAGTACACCCATAATGCTCCATTCGTTGTGCTGCGATATGACTGAGTCTGTTCCCACACTGGCCACTGACTGCCTTTGTCTCGTGTTTTCAAGACCAACTGATGGTCACATGACAATATTTCCCACACAACACAGGTGCCTTTGAAACTTGTTTTCACTTCATAGAAAGGGAAAATGAAAGAGGCTGGGTCGGAAGAACATAAATCATGAACCCAGGTAGAGGCTGCCACAATGAACTTCCACCCTGCCAGGAAATTGAAGGCTGCTAGTCATGCACATATCAAGGTGGTCCTGCCACCCTAGACTGTCAGGCAGGTAAGGGGTATTTTCCCTGATGGTCTCTGATATTTAATTTCTGTAAACCCTGATTTTAAGTATTGGTAAATTTCTCACATGAAGCAGAAAAGACTATGCTTGTAAACTGTATAACTGCATTGGTATCTGAAAAAGAAAAAAAAATATCACGGGCCGTGAAAAGCAGTGTAGCTGTGTACTGTGAGCAGGGACCCCTCCCCCCCCCTCGCAGCGTGGACTGATTAACATCCTTCTCCTAACAGGTTTCCAGGAAAACTGATTTCAGATCTGTTGAAAGCTGATGAATTTTGTTACTGGGCAATGGTCGATCAGAATTCAGTTTTGTGAGGCATTCTTTTCTAATGCTGAGTGGCTTGGTATCTTGGGTATAATTCCAATTACCCTATTTGCATTTTGAAATATTTACCATGTGGAGGGAAACCAAATGGGGGTTTCACATGTCAAAGTTCTTCTGGTTGATAGATAAAAGGGTGTTTGACGTGCTTGGAGAAAAATTGCGGTGGTTTTGTGTAGAAGTGATAAATTCTGTATGCTTGCAATGAGGTGGCATCTGAGATGGTAGTGATCACCTCTGAGTGATCCAGTCTCTCTGTGCTCTTGAAGGCATCTTTGCCCATATCATCCTTACCCATAAAGGGCCTGCTGTAGGCTCACAGAGCTAACCCTTTCCTTCTTAAACTAATAAAAGCTGCTGCGGGTAAAATGTAGTCAGCTTCCATGTTTTTTGCAGTAGTTTTAGTGTTATTGAAAACAGCATAGCATGTCCTATATTGACAGCTTTCTTGGTGGTAGGGTCGATCGGCACGCCACTGCTGGGAGGACAGCTGTTATCCCAGTTTTAACTCTTTTACTGCCAACTGTGACTATAGTCAAACTACTGAAGATGAAGTGCTCTCAATTATGATAAGGATGCAGGATTCCTATTCCTTATGAAAAGACCTTTCATTCAAGTACCAGCATGCTTACAGTTCCAGAGAATATTGTGGTCTGGGTCAACAAAATTGTCTTATGTGCCCAAAGCATGCTGAGGAAAGGTGTTAACTCAGTCCAAAACCTGGCACTGAAAGAGTTAAGTCCAGGGAGAAATGGTTCCAGTTCTGGTGTGGTTTATAAGCACTGTTTGATTAGTGCTACTTTTGCTTCTATGTTGGAGAGTTAATTGACACCAAGAGCTCCCAGGAGGAAAGAAGAAAATTGTGGTGAGAATAGGGATTGAAAAAATGGCCAGTGCGGTAAAAGGTTTATTTCTTCATTCCTTATCAATGTTTTCCTCACATTATAAACTCAAAGGTGACTCAGCTTTAACTTTGTCTTTGCAAAAGTTCATATTTTTACCACCTTTCCCCCTATTTATGAAAAAATATACTATAATAATAATAATAACAACAACAACAACAACAACAACAACATTAAAAATAATAATATTTGATACAAGTTTGTCCCCAAACAGGAAAATTCTGTTATCTGTTATCTCATTTTCTACGGTTCGGCTTTCAAATTGTAGGGAAAACCTGCTTTTTGTGGAAAGCTCTGGTGGAAAAGTTCTGTGGAAAAAGGAGGAAAAGTAGCCTTGCATAATGAGATGTTTTTATCATCCAAATGACAGGGGAACTAGGTCTTTGATTGAGGAGACATTTTAAAAAGAAAGTTCATGAAAATCAACTTTTAATACACACATTTAGAATAGGTGTTCATGTTGTTGCTGAGCTTGTGCTTCTGGCAGTGGAAGTTAAAGTCTTATGAAACTGGAAAGCATATGAAGAAAATTGGGGAAAAAAAGGTTTAAATAATGTTTACAAAAGTGACAAAGAATATCACATAACAGCATGTAAGGGACTTTAGGTGACCAGGCAGCAAATAGAAAATTTGGAAATGAAAGTGGCATAAAATAGGCATATGCTCACCCAGTTTCACTGTGGCCTCCAAACTATTTTAACCCTCCCGACTCAAAAAGCCAATATACCGGCACCAAAACCACAATAACCAACTTTCTTGGAGGCCAGAGGAGAAAAAGAGAAGGGAAAATGCTTTACAGGGCTCCAGATTGTATGATTTTCATTCATTAGCCAAAATAAGTAAAATACACAAATCAGCTGGGGGGTGTCAAATTTTTATTAAGAATACTTAGTTTAATCACCAGCAAAGTCATAACTTCGCAGGGACAGTTAACCCATTTTTTTTCTCAATTTACATCTTTGTAAATATACATATTTCTATGTATGGTATGTGTATATGCACATAATCTGCTGTATACTCACGTACCCCTATGGGGTCTTTGAGAATAAACAAACTTCAAACTTCAGTCAGCTGTGAAACTGCCCACTCTTTGGCAGGTGACAGGCGTTAATATGGAGCCCTGTTTCTAACTGTGGCCAAGCAGTCACTGCTGGAAGCCTGAATGAAGCAAGGCCAAGGTTGAATGTAGGACAAAGAAGCCAATCACAGGGACCCAGAGGTGATGGCCAGAACGGAACTTTATGTCCCGATCAATCAGTGTCTGCGAAATGATGGCTGTCTTGATGCAGCTGAGAGATTAAACATCTGCAGAGAAAATTAACAGTGGCCACGCGACCATTTATTCCGAGTATTTTGAATTGGTGCGGTCTGCAGTAGTTCTAGAATAAAGGCCGTGATCGGGGAGAATTCAGTCTTTGAAGGCTGATCTGTGATCCCTGTCAAGATTAGCCACAAGCACATCATGGATGTAAAGCTGCAATTCCCAGACCTCAGAGTATTTGAAGCACTTGGTATCTCTACTATGAGAGGGGGAATTGAAAGTCAACCGTGAAGAGGGTTGGAAAACTAGCATCCTAATTACTCTTGAGCCCAAACAACAAATCTTGTGAAATGTGTATACACTGTTGTTGCGTGTAAAATTGTAGTGCAAGATAGTCAGTGATAATCTGTAGTTAATATTGTGGTGTGGAATTTATCCATGAGCCCCCTGTGTAGATCTGCCATCTTTCATTACTGGAGGGAAGAAAGAAGACCAGGTCTTGTAGTGAGGTGGTATTTTGCAGTGAGTGGATCAGTGTCTTTCTTAACCAGCCTGGCACTTGCTGCTTGAACTGGGATCATCAATAATGGTTACAAGAATGGGGTTAAATGGTGGTTGGCAGTAGGATTAATGTGGGACTTAACACAGAGAAACAGGCGATCTATTATGTACAGGTATCTCCTAGAGGGTTCAACAAGCGTTATGATGTCAACGCCATGAACTGTGTGTTTCTGTGTACACAGGCGTCATGTGGCAACTGGATTAGTGAGTGGCAGCTTTACCAGAAAGTCTAACCAGAAGTTTTTGTATAAATTTGTCAACAAATTTTATTTAATCATTAATTGATTTTGCTCTGGATGACTAATTTTTTGTCGTCTTTAGAGGTGCTGCTTGTTTTGAATTTTGGAAACGTAATTAAAGGTGCAAGAAGAGTGAATGTTGTTTACTTCTTGTCTTCTCACACCTTTAAGTACATGTACATTTGACCAATTTGACCTATTTGATCTTCAGCTAGGCTCCCCAGAGGCTGAAGTTTAGGAGGCATTTCAACTGCTTTTATACATCACCTTAGCACCAATGTACTAGGAAAACTCTCACCCTGAAGACCTCCCCAGGGTGTATGTATGTGTGTGTGTCCTATCCTAGGATAAGTACCCCTCCTTCAGGGGACTTGGGGAAGCTTTCTTGGGATAAAAGTTATCTTAGGATAACTTACTGCATCCCTGGATAGCATCCCTGCTCCAGCTCGGTAGAGCATAATCTCTAAAGTAATCAGTTTGTATACAGAGATGATTTTATATCTGCCAACTGCAGGTTGTAAAGCTTATGTGATTACTAATGTCTGCCACTCCCTCCCTCCCTCCCTCCCTCTCTCCCTCCACCCATCCATCCATCCATCCATCCATCCATAAGCTTTTACTGATTGGCCCTATACAGTCCACAGTTTTCAAGATAGCCCCATATAACTATCAGGACGTACCAAGTGTATGAAAATCTAGGTCAAGTTTGATATGCTGGTGCAACCTTAATATTTGGGCACAAAGGTAAAAACATTGAGCATACTATTTTTCACAAATTATCATGAAACTTTCTAGGGATGTCAATCAGGCAAAAAGACAAAAAAAAGAGTTGGAATTCGGTAGTACCACTTACAAGTATTACGAAAGCTACAGACCAAAAGGTGTTGAGAACACACGAAAGTCAATATGTTGAGAAAGAGGAAGGCTTATGATACCAAATGTACCACAAATGTGTATCATATTTAGAAGTTTTATGTTGCATAATATAGGTGACCTTGACCTACTTTCTTAAGGTCATAGAGGCAATATATATATAATATAATATGCATATAATACTTCTGAACCCATTGGTTTTCAAATTTTATACACAGACCTGTGGGGGTTTTCTAGGGTTGTCAGTCTGTCCATCTGACTGAAAGACCACAAAGTGGTTGCATGGAGTAGGTGGCTTTGCAATAGAGATTCAGTAACATGGGAAAGATAGCACTAATATTGTGAGAAAAGTTGCTCTTAAAGATGATTTCTCAATTGGGAGACAGTGCGCCATGTGGGGGATATATTTGTTGTCACACTCAATGACTATCTCTAGTTACATAAGATGTAGGATGAAATGTGAAAGATTTGTGGACACTCTAGTGTGCTTAATTTTTGATGGATCTTCATAAAACTTGGTGGGAATTCTATTGAGCCAAAAACTTCGAACATGTGTGATACTAGTGATGCCACCTATTGTATTATGGGAAGTATGAGCCAAAATGTACTGAAACACAATACATTTAATAACTCAAAAAATAATTGAGCTAGAATTATGAAATTGATGGCCAATGTGCTACATTCATTTCACTTTCATCTGATTCATGACAACAGAGCGCTAGGCCCATGGGCCTCTTGTTTACTTCATGAGTCTGAGTTCACATTATTTTTGCAGATACTTCTATCAAAGTACAAATTTGTGGAACTGTTTGGAGCTCAAGATTTAAGGAAAGGTATGATTTTGTTGTCAATATGAAGATGTGAAAAAATTGTTCAATAAGTACAGAATAAAATCTGAAAATGTGGTTCAATTTGGAAACAGTTATTTTGTATTTACATCACATAATTAGCTGTAATTTGATATCCATATGCCCTCACAATTTTAAAAGTATAAATAGTTTTGTGGGAACATTAAAGGAACTTTTGAAGTTAGAGGACCAATTTTATCCATTGCATGAGGAAAGCTTGTGTTCCACTACCTAAGGGACCCATTTGCCTGCTGAGCTAGCCTTCCAGTACACATTCTTTGGAAAGTTTGTAGGTGTATTGACTACCACTACTCCAAAATTTAATGGCACACCGGAATGTCCAAGCAAGGTCTGGCAAAGCACCTGTCAACAGGTATAGAAATTTGCAGGGAAGACCTGGAAACAGTGTCAGTGAGGCATATCATCTATCCACCATCTATCTTACTATATCCCCAGGTAGGGGGCAGTATGGGATCATTAAGAAATTCCATATGTCTAGTCCTGGTTATGAAGATCTGTGGAAAACGGCTGGGTGTCCTTGTTAAAACAGACTCCATTTTCCAAAGCATGTCATAGTTTGCATATGTTCATTCCTGAGAAACATTTCAGCATTTCAGGGATCTCTAAAAACATAGACTGCAACATTTTGCCAAAGATAAGAAGAATTCTGAAGGGTTTGAAAATTAGTCACAAATTTACCTCTCTATTTGCAGTGTTTAATGAGTCTCTTCCTTGGCAAACATCTTCCTGAACCCAGCCTCACAAAGATACATGTGTTGGTTATTTCCCTCTATTAAGGAAAAAAAAACACCTGGATATGTGGTTTATCTACATAGTTATGACAGAAACAAAGGAGCAAAGCATGTTAAAAATCATGCATTGACTTTCAGAATGCATGAACGTCATTTACAATAGAAGAACAAGAGTCTGAATAGGGCGAGGAAATCATAATTAAGTCCCAATGTGACCTTTATGTGTCTTGACATGGGTACTACAAATGATAAGCTCTTCAGGCAAGTAATTGTGTCATATTGAAGCAAAGGTGCATGGATTTATGAGCACTCAGTTGCCAAAGCTGAAAATGTTATGGATCCACAGGGATACATCATCTGTAGTTTGGGAGTGTCATTTACCATTTGATATTCATTTGTTTTTGTTCCATGTGTGTCATGAGGGTCCATAGTCCATAAGGCCACTATAGCCTTATCCACTGACAATGACTCCTCTGGCGTTCATTAGCACAGAAATATTTGGGCTTATTTTTTTACTCTGTAAATCTATGTTTGTAGAATACATGTTAGTATGTATAACAATGAATCATAGGCACACTCACCAGAGATAAGCTGTAATTTTGTGCTGTTTGTATTTCTGTTTTTTATTTTACTCTTCTATATCCTTTACTGCCAAAAAACTGGCCAAAATGATGTGCTATAAATGTCATTTGGTTCAGTTGTTTTTATATTGGTCTATCTTTTTGCAAAATGGACAAGTTTTGAATAACAGATGGGGAGACCAATATTATTAGAACAGCTGCACGTGTGGCAAACTTTCTGTGGCGTGGAAACTTGTGGGCACAGAATTGGTCATTGATTGATTGTACATCAATGCTGTATTGATGCACAGTATTTAAATGCTGCATGTGAAACTAAACCTGCCATCGTTCAACTTGTATTTGATTTGAAAATTGTACGAAGCCAGTATATGTGGGCAGATGTGTCCGGTGCATGTGCCCGCATTTTACCACAGAAACTACGTACATACATACAAAATTTATTGATTCTGGGTTTGGTAAAATACAAATCCTAGCTTCAAGCTAATATCATGGAGAGGTGATGGGTATAAGAACTTTTTCCAAGTGGAAAGTTATACATTTTAGGTTTGTCCAGGGCAGTTCACCCTCTAAAGCTCCAGTGGCACATCTGGTGCCTGCCCTATGTGAAATTTCTGATTCCCTCCTCTAATGATGCCAAAACCTGTGAAACTAGAAGTACCCAAAAGTTATCTTGTTTGTGCCCGTGCCAAGGAAAGCTGTTAACGTGGGACAATCTGTCATGATAGGTTGTCTACAATTCTCACTAAAAATGTTTTTTGTTTTTCTTTTACACAAGAAATTTGAGTAAAAACATTAAAGCAAAGGGTAATTTAAATCTTGGCACTTTTGGATGATTTTAGCTGGAAAGGGTCAAACTGGTGATAGGTCATGCCAGGTGACTAGAGGTCATGTGTAAGAGGGTCTTTCTGTACAGGCTTGCAAGTGCTCTATATACACGTATGTCTGCAATCAGGCAATTAAGCCACATTAGAATCAGACTGATTTTTTCATTGGATAGTGGCAACTGCTTGCTTCCCTATATAGTTCCCCTCTGTGCAGTATCAGACCAGTAAAGTTAGCTGAGAGGGCAGACAGACTTCATTCATTAACTTCTGATCACTCATTGCTAACATCCAATTATTGACTCCTGGAGGCCCTTAGTATGCAGACAGTTTAACTCTTAGCTGTTCAAGGTAAGATGAAATCAACAGCTGTCTGCAAAGATACAACCCTCAGAACACATGACACAAAGCTGCCAATGACAGCAGATCACTGTTGATACGATGTAGCAATTTGATTTTTCAAAATGTTTTTTAGGAAAGTGAAAAGTTGACGAGAAATACTGTAGAAACGGATTTTCTAAGTTTTCGCAAACAAATTGTTCAGGAAAGTGTTAATTAATGGCAAAGTAATGTTGGTTATAAGATCCTCGGACTGTTATTGTGACCAACGTCTGAGTCGAAATAGGGTCATAATGTTGAAGGAAACAATTTCCTAGATGTGTGTATGGCTGCAGACCAGAAGGTAAAATGCTGCATGATATCAGTTACGTGTCTGGAAGTTAATTACTGTATGCCATTTGATTATCATGTAGTTTTATACAGAAGAAATTAAGTCTCTATTGCTTATTTTTTTCAAGTATCAGTTGCAATTCCACATTCCCTGATGCCAGATGGTCTGCATATCTGCCCTTTGTGAGAAAATGTAAAGTTACAATGTATGTATTTGTAAGTGATGCCAGTTCACTGGCTGGCAATGTAAACAGCATGACAATGGAGACACATCACCTTTCACCTGGATAAGCTTTTAAAGTGATACAAATTTTATATTTTTTTCTTCTTAAGCCTTTCTGTGCTAAGTAGAAGACTTAAGTCAACCTTGGCATGCCAAGCTGTTGACTCAGATTGTTCTGTGGTAACTGGAAGATGTAAGTCGCCCTTGGTATGCTAAGCTGTTGACTCAGATGGTTCTGTGCTAAGCTGAAGACTAAAGTCAACCTTCATGTGCGAAGCTGTTGACTCAGACTGTTCTGTGCTAAGTTGAAGACTAAAGTCAACCTTGGTTTGCCAAGCTGTTGACTCAGACTGTTCTTATCTCTTTGGAAACTGCAGGGCATGCTGGTATTTGAATGAAGTTTCTCTTTTTGAGGTAGTTGAAGCTGCATAATGAGGGTAATTTAGATGACTGCAACTGATGTTTTGGTCAGTACCATAAGTGCTATTTAAAATCACTTGTTCATGATTATTACAAATGATAACATTCAGGGTTCAGTTATGAATTTATAGCCCCAGCCTAGTCACATATGTATGTGTTGTGAACAAATCTGGCTTTGTGTATTTGATTTGATGGATCCTGCAGGCTATGTTGACTTGAGATGCTGTAAAGTGGAGAAGATGAATGTCACTTCTTGATTGGATTCATCAGGCCCAGTTGTGGATATACTTGAGTCGAATTGAGTTTTGCGTCATTCATTGCCTGGGTATTTACATGCAGTAGCCAACTTGCTCCACTCCTCTCACAGCCAGTCAGGCCATGTTCAGAAACTAATTTAGTGTGCACACTGTATGTTGCAGTGATAGGCTTGGCGTTTTAAAGTTCAAGAGTAATGATAGATTGATACGAGTTGTCATGCCAGTGTTTAAACCCTGTAATGAAAGGTTTACTTTTAAAGTGTTTTTAGAGACCAGGATGACAGCATTTGCAAAATATTGTTTGTAATTTTCAGACATCTTTGGCAAACCATTTGACTGACACAAAGGGTTAACAGAGGGTAAAAAAAACAGTAAAACTGTGAGGTACCACCCAGCTAGAGTAATCTAGGATAACATCACACTTCTCTGATGTAGATTTCCTTCAAGTGTTCTTCAGATCATGCAGATGCAAAGGTGTCTGGTAGAGGATGTATATATGTTGGTTCCTGTGCTGGGTTACCGCTGTAATACATAGCTGATCACACTTGTAGTTGTACAAGGTACCAGTTGGCTGAATCACACTTTAACTTCATTTCAAGTCAATTTGGCCTTAACCTACTGACTGCTGGGAATAAATCTGCTGATTTATGCCATCTTATATGCTGACAGTTTCCACATTTCTTGCATTCGTGATGACAAGAGCTCTGTAATTTTGAACTGTGCTGTTTTAAATTTATCATCATGTGTATATACTTGAGTGAAATATGTCATGATAAAAGGTGGTGTGTCACCTCAAAAATTGCGGGCAACAAATAAGTCACACCTACTTTCATGTTTTTGTTTCAGTGTAAACATGGTAAAATACAGGAACAAGGTGGAAAATTGTCAGTTTTGGATCCTGTGGAAGATGTGGCAAATAAAATATAAGACATGTACTCCATTTTGAAGTTGCATAATCCATCCAGCAGAGCTATAATTTAAGACTTTGATTGTGACACAGAAGGCTGGTAAAGATCACTTTTGCTGAAAATAGATATGTTATGAATCTTTCAATATATTTTTGATTTCAGTTTTTACTGATGATGGATTTTGCCAAATACCATTACCCTTTGTATAAGTGACCCTCTTCCCCCACTTCTATATGCATGGCCATTTGTCCATATAGCAAGTTAAGCATTTTCATTTCATCTGCCTCCTTTACAAGAGACCACCCCCTCACATGGCCACACTGCTGGCGTCTTTCTTTTCGGGTGTCCTTATAGGGGTAGGTGGTGGCAGTGTACATTTATCTAGGATTAACAGGCAATTTCATCTCAGATACTACAAAGAAGAGAGATTTCATTGAAGCACTTGTGTATACCTCGTGTAAAGTCTGTTGTGTTGCTTGTCCATGCCGAGTCACATGACAGCTGACACCAGAGCAGCTTCAATGTACAAGTGAATTCAGTCAGAATTCTGACAATTGAAATTGGAGTACTGGGTAATGTATATGGAAAGCCACATTTTTTTCAATGTGGTATTGATAACAATACCTATATTTCAGCTTTCTTCATGCATTTATAGGAAGCTTTGAAACTTGCTCCAACTTTATTGATTGACACTCTTTACAATTTTGTTTAACCCTTAAAGTGTCATATTATTGGACTGAGTCAACAGCTTTCCTTGCTTGGCACACCCGGGGGGGTGGGGGGTGGGGGTGGGTGGGCTTGTTTATCCTAGTATGACTTCCCTGAAGATTACATTGAAAATATTTTGAGAAAGGACAATATTTAAACTAAATGGCTGAAGCAGAGGACCTTTGAAATAACTGTGTGGTTGCTGCAGACCAGTTTAATGGCAAAGTGTTATTTTGTGACACAGAACCCTGGACCCATAAATCAAGGTACATGGTAGGTGTGTGTTAGATTGGAGTGTGGTAGAAGTGGAACAAGAAGACTGTAGGTTTGTGTTCAGCTGGTTCACCTACAAGCATATTACATACTTCTAGGCGTCTGTGTCTGACCTGGCCAGTCATACCTCATATAATCACTTTATCGCCTGTCTTTGATTTATGTTAGCCTGATTGGAAGAAGCCAGACCTCTTACAGATGTTGATGAAGTTAAAGCTCCCATGTTTATGTGTGAAGAAAAGTTATTCAATGTTAATAAGTAGCAGCCTGTCCTGTCCTTTATCCATTAAGTCCAGGCTTAGTGTCCATATCGTTTATCTCACCTGTGGATTGCATTACTTTGGCTAGAGCCAGTGCAGGTATGTGTAAGGGTCAGGGGTCAGCAGGGAAGATAGGCAAATGATGAGGCTATTAAACCAATAGTGGCTAAATCATGGAGCCAAACCTCAAAGAATCAAGGTAAAACTTCTGTTAGGAATTGCCTCAGGAGACAAGAGTATCCTATGACTCTTCTTCTTCACCACTTCAAACTGTTACTTGGCTCATATTTTGTTTTTTCCTTCTCCCTCTGACATGTTTAACACATTATATAAATGGCAAATTTCGTTGCATTGAAGCAGAGAGTCTGTTGGGAAGGAGTCTGCAGGTACGTGAGCAAAAATCTTTGTGGGACGAGGTGGGCTTGAAAGTAATTGGTTGCCTCTGTGTTTTTGCTTTATGTCATGTTCGTATGAAATCATACATATCCTTGTAAATGTAAATTGTTTTGTTCATGTTTATGATGCACAATTGCACATGAAATGGAAATATTACTGTCCCAAATCTTTTTTTTTTTTTTTTACCTCCTCAGCCTTACTGGCCTAGAGAATATTACCATTATCATATCTGCATGTGCATGTGTACTCCCTTCCTTCCGTCATCATCCATGCACAATAACTATTGAACAAGTTGAGCTACTATCATTAAATTTGTAAAATACATGCATCTCATTGCACACTAAGCTGTGTTTGACATTCAATGACCTTGACCTCTTTCAAAGGGCACGGGGGTCATATTTTATGCCTGTGGATGCAATAACTTTTTAAAAAATAGAGCTGCTGTCATGAAACTTGTTCCACAGAAGTAACTCATTTAAAGCTTGGCTAACTTTGATATTCAGTGACTGTGACTTTTTTCAAGGTCAGCAGGTGTGATCCCTGGCCCAGGAGGTCTTACGGTTGTTCCAACAGTTGTATTGTTAGCTTGCTTATTGTATTGTTTGCTGTCTTGCATCATGAGGCAAAATTTTATTGTCTGAAGTAAGATGTTGTGACAGGTTGCAAGGAAAAACACCTTTCCACAAAGTCCAGCCCAATGTGTCACATTGATGAATCTCCAAAATGTGGAGGTGGAACTTTGAGAAAAAGGTGGTCACATTGAGGTTGACTTTGGAGAATGTACTTTTAACATCAATCATATGCGGATTTAGTTTTCTTTAAATGCAAATACCCCACCCCCACCCCACCTGTCACTTGGGAGGTCTGTCGCTTTCAACAGTCATGCCTTGGTTAATGTCAAAGCCTGTATAGCATGTATAATGTGAGGGAGGCTTATAGCCAAAGCTCCGTGTATGAAGTCGTCAGTCGTTTTAGCTACAAATGTCCTTTAATTTGTTACAAACAAATTACGTGCAGAATAGCTTTCCCATGGACACAGTCTACACAAGAGCATATTATTTCCTGGTATCGACTTTGGTTAAAGAGAGGAGTATATATTTGGATTCCTCCTGAAAAAAGTTTTCATTCAAAAGCCAACACACCTGGTCTGAAGCCAGTGCTTTTTGCATGGCTGGGGAAACGTGCTCCAGCTGCTGTAAAGGCAGCTGGACTAGGACTTGAGGGGCTATGCAGAAAGGTATATGTAATCTGGGCCTTCATATGCCTGTCCTAACTATGCTTATCAGGGCCTATACACATGAGGCATCAATTTTAGTATGTGCATATGTGTACCAATATGCCTGGTTGTACCAAAACTGCCCAAGAATGTCTGTACATGGGGATACCTAGACTGCATATAACCAAGGCCTGAGGTACCAAACTGCTGACCAATACAGGGCCAACACATATGGGTACCAAAACTGCTAACCAGGGCCTATATATATGGGTACCAAAACTGCTAACCAGGGCCTATATATGTGGGTACCAAAACTGCTAACCAGGGCCTATATATGTGGGTACCAAAACTGCTAACCAGGGCCTATATATGTGGGTACCAAAACTGCTAACCAGGGCCTATATATGTGGGTACCAAAACTGCTAACCAGGGCCTATATATGTGGGTACCAAAACTACTAACCAGGGCATATACATACTGGTACCAAAACTGCCAACCAGGACCTATACATATGGTAGCAAAACTGCCAAGGCCAAAAAAAAATAATATATAAGTGTGTTTCCTCTAATGGACCAAAATTTTTTGGGGGTAGCTAGGCATATATTTTTTTTCAGTCTGACAATTTGGGTGGGTTGGTATGTTTTCTTTTTTAAATATTTCACAATTTTGGATGGATAGGTGTTTTTAATTACTCATATTCTTTTTTTTTGGGTGGGGTGGGGTGGGGTGGGAAGTAAGTTAACAGGGGGTCAGTGGGGGGGCGGGTTAGAGATGGGTCGGTCGGGTTAGGAGAAACAATTATATTTTTTTGCCTAACTAGGGCTAATACATATGGGTACCAAAACTGCTAACCAGGGCCTATGCATTGGGTACCAAAACTGCTAACCAGGGCTTATACGTATGGTACCAAAACTGCTAACCAGGGCATATACATGAGGGTACCAAAACTGCTAACCAGGGCCCATGTATATGGGAACCAAAACTACTAACCAGTGCCTATAAGTATGGGTACCAAAACTACTAACCAGGGCCTATACATATGGGTACCAAAACTACTAACCAGGGCCTATACGTATGGGTACCAAAACTACTAACCAGGGCCTATACGTATGGGTACCAAAACTACTATCCAGGGCCTATATGTATGGGTACCAAAACTACTAACCAGGGCCTATACGTATGGGTACCAAAACTGGTAACCAGGGCCTATACCTGCATGCTTATACTAAAACTGCAGACCAGGACTTAAATATTTGGGTTACAAAATCTTTTAACCAGGTTCCTGACATACAGGTACCAAAATTGTTAAAGAGGACATCTCCATGTGTGTATACAACATGTATCAAAACTGCTAAAGAGAACATCTCCATGTGTGTATACAGCATGTATCAAAACTGCTAACCAGAGCCTCTGTGTGCACACCAAAACTGCTAACCATGGCCTATCCATGCACAATAATAGTTCAAAGAACCTCACAATACATGTTGTAAAACTGGACAACATCAATGTGTTTACCAAAGTGAGTGTAACATACAATACGTCACTATCTGTATTACCTTGTGTCACATGCAGCTGACTCAATTACAATACAGTACAAAATGGTGTTATCACCTTCTATCTCCATTTACTAAATCAATTTCAGGTAAATGAGGAAAGGGCATGTGCCTTAGGGATTTGATTAGTTGTCACAGATCTTATAACATGTACCAAAATGAATCCAGGGCATCAGTTCAGGAGGTACACAGAAAAACAGGATGTTTATCAGACAGTTTTAAAGGCATTTGAGCAAATCCATTGTAAGTTGAAGCCATATCAATTAATGATGATGATGATGATGATGATAAAAATAACATGACAATAAAAACAACAACAACAACAACAACAACAACAACAACAACAGCAATATCTTAGATATACCAGGATGTCCATGTACCTGTATCTGCATTATTTCTGTCTTGCCTGCTGTGCAGACCTTGCTCTGTGTCCAGCCCTTTCCACTCCATGAAGCAAAATTCAGAAGAGATAGGAGTATAATTAGTCAGCACAGGGGGCAAGTTTGTACCAATGGTCATGCTTTTTAATTTGTATAAGAATTGATAAATTTCTCTGGCAATTAGGCATTCACTGTACAAGGAAAACTACACACATGTATTCATTTGGCAAAGCATGCATCACACAAGCAAGTTATAGAATAATTGCCTGTGTTCCCGGAACTTCCGATGTTGGCTCATCAGCATGTAACCTTTGAAATAATGAACAATAATAAGCAGAAATTAACTCATTTGTCTTCAGGAGAGACAGCGATGGGGGATTTGAAGAGTTCCACATCAACTTCACATAGGCAGCTGATAACTGCAGGGTCCTATGGGATAATTGACAAAGACTGGATTAAATAAATTTCATTGCTGTTACTTGAATTGTAGTCAAAGTACTGGTAGGTTGACATAGCCTCAAGCTCATGGATCACAAATATCATAAGAACTCCATGTTGCATTATTTCATCAAGAGTGTCAATTTAGCATGTAGTTTATATAGCTCAGTGGATGTGTGGCGGGACGTACAGGCTATACTTATAGTCTCTCACAAACCAGCGGTAATAAGGTCCGTACTGTATGGTAATATTGTCAGTCCTACAGGCTCACTCACCTTTGATTCTTCCCATTTTTTTCAGACATACGTCCACGCATTTCTTCGTATGGAAGCAAACTACATTCAAATACAAACTGTGTTATCTTGGATAAGAAATACAGAACTGGGTGGTGAATGTTAATTGCATATATGTAGACAGTTAATTAATTGTTGACTTGTATGTCTTTATGGATATCGTAAGAGTTAAATTTCATGTGTGAGTGAGGGGCATACATTGACAACCACTGGCTAATGCTTCATGAAATATGCCACATCCCTGCTTCAGGAACACTTTAACAAATAGATCGGCCACATGCATAGTTCTTCAGGTAAATATTCTGATCTGCTTTTGTCAGATTCATGTACTTTGCGATGGAGAACATCTAAAGTGGTCATGTGCTGGCAAATGGATGCACCTGCCATGTGACCACAAAACAGGATGTGACTGGAAAGTACTTTTTGTGACAGAAATTCTTATAAGAATTAATAGCAGCTATACATGCAGGACTGAGCTACAGTATTTACAAAGGCCTGTTTTATCTGCCAATAGAGAGTCCATGTGAGGCAACATATAATAAACCAGGGTCAAATACAACCGGTTTATACAAACACTGTATCAAAATTCTGTATATATGTATATATAGGGTTTATTGGTCCCTACTGTGTAAATAACATTATGTTCAATCATGTACTACAACTGCTGACTTAATTTATTGGCAGCTTGTCAATGCTGCGAGAGTAATTCATATTTTATTGTTACTTGGAATATATGTTAATTTCAGACGGTATGATGGAGCTGTGAACACAGAAACTATAAATGTTGGATGATTTTGCTGTTTAAATCACATGATGACTGATGTCAGCCTAAATTGTACAGTGTAAACACAATGTATCACACTGTTGTGTTTTTGTGATACATTGTGTTACAAATGTAAATAAGTATGCTTTATAAAATACCTCATTGTGTTCTATTCAGTGTACATACCCCACTGCCCTCCAAGGCATCACATTGTATACTGGAGCCATTATTCACTGGGGAGAACAGAGCAAACTGGAGGGCCAATGCTGAGGTACCAGCACAAACAGTAATGTAAATCTTATAGGATTTATTTTGAAACATCAGATGCAACAAGATTTTGCTAATTAAAATAATTTTGTACATCACGTTATGTATTTCTATAATATGATGCATGTGAGAATTACATTGAGCCTAACAGAACATTAGGGAGGCTAAACTAAGAAAGAAAAAAAATTACCTTTTTTTTCTCAACCAAATTGATGAGGACTCAACTGGAAAACGACAGAAATTTACAGTGGATAGTAATTGTAAAGACTGGGAAACAGTTGTCTTTTTTGTCTTGATGTCGGATTTAAATGACATTTGTTTGTAGGGCCAATAGTTTTCAATGTACCCAAATCAAAGTAGACTATTGCATTTTTAGCTCAGCTGACTTGTCAGTAAGAGACTCATATTAACAGGGATCCTGTGCTGCCACCTAGGCTATGTAGTAGGGAACTTGACAGGAAGGAGGGCAGATTTGTGTCTTCGACAGGGCAATTTTAATGAGCTTCTATGAAAAGTAACAATTTACAAAAGCAAAAAGCTGCAGGACAGTCATTCACTAAGTTTTAAATACAAGGTGCAAAGCATATTCAGAAAATTTCACTGGTTTCGCCTCAAAAGTATTATTCCAGGTAACTGGTACAAATGCCCTCATTATGGTGGAGGTATAGTTCTGTTGCCTAGCAACTGAGGAGATCAGACCAGGTCAAACGCTGATTATGAATACCTTCTATGGCTCAGAATTTGAATATGGACACTTTTGGTGACCATTACACCTCTGTTTGTTCACCAGATGGCGCAGTTTGGTGTGACCAGAAACTGTAGAATGAGACTTCAGCAGTGGCATGTGCAATGAAGTTTTCAGGAAACTTTGGCATTCTGGCGGTAAACCCAAGACATAAGGGGTCAGCTTCAGCCGACCCCCCAAAAATTCAAACAGATTTATTCAGACATGGTGGACACTAAAACCTGTGATGCAGTCACTAAATAATAATACTTTGCCAGCTTATATGTATGGTGTGATTATTGATGATTAAGTCTGTGTGTTGATCAGGAACGTACGTGATAAATGATGCATGTTCAGGACAGGTAAGCCGCTAAGTATATTGATCAGTGTGTTGGTTGCCAATTTTCCACATCACTTAATATGGTCCACTCACAATTCAGTTAATTTGAAGAGGTTTGCAAAGTAACTGCCAGGCAGATGATTAAGCAAATCCCAGATTTTAATCTGCAGTGAAAATTTGACAGCAATTGGTCAGTGACAAAGTGTTCCATAAGTTCTGCCACTTTGCCTATATCACACTGCCTTAACTTGTAGAAATGATTAGAAGTTGAATTGAGCATATATAGAGCCACTGATCAAAAATTGAAATATCGTCTAGTCACTGCAGAATTATAGGGAAAATAAGCAATATCATAAATTTATTTTTCAAGGGATGTATTAATAGTCTTTAATGGCTCTTCTAGGTAAGTAAAATTGTTCCAAAAAGTCAAAATTTGTACAACTGTCAAGGTTTTTAAACATGCATTTAGAACTGTAAAAATAATTAAATAAAATCCACATGGAGAGATATGAACTCCCAGACAGACATCAAAGGCTGTTGCAAGTTCTATGGGGGGGAGGGGGGGAGAGATAAGGTACATGTAATGCCTCTAAAAAGTCGAGTCTAATCCAGTGAGCTGTTAGGTTTGCAGTAGCCCCCTGCCCTATAGATTACTTTACATGAGAGACTGTGTATCTTTTTAAGACTTCCTTTCATGACATAGGAGTCTATTTCTTTAGTCTACAGTGGTACCTGTTGTATGTGGCCACCTTTCTGCCAATTAAAAGTGACCACATAGAGCAGGTGACCTGTCACCACAGGTAAATTTACAAACAGTTTGACTTTTATATGTCAGCCTAGTGACCATAAAAAGCAATGTGGCTGCTCACAGCAGTGGTTGCATACAGCAGGTACCACTGTATTTACCTGCATTATGAGACCTGCTGGCAGTAGGGACAGTCATCCTCCTCCGCTTATAAGGCTACTCTAAATACACCGGAAATGTGGCTTTATGCCTGGGCCGGGGGGGGGGGGGGGTGCAGGGAGAGGGAAGGGGGAAGGAGGAATACAGTAAAACCTGGCTTGAAAGAAGACCCCCTTGGATGATGAAATTAAATAGTTTCTCAGGGGAGGTGTTCTCTCATAGGAGGTAGAACTCAATGAAAATGAGTATGTTAAATGGTGGCTTTTGAAGACAAGTACAACTGTACAGTGGAAATACCATGCTTGCTACACTGAGAAGGGGCCTTTGTAGGGGGTTTAGCCTCACGTGAGGAGGCCTCAGTAATGGGGAAGCACTGTAAGCCTCAACTGTGAGGCAACGGTTGCTCTATAGATCATGTCCTGGTGCAGTGCCAAACATTGGAAAGTATGTGGCTTGTGAAGTCAGATGTACATATCGAAAAAATGTGGGTTTACAAATCTTAAAGACTGACTTGATAAAGAGGAGAAGCATTTTGAAGGTTTCTATGTGTGTCATTTGAAATACGCACATTTCATGTCTTTGCTATGTGTATTATTGCTTATGATTTCTCAGGTATAAGTTCATTGGTGTCCCTTTAGGAACCTCCGCATTGTATAATCTGCATCCCAAAAGTTAACATTCCTACCCATACTTGGGGGTTGATTGGAACAGTTTGTGGTAGGAATTGAAGTAGCCTGACTTTTAAGTTTTCCAGCCCTTGGAATGCCATCTGTATTGATCAAGACCCATAGTAATGCGTCTGGTATATTTGGCTATGGGATTGGATGTGAGGCAGATTTGTGGCCCCTGCATATTTGAGTGGATTCTAAGGAACAGAGGGCGTGATACCTCAGGTGTGCTGAAGCAGTGACTCGGGATTATCGGGCTTGGTTTTACCAGGTGCTGGCTGTACATGTATATACACAAAACTGAAGCTACCAGCCAAGGATATATACCAGAAGCAGTTCATGAGGCAGGAAATGCCAACACACAGGTAAGGTGTGAAAGAATCGGTAAATGCTTGGCAGGCATTCTTGCCGATCCATGATACATACATGATATAGTCAAGGAGCTGTCCTATAGTTGACAGGGCCGGAGGGAACACACTGCAGAGTAACAACATATAACATGTCCGAGAACAGATAAATGTAAACTGAAAGGGAATGTTCTTGTCCATCCGAATATAAGATTGGAGGGCCTTATGGTGTCTTGTATGTGTAGGTATGGGACAGGGGCTGACCCATCTCAGTGCAGGAGGCCTTGCCTGAAGGGCTGTTCTGTGGAGCACAACCTGCTGCACTCTGACCTGCGGGTCTCATTTATAAACGGTCATTATTTGTTTGCCAGGACTGATGTCTTGAGGCAGAGAAGAAGCAGTTGTGGCCTTCTAGGAGAGCTTTCTCGGGAACTTGTCAAAAATCCTGTTGGAGACTTGTGGGTGTTTACAGTGCAATTTGAGCAAGTGTGGTGCAGAAAGTACCAATCTGCACTTGTCAACAAGGAATGTGCGTCTGTCGGCCAAAAAGTGCTACTTTCACATGTCCTGGCTCTCCATGCATGTGTCCTGCCTGCCACAACCAGTCTGACTGTTAGGTGAGGCAACCTGCACAAGGTCATTACACAGAGCTCGATCATTTATTTGTGTAGAGTGGTCCCTGTCTTGAGAGACCACACTCCGATGAGAGACCACCTTGTAAGACCACCTTTTCAACATACTTTGCATAGTACTTTTCTTGTTATTTGCACCTCCTGTGAGAGACCACCTGTGTTGAGAGAACAAAATTTGATCATCCTTAGAGGTAGTTTTTTAAGACAGGTTTCACTGTACCAGTGCAATGTTGTTCTTTTCTTGGCTGAAATTACAGTGGAGCAAAAGTGCTGCCAGTGACAGACTCCAGTGTAGGAACGAAGGTACGTGATGCAAATACAAGTCAAACATTCAACATGTATTTATGTTCAGAGGACAAAGATGGTTGTATTGACTGGTTTTAGAGAAAAACAAAGATGTTCAATGCTAATTAATATGCATATATGATCATCATATGTGATGCAAATACAAGTCAAACATTCAACATGTATTTATGGTCAGAGGACAAAGATGGTTGTATTGACTGGTTTTAGAGAAAAGCAAAGATGTTCAATGCTAATTAATATGCATATATGGTAGTGCTACCTTGCACCATAGATTGATATGGGCTTATCTGTGTTTGGATTGATGGCTAATTTCACTGTCATTTTTCACCATCAACTTAAACACCAGAAACACTGTGTTTGTACACTGTGCACCTACATGTACATTCTGTCAGAATTTACCTCTTACTACACAGGGAAATTACACGCTATCACCAGCTCACGACTATGTGGGTGTGTACTGATTATGATCCCAGTAATCATGACATCAGTTTTCAATAATTAGACTCTTCACTCATACACTAATTAACCGCTTTGCTAAAGTTAATGAATTTTTATGCATGAAAATTGCATATGATGACCAGCTCACGACTGTAGGGATGTGTGCTACTTATGATCCAGGTAGTCATGGTAAGTTGTGTCGTGTTTGACAGATAATCGGTGGTTACGGAATCTATCATCTTTGGAGGTGAGTAGTTGTGGAACTCTGCATGCAAGGGCATTGGAGGCCGTATGCCTGTCCATGCAGAGTATCGCAACCACTCACCTTCAAACATGATGGATTCCCATTCTATCATAGTGAAATTCTGTATTTCAACATATTTTGTATCTTTTAAAGTTCGAAAACAAGTTGCAAAGTTGGCAGAAGAAATGTTAACTTTGAGGCTCAGAACCCGGGCTCAGAAGAGCGTGATATGGCCTTGAACCTGCATAAGAAATTACTATGCTGACAACTGGAAGTAGAACTGATTGGTATAAATTATATCTTTGTAAGGTGTTGTAATTTGTTGTGCCATCTGGTGGGAAAGACCAGCCTTATGGTCTGATCCTATAGGGGCCTCATTCGGGTGAACGGGATTGAACATCACACAATGTACTGGAAATGCTAGGTTGTTTTTAATGCCAATAATATTTACAATCTGGTCGTTGAAAACAACAAGATCATTTTCCTCAAATTTCGCCCTGTTGCCTGCATAGCAGACAACAATGGATCATAAAGTAGTGCCCACCTACTTCTGTGAATAGTTTGGGGCTAAGCCTTCCACAGTCATGTGCTGCTATTCTGGTCATCCAATTGGCTCTTTCCCTGCCACTACAATAGAATGGTATATAAGTGTCTGTTGTTTTAACTCATGCCATACTGTGGTCACAGGCCTTGGGCAGTGCCAGAACCACTGGCTTAAGACTATAGGCATGTTGGAACTTGAATGAAAGCTCTTTTCATGAAGAATTTAAATATGCAATTGTTGTCTTAAATCTAGGTAAATATACGGAAAAATCAGGGACTGGTATGGAATAAGTTAACTGACCAGTCATCCTCCCTGTGCCTTGTGACAGTCAGAGCAACATCTTCCAGGTAATTTGGCACTTGAGTATATATATTTTTTCAAAAAAAAATTAATTAAGTAGTTAATATTTAATTCCGGCCAAATATGAAGAAAAGTTGACCACATATTGTATTATCCGTATTCAGCACCTAGGACACTCAGAAACTTGAATTGAAGTATGGCTCATTTTTAAACCTACATGTAGAACATAGGAGCTACATACCATTGAAATTATTCTAAACTACAATACATGTATTGACATCATTTTAGCTTTTTTAAAGTCAGGAATTCAAAGTGTTTGTGGGGTGCTTTAAGGGGCATGGGCACTTGTAAAAAGGGAAAATGTGGTAGTCATATACAGGTATACGTGGGTTTCTATTACGAGTGGACCACAGACATGGCATGTAGGTTTGATAGAGGATACAGCAATGATAAGATCCTCAGTGGTATGAAGTACAATGTAAGGACCATGGCCAGGACTTTCTCTCAAAGGAATTTCTCTTTTTGTGTTTGGAATATTTGTTTGAAAGTATTACTGCAAATTCACTTAATTTTGTTGTATTTTTATTTCTGCCTGTTTTGCTGATGGCACAAAAGTGTGATGATAAAAGCACGATGAATGAACTATGTTAAAGCACGATGAACTATGTTAAAGCACGATGAACTATGTTAAAGCACGATGAACTATGTCAAAGCACGATGAACTATGTCAAAGCACGATGAACTATGTTAAAGCAAGATGAACTATGTTAAAGCACAATGAACTATGTTAAAGCACGATGAACTATGTTAAAGCACGATGAACTATGTTAAAGCACGATGAACTATGTTATTATTTTCAACATAGATTTAGTTGGAAGTATGTCCCAAAATAGTTGAATTAAAACATGTGTTAAATGCCTGGTAAAGTAGACCTCCCCCCAACCCCATGAAAATTACACACATAAAGATAAGTATAGTTACAGAATTGTACAAAGTTAATATGCTTCTGTACATCATATTTGCACTTAGGGATGTAGAAGGGGTTTTGCAATTTTTTGTTTGCCTGTCCCCTTAACACCCCTTTCATTTTTACTAAGCAGAGAGTGCTTAATTAATGTAAATATTCTAATTTGTACCATTAAATAGGTAAAAATAGAGTTATAATATTATAAATTTAAGTCTGAACTTGAGGCTGACATTTGTAACAGTTCATGAGTACTCGGGAGACTTAATGGGAATATTATATAGCCTGAGGGAGCATGAAGTTTTTTTTTTATCCATTTACTTGTATTTGATGACAGTCGTATTTGTTTAGCTTGCGACATAAAAATGTAAATAAGCAGCAAGAATGAGAGTCACAGGATTGAAAAAGTTAATGTGGGACAAAAGTACATATTTTGATTGGCCTGAAGGGAAAAAGAAATAAAAACAAGCAATAAATTAGATTGACAAGCTTAGCAACATATCAGGTGACCATTTGCTACATATAATATTGTCAGGCCTGTGTAAAATATGACGCTTTTATTGTAAAAAATTAATATGCATGCATGAAACATTTCCCAAAAAATATTATAGCATTTTTTTCACACAGCAAAAAGAGGGTCACAATTTGCTGTAATGCATGGACAGCATGCACTACACAAGCTTTGAACAGTCACTGGCACAAAACTAATTACAGTGATGCTGAGGCAAGGTACAGTTTAATATAATGTCGCTCTCATTTTTGATGTTTTTAAGGTCTCATTTGACTAAGTGCATGTCCTGCATACATTGTATGAGATCATGATAATGCTGAGCTATGATGTGCAGCCTAGGGTCTGAAAAAAGGTGAACTATTGCTGGCCCTTGTTTTAAAAGACCTGTTGCCCCTACTGCCACAGGAAGGGGATCCCTCAAGACAGGTAACAACATGGAATGATGGAGATTTGGGTATTTACCATGTGGTCTCTTGGAGGAGAGATGGGACTGTCATGAAGGGATCTTTGCCACAGAGGGATCACAACATGTGTACATCAAATACCACAGGGTCCATACCCAGCTGTTTCCATTCTTTCATTTTGAAAGACCAAATCTTTAAAAAGTTGATGTGATCATGATGACAGCTAATATTGTGTAATAAATTGTTCGTCAGGACTAATGTCACGTATTCCAATAAAAATGTCTCAGATGGTGTGGTGTCTTTTATATTTGCAAATCCTCGTGAAAATCCAATGTCATATCATGGTTATGGAGACTGTCGCATTTTTGTTCTGGTGACGGTCCCCGTGCAGTTCTCTTTGTCCAGGCTAGCAATAGAAACTGTCATGCAGTCAACACTTTTGATAAGGCACAGCACAATTACCCATGCTCCTCAGAATTCGGGCTGTGATTGCCACTCTATGATTGGACGGGTGACAAGCGGACAAGGTGATTATAACAGGTTTAGAGAGAGATGATACCAGCGTGTGTGAAGAAGTCGGCCAGTTATGGTTGCCTGCTCGACATCATGCCCACCGTGAAATATTCATCTCAATCTGCTGCATTCCAGCGTAACCAATGCGGTACCCAAGCTTGCTGCTAGGTACATTGTTCCCCCATTAACAAAGATGTATTGACAGTGGGAAACCTCATTTTTAACGTGCCGCTTCCCACCAAACATATAAATCTCAATCCGTAGTGACATTTTGTCAATGCTACGTTTTGCAGGCATTTGATTTGTTTCTAGAGCTGCACTTGCCCCATGCTTTATTTCACTTTAACAATGGCATCTGTTGTTTCAACATGAGTGAGAAATTGTCCATCTAGAAACAGTATTCAGGGAATAATGCATTTGTCAATACAGTGAGTGTTATTTATATTACAAAGATGCACATGTGAATCCAAGAGTAATCACATACAGGCTGTGTGCATGCCCATCTCCTATCAGCTTACTGCAAGCAGAACACAATATCCCAGGATTGCAGAGAATGCAGGGATGCTACTGACACTAGATAGACAAAGAAGGCTCCGTTTCGTATTCCAAGAAATACAATGAGTTTTCCAACCATGCATTTAATCTTCGTGGCCTCCCTTAAAGAGTTTATGGGGATTGGAATACAAAGCCTCATTGAGCAGCTGAATACAATAAATCATTATGAACACTGTTTAGTCCACCAGTGTCCAGTTCCTTTCTGTATGTTCATGTGTGAGATGCGTATGAATTGTGTGAATCAATTTTCCTTGTTTCTATGGATTGTGTTTTCATCCTTTTTGTGAAAGAATTATATGTATTTAATTGTATAGATGTATGTTGGACATAAACGGTCTTTCTTTACAGTTGTTTTGTTACAATAAAATCTTTCTTTCTATTCCACAGCAGATTGTGACAAATTTACCATTGTCAGATGTGCTAAAAACTAAGTACAGACCTTGACCTCATTCCCAAGGTTACAAGGCCACTAACAAACATGAATCATTGATTACTAGAGAGCTATTTGACCTAGAACCATCTTTGTGTTCTTCTTTGAAGGTCAGACTTATACAGTACATAAGTGAAGTGGACCCTATCCCAAGGTCACAGGGCCATACGTGTTACGAATTTCTAGGTCAGCTGAGCATGGGTGGTTGATGCAGCCTTCTTGTTTCCTGTACATGTACTAGGAGAATTATATATCAAGACTGTTTGGAAAGACCTGTTATTCAGGTATACATTAATCTAAACAATAGAAAGAGAGCTTTCAGTTATATTAGCATATGAAAAAAGAGCTTTAAATGAGGATCACGTCAAAAAAGGAGCAGAAAAAGAGTTTTTCTTTTGAGGAATACATTATGTAGAGAGTATAAGCATCATGAATAGCTTTCATTCAGATATGCACTGTATTACCATTATATAAACAGAGCTTTCATTCAGATATACATTGTGTATGCATTATGTAAAGAGCTTTCATTCAGCCAAACACATAAAAAACTGTCATATATATATATATATATATATATATATATATATATATATATATATATATATATATATATATATATATATATATATATATACACACACATATATATACATACATGATCTTCCTATTTCCAATAGGCTTAGCAAACTGGGCAACATGTACCCATTCTTATATGGAAGATGAGGCGAAGTAAATAAAAATTAAAGGTGATAATTTTAAAGACAGGATGAATTCATAAAATCTAACAGCAAATAATAAAATTCTTTCATTATTTTACAGCATGGACTCAGTTTCTTTGCTACTCCAGACACAATAACAGCTATATAACACTTTTAAACCCTGACCTATTTCCGATAGGCATCTTTTCAGATGCTGTTAAAGTTAAAACTTCTTATAAAATGCAGTTGAAAATCTTTTCCTAAGTTGCACACCTTTTTTTTATGTGTTTTAAACACCAGTTGTATAAAATTTGCTTTTTTGTTGGAAATTTTCACAAATTCAGGAGAAAGCTGTGCAAAACTTTGCAACTGAAGACAAAAAAATGAAAATTTTGTCATTTTATTGATTGAAGTCCATAAAACAAATCATGAAAAAGAGGTATTTTGATGATCGTCCATTTAGCAGTCTTTAAATTTGTGAAGAAAATTTCCTTACAAGTGTGACTTAGTAAAGCTCTGATGAATTATCAGGAATAGGAGCATATTTGAAATAGATGAGACACATTTTAAAAAGATCTGTCATTCAATTGCAGTAGTCTTTTCTCTGAGAGAACACCTTAGGCTAGGTTCAAATGTGGTCTTATATAAAGCAGGTGGTCTGTCATTAGAGTGGATGCTCCAAGGAGGGAGGGGCGACTGTGCCACCATGTGGAGCCTCAAGCCAATGGTTTTTACGGTGTCTGTGTGTGGGGAAGTTGTGCTCCAGCTGCTGTGTAGGCAGGGAGACTTGCCAGGCAGTGCAAAAACCACAGTCTTTGCAACTGTGGTGTGGAATAACTTAACCCTTTAAGTGCTGATCACTGCTATAGTTGTTTTCTCATTGCTGTTAAACATATAATGGTTAAAACATTCACATACCTCATGAAGATACCTTTCATTCAAATGCCAGCAAGCCTGGTCTAAAGCAAAAAGTAGTCTTAGTCAACAGGTTTCCTCTGGACACTTTGCGCGCATTGCGTGCAAAGTGTACCAAGGAAAGCTGTTGAATCAATCTGAAATCTGCGCTTAAAGGTGAGTAAATAGATAGGTAAATAAATCAATCAATCAATGAATCAATCAATCAATCAAACAAACAAACAAACAAACAAACAAACAAACAAACAAACAAACAAACAAATAAATGTGCAATGTTCAATTTTTTCCCAAGAAAGACATTCAGAACTCGGCTGTTTATACATGCATATAGAGTAACCTGGTCAGAGGAGACTATTTATGTAGGCCTCATTTGCTGAAACACAAACAAATGTATTTTCATTCTACCAGAAAAAATTGATATCTGCTATCAAATGTGGCTAGATAATCTGCATACCACTTAATGAGCAAAAATCCGAAACACTATCCATCTTGTGTCTGGTTACTGTGAGTTTTGGCCTGGTTTTGACAACAGCCTAGGTTTTTTCAAGAAATGTGAGAGGTCCACTTTGGGCAGATATCTGCCTTGTTTGCCTGCAGACTTGCAGGCTAGACTTCTTACATGCCTGCTCTCTCAATGTCTGCAGCCTGGTAATTAATAATCATTAATTAAATTAGTTTTTAAAGGCAAACAAATGGTGTAGGACTGCCCTTTAATCTGCAAACACAGTGAATTTTCACAAAAGACAGTTTATTAATCGCTTGAAATCCAGACGTGCTTTATGTAATGAGACCTAAGAAGTTGATCCAAAAAGACAGCTTTTGTGCATGTTCACAGAGCCAGCTGTTATGTCATGAAGAATTAGCCATATGGCATTGTTTTATGAATTTCATATGGAAACTGCTGCACAGGAAACTGATTTTCAGAATTATGCCCAATTCCAAATCACCACCAAAGAGCACAGTTAATTGGGGAAATTATTTAGTTGGGTACTAGTGGTTAAGCACAAATGAAATGCATTTTTGGGTGACAGGCTAAATGCTGAGAGTGGACCTCGTGATCCAGGCTGAATTGGCAAACGTACATGTAGCTAGGTCACATGTGTCCTGTACATTTGTGTCCTTTGATAACCAGGTTAGTGTTCTTTCTTTCTTTCTTTCTTTCTTTCTTTCTTTCTTTCTTTCTTTCTTTCTTTCTTTCTTTCTTTCTTTCTTTCTTTCTTTCTTTCTTTCTTTCTTTCTTTCTTTCTTTCTGTCTTTCTTTCTTTCTTTCTGTCTGTCTTTCTATCTTTCTTTTTTCCTTCTTCCTTCCTTCCTTCCTTCCTCTTTCTTTCTTTCTTTCTTTCTTTCTTTCTTTCTTTCTTTCTTTCTTTCTTTCTTTCTTTCTTTCTTTCTTTCTTTCTTTCTTTCTTTCTTTCTTTCTTTCTTTCTTCCACTGCCTCTCTCTCTTTTCTTTTATTTTGTGTTGTACCACTGAGTGGTGCACCTGTGACTTGGCTAGAGTTGACAAAACACTGAATTTATCTGTCTGACATGGATGATTTCTGGAAACAGTTGCAGACAGTGTTCTATCATGTTGACAGATGTCAAATGTTTGATGAAATTTAGGTTTTATTTAACCTTGTCTCCCATTTAATTGAGACTAAAAACTCTGCCTTGGGAAGGGTTAGGCACTGTTAAAGTTGCAGTCAATGGTGAGGAAGCCTGCTAAGCTAGAACATGCTGGCAGCAATGAAAGAGGGCAATCATCTACAATCTTCATGATTTTCTTTTTAAATTTAAAAACCCCATGATTCCAGACTTGAAATGAAAATAAAGTGACATGCACAGTAAGTATATAACATTAGGGGATTTAAGAGGTTCAGAAAAAAATTAAAGGGTAAAAAAACATAAAGTGATATATGATATCCAGCAAGTATAAAGAGGAAGTATTCAGGCTAGAGCTTTTGTTCCTAAAATGTTTCAGGAGCAAGGAGTCTGGAAGGCTAAAGTGAAGCTGTATACAGTAGCATAAAAGAAATGTGTGAGGACGCATCGTGAACAGTTGTGCTCTCAATTTACTTCAATTAAGGATGTACATCACATCACAAAGCAGAAAAAGTAAGGAGTGCCATGCAATATCAAGGTACATGTGTTTTAAAATTATAGACCACGTGCATCTGAAATAAAAGTATTATGATGAATTCAAATGTCTTGGCAGTGTGTCTGATACAGAAAGTGGGTCATACTGTTGAATAAAACAAATTTACACGCTGCAATCTTAATATGCAATTTGATAACTTCACAGAAAGCAACCTTTTGGACTCCAGGGTTGATTGCTACAACTGGAAGAGACAGTAATTGCAGCTAACAATGGGAAGGTCATGCAGGCCTATTGCTAAATGGGAGAGAGATGATACAGTGAAACCTGGCTTGAAAGACCACCTCTAGGGATGATCAAATTTTGTTCTCTCAAGACAGGTGGTCTCTCATAGGAGGTACAAATAACAGGAAAAGTACTGAGCAAAGTATGTTGAAAAGGTGGTCTTCCAAGGCAGGTGGTCTCTCATCAGAGTGATCTCTCAAGACAGGGACGACTGTATATAAGCCAAGAACTTGTCAGAGGTGAAAACTACCAGAATTATACCACAATTATGATTAATTTGGTATTGGTTCATAATAAGGGTCATACCAGGCCATTATTGGTTACTAATGAGGGCAGTATCAGGGTAGGATTGAATACTGTGAATTCATTTAATTTTGATGTGTTCTTATTTTCACTTATTTCACTAATGGCTCAAAACCATAAAATTAAGAACACAGAAAAAAAAAATTAAGATGGCATTGATTGGAAGGAAAACTAAAGTAGTGAATTCAAAGTCTCAGTGAAAGGTTCAAAATGCAAAAGCCGCCAAAATAAATGCCCTTGAAAATAAATGTGTTCACAGTATTGGCTGATAAAGACTTCTAGACATAAGCCATCAGGATTGGGGTGAAAAAGATCTGTTCAGGAAGACCAGTTCTCTCAGTTGTGAAATCCAAATTGTAACTTGGAACTTGGTAAGACTGAAGTTAACAACTTGTTATGTATTCTATGTTATATGTGGGCCTGTTTTATGCTTTGCCATGTGAAGCAAGTGATTACTCTCACTCCCCCCTACGCAGACCTAAAAACATGTCAGAGAACTTTTGTGACATGCCTGCACAAGTAAACAGATTCTCCAGTAGTCTCACGTTGATAGCTCCTTGGGAGCTTGCCTGGAATAGAGTCAGGGGAGCTACCAGTATAACAAGTAGCTCACCTGTGATTAAGATTATGGCCAAGCTGCCTTTGCATTAGCCTGCTTGAGCTCTTGAGCTTATGTTGGAGGCGGGGCGGGGGAGGGGGAGGGGGGGAGGGGGTTACTTCAAAACATCATTCAAACATCGAACAAATTAAATCTCTATAGTTCCTCACTGCAGTGTCCAGGGACAAATTATCACCAATGAGCAATAAATAATTAGCAACCAGCATACTGAGTCCTGGTTTGAATGCATGCAGACACGGATGAGAAAACAAGAAGGTTTTACCCCAATGCAGGTCATCTTCCTACATTATTGACAGCCCTTTGTTTTATGCGTGCAGTGATTAAAAATTGAAGGATTTAGCAACATAGCAGAACGAAAAGTTTGAAACTTTCTTTGAACTCTAATTGACAGAACATATGGCCATTCTTTGGCGTGACCGGGCAAGAGCAGCATCACAGGTACCGCTATGTGATGAGAATTGGATAATTGTGTCCTGCCAAGGGAACTAAGAGTTGTTAGGATGATTACCCAGCAGGAATGAACAAACACATTGTCTTGTAATGACCTCAGCTTTATTGTTCTGCAGACTTGCGTTGATCACATGACCTGTGGCGACCTTGCTTGTACGACATGACAAACTGAACATGATGTAATGACAGTTTGGTTACTGTGACATAAATTACATTTAATGATGGCAAGCCCTGTAATTTGTAAGTATGGCATTATGCAAGATTTGTCCGTGTTGTAGGTAATCACTGTGTAGAGATGGACACAAGCTGTCCACTTTAGTCACAAAATTTTCCGGACATACTGCAGAGGTTTCCTGGACATACTCGAGAAGCAGAGGCAGGGGCCGAGTGTAGACTCTGTGTCATTGGGGGAAAAGTTCACTGATGTGTGTGTATCTAGTAAGTTGTCATTGTATTATAATCATTTAAGTCCATTTAGAAGCCAGTTATTTAAAATTTAAATGCTTTGTTTGATAAATATCCATTCTACAAATCTTGAGGACTACCCATCAACAGCATTTTCTTGGTCAAAATTTCTGGTAAAAAGGAAATGTTTGACACAAGATTTACATCAATTAAGCATTTGATCCAACATCCATGTGTTCTCCAAATATATTGTACCCTCTCAGAGGATTTTTTTTTAATGCAATGTTTTTAAATTTGGTGATTTTGTGGAAGCCTATAAGTAAGTAATTAACAACTGTGAACTGATAACAGAATTTTGTGTTATAAATAATTACCGGTGCAGTAGTTTTTGCATACCATGTTGCTATCTTTCGTTAAATTGAGTCATATTTTACAAAAAATGGAACAACGGGGAATGCAAATTTGGTTTCTTTATAGCAAATGTAAAATCATAGTGTAACCACAAGATTACACTGCATAATACTCTTCTGTCTTGGTTTGCGTGGACCGATGTCCACAGTGCACAGGACCAGGCACATCCAGAGGCTTGTGGCTCCTCCCAGGCTGCCATGTGCTCCTGGTAGTTGGCACATATTTGTGGTTGTCCCGCTATGCAGTTCATCCATTGTGTTGGCAACTTGACACATTATGCCCAGACGGTGGAGGACAATGACGTATTGTGTGATCACTGTCAGGCTGCATTCCCCTGCAGGTGGAGTTCACGTATGCATGTTATTGTCAGGTCTTGTTTCTGTTGAAGTCTAGCAGTTTCCGGGTGCTTGATTTCATGTTCATGCAGCATGTCTGCTTTCAAAACCAAGTTTATTACTGGATCAGAATATCCCAGACAGTCATACCAGAGAAACCGGCAATAACCATGGAACTGTTTAAACTGTTCTTCGTTTCAGCTTCATTTCAAATCATTTACATGTAAAGCTTGCAGGCCCCAATGTTGCTCACAAAGGTAGCCAAATACCCTCCCCCTCACCCCCTAAATGAGCCTTGACCACCAAGTTATTCATCTTAGGAACCAATGTCCTTGTATTATTTTGATTAAATTTTAAACATTGACTCTGTTTGGTGGGTGTGGACCTCAAGTATTTTGCTGAACTGCGAGGCCTGGCTTACAAAGTTCTGCCTGTAAAATGGACGATTCTTATATCTTTTATGCAACCTCGTGGTTAAAATATGCATGTAACCATAATGACTCTTCTACGTGTAAAATTCGCCTTTTAGCTCTGCTGACCATAGGTTGCACAGTCTATGCAATCACTCATGTCCATCTGTCCATAAACAGTTTGCTTGTAAACACGATAGCATCTACAATTTTAAGGTTAGCATCTTGAAAATTTTTTTGGCATGCTCTTCAAATAAAAATCTAGGTTCCTTTCGTTATTGGTGGCGCCACCAACAGGATTACATAATACACAGGCCAAAAAAATGAAAAAATTGAAAACACTCCAGTGTCCTTGATTTGTGATGGATCTTTATGAAATTTGGTGGAAACGTTTGAGAGGCTGAAATGTGGAATCTTAATGGTACTGGTGGCACCCCCTACAGGTATACAGAAAATGTGAGCCAATACGGTTAGGCCCGTTCAAAACTTAACAGCCAAATGTGTTTTTTGTGTTGCAAAGTGTTGAAGTGGGGTTTGTAAAGGTTGTAAAAGGTTTGCTAAAGGTTGACAAAGGGTTTCAAATGGTTGAAACAGTTGCAAACCATTTCAGCCGTTTTCATCAATAAGGTTGAGAAAGTGTGTGAAGTGGTTGTTAACCATTAGAGAAAGGTTTAAAAGTGTTTAAAAGGGTTATAATGCAATAAGAGGAAATGGTTTTGGAATGGTTTGGAAAGTGTTTGAAAAAGGTTTGCCTTTCACTCAAATGGTTGGATAAAGGTTGAAAAAGGTTGATGCGTTTGGTGACTGTTAAGTTTAACACAGGCTTAACTGTCTGTGTTCAGACCTATGAACTTCATTATCATGAGAAATAGTCGGGCTAACTTCATCAAATGTCACACCATAAGTGTATCATGTCTGAAAGTACGATATTACATAATGTGGGTGACCTTAACCTACTTTTTCAAGGTCACTGAAGGAATACATTTCAGGAGATGATATTCTTGTGATGGTCATTGTGTATTTACATATATGCATTTTAGCATTACAGGAATATTTATACACAGAAAAAGATTATGATGCATGGAGTCCTGGTGGTGCTACTGCTGGCTTTTAATGGAACTAACATTATCGGTGTTAAAAACACATTAAATTCAGTATTATGATCATAAATAAAGATGGAGCTTTGAAACTTACACCAACCATGCATGGGGTCAATGGTCAACTTCTGTGAAAATTTGGATAACCTTGACATATTTTTTGAAGGTCAAAATACAAATTGCATATGTCATTGATAATTAATTAGTAAAAAATATAGATATAAGTGAGCTAGGGTTACGAAAATGACACTAAATATGCATTGTACATAAGTATTGATGTTATATACTTGATGAATGACCTTTAACCTACTTTTTAAAGGTCATTGATGGAATAAAAGTGAAAAAACTTATGTACATTGTTAGGGTCCGTAATTTGTCATGGAATTCTATGAATGTGGTGAGAATGTTGGTGAGGCAAATATGTTGAAGCATCATGATACTGGTGGTGCCACCTGTAAGTCAATGTAAAATATCAGGAAATGTGTTTTGAGACAAGTATAATTCATTATCATCAGAAAGAATGAGAATGTGATGATTCTAGATGTACATGCATTATAAATGCATACCTTGTGATTTTTTTATATTGCATAATCTGGGTGACCTTGATATTTTGTCCCTAGGTCACTGAGGATGTAAAGTTAAGGACTCTCTTATTGTTGTCTTGGCATACACAACACCATCCATTACAAGATTTGCACAAATAAGCTATGATTACATGTGGAGCAAAGTGTCATCTGATGGAAAAGTCAGACACTAAAATCACCTAAGCTTTATATGTACCCATATATACCATCAGTACCACTTGAGGACTAACAACTTTGAAATGAAGATGTGGGTACAATATAGCCACAGTGCCAGTAGCGCAGAAGGCCCATGGGTCTCTTGTAGATTCCACAGATTGCCTCACAGCAACCTTTACCTTGATCACGAAGGATCATGTAATAATGAGAGCCTATGTGGAAGGCCTGTGCTGAGGTTTGTATGGCCTGAAACAAAGTATGTTGAGCAGGCAAAGACTTTTAAAGAAAAGATGCCCCTAGTTTTGCAAACTGGACAATTGCTAATTTTGTTTTATATAGAAAGCAACAGAATAGAATGGTGTGAATACCTGATAAAAGAAACCTTGTACAATGGTGAAATAGTCGCATTTAGTAGAAACAGTAGGAGAGAGAGGTCTTTGATCAAAGTGGACAGCTTTGGGCACAATGCTGACAGCAAATGTGTGAGACTGACTCAAAAGGAGGAAGAAGAATGATGTAAATAAAGGCCAATGAGTCATCCAAAGTGATGATAAGCCAGTGTCCTTTTTCCAAAATATGCCTCCGAAGTGGGGTCGTCTGAATCACTGCAAGTCAAAGGTGAGGCGATATGGTCACTAAGCCTAGTTAATCATTGGTCTGGATAGATGGAGTTCTTTGTTCGCTGGCTGTACCACCTGCACTAGAACACGACAGAGTGGCAGGCGGGAGACAACTCGGTACATCACATGGTGGTGAATGCTTCAACTGACAATTCGAGGCTGTGCTTCGGGCAATTAAAATCATTAAGTTTTCAGCTTTCACGTGGACACAGATTTGTCAGGTTAACAACATGTCTTTTGCTTTTGTGCAGAAAAAAAATCACTTTTTGGTCAATTACTGGTCTCTTTTTGCTGTTGAAATTTGAAAGAATTGATTCAGTTGTCAACTCAATTGACTAAGTCCAGTAAAAGTATTTGTTGTCGTCTAATGTAACATTCCACTTGAGTGAAAGATACCAAAGTGAATTGAAGCTTGACATTCACTGGATTAAACCAAGCGAGGAAAGACTTACGGAAAGGGGTTGATGTTGAGTCGTTGAACAAGAACATGAAATTTACATGTTATGTGTAACATTAGGGCCAGGCCAGGCTGTAGTAATAGATCAGTGAATTTTGTAGTCACCCTTCTCAGCTTGTGTCCTGCTCATTTGTCTGACTTGTGCCCCCACTCAGACTACCTTTACATGTATTTCACCTTTGAAAATCAGGTACTGTTAATAACTTTATTCTCATGTGTGTAAATTTTGAGGATTTTTGTATTTTTGGCATTTCACTACTTTGGACATAAATCATATTAAACATTATTAAAATGTTATTACACTGTGTTTTCATTTTCACATTTTGTGCCATCAGTGAAATAAGTGACAGTAAGAATACAGAGAAATCCAAGCAATTTACAATGTGTACATAACATAACAAAATAGTGCAAGGCTTGTGGGGAAAAAATAATTCATTAAGTCAAATGTTGTTTGTAACTACCATCCGGTGCTAGATTTTGTTTCTGAAATACTGTATTTGACAGGAATTTATAACAATTTCTGAATTGGAATGAAATTTCCTCTTCTGTTTTCATCATTTTGTTTGCTATACAAGTAACTGGCAAATAGGAAGTGAATTGCAACAATGATGAGGAAAGTTGTCTACAACTGGTTGTGAATAGAAAGATCAATGCATGTATCTGTATGCACTTTCCACATTTCTGCCTAAGCTTTAACTGTTTTGTACTTTGAGCAGTTTGCATGAGAACCCAAGGATGTGTCGTGCAACAAAACTAGGTCACAAGGTCAGCTATCTGAGTCACACCAGTTGCAAGGCGAAGGGGCATATTTCTATCAATCGTGAATCACATTTCATTTTTTTTTTTCAAAGGGACTCAATCATTTGTTTGGGTCCCTTGTATTAGTTGATCTTGTTTTGTTTTTGCTGACTTTCAATCGGTAATACCACTTCTGCACAATAAGAATGGTGGCACAATATTGAGCAGTGGAGTTTTAACGGATGTCCTGTTTTAGTGAAAATTTTGCCAGGGAATTTTGCAAAGGAGAATATTCGCAAAAAGTACCAACCGAGTCAAAATTGTCATGATAGCCATGATGTTTACAAGGAAAAAACTTTCTCCAGGTCATAAACAAGATGTTGATATGGTTGCCATAATAAGATGTTGCAAAGCTTTTTGGGGGCAGTGTACAAAGGATACTTGAAGCATATGCACAAAACTTGGGAGATCTGAGAGAAAGGTGCTTTCCTTGAGTAACATTGGAGATTATTTCTTCCATAGTATTACTTGCTGATTTAAAGGTTTGTGCATTTCAATTCTTTTACCGATGGTACTTACATTGTTATTTTGCATTATAATTCGCATAATTTAGTAATTGTGAGCACCAGTGAAATATATTGTGACAACCAAAGTTGTGAAGAACGAAAATTGATAAATGAATAGTGTCATTTTCCATTAATACATGGTTTGGGTAAACTGCAGCTTTTACGACATTTCCTGGTTCGGCATTTCCTGGTGCGTGGTCGGCAGTCATATATATTGCAGGATCCGTTGGCTGACTTACAGGTTAAAGTATAACTTACAGGCCAAAGAAAGACAGTGAAATGTAAGTGGCTGTTGTCTTTATCCTCATTTATAGGGGTTTTTTTTCAGGGCAAATTCCTGTTGGTCTCCAATTTACTGCTGCTCTGTTATTGTTGGTCATGGTGTGATTGAGATCAATGGAGAAAATACTGGGTGTGTGTATTTTTAGTATCTAAAGCTTATTACTCATCATCTCTTATTGTATTGCATTGATGTAGGTTGGATTGGATTAGGGTAGCAGAAGGGAGCTGGATATTTATCAACGTCTTCAATTTGGAGTCAAAACCAATTTTGCTTCATGGAGGCACATTTTGATTCACTTTGACACATTTTAATGTACATTTTTTCCCCATAAGATTTATACAATTATCAGTTTTCTTTTTTCCCACAAACATTTGGATCAGTCTTTGTTTGAATTATTCAAAATTATCAGATTTCTTAAATTATTAAAATTTGAATAACACTAATTGACATCAGTATCAGACTGTTAAAATACATGTTTAAATTTTCAAATGTAGTTATGACAGTATCGTACTATTGTGATGAATTTTAGACCCTTTCTTCCCTCCTCTCCAGGACCGCTTAGAGGCCTGACTTGTTCTAGCTCAACGCTATGACGGCCCCTTCATTTATTTTTATAATATTGATTAGCTATTTTGTTTTATAATGAACTGACTAAGAAAGAGTCTTGAGAAAGACTTGCAAACTCCATACAATTATTCCAAAGTAAAGGAAAAATTAATCAAAAATACTTGAGTGGATCAGTAAAATTTTGAGTGTCAGGGCACTTTCAGGTATTTTGAGTGATAAAAGGTTGACTTTTGTAATGCTCGGAGCACTTTCTCTCTCTTTCTCTCTCGCTCCTTTTTGGTAATTTTTTACATGTATTTTTTTCCTGAAAACTGTTAACATTTACATTTATGAAGTAAAATTGGAGTGCAGGAAGAAAACTGCATCCTGTTTCAAATCACTGCTAGCGTGGGTGTATCTCTCTGTTTCAATGTATTGATAGTAAGGCTGCATCTTTCTCAGCTTCCTGCTGAGACGTATCTTTGCCCAGAGTTTAATTACATCCTTTTCATTTGTTACCATACAGTGAACTATTTATTGGGATTTTTTTCCTTTTAATAGAAAGGGAAACATAACTGTTCACTTCCTGGCCATTGTGTCATGAGGCAATCACAAGCCGTCAGTGTTCCAGAAATCAATGTTAATCAAACAGAGCTGGACTTCCATCCTCGTCATGAGATTCCTCTCTCCTTCTTGGTTGTCACCTGGAAAACTGCAGGCAAGATGAGAACAATTATTGCTGTTAATGATGTGTTTTGCGGAAATTATGTCTGGATGTACCAGTAGTGACATACAGTCTCTAGGTGTGACATACAGTCTCTAGGTGTGACATTGGGCGGTCTACAGTAGCTGGTGGTTAGTTTGGTTTAAAAGGACAGGCATAATGGATAAAAGTTGTTAATTAAGATTTTACTTTTAGTTTCAAGATACATACACTGAAATCTATTTTTGCTGATATGTAACAGGAGTGACCATGGGCTGAATGTTCTCCAGGTAGAACTGGTAAAAGTTGTCAAGGGAAAACTAACGTAATTTCACCAGGTCTGCAACAAAATGTTGATAGGTTCATGATTGAACCACATAGATTTAGCCAAATATTGTCCTTACCTTTAGTTTCTTAGAGAAAATCATCAAGGAAGCTTTCTTCAGACATAATTTAGCCAATCTGGATGGTTTATCATATCAAAAATATTTCAATGTACTTTGCCCTCAGAGGAACCCAGATATTTCAGCAAAAGTCCTGCAAGCAATATTTGGAAAATTGGATGCTGCAGATAGTTTGTTAGTGTAAATTGTTCTAAACTCAGCAGGAACAGATGTAAGCGAGGGATTGGTAGCAAATTCTTGGTAACTAGCCAGACTGTTGTCTGTGACCTGTCCCACTTCAACTGACCAAAAAACCCCTGGTGCTCCAATGTTGTCTGCTTCAATAGTTTGTATTAATTATTTTCTTATAAAAGACAATGCTTTTGTGTAAAAAAAAACAAACTTGTAGAAGAGACGTATCAAGGTAGCAATGTCTTAGGTCAACAGTTTTTCTTGATGGTCGTAAGGGGCCTTGCAGTATGTCATTCTGTAGTACTTTTCTTGTACATCAATGTTTCACTGCGTTAACAGTGCCGTGGTGAAATTTTGTTGTGAAGTCAAAGGAGACTTATTCACAGTGAGCTGTGGAACCATGCAGCCATGTCATTTCTTAAATTGTGGTCTTTCTAATATCTCATCTCATGGTTCAACTGTAGGCCTAACTTATCAATCTGTCATTTCATGGTTCAACTGTAGGCCTGTCTTATCAATTTGTCATCTCATGGTTCAACTATATGCATGTCTTATCAATCTGTCATCTCATGGTTAAACTGTAGGCCTATCTTATCAATCTGTCATCTCATGGTTAAACTGTAGGCCTATCTTATCAATCTGTCATCTCATGGCTCAACTGTCAGCCTATCTTATCAATCTGTCATCTCATGATTCAACTGTCGGCCTATCTTATCAATCTGTCATCTTATGATTCAGCTGTAGGCTTGTCTTATCAATCTGTCATCTTATGATTCAGCTATATGAATAGGCCTCATATCTTATCAATCTCTCATCTCATTGTTCAACTAAAAGCCTGTTTCATATTAATCTTTGATGTCCTGGTTCAATTATAGGCCTATCACAGAAAAAACTCTCTATCTTTACAAAGTGGTCAGTTTAAAAACAGTATCAGAAATTATATTTTGAGGTGCCTATGTGTAACTTTGTGACAGTGAAGTGAAGCTTGATAGTTTTAGGTACCGTAATTTTGAACACATTAACTATTCTTTGCTGGATCACTGCATAGTTTTTGAACAACCTTTTCCAAGTTCATAGCATGTGACATTTTGCATGGATAAACCTGATAATGTACATTTACACAGCTGTGCCATGCATTTCCACTGGCAGACCCATGAAGCACTGCCTTATTGTGGACCAATTTCAGTGGAGAATCTACTTCCCATTATGCCTCCACAGCTGCAAGCTCACATAGGCCTAGTGTGTCTGAGCTCAGTAGCAACATGTCTGCTGATGCCTTGCCTCAGCCAAAACACGGCATGACTGAGGAGCAAAACATTGCCTCGTGTTTACCAAGTTTACGCAGTCTCAAGTGGCGCCCAGTAAGGGGATCACCACAACTGGCTTCCTACCCAAAGAACCATACCCGGTGTGTCGCTGAGTTTTGTAATTTCACACAGGATGGTTGCACAGTCAGTCTGATAAAAACGGAAGGTATTAGTTCTGGTTTTTGCAATGAAAACAGAAACAGATGTTGCTGGTCATTATTTCACTTCTTTCTGTTCTGTAATGCTGAGTGTTACAGTTACAGTCCATGGTCTCCTTGGTTTCCATTGTACCTCATTTGTACACGTTTACAGAGACTGCATTTTTAGTACCAATATCACAATACATGTACAGCCATTAAAGCATATGACAGGAAATACAGCATCCGAGCGACTAATCTAATTTTATGTCGGTCCTTTCGTATTAGACCTTTAAAGTGAAAAGAACAACAAGCAGACGAAGCAGTGTAACTGACTGGAAGTAAATCAGTATAATCAAGAGTTTGAGTCTGTGATCATTTTGCTGGAAAAAAATTAGTGCAGGTGGATGAAGGTTGTACTATATCACTGTATAAACTTTTAATAATATCTTGAAAGAGAGAAAGAGAGAGAGAGAGAAGAACTGGTTGTTAACCTCAGTTGTAGCATGGAAGGAGATTCATCAATTGGATGCAACCTTGGGCAGGTTTCACCGCTTACAATTTTGTCTGCAACACCTGTATTTTATTGTACAAAATGCGTCCTAAATTGGTGATTTTAATGGACACAAAGTAGACACGTTGATCTTCATAGTGACCCCTGAATCTGTTAATGAAGGCCTAGACTTGAAATGTCAGGCCTGATTTGACCAAAATATTACAGCATTTAATACATACACGTAACACAGGCCAAGTGAGTCTTATCTCAAACTGTGCTGCTGGTACAGACCTGAGTGATTTTTACATTGCCTGGCGAGTCATGTTATAACTTCCCAGGGGCAGCTGGAGCCGTAGTTGTTAAGAAATGCAAAAAATCACCGGCTTTAGGCCAGGAATGCTAATATATATACTTGAATTAAGCTGGCATTGTACAGCTTCACATGGAAAAAAGGATTGCACTCTTAATTTTAGCTGTTAACTCATTACACCCTGATAGAAGACAGTCGACAGCTTTCCTTGGTGCCCAGAGCATGCCAAGGAAAGCTGTTGACCATGGGCAAATAATTTGGAATGATCCATGCAGGTTTCATCCAAAATTTTGAAAAATTATCCTTAAATTAGTAAAATACAATCAGCAGACGACATTTAGATATTAGTGGGAAAAAGCAGCATTAGAGTGGAAGGAGTTAAAGTACACATAACAGGGCCAGAATTTCAGCGAGAATCCAAGAATCCATTCTCGTAAAGATTCTCCTAAACTTGTCTTTCTTTAAAAAGAAAACTAATTGACAAAAATCCAAATAGATTTTCGCAAAATTTTGTGAAATTCTGGCCCTGCATAAAATGGAACCCAGCAGCACAGAATGAGTTAAAATTTGTAGGCTTAATTTTCACAGCAACCGCCTACACACAGTTCCTTGTCAGGCTGGAGGACTCTGCAGAGGAAGGATGCGCCTCTCACGGAGATACACAATCTGAGTGGGTTGAATCGGGGGTTCTTGATTCACTTCCACCATCTTGGGTTCAGTGCCTAGAGGGTCATGTGACCTGTAATGCTACATACTCACCATTCTTATCTGAACACTTTGTCATCAAAATTCACTCAAGCCTTGAAAATTAAAAAAAATAAAAAAATAAATAAATAAAAAGATAAATAGTAGGTTACCACTGGTTCGATCTTTTTACCTCATATTAGCAAACAATTGCAAGAGAAGGAAACTAGGCGCTGAAAACTATTGAAAATCATCACATGATAATCAGGCAGGGATAAATATGTACATGCTAACATGATTTTTGTTCACTTTGTTTTCATAGAGCATACTAGGATCAAGCTAATGACAAGGAAGAAAGTTAGCCATGGCATTATGTGAACTTTGTGAATGACAAGCTTATTTTGAGCACCGTATATTGTGGCTTCAGACACTTGATACTGCAAATAGTGCTGAAGATAAGTGGTTATATTAGTAAAGACTCGGGGAAACCATTTCAGGGTATATCAGCTGACAAAAGCCTATCTCAGGTTGGCATGATATTCTTTCTGAAACTTCCAAATGGGGTATCAGTAAAGGTTAAGTTCATGAATGTGTTAGGAGACACAGTGCTTCCCCTTCAACAAGGCCACCACTACTGCACAAGAAATGGGGCCACATTAAAGGGGTGGTCTGTCTAGATCTGGAGAGGTCAATACAATGGAAATGGAGACTTTCTTCATGAGAATAGTGGTCGTATAAGATAGATGGACTTTGGCAAAGGGGGGAGGGGCCTATTGGATGGGTACCAATACACATCCATGACCCTGGCGTCTACCTCTGGTTGCCTTGAGTCAAGGTTGATACAGGTCTCATCATTTTGCCCTGTGAGGGTGATGAGGTCAGGGTGTTTGTCCCCCCATGATGTAGAGCACCTGTGATCACTTGAGCGTGGGACAGCTGCCCAATGAGGGGTCATCTCATTAGCCATATGGGCCATACCTACAAATGGAAATAACAACAGGCAGATATTTCAAGTAGAAATATTATATTGCAGTCCTAACAAAGATGAGGGATATGGTTTATTTGAACAGTTTATGTTACTGGCGTATCTTTAACTTAAGGATTGGTTCAGGATCTGAAGTGGACATATAGATGTGTTTATGGTCAAATGTGGTCACTTAGGTGTGTCATGTACACAGTTTACAAGTGGAAGGGATGTTTATAAAGACCTGATGGAAGCTAAAGGATGGTTGAATGCTTAAAGCACAAGGGCATCAGGGTACACACATAGACCTCTACCGTACCAAAAACAGGTAGAACCTCTACACACATACAATTAAAAAAATTATTTCTATGTGTCTTGTGCAAATTGACACCATGGGATCTTTTTTTTTTTTTTTTGGTCCAGGGATAAAATTTCAAATCTAATCATCTTAAGTTTATAGATTTATATTCTATGGAAGTTGTGTACAATTGGCAACATTGTAAAGTACATATGTTCTTTCGGTCCTCATAATGTGAAAACTTGATGCTGAAAAGTTTGATATTTTAATTAGACAGCCAGCAAGCCTCAGAAATATAAATGTTCTCCTGCCTGCCTGGGTGCTGGCACTGTGTGGGTCATAACCTCAGGGCTTGCTTGCTGGGAAGGCAAGTCTGCAGATGGAGAAAGATCACTGTGTTATAGATGAGATCCAACTGCTACATGGCATAGAGTGTACACCCACCATTACAAATATCGCTTGTACCTCCCCTCAGTGGAGCTGCTTACTTTCTGCTGTATATGCACATGTATGGCTCTGGAGAGAGCCCACGAAGCACCAGACAGCACCAAAAAACTCACCAGGAACATTTTAAAAGAAATTTGTTCTATTGACTTATAAATGGCTTGGAGGCTTGCACTTGGAATAAAAGTAAGTTAGATAGATAGATAGATAGATAGATAGATAGATAGATAGATAGATAGATAGATAGATAGATAGATAGATAGATAGATAGATAGATAGATAGATAGATAGATAGATAGATAGATAGATAGATAGATAGATAGATAGATAGATAGATAGATAGATAGATAGATAGATAGATAGATAGATAGATAGATAGATAGATAGATAGATAGATAGATCTACTGACTTTTAAATGGCTTGGAGGCTTGCACTTGGAATGAAAGTAAGTTAGTAGATAGATAGATAGATAGATAGATAGATAGATAGATAGATAGATAGACAGACAGACAGATATAGATAGATAGACAGACAGACAGACAGACAGATAGATAGATAGATAGATGAGAGTGAGTGAGTGAATTAATGAATAAAATTTAAATAAATAAATAAAAAAAGTTGATATGTAAAATTTTGAAAAAAGATAAAGGTTGATATCAATCTTTCAGGGCTTCACCTTGGCATTCATTTCAAAATTTTGTAGGAATTTCTACAAAGATCATGTAGGCCTAGGGAACTGTATGTTGTCTCAGCTAACAATTTTCCCATACGACAACGTTTTCAGGATATTCAACTTTCCTCATGTGGTTGATATTTGACGTTCTGACAACATAAATTTGTGGACTCCCATAAACATCCCCACAACTTTGTAGCCAACGTGACATGAACCAGAGTGGAATGTTAAAGCAATATTACCACAATGTTGTGTGAACATCATAGCAACGTTTTGTATTGTTTGTACTGACATTGTAAAATAACGCTATGATGATGTGAATTTTTGAAGGGTGTTAGGATGTAAAAGGACAACGTTGTTGCAACTGAAATTTGTGGACTCCCGGCAACGTATACACAATGTCTTTGACAAAACCCACTTTCAACATTGTGTCAACATTGCTATGATGTTAAACTTTTACCGTCTGTCAATGTGTGTACATTGATGGAATGACATAGTAATAAGAGTGGCTCTGCTTTACAATTATATTTTAAGTAAAAGCCGCTGATCTTGTGGAGTGTCTCTGTACATGTTTAATTGAGATTTGCGGCAAAGATGCCATTGAGAGTTCTACCACTACATGTCAGGTTAAGCTTCATCATTGCTAACGGGACGTGGTCAGACATACATTTTAAAGATATACATAAATTGGGATTGAAGAACACTTCAATTTGAAAGGTGATTTGTATGTTATCTCTTTATATAGTTGTCACCATGATTTGGAATGGAGGGAAACCAAAACAGCGGTACCATTTAACATGTCAGCTCTATCATCTACCCAAAAGAAAAGGAAATAATATTGTGGTATTAAAGGCAATATTTTTTCAGGTACAGTTATCCCTGAAAAAAGTTTGAATGAAACAATGATATCATGTACATACCTTCAAAGTAGAATAAGTTCTCAGTGGTTACAGATCATTACTGACAGCAGGAGATTGACAGGCGTGTTGGCAGAACGGCCAAGGATAACGACACAAAAGGCCACAAAACATGGAAAGCTAATTTGGGATCTTTCCCTTCACATTGTAAATGTGAAAAACAGTTCTAAAAATGTACAAAACTAAAAAAATAAAGGAATATTCAAAATAACAATGCTAGTCTGACTAGTTTTCTCTTGACTTTTACTATAATTCTGACAAATCCAAGAGGAATATAAAATACGAAACTGCACCTTACCAGCACTTTTGAAATTTCAAATACTATATTTCCAAGTGGTTTTTGGATTGCTTTATATTTTTGTCTGTTGGATTAAGAGTGTTTTATATTAGTGTTTCCTGAGCATTGTATAGCAACAGCATTATCCATGAATCATTCAACATTATATAAAGGGGTTTGATAATTCTTAAAACAAAATTGTTGCAAATGATACATATATGTACACACACCTTTCCTGGATATTGTAGTGACATTTACATTGTTAGCCATTATTCCACATACAATGTTCTTTAAATGTACAAAACGCATATTCTGGCAAACCTCATATATACATATATAAACATTTGCTAAACTTTGCACTGATGTTACTGATGTTGTCATTCTTGATTAAGTATACAGGTTCTTTCTACTTTCACATGTGTTTTACAGCAAACTTTTCCGCCAAATTAATGTTCATGAAATATTTGTAGAAAATATTGCCTGAAAGTGAACTTTCTTTGTCAGTTATCACAGGCCAACAACACTGATAGGTCATTCCAACAAACTGACTCAAAATGTCTGATCTCCTTGATTTAACACAGAAAGTTCTTGAAATGTTCAAAAAGGACATCTACATGGTAACGTTTTTAACGTATCTGTACAAAACATTTACAGAATGTTGTTAGAAAACATTGCCTGAATGTACATAATTTCTATCATATATTGACAGACTCATAACATTGCTAGACTATCCTAACAGACTGAGGCAAACCACAATGCATCGAAAGGTACATCCGTCCTAACCAAAGTAGAGCCGTACCATAACGTTTTGATTACATTGTACATTCGCTGGGTGTAGAGACATTATTCATACATTTCAAAGGTAAGTCTGAGTATTTTCATGGGGCAGAACTTGCTTGGTTTATGGAGGGGGATCAGTTGATGAATGAACCCTTAGATTCCCCTGGCAACCTAGGGGATGAACCTTTCAGCAAGATCCAGTTTTTCTTACTCTATATAACCCATTTGTTGAATGTCAGAGTTATTTTTTTGGAAGGTGACAAAAAAACCTATCCAGGTCAATAACTTTCTGAGTTATTCCAGGGAATGCCTTTGGTCAGGCAATCAGTAACTCTGAGGGGTCCCTGCTATATGCACTCTGAGTGATTAACTCTTTAGCACCCCACCCTGGGCCATGTCAGGGAGGAGGGGAACACATTTAGGCGATAGGTGGGAGGTGACAAGCAAAGAGGGGTGAGGGTGCTGGTGAATAATGGTGGATTGTAAGTAAAGTAGTTCCCTGCAAATGGATACATTTGTAGCGGTAGGCTGAGCACAGAGCTTGTTTGCCCCCAACTGGCAGCGAGACACCGAGTGCAACAGCTTCAGGCTGGGAGTGAAGGCCGAGCGAAGGCCGGGCCTGGTCTGTGCAGTGATGAAGTGAACCCAGCTGTCAGGAACAGCAATACAAGGTAGCATACGCCAGCACGTGTGTACTAACACTGGGTCTGCGCCCACAAACGCACTTGCTTAGGATATGGCTGTAATACAGTCTTAATGCCAGTGTGTTGATAGAATCCTTGCACTGGGAATCCTTACGATCGTCTCACCTTGTGTGCTCTGTATTTTGTGTACAAGTCCAAACTCTTCATTTAGTAACTTGGATGTGCAGAGGAGATTATAATGGCAGGTTATACTTGCCCCAGTCAGGGACAGCTTGGGAGGAGTCATGCGGGCCACATGTAGGCTGACATACGGTAAGTAATGTTTACTGTTACCGGTTATCTATCTTGTACAGCTGAAGTGGTAGGAAGCTACAAAGCTGTGCCGCCAAGTTAAACTTGGTCAAAAAGACACAGTGTGTTGGAATACTGTGTGTATATATGCTACAATAATCTGCAAGGTTTCGTCTTTGGCATGATTCTCTACAATGTAAGTCTGGCTCCATTCTTTTGCTGCCAGCGGTAGGTGCCAGCTTAAAGCTGTGAAGTACCCGCTTAAGTAGTTATTCCTTGGGGGTCTCATTAACTGATGTTGTCAACAGGAAATTTGCTAAAATTATACTTGCCTAGTTTGCAGGATCATGTCCTAGACTTTGATATATGGGTGTAGTGTGGGTCTGGCATGATGACTGGTCAGTAATAATTACACCTGCAGGCAAGCTTAGGTTGTTGATGATAAGTCCTAATGAAAAACCCTTGGCTTAGGTGGAGAGATGGTAAATTATTGATGAGATCATTACAGTCTATACAATGTAATTCAATCATGATTTTAAAGGTTAAGAAATAAATTTTGTGTGCGTGTTACTGACATCGAAAAAAAAAATTGTTTGTGACTAGGGGGGTGGGAAATATTAAAATCATGAGAACTTTTAAATAATTTAAAATTGAAATTATGGAAAAATTGAAGGCCAGAGTGATTATGGCATCTCTTGCAAGTGAGTCAACATCTCATTTGGAAACACTTGAGCAAGGCCTGTAAAAGCAACAGATGCGGCATACCTGCCAAGTCTTACTATTTAGGAGTAATAATTACTATTTTTGAGGTGAAAGTTTCATGAAATAATGTAAAATTTGATAAAAATAATAAAATATTACGATTTTTAAGAACAACTTTTCTTGAATAATTTATATAAAAATATCACTGATTACTATTTTTCACAAAAACTATTACTATTTTGGAAATTGTGGGGTTGGCAGGTATGATGCGGGGATCGAGGCACAAATTGAGATGGTCCATGACATCACCATGGACTGAACCACCCCTTTATCTTTCCATTCTATGGATGTAAATTTGTTGACCCCAAGACTGCTGCAGGTCTAACCTGGACCTGGCTTGATGAGCCACATCCAGGTTAGTCAATATAGAGAATTCATCTTGCCCAGTGATTTGTAGACAGTCTTACTGCAGATGGCATGTACTCCCTCTCTCTGTCTGCTGACCAACAACTCGTTGTTTTGGACTTGCCTTTTGAAGCTCAATGAATCTGGGGCTAGTTACTGTGGGATTACATGTGTGATTGGCCAGACGACAAAAACGCCAGGCAGAAAAGGCTGTGGATGTCAGCGTTTGTCATTTGGTGAGCAGACATGAATTAAGATGATTGGGAGGCTCCACACTGTGTGTGCAGAGTTCAATACTTCCTCTATTGCTTGGGACAGAAGAGAAAAGTTTCTGGTGCACATTTTAGCATGAATTCTTAACAAAGACAAAATTGCACATACGTGTACTATATTCAGATATTGTAACCAGCAATAAGTTGAACGGGAAACCCTGTTACTTTCAAGTGTCAGGCCAAAACACTGAGAAAGTTTACTGTTTATGATGCAATGCTTGAACTTGCATGTGGTGGTATGACTGCTCAGCTAATATTATTTGCACAGTTTTGATATTAGTTGTCTCATTATAAAATGTTTAGTGGTGCTTTTGTGCCAGCAGTAGTATTTTCCTATAAGACAGGAAGTATAGCTGTAAAGACTCTTACACAATCAAGCAGTCACCCCAGTAGTCTGTGAAAATATTATATGGGCTTTAAGTCTGGATTAGTTCCAGGTTATTTCATCAGCAGCCATCTGATTGGCTGGCCAGATGGATAAACCATTGAAGCTTAACACCCTTGTCCACCTGTTTGACCAATGATATGCTCCTGTGGTGGGCCCCTGGTGAAGCATCATTTCACAGGGAACCATCTCCCATGAACACATAATGGATTTTGGTAGAAGTGAGAAGAAATGCCTAAACTACATTATAAGATTCAATACCAGACAGCTGCTTTGGCTATTTAATGGGTCACTTCTGATAGGCTCTAAAGACTATGCATTGAAAAATTTGCCCACAACTCAAAAGAGTAAGTGCATTTGTCTTCTACTTCCCGTGGATATCAGTCAAAGTAAGACTGATTTGTACATTCAACAGATTTAACCCTTTTCCCCTTGAATTGACACTTGAGTCAACAACTTTCCATGGCATGAGTTGGGCGTTGTTGACCTGGGACATTTGATCTTGCTAGGGCTCATCTACAATTCTCAGTCAAAATTATTGTTCATTACTGTTGAAATTAGTCAAAAACACTGACGCAAATGACATTTGGCCCGGAGCCGGTTTTGGCCAGTTTAAGGGGAAAGGGTTAACAGGACTGTTTCCTTTCTCAGATGTCTTGAAATGTTCCTGATGTGCAAGGCATGATGCCAACTTACAGGTTTAACTCATTCCATACCAGTCCCTGATTTTTCCCATATATTTATCTAGATTTAAGACGACATTTGCATATTTAAATTCTTCATGAAAAAAGCTTTCTTTCAAAGTACCAACATGCCTATAGTGTTATGTCAGTGGTTCTGGCACTACCTGGCAAGTCATGCTGCAGCTGCCACAAGGGCAGCTGCAGCATGACTTGCCAGGCAGTACCAGAACCACTGACCAAGGCCTGTGACCATAGTATGGAATGAGTTAAAGGTTATGGAGAACAGAGGCAGGGGAAATAACAAAATAACATTTTCTTTCCCATGTTTCACTTTTGGGGTAGAAACAATTAATCAAAGTTGGGTACATTGTAATATACTATGGTGACCCAGTATTGGCCAATCAGAATGCAGCAAACTGATGACAAAACAGAATTGTTAACATGAGCATGATAAATGAATGACGTGGTATTATATTAAACCAGAATGACACAAGAAGTGACCATAGCCCATATACGGAACATAAATAACAGTTGGATGTATTTTATGATGCTGTACGCTGTCTGCATCTGGGCATAAATCGGACATTAAGGCATGCTGGCTGTGAGTAAGTTGTCAGGAATTAGCCCAGTTATTGTGTACTGATTAGGCGCAAGGTTGATGTCGGTGCGTTTTTAATGTATGTAGATGGCTGATGTGTAATTGCTTCAAGGGCTTGGACAGAGTAAAGTATAATTTCTGGTGTCTGTTACCGGCAGCTGCATCCTCTCCGCAGGCATTGCTTTTCTTTGCATCTTGCCTGTCGGAGGGTCTGAAATCTGCTGTCAAGATTTCAATGATGTACATCCAGATGCGTGGACCAGGAAATGACAACAAATGCATACATGTCCGCATTTCAGTCAACAATTACAATTGTTGCACTGTGGTCTGTTACTGTGGTAACCAAAGTAGACCAATTGGAAATTGAGTCACTTTTTCAGTATTAAAACAGTGATCATGTGACTAAAGGGCAGACTAAGTGGAGTGGAGAAAACAGAGAGAGTGGTCTGTTTTGCAGGCAAGATTCCTGAGAATTTTATGAAGAAAACTGCGACAAGCTGTTATAGGGCAGTTGTAAATGTCATTGTGTTTTTGTGCTTGAGAAGATGTGACTGGACCAGGAAAACTAATGTATATGTGCACAACTTAATGGTAATTTTGAAAAAAAAAAAAAATAATAATAATTTTGAAAAATGGTTACAGGGCCAGAATTTCGCAACATTTTGTGAGAATCTATTTGGATTTTTGTCAATTAGTTTTCTTTTTAAAGAAAGACAAGTTTTGGAGAATCTTTACAAGAATGGATTCTCGGATTCTCGCCGAAATTCTGGCCCAGGGGTTGCCTTTGAAGGAAAGTTTCCTAATTACTTCCTGTTTATATCTGCTGAGGCTGACCGTCCATGCTACCATGCTAAGAGTTAATCAACTTCCTGTTAGCCAGTGGGGGTTGGGGGTAGGGGTGGAATAAGTGATTAAGACATTTTGTTGACGTTGGAAAACAAGATTACCCTGATCATTTCCGAATGGTAGGAAAAGCTTTAAGTAGTTGATGCCATATGGGCGACTAGGTCATGTCCATGGTTTGGGCTCCATTTCATTTTGGGGTTGAACAAACATGTAAACATGTACTCACTTTGTCAGTCAGTGTAGGCACAGGTCGACTTGCATTAGGTCCATTCTATGCTGATGCTGACTTAGGAGACACCGACAGGAAGCGTCAGTGAAGTCAACTCCCACAGAGGACAGAGTCTATAGTAAAGACAATTTCTGCATTTGGTGTCACACCTTGTGTTCATATACATGTAGTCTCAGATAAGCTTTGATAGATTTTGTAATTTTGGACAGTCGAGGACAACTGAGAATTGGATCCACTGAATTGTTATGTTGCTAGTGGAAAAATGGGAATTCAGTGATGATTATATTGACCAAGAAATGGTCCCAGCAGGTAGTAAAGAGGGGGGTCCTGTTTGTAAATCGTGGGGGTAAAAGTGCTATCAGAATTCATGGTAAAAAGGTATATTTCATAAATCTTCACAATTCACCAGACAACAAAATCTTGATTTCACAGTTCATGAAATGCTGAATCACATTTTGATAAAAATGTAAAGAGGTGAACTCTGGTTGCAGGACATTCTCCTGTGCCGTTTGTATACATGTGCCATGCCTAGAGCACCCTAGAAATGATAAGTGAACCTAGTCAACTGGACCTTTCTAGGTACACAATGGTGAATGGGTCAAATTGTCAATGTAAGATTTACATTCATTTCTGCAAGCACATTTTTATGTGTCGAAAATTCAAATATCTGTCAACACCTCCATATCATAACTACCTGAAATTTGTTAGTCACGTTCTGTACTCTCTGTGTCCATTTCTGTTGCTGCCTCGAAAATATAAAGACAAAAACACAAAAAAGTTTCTTTTGTATTTTATTTCATTTCATTTCATTTCTACCAAAACACATTTAACAGATGTTTTTTTTTTATATGTGTATACCAGCCTGACAGATAATTATGCGTCTTAAGTGGGTACCTATCAGAACATGTTTTGGAGCCTGGAAATGTATCTGTGTTACTGACCCTTTATCACAACTTGTTATTTAACCAAGAAAACCCACCCAAATCAGTGTACAGGCATGAATGTTGTGGATGGATGCTTTTGTTTCAAAGTCTACAATAACTGCAGGGATGATTTTTTTATTTTTGGTGGTGAAAGAGATGTATTACAAATGGAGCCAAAGGACACCCAAGCTGGGTGCTATTTACCTATTTACCAGCAAGAAACTGTACCACGTCATGGAATTAAAATGAACTAAGAAATATTCAATAGGGTTAGCAATAGGATTTTTTTCAGGGGGTCACTCAAACCCTTTGGTTTCTTTTCAGGGGGTCACAGAAAGCCGTCAAGGGGTCACAGCCACAGTGGCTTTGATAAGTTCCGAAAAAAATCAAATTTGAAATTTTATGTGATGTTGGATTTACTTGCAAGTTGGTTACCGACAGTACCACTAGCAGTGACTCACAGGGCTTGACAATTTTCTGAAAAATCGCATGTCCGCAGGGCAAGTGGATTTCAAAATCTGCTTGCCCGAATGCAACTTGATACTATAAACAAACATCTGCTTGGCCATGTGGTCTCAGCCGATTGGTCAATTGAGTCACATGCAAAAATGAGCTAATCACGCCTCATGTTACAGTGTGTTCATCATGGCTTCCGCCCAGTGAACATGTGTGAATCTTGTGCAATTTACAGAGGGAACACACAAATGGGAAGCTTTGTTTATATTGCAGTATTTGAAAATAAAGATTCCAGTGTTTATAGCAACAATTGGTTTGAGTCACAGGCAAATACGCAAAGGTAGTGGATAATGGGAAATGCCGAATGTGTCCCAAATCAGTCCATGACAGTGGGTCACACAATGATGCTCAGTTCATCAGTCTGTAGATCTACTCCAGCCTGTCGCTTGCATGTGACTGGCAGTTGTGTGCTGTTTTTGCTCGGAAAGTCAGCTCATGGCACTTACACGATCTTTATTTTTTCCCAACACTGTAAGAACTCACAGATAGGCTCAGCATGTCACAATTTTTAAACCATAAACACACAGCAGTGTGTTCGGAGGATTATTTTAGCGTGCCAATACTGTTCTGGTCTCAAAGAATGGATTTTTTTCCTCTGCGTCAGAAAAACGCAGGACTCCATCAATCAGTGCATCAGAGTACAATCATTTGCATAATTTACGCACATTTGTGCGTTATTGCTAACCCTGATTCAATATTATGGGAAAAGGGTTATTGTGTTATATGAAACATTTTTTCTAATTTGGTGGAAAACGTGACTAAGAATGAGAAATCATTTTCATGTGTGGTGGACACCTTGACTGTAAAACATGAAGAGCAACAATGTTTTGACTTGAATCATGATGCTGTTGTGCTGTATAACTTGTGAAGTGTGAATTTGGCATGTCTTATTGAAATTTGAACGTGGTGAAACTTTTAATGAGATAGCTATTTGCATACGAGGTTCAAGATCAGAGCCCCATAACTTTGCAGCAGCAGAGACAAGGCATTGTAAGGTAACAGAGAGCCAGCTGCATAAGTACGTGTAGGGGATGGTTGTGCATAAACTCAAAATCATATGAACTGCGACAACATTGCTGCATATAATAATGAACCCTCTGCAATGTACTTGTTTTGTGAGATGACAAGTGTGTCCTGTGGTATGGAGCAGACAACAGATGTACATTGAGGATCTCACCCCCCATGACTATCTGACACACAGACAACAGATGTACATTGAGGATCTCACTTTCCATGACTATCTGACACACAGACAACAGGTGTACATTGAGGATCTCACTTGCCATGACTATCTGACACACAGACAACAGGTGTACATTGAGGATCTCATCCTCCATGACTATCTGACACACAGAGAACAGGTGTACATTGAGGATCTCACTTTTCATGACTATCTGATACACAGACAACAGGTGTACATTGAGGATCTCATCCTCCATGACTATCTGACACACAGACAACAGGTGTACTTTGAGGATCTCACTTTTCATGACTATCTGACACACAGACAACAGGTATACTTTGAGGATCTCACTTTCCATTACTATCTGACACACAGACAACAGATGTACATTGAGGATCTCACTTGCCATGACTATCTGACACACAGACGACAGGTGTACATTGAGGATCTCATCCTCCATGACTATCTGACACACAGAGAACAGGTGTACATTGAGGATCTCACTTTCCATGACTACCTGACACACAGACAACAGATGTACATTGAGGATCTCACCCCCCATGACTATCTGACACACAGACAACAGGTGTACATTGAGGATCTCATCCTCCATGACTATCTGACACACAGACAACAGGAGTACTTTGAGGATCTCACTTTTCATGACTATCTGACACACAGACAACAGGTGTACATTGAGGATCTCATCCTCCATGACTATCTGACACACAGACAACAGGTATACATTGAGGATCTCACTTTCCATTACTATCTGACACACAGACAACAGGTATACTTTGAGGATCTCACTTTCCATGACTATCTGACGCACAGAAAACAGGTATACATTGAGAATCTCACTTTCCATGACTGTCTGACACACAGACAACAGGTATACATTGAGGATCTCACTTTTCATCACCATCTGACATGCACACAACAGATATACATTCAGGATCTCACTGAGGATCTCACATTGAGGATCTCATTTTCTATGACTATCTGATGCAGACAACAGGTGCACATTGAGGATGTCACTTTCCATGACAATCTGAAGACACACAGACGTCTCATAGAAGAAGCTTCAGATGTTTATTATTTAACTGTTTTAGTGCCAAATTTTGACTGCACCAACAGTTTTCCTAGACATGCTGTTGGAACAATGCTCCCAGAGGAAAGCTGTTGACCTGGACTGTTCTTATGCCAGTTGTGGTCTCTGCAACTGTAGGCATGCTGGTACTTGAGTGAAAAGTCAGTTTACAAAGAATATTTCATCTGGTATTGTTATGTTAACTCAGAACACATTGACTGTTGTCAAAATGGGCAATAAAGGGGTTAACATTGCCTGAAGTGAATTTATGTTTTTGTATGATTCATGTTGATAAAGCATAAGATAAATCGTCTATTGTTACATTTGATAGAATTGGGTTGTATTACAACACGGAACTGTCTGGTTCTTAATGTGCTTTATTGTGTTGAATTCCAGGATTTAACCTCTTTACTTCCGGCTGTAAGATAAAATTTTACAAACAGAATCAACTTTCACCAAGCTAGGCTAGCTTAAAGATTGGCTCTGAGGTGCTATTTGCTCATGACCAATTAAGCAACTAGTGATTAAAATTATACACATATGCATGAGTTAGTGAAGGTATTTGAGATAAGAACTGTGGAGCTCTTCATCACCACCTTTCAAGGCAATACAGAGGGGGATAATTTCCTTCACCTTTTAGCCTTTTGAGACACTTTGATGATTGTTCATTTTGAAAGCTGTTTATGACCAACGAAAGACCCACGATGGTAGTAGAATAAAAGGTCATCTTGGGGTCAAGGTCACTGTTTGCCGAGCTGCAGCCAGAGCTGTAAAAACACAGCTGGCAGAACAGTTTACTGGGGATTCTCAAGTTTTGTAAAGCACTCAGTCTTTCAGGTGATGTCATCATGGTGAGGAAAACAGCTACAGGTTTTGAGAACAATTTTTCTTAATCCTTAATTCCACAAGTAAAGATCTGTGCTGTTTTAGAGGGAAATCTCTTGTGGTACCTACTTAGATGATGTCGTATACTTTGAGTCATATAACTTTACAACCACCCAAAATAAAAAAAATGGGAACATAATTGCTGTTTTTTTTTTGGGGGGAGGGGGTCATGTAGAAGAAACACCATGTGAGTTATGGCAATGTTGAAGGCTCTTCCATCTGTTGTACATTAACCCTCACCTGGTGGCCATTAACCCTTAATTACCCTTACCTCCTGGCCCTGCTGGTCTTCCTTACAACCATTCCTCTGTACAGCCCACCCCATATTTCAAACTACGGTCCTCCCTCCTTTGGGAGACCACTGCAAGGCCAGGTCAAAAAGTGGTCATATAGAGCAGGTGGTCTCAATAATGGAGGTCAAATAGCATGGAAAAAAGCACGAGGAACTTAATAGATTTGGTCTTTAAAGGCAGGTAGTGTCTTTGGAATGGTATCTCTAAAGAGAGACTACCGTAAATAATCATTAAATATTGTATCTTTGTTGTCATCGTACACTGGGAGTGACAGAAACAACTAGAACAGCCTCAATTCCTATAGTCAACTCTTCAAATCTATACTTAGAGCAAACAGATAGCAGAGGGCAAGGAAACATGATTAGATTCATTTGTGATGAAAGAGATCAGTTTTCTAACAACAAAAGGAGGCAGAGCCCCTCATTGTTCAAGCTGAACTTTCCTGTTGTCATTTGGTTTTTCCATCTTGAAATCTGACACTTTGCTCAATTTCCCTTCAACTATTTTAATGTAAAATTTGATGGACAGTTCAGCTTTAATTTCACCTGATATCTCTGTCTTCATAATGTTGATTATTGTAGGGTTTCTGTAAGCAAACTTTGTCGACCTCAAAGAAAGAAAAAAAAAAGAGGCAGCCGTCTGTGTTGTTTGGGTGCATGACCCTGGTGATATGTCAAGACATATGCTGTAAGTCCTAAACTTTGTACTGTTAATATGGGATAATGTGTTTGTTTTGGTAGGAATGAATCTGTCATCAAGGTGAAGACAGATCCATGAGATGTGTTGTATGACTGAGCCAGAACAAAGCACACACAGTAGCATGGAGATGTTGATGTGAAATGGTATCTGATTAGTTGGGCCTACCATGGTAGCATGGATACTGTCTTGATGTTTCCAGGATTTATAATTATGTGGATGGAAACCATGATGAAAAACTCAAAATTAAATAAATACTTTAGATTTCCAGGAAGTGACAAGGATTACTGGAAGAATAAAGCTTTGCATTGTCAAGTATGGAATGAGGTTCCTTGCCCTACAGAGTGCAGCTGTCACATCTCTTGCTTGCCTGGTATTTATTACAGGGAAACTGACAGACTCATTCAAGACATGGACCAGAATAGTGTTGTTTAAACGCTCCACTTTATGAAAAAAAAGACTGAAAGTTAAGTGTTATTTCCCTGTGCAATTAATGTCATGGCGGTGTTACTATAAATAAATTAATAAGCCAAGCTATACCAGGAACGCATAAAGTGTGTGTGTGTGTGTGTGTGTGTATGTGTGTGTGTGTGCGTGCACGTATGCGCGCACACGTGGGGGTGGGGTGGGGGGATGGGGGTGTTTTTTATTTGTTTTTTAGGGTCTGGCCTTTTCTGATTTCTGGTTGTGGGTCCGTGCATCTGGATGTCTGTCCGGATGGCCATCTGGATGTGCACATTCTCATCACCATGATATCTACAGAATGCCTCCATGTATTTTGCTCAAATTTGTCAATCTGCTTACCTTACTGGCAAGATGAACTGACTAAATTTTGGTGTCACCGTCACCTAATTTGAGCAAATGGTGGACCCATCGGTCAACGCTTGTGTTGAAGATATGTCTAGTTTTTGCTGCAACTTTACATCACATAATGATACATTTTGGTAATTGATGAGTGATGTGATACAATGTTTGCCATTCCTTGCAATATAGACAAACTCTTGGCACTTTAGGGTTAACGCTTTTAACCCTGGCGACTCAGAATGGTGTTGAGCACCTTGATGTTCAAGTATCAGCAGGGCTACATTCTTTTGTTGGCCTAATAACTGTTTTGAATCCCAGTTCACATGGTAAGTGTCAAAAAAAACTTGTGAGCTGAGCCCCAGCAGTAGCCCCACATCAGCCCCAACAGTAGCTCCTCATCAACCCCAGCAGTAGCCCCACATTAGCCCCACATTAGCCCCAGCAGTAGCCCCTCATCAGGCCCAGCAGTAGCCCCTCATCAGCCCCAGCAGTAGCCCCTCATCAGGCCTAGCAGGAGCCCCTCATCAGCCCAAGCAGTAGCCCCTCATCAGCCCAAGCAGTAGCCCCACATCAGGCCCAGCAGTAGCCCCTCATCAGCCCCAGCAGTAGCCCCTCATCAGCCCAAGCAGTAGCCCCTCATCAGGCCCAGCAGTAGCCCCTCATCAGCCCCAGCAGTAGCCCCTCATCAGCCTCAGCAGTAGCCCCACATCAGCCCAAGCAGTAGCCCCTCATCAGCTGCAGCAATAGCCCCTCATCAGCCCCAGCAATAGCCCCTCGTCAGCCCCAGCAATAGCCCCTCATCAGCCCCAGCAGTAGCCCCTCATCACAGTGTTCTCCATCCAAATTCCAAGCACATATGTGCCCAAAAAGAGGACTTGCATGTACTGCAAGGATGGTCTCCTGTGAGAGAGGTTGATTTTCTCACACATTCTACTCACAAATTGGCATTTAAGAATTGTTGGCCTTCAGTGAGAGGGACCTAACCACAGTGCATACGTTTTTGCTCAGTAGACTTGAGGCACCAAGCACACAGGACTGGCATCTTGTTTATGGTGTTGCCTCTACCATTATACTTGTAAGGGGACATTAAACTTTGTCGCTCTGGACATACTCTGGGTTCACTTTTCCTTGGTTGGGGGGGGGGGGGGAGTCTTTTGCGTAGGTGGTGGCTTGAGAAACTTGAGAGAGAAAAAATGCTGTCTTTTCCTGATATGAATTGGTTGTTGATCAAGATTTCTTAGATTCCATGTATGTGTCTGTGTATTGCCAGAGCTTTGTTTCAGGCACAAGATGCCAACAAAGTGTTTGGGCCAGTGCAAGTGTGGGTGATAATGGGTTAAATTAGCTGATACCTTGGCCACCAGACCCCAGTCACCACATGGCTCTGTTCCCACCTTGCTACAGCAGGGCTAAGGTTTCACTGGGGTGTGCACACAGGCCCTGTCACTGCTGCCCATTATGTCTTGTAGTCTGGCCTCATGGTGGCTATCAGGTGCTGAGTGTCAAAACATGCACTATGTATCCTGGACACCGTCCCAAGTCTGCTCCTTCTGTTTTTAGATTGACCCTTTGCTGCCACAAACCATAGATTGTGGAGGCCTCAACAATCTATACACAAACTAAGTGACATGTGTGATGACTGGTTATAGATGTTGCTTGCTTCGCATTTTGTCCAGTTTCTGGCTCTGCTGGCCCTGGGTGACAGAGGCTATGCAGTCATCCAGGTCTGTTGGTTATCTTGAGAAATTAAAAGGCTAATTGTACTAATTGTGCAACAAAATGTATATCATGTGGAAGTTTGAGGTGGAAGATCTGAAGCCAGCACCTTTGGATAACCTCCAATCACTTTTTAATATTCTTAGATAGTTTGATACTTAAACTATATGCGCCCAAAAACTCAAATGTGCAACAAAATATATACTGAGTGTTTAAGTTTAATACGATGTAAAGTACAACCAGGGATGTGGGAAAGAGACATCCCTGGTGCAACAAAACGTAAATTGTGTGGAAGTTTAATGCTATCTAAGGGGGGGGGGGGGGGACCTCAATGGACTTTCTCAAAGTGACTGTTGGAACACATTTCAGGAAATTTTTATTTTTTTGCGATGCTCATTGCATCTGCACTTGAAGGCATATATACATATACTATTACAGAAAAATTATACAGACTGAAGTGTATGATGTGTGGAGTCATGATAGTGCTACTGGTGGTGCTAATAGTAGTTATCATAGGTGTCAAGAAACACGTCAATTTCATTATTGTGATAATAAATTGAGATAGAAGGGCAAAATTTACACCAAATATATGGAATGTCAATGGTTCAGTTTTTAGTAAAACTTTGGGTTGACCTTGACCTATTTTTCAAGATCATTAAGCACTAAAGTCAAGGACACTAAAGAATAAGGCTAATGATACCAAATATACCACAAATGTGTATCATCTGTATAAGTTTGACATTGCATAATATGGATGACCTTGACCTACTTTCTCTGGGTCATGGAGGGAATGCATTTCAGGACTTCAATTTTTGGCTGTGGGTATCTGATCATTTATCAGCAGAGCATTAGGCCTATGAGTTTCTTGTCTTTGTCTGCAGTTAAAGTAGTTTGAAGATAAACCAAGTTTAAGATCCACTCTGATAGTATGCCTCCATGAACAACTCTCCCTGGCAAATTCTTGGTGCTTTAAATGGCCACTGGAGTCTAGTTTATTGATGATGGCATTATTTGAATGATCATCATAAAAGGGTTGGGCCTCTCCACACGTGGAACTCCAGTTCAGAACCCCCAATGTTTTCTGTCCATGTTGTGTTGTTCTGTATCAAAAGTTTTGGTAATTTGGTTAAAGAAATGTTGATAAAAATTGTAGAATGTAAACCAGTGTATCCTCAAGCTGGTCAACACTTTGATTTTCCATTAATTCATTTTAATCACAAGTATGGTTGACTAAAAATGTTTGGAGTTGGGTAGCCATCAATGTATGAATGTTTGATCAGTTTAAAAGTACAATAAACACTTGACTATTTGGCAATTGTTCACAGATGAGTTGTTAATTAAGTCTCGGTATGCATTTTCTCTAGAGGCTCTTTAAATTTGGTTAAATGGAAACAGGAAATTAAGGACAGTGTTTCCTGACATGATAATCAAAAAAATTAGGATTTAAATTTTTAGTATTTCCTCGTAGGCTCACTGTCACATGAAAGTAAAATTGATTAAGAAGGTTTATTTGTGGACGTGCATGCATGCATGTGTGTGTGTGTAGAATTCCACAACTAAATCTACCCATAAGGAGGTTTCTCTGCTCCTGGGGGTATGGGGTGGGGTGGAGGGGTGAGAGTTCAGCAGCTGTGTAGTGCTTTAACGTCTTAAGCAGTCATTTGCTCTGTAGACATAAGGCATAAATGGAATTGAAGTGTCCTTGCAAGATGATGAACTTTCTCACATGTATGTTCAGTAAAGTTTGAATTGGAATAGATGAATCTGAAATATTGAAAGCTGCTGCCAAAAGATTTAAAAAAATGTAACTTGACCAATGACTTCTTCATTGATTCCATTAACCCATTCCTGGTCAGAGTATGACTGAGTTCCATAGTTTTCTTTGGCAAGGGTTGGGTGCAATGCACCCAATTAACCTGTGCCAAGGAAAGCTGTTGACCTAGCATGCCATCATGACAGGTCACACAGGCAAATCTCAGCAAAAACATTTTCTAGTAACACGAAATTGAAGTAAAAATGTTAAGGCAGACGACAGTTTACATCCAGGCACTTTAGGCCATTTGAGTGGGAAAGTGTTAAGCTGTATTGCTTCTGATTGATGTTATAGTAAAACCTCCCTATACAAAACACCCTTGGGACAGGAAAAGAGTTAGGTGTAGCGAGGTGTTCGGTATAGGGAGGTTTGTTTACATTGGAAGTATATGTTTTGGACTGAGAAATGGTGTCCAGTATAGAGAGGTGTTCGGTAAGTTACAGAGGTGTTTGGTCAGAGAGGTTTTACTGTATTCTTGACTTGGGTGTTCAGTCTTAGCAAACCCTGTGGGAGCTGGAGGTGTCTTAACAAGCAGCTCCAAACAACAAACCGTCTATGTTTCTTTACACTAAAAAAAAAAGCCCCAACAGTGTGTGTAAAGGCTCAAGCTCCTGGTGGGCGCAAGAAAAAGGCACAGCTATAATACCGTCCTTTGCAGTTGGAAAGACTCGACTAAATCATGTACCACACAAAGTTATTCACCACTTTCACATTTCTTGCAGGTAAATTTGAACCATTAATTGGGATGGATATGAAAAACTGTTTTTTTTTTTTTATATGATCTATTAATATGACAAAATAAAGGAGGTTTAGGATAGGGACTGTACAGTAAGGCTAACTCATGTGTTACTGAAATAATCTTATAATTTTTCTGCTTTGTGTTTTTACTCCTTTCTCCCACACCCCCATCATCTTGCAGACTTGGAGACAGGTGAAATAATATGTATGTATGTATGTATGTACGTATGTATATATGTACGTACGTACATACATTCATACATACATATTTTTTTGTTGCACTACCAGTTCCTGTATGTTTCAGACTGGACAATGGTATATGTCTGACAAAACAAAAGCTGTATTCCACATCGCAGTAACCAAGTGCAATATGTATCTTTTTGAGTATGAAATAGTGTGTTCAGTCCACTTTGATATATTATACTGTACTTTCATCTCATTTTAAAGTCGTTTCCTTCCAAGAAGAGGACACCTGACCCTGTGTTTTATATGCAAGTGGCACAGGCAAGACCGCGCCATTGAAAAATCAAGTGTACCCATTGGTATTCATGCAATACACAAAACATATATGGCTATCAACTGATCAGAAGCCAAGAATTTAATCAAAAATTGGATACATCTACCAACAAACGAACTGTCTATTAACCTGTTAAAAGCAGGTATTCTGTATAAAAGTGACACATGAGCACCACAAATGGGATTTCGAGATTTCAATCATCGTGGTCCAAAAGAATGCCAAGTGTTATAAACTTTCACTGTGCAACCTTGATATACTGCAAGTGTCACATTTGTTTGTTTATCAGGCCAAGCATGCGACTTGGTACAAGGTTAACACATCAGTAACTATTGAGTACAAGATTAAGTACAGCTGAGTTACACTGCTATGCTCACCACATATTGCTGACGTTGAAGGGTTGAATACTGCCGACTTCGGAACTCGGCTGTGAAGCATCAGATTTTATTGTGACTTGCTCAGTTCATGGGTAGATTCATTCAGCTGGAATGAAGTGTTGTACAGTAAAACCAGTTCTAACAGCTTTTATGTATCAAGGACTAGAAAAACCTCTGAAAGTAATGTTGGATGATGTTTGGAGTACAGATGTACCTCTCTTGAGAGACCCCTCTAATGAGAGACCGCATATCTTTTTAAGCTGCTCTCTCAGAACACTGCACTATCTTTTCCATGTTGTTGTACCTCTAATGAAATCCCACCTGTTTAGAGAGACAGCGTTTTGACCCACCATAGGGGCGGTCTCTCAAAAGAGGTCCCACTGTATTATGTTGTCGTTGGTCTAAGGGAATGTTAAACAGTGCCAGACCTACCATCATAACAGCACAGGACAGATTGTCAGTTTTTTGTGGGCATTATTTTATTCTGTTTCAGCAAGGAGGCTAAACCGTTTTAGCCTCCATGGTTTCAGGTACCAGGCATTAGTTCAGTAATGAGCCATGGAGCTATTACAGTGATTCCAAAGGAATATGAATTTTCATCTGTCCCTATATGTGGACAAAACATGGTAGGATTAGAGATTATCATCTTTAAACTTTGCTCCATGCAATACCAGGCCATGTCCTGGTAAGTGGGTTTACAGACATAGTAATAATCCATGGACAATGTTCTCATATGATCCCTATCTTTTTTTATTTTACTAAATCTTAATACTGATCAGATGAAGTCACAGTCTTTTGAGATGTTGGAGGATGGGAGTTAAGGTCAGCAGTGGCCTGCATGTCTGTCAGCAGTAGTACACTTGCCCCATCTGATGACAGAATGAGGAACTAATGCTCTTGAAATCCCAATTCTCAAGAGAGGTGAGGGTGTCACCCATTTGTGGGTTACAGTTAACCTCCTGTCTGCAGACCATACCACCCTACATCCCTGTAACATATACAATGGACTGAGTACAAAGTAGGCCCACCTTCCTGACCCTACTCTCTGGGTAACTTTGAGTGGTACATGTGATAGACAAGACCATGTGCCCTGTTCTTAGGTATCAGGCAGATAGGGTTAGCTGTGTCTGTCCCCAGGGATAGCTATGTCATGTTGTGCACCATCCAGATTTTCACTTTTGATTTTGCTAACAGGGTGATCCTTTTGCCAGGCGTCAGATTACTTTGGTTTGTATGCCATATATCATAAATGAAGCAGAAAATAGAGCAGTTTCCACATGCCTAAGCACAGGGTCCCCCAGGACCCCCTGTAAGTGCTCCTCATTATGTAGATATTTGATGCTTTCCCTCAGCACCCTGATCAGTGTAAACTCCACTGCAGGCCCCCAGGTGTCTCTGCAGCAGTAATATATATTGTTGTCATGGCAGTATTGTCTTCTCCACTGGGGGCCAATTAGGAGTAAATTGATGCCACATACAGTGTAGTGATTATAGAACAAGCACATGGCTGGGGCTTCCAGCTGTTAAGTGGTGTAGCTGGGCTTAACATGGGCAGCTCAGTTCATAGAGACAGACACACAGGGTCTATACAGTCCCCACACGCTCCCCTTGTAGCCTAGGTCCGGTTGAGTAATGGCATTGAACACCTGGGGCATTGTGGGGGATATCTGCGTCTCAGGTCAGTGACTTTGTAAGAAAAGTGAAGTGTGACGAGAACATTGACTGTGAAGGAGGTGGATGTTCCCGGCCACGCCGTGTTCAGTCAGATCTGTTAACAGTTGCGGCCTATCAGGTAAGGACTCAGTCTTTTCTGGGCTTTTGTCCTCATAGTCTTTCTTCAGTTGGAACACAGATTTGTATTCACTTGCCACTGATGTTTATGTTTGTTTCGTAAATGTATTGGTATGCCAGTCCATGAGGGCATACTGGCGTCAGCTGTAAACAAGAAAAGAGCAGGTTTGTAATTGAATGTGCAGTTACCTGAGTGTTTGAGGTGTAGGCTGGATGCCATGGTTGAACATTCTCGCACCGATTAATGGATACGCAGCAGCCAGCGCTTTTTGTATTCAGCGCCTATTAATTCTGGCCATTTTAGTGAATGGTTACAATTAGGGAGCTGTTTTTGTTTCCACAAATACAAGGACTTCCTGGGCATGTCAGGTTCGTAAGTTGACTGAACACAGGGGTTGGGTGTAAACATTGTGTGTTACAATGTTGTGTCAGCAAACGTCCCAGCATGCCAATGTCAGTGCTCAGACCTCGCTGTGTGTTTGTATAAGTTGCAACATTTCTACTGGTCATTACCTTTCCACACCATGACTTTCTTATTAATATTGATACAGCAGAGATCACAATCTGTGCAAGCTGCCACCAGATGACCTCCAAATACACATCAACACATGTTTGTGTTTCAGAATCTTTTTTTTTTCCAGGTCTAATAAGATTTAATAAAATCATTGGCATCTCAGGGCAGCTGAGTATGAGAAAACTTCAGGGCATGTGTTATAGTGGCAAGGTATAGTTGCTACCTGGCCAAAGTAATCTGCCATCATTATGAAGTATGGGTTGGTAAGGAATTCGTGTAAACAGATAGGTATCACATTGGATGCTTTTTATAGTTTTATGAAACTTTAAAGTGTTTGGTTTACTTAATGGGTGTAAATTTCATCTGTGAGATGGTACCTGGTACAATCACGCACACAAGTGTTACTTTTTCCTTCACAGCTGTTTTTTATTTCATGTTTCTCACTTCATTTGACGGTAGATTAAAAAATTGAATGGCCACAGCATCCTCCAAAATGAGGCTGCACACAGTGGGTAACATCTCTGTGACAGTGGCCACAAACAGCAGGTACCAGGGTTGAACTGATCTTAGACCATACCTTTAAGCTTTTTTGTATTAGATCTTGCATTTTTTGAGAGTCTTGCAATTTTAGATTGTTTTGTATTGTGAAGCAGTGTCGCTTGGTTACTGGGTGATATGAATTTTTTGTGTTCTTGGTGAACCAGGGAGTATTTTTATCTATTAGTATATACATTAATATTGTTTGACCCTTACCCTCATATCAGTGCACCCCACTGAGGGCTCATCTGACCTAAACCCTAAATATGATTGGACATCAACAGCAACATCATTAAAGGTTGACATTTACCAACTGTGATTAATATGAAATAATGCTTTGATAAATTGCCAAAGTGAGGAGGGTGGGATAAGTGATATAGCAACTGTGGATATTTTGCTACGGTTGGAGCAACCAAGGACTAATCCTGTGTGGGATTTGACCAGTACAGCCCTGTGTGAGTCTGGCCCTTGCTTATCAGGCCAGCCGGCAATGCTGAAATCTTGTGCTATCATAGCTGCACCATTAAGCCCAGTTTTGATGGGCCCGTTATAGATAGAACATTGGATGTAGCACATGTGGCTGATTAAATGAAAATCTTTATTTTGATTACAGAGATGCCCAGGAGAGCAACAAAGCAAGAGTTGAGGTACTGACAAATTGCAGTGGGCTTCAGTAGGAACAGTTGGCCTCATAGTCAAGGCACTATATCCCACTCCAAGCTTTCACTGCCAAGAGAAGTTCAAATACAGAGCCAGTTCTAAGGAGGAGTAGGCCTTGCTGTTGAGAGGTGAACCTTGGCACTGGGATAATGAATACCTATGTTGAAATGATACCTACCAAGAAGGGAGTTTTCTACCTTGGAAAGCCGTCCTAGTAATCTTTCTGCAGAGGAAAGGTCTGCTGGGACATGTCTTTGCATTTGATGTGGATATACAGTTACGTTTCACATTAAGTTCCAAGTACTACACGATACCGAGGCGTGGTCACACAGATCGTGGTCCTGATCAGTGTCCATTGTGGATCTTACAGGGATTTGTGTACAGTGTGGATTTTAGAACAAGATGAGGGCTGCAGTGAAGTGTGTGACTTGGGTAGGGAGGACAGCCTTGTTATTGGAGGCCTGGACGCTTGTACTCTTAATGCAGGCCAGTGTGTGTTCCTTACTACAGCCGCCAACATTCACTCCATCAGGTACGTACCATTTTCACTTCAAAGTTTATTGATGCAAATTTATCATCATTTGGCAATGTGTTGAGTTTCAGACGCTGCTTAGTTTTCTTGGTGCCGTAGGTGCCCTATTGCAGGCGAAAGAACTCATTTACCTGCTGAACAGACCTTCGTGTTCGAGATAATACAGAGCTTGGTCTGTCAAGGAGCAGCGATGTTTTGGCACTTCGTGTTTATTTTTCAGATAGTGAATGCTCGCGTGGGTCCTGAAGTAACTGTACTTTGTAAATGGGATGTAACCATGGGGAGGTCTCACTGAAAATGATGCCAAAAACTAAGTCTGAAACTTTTAGCGCATCTATTCTTTTGGCAATGATAAAGACGCTTAGCTGATACACAAAGAAGGAATTTAATTCCACAAATCTGGCTTTGTGTATTACTCTTTGTGTCACTTTAATTTGCCTCCTTTGCTGTCTTGCTGCCTGAGCCAGCTGCCTGGCGGTGTGCTGAGCAGGCAGCCTACAGCAGATACCTAACAGGTATCATTGCTTTAGGCAAATCGTCAGAAATGTTCTGATAATTGCGGGGGTTAATGTGAAAAAAAAAAAAAATCAGCATAAGTCATAATGAGAAAAACACAAGGTTTGAGAGCAGAATTAGATATTATGACTATGTTGTTCTGTATTGCAAATTACATTATGATATATTAAGCGTGTTACTTATTCCAGTCATCAGCTAAATTCGTGCAGAAATATCTTAGGAAAAAAGTGGGTGTGACCACATGTACGGGTACATTATCTTACCAGCAGTTCTGGTGTCTAGTGTAAATTTGATGTTTATATTTCTTGTGAATATTATTCTGGGTCCGTGCGGCACACTAGGATCAAGCAAGAAAGCTGGGACCTATCAAGCTGAGCTTGGATGATCCCCTTTGACCACAGGAAGTCTGGTTCCACTTGCATTATATGCCCAGTCCATTCACAATTGTTAAACTGGTTCCCTACTGCATGATCTGAGGTTGTATTTTTTCCCTGTTATATGTAATAATCGTTATCAAAATTGTATTTTACTATATATATATATATATATGCACATGTATAAGTAAATGACATTTGAAAGTGATTGCTTCTCAAAATCATGATGAAGAGAGCTTTCACTCAAGTGTTAACAAGCACAGTTGTAAGTCTTGACAGTGGCACCGGCCAAGACTTTCACCACAGTATGGAATAAGTTTATATGCTTTGAAGCAAGTTAACATTGTCATCAATTTTAATAGCTCTTATAGGAGAGGGCTGTTTGATGTGCCCTCTTGCTGTCAAAAAGAGTACATTGCTGCTTCTTTTTAAGGCCCCTCGTGACACGTTTGATTTTGATATAAGCGTTTGTGTCCGTTGGCTGCCAATGAAAATTTGTCCTCTGACTGCTATGTAGGGCCAGTGATTTTCTGTTTTTTTCTGAAACCGAAGTAGAATTGTGCATTTTTTTTATCCTTGAAATGGAATTTGATAACTTCTTACATGAATTATGTATAAATATATATCAGTGAAATGGAATTTGAAAAAATTTTGCAGATGAAGTGGAATTCCTATTTTTTTTTTAAACGAAAAATCATTGGCCCTGTCTATGCTATTTAAAATGTCCCCTGGTCACGAGGCCTGTATAGGATGGGTCAACTCCATGGACCTCACCATCAGCAGTATAATAAGAGAGCACTCTGTAAAGTGAAGATTGTTGGCCTAGTTATGGTCCCCATCTATTTATTCAAAGGGAAAAGAGTTTGTGGGTCTTAGGTCATCTGGGACCAGGGAATGTTTGTTGAAATTACACCACACAAAGTCACATGCACAAAACAACAACAACAAAAAGAATGACCCCTTATAAGTCCACGTGACTGAGCCGCATGCTGTGTGTGTCCATAAATTTATGTGGCCGTAAAGTACGGCCAGCATCTGTTTGCACTGATGTATTGTTCAGGCATTGTCCAATTCAAAGTGATGAAATATTCATAGGTATACATACATTGTCCATGTTGAGAAATAATTCTACTACCTTTTTTTCTGTTGGAAAACCTCAATATGAAATGTTGCTTTACATAAAGCATGGATGTCTAATTTTTAGCATGCCTTGAAGTTTGTTTTCATAGTTCTGTCATGTGAAACCCTCTCCTGACAGTTCAGTAATTTACGGTACGTTTTGGTTTTCCTGCTATTAAAAGTCATAATGCAGAGAAAAGGTCAGTCACAGATTTAATTCCATGACCCCAGGGCATCAAGAAAATAAGTGAAAACTAAGACAAAATGAATAAAATCACTTAAAATTTGAGAATGTAATTTGAGACATAGTATTATATGATTGGAAGTTTTTGTTGGGTGTATAAGTCTGGACTAAGCAAGCACTTCATTTCATAGCGAGGGCAGTGAAGGTCTTGTCAGTTGTTCTAATATAGCCTAGAAAGTCATGCAACAGCTGTTTGTTTGCAAGCTGGAACATCACTTGCCAGATAATGTGGAGAACTACAGATTACAAGATGGATTCGCAGAGCATGGCCCTGTTTCCCATTTTGGAAAAAAAAAATGTTTAATATTTTTAAGATGTTGCTGCATGATGGAAAATTATGAGCAATTTAAAACCCAGGATTTGAAAGTGGTACTGACGTATGATTTCAGCTAAATAAATATGAGGAAAATCAAGTGCAGGTATATCCAGAATGAGTTTAAAGGTGGAGATCAGAGTGCAGGCTGGGATAATTGTGTCCAGTCATTGGAGCCCTTGCCATTGTCAGCATTGTTTGTACACCTATACATGCTTCAGGATCCTCATTCATAGCTACCTGTGAGAACTAAATGAAAGCCTAAGTATTGTATGGGTGATCCCCCTCACTATGATTCATCAGATATCTTTATTCATCCTGGTGAAGTGAGGTGTATCTAAGACTTTGTTGGATAGTATACTGACACTTTTGACGGTCTGCGGTGGACAGAAATTCTTTCATGATGAATCCTATGCTCAGCTGTTGCAGCAAAATAGGATTTATGCTAGAAAATAATTGAACGCGTGGTTGAGAACACCAGAAAGGTGTACAGGTGCCGTGGCATGCTTACAGTCATGATTAGGGGTTAAAAGGGAACTAATGGAATGATAAGTAACCACATTTCCTGAAACACACCTTTGCTGTACCCTTTTGGAGGAAAAAAAACTTATTCCTGAATGGCTTTTCATAATTTTCTTACTAGTGTGTCTTCGTAACTTTTCTGTTGATGAGGAAAGTTTGAAAAAAAAAAACCTAAAAACCTAACCCCCTCCAAAAAAAAAAAAAAAAAAAAAGAATATAAAAAAGTATTTAAAGATACATTTTAGTGGTAATGTAGTTGTTGGTGCACAGACCTGCAGTGTTTCCGTTAGACTTTTTTTTCAGGGGGTCACGTAAAGGACAATTTAGGGAAGAAGATTAGATTTTCACCAATTTTACATATAAATCAACAAGACTTGTAACCCTTTAGAATTTTCTACAAGGGTACTTCAGGTTTTGAAAGGGTAATATACCCCCATTTGGGTGTTAATGGAAACACTGACCTGGTCTTCTCCTGGCTATCAGGACATTTTGAATTTCAGTTTTCACGAAGGGTTGAAAGTCTTAAAGATGCTGGAGCCCATGGAATTGGGGTGGGAGGGTGAAGGTGAAGGGTTAGACAGGCACAAAGACAAGTTACAGTGAGACTAGACATTATGGGGCAGCAGTACAGAAAACAATTGAGAGGGTGGTCTCATCCTGGGCTTAAACTGGCCATTTGGCAACCCATAGGGAAAGTTCATATTGGCAAAAAAAAAAAAAATTAAAAAAAAATAAAAAAAAAAATAAAATAAAATAAAAAAAACAAAAAAACAAAAACCCACACATTTCTGTTCAAACTTTGATGTCCAAAAACTTTAACTTAAAGAAAATCCCCCTACCTCCTGCAACTTTCTCTCCAGAAATCTATCACTGGGAATGAGCTTTTGTAAAGGATAACCTCAATATATGTGTTATTGGAAACAGTTATTCAGAGAGAGCACCATTATTGATATAATCCCAAAGAGGAGTACCAGGTACGAGCATACTTTCAATTAGTGTTAACAGTATACAGAGATTCCACAATGTCCTTGTAGTCTGGACTTGACCTCTGCATGGAGCAAAAGTACAATGTGGGCCTAATGGAAATTTGATGCACAGTTTGTGCCTGAATATTGGCTAAATAATTTATCACCTGGCATTTCATTGAAACATCTTGTAACATGATTAGAGATAATTAGGTTGTCATATAAGATAGGATCAAAGAGGTTAATTAGTCATTTGTCTTTCATAATAGCTGCACATTGTAATTTGAGTTGGGCATTAATTGGAAAAGCATAGTTTTAAGTTGTTGCAGTGCAGTTTTGGCAGTGGTACAGTGCATCTATCGTGGGAAGGGATATATATATATATATATATATATATATATATATATATATATATATATATATATATATATATATATATATATATATATATATATATATATATATATATATGGGGAGGGATATATTGAGAAGACCTGTTCATACTGTTATATTTTTATTTTACTGTATGGTTGTGACGAAATAGGTTGATCCCAATGGAATTTTTGTTTATATACTGTTAGTAATATAATGCTGTTGACATGTATGTTTTTTTTAAAGGAGCCAAGTAAAATAATCTGATCTTGTGGAATTAAAATGTTACAACTGTGTGGAATTTTAATACCATTTTTATTTTCAACTTTATGAAGTTATAGTTCCCGTCATATTTTTTAAATGCTAGAGTTATAATATGCAATGGACCTAGCTATAGATGTATGAAGTTATAACCCCTGTGTGTCAAATTGATGTTTTCATGCTGTGGAATTATGGTAATACAGCTTGTAACTAATTGTCTTACCTGGGGGGTCGTGACCCTATGAAGGTTATAGAATTATCTAGTGTACTTGATTGTCTTGCCTGACAGAGCTACACGTACACACACGCAGTTTGAATGGATGGTACTTGGGTGTTCTCAACCGATGCAATTAGAGCGGTCCAGGGCTATACAGTTTACCTGTTTATTATTGCCAATTAAGGGTACATACAGCAAACTGTTGGACTTTTTCTGTTTGGCTGCTTCCCTAATGCTAAGCAGGTCCCCTCCGGGCCCCCACTGATATTAACTCTTTCAGTGCCAAATTTTAGACTGAATCAACAGCTTTTCTCGGCACGCATTGGGCACAATGCACCTAATACATGCCGAGAAAAGCTGTTGACCTGGGATATTCTCTCTGGAATTATAGGTATACTGATACTTGAATGAAAGGTCTTTTTGCGAGGAATATGAATCTGGTATCGTAATGATAATTCAGACTAGCCTGACTCAAAGAGATCAACTTTAGTGGTGATTGGCATTGAAAGAGTTGACAAACAAACTGAATCTGTCAACTGATTGTGGACCAGCAGTTGATGTTCATTCATCCTTATTTGGCACTGAATGGCAGTAAAATAGTCAAATTCCTCAGGGAAAAAAATCATTTAACAGTTCAAGCACCAGCATGCCTTATCTCGAGTCTGTGATTTTTGCTTTGCCATATTGCAAGTCAGTGGTTTTAGTCTTGCTTTGCTTGTCTTTTTGTGGCTTGACAGGCAATGGGCCATGCACTGACCAAAGTGTTACCTGGGTTCAGTCTGACAAGGAAGCAGATAATGGGGAGAGGGAGGCAGTGGGACCATACTATGGTCACAGGCCTTGGTCAGTGGTTCTGACACTGCCTGGCAAGTCATGCTGCAGCTGCCCTTCTGGCATGACTTGCCAGGCAGTGCCAGAACCACTGACTTAACCTTATAGGCATGTTGGTACTCGAACGAAAGCTCTTTTCACGGAGAATTTAAAGATGGAATTGTCATCTTAAGTCTAGGTAAACATACGTAAATATCAGGGACTGGTATGGAATGAGTTAAACAGCTGGGCTAGACACTCTCTACTTAATATACAAGCTTCCTCCTGGTGATGAAGAAAAGCCTCTAAATTCAGGTATTTGAGAAAATTGAAAATATTGATACGATTTGGGGATAAAAAGACAGTAACATTTATATCGAGATCTTGTTGACATTTTACCTTTATGCTGGGTGACAACCTTGTTCTGCACTGAGTGATTCATTGTACAAGACCCTGGCTAAGAATGTATCATTTTTTGTTACCTTGTAAATATTAAACTCTCTTGGAGAAAAAAGAAGCTGGAAAAAAATGTATTACTATACTTTGAGAAGTACATGTGATTGAAAACCAGCATGTCTGAGCACTGCTATTGTGTGTAAGGTTAGTGGGTTCAGTACGTGGAATACCTGGACAGATGAGCTTTTCCTAACATCACAATGTGTCTCTTGTTGTAGTAATTGTATTCTCTGTACCACTGTTTCTTGCCGGAAATCTGCCTAGACATATCATTCCACAAATTGTTTTTCAAGGGGTATTGTTGCTCATAGAGCCAGCTCATATGTAAACCTACATTGTTAAATCATTTCAGACGCAGCTTTCCATGACATAGTCCAAGCCAACTACTTTTAAAAAGGGCGACTTTTTTAAAATGGACAGGTAATCAATCTTTTAACACATGACATGTAGAAACACACAGTGCAGGTCCCCACTGGCAGTGTACATTTCTGTTTAAAAAGAAAAGGGAGTGGGGTGGGGGGTAGGGGTAGGGGTAGGGGTCTCGGTGGGGAAAGGAGAGCAGTAGTACACTGATCCCTGTCTTCAGAGGCCACCCGAAGGGAAGGCCCAAAAGTGGTCTTTCAAGACAGGTGGCCTGTCATTAGAGGTAGAATAACATGGAAAATATAGCAGCAGGGACCTGTGAAATGTGGTCTTTCAAGCCAGGTGGCCTCTCATTGGAGTGACCTTTCAAGACAGGTTCCACTGTAGTAATAGGACAATTTGCGTTCTACTTTTGGTATGTCAGACCCAGTCAGTTAAATAAAAGAACAGAAGAAAGTAGATGCATGACTCCCAGTCAAGTAATGTACAGTATCTCTCCCACAATGGTGAGCACACTCGTATAGCTGAGTTTAATTTTCATACAAAGGATGCTCGATCATATGCATGTGCATTGGGAGGGGGGAGAGAGAGTAAGACTGTTTCTGTTGCTTTGTTAATGTGATTAGGGAAACCACCTTAACCCTTTCCCCCTTGAATAAAGACTGACTCAACAGCTTTCCTTCAGATGGGTTGGCCACTAAGCACCCAACCCATGCCAAGGAAAGCTGTTGAACTAGCGATGTTATCTTGATAAGTCTCATCTACAATTCTTAATCAAATTGTTTTTCATTACTGTTGACATTAGGCAACAGCAGTCAACATTTGACCACCAGCCAGTTTTCACAGGTTTAGGGGGAAAGAGTTAATTCTCCAGTACCTGTCGAGCTCAAAATTTCTTGGTAAACTCAAGTCGTCTGTTCTTCTTGGCCTCGGTGCTGGCTTTTTCAACCCCTTTTGGGATATGCTCCATGAAACAGTGTACTTCATAGAGGCCATCAGGCTCATCCATATTCTTCCAATTAGCAGCCTCCACATCATTTATATGAAGAGGATACATCCCAAGTTCAAGGGATTTAATCATGAGAACAAGGGATGTATCCTTTTTATACCATGCCTCCTTTGTTTTCATGAATATTAATGCATTTTAAAATGTATTCACCAAAGCAAATCAGTCCTGTGTTGAAATTTAGCCATAGAAATTTAAAGCAGGGATATATGTGTAAGCAGGTGACATATATGATATCTCTTGAGAAAACAAAGGAGGCATGGTATAATTGTACAGACTGATCTGGCTTGAAATTCTACATACAATGTTAGGGTTTTTTGTGTTTTTTGTTATTTGTTTTCATAATTCTTCATGAATTGTACAGTGTCATTTAGTTTAGGGCATGTTTGATGACAGCTTGGATAGCTATGCTTCATGGGGTCAAATGATGCCAATGCTTTCAGATGAAAGATAGTGCATTGTCATAAATATTTCTATGGATTTTTTAATTTTGTCCAACATATTGGAGGGTTGTATGCCGTGCATGGTGTAATTACATGCTTTGTAACCATGTGGTGCTCAAACTTACTGGCAACTGCTTCAGTATGATGCATCATCTACCACTTGAATGTTTTTATGTAAACATTTTGTTAAGAAAACATTTTTAGTACCAGTATTTTAGGAATCTGTGATGTGAAAATGCCGTCAGTAGTCAGCTGTCTTTTAGACAAGTTCAGGGCTCAGCTTGAGGAAAGTGCTTACAAGACTAACCAGGACAGGGATAGGATGATGTTTTTCCAGACGGATAATAGGACCTGAAGAGCCAGATTCAACTGTATATGCCACTAATTGGCCATGTATAATTCAGTGTCTGTATGGTGGCCCAGTGTGAACTAATATTGATGTTTGCTGAGACGTATGTGACAGACTAGCTTGGCAGACCAGCTCACCTGTGTATGAAAGATGTTATCCTGTCATTGACATGCATGGTAATATGTCTATTGTGTTGCAATATTTACCTTTGAACCTCGTTCATTGCATGTCTTACACAATTTATTACCTTTCATGTGATGTAAAATACATGCCATAATTTCTATATATACAACATTTCAACTGTGATCAGTTTCTTAAATTAAGGTCAAGGTCAGATATGACAGGGTTTGACAGAATGTGACCAGAAAAGAGGGGAAAAAAACTCTGGGTGATTTTCATATTTCATGAGAGATAATTGCTGAATAAATGATAGTTTTGTCTTTCCTAGAATTAAGTTACATGTGAGAGACAATGCTAGCCAGCAGATAATACATGTATACTCATGTGCCATGTGGAGCCAGGTTGATCAATTGTATTACTATCAAGCCAGGGCCCGCCACTTAATTCAGTATGAAGCTTAATTGCATTGTATTCTAAGCACACAGGCAACATGGCTAATTATGGATTTTATTTTATAGCTGTATAAATATTGTCAATAAATCGATGGTGACTAAATTAATTATATTGCTACTGGTAGTTCAGCAGTTTGTATTGTATGTAGACATAAAGCTCCACCACCTCAAGAAGAGGTGTCTTGATCCAGAAGTAATCATGAAACAGAAATCTGTCATCTAAATGTTAAAGCATGTTCAGACCATACATACAATGAAAAAATTCTTGTAAACTTACACTGAGTTTAATATGTTTTGCAAAACTCCTGTTGCTTTAAAAACATTGCTAGAACTGCCACTGTGGGACACCCCACTGTGATAAAACTATCAAAGGTATTACCAGATCCCAGCCATTTAATTATGTTGGCTGATATCATGCTTAGGTTTCAGTCTCACTTTCAGTTTTGCCAGGGATTGACTCCTAGGTTAACTGTCTTATCCAAATCTGAAGTTTTGAGACATTTCAGGCAACCACAGATCACAGGTCTTTCTGTGTGTGTTATCTTATCTAAATAATAAATTTGAGGTTCCTACCTCTTGTGACTGGCATCGACCAATCAAGTGTTCAACTGGATTATGAGTGTGTCTATGTTAGTCGATTTTCCAGTTAGGACCACCAACTTAGATGTAGTCTTTAATTCTGAAAGCATACAAAAAAAGCATTGGTACATTAAAAAATTATGCTAGGCAAAGAAAGACGGGGTCATTTCTGTGAGGTGGTCTGAATGAAGGGCTCCACTTACTGTATACAATGTAGTTCAAGCAATTGACAATAGATTTGATACTCTGTGCATGAAAACTGTTCCATTGATCTTTACAGTTGAGCGCTGTGGCAGTTAATTCTTGCAGGCATTTTCCTGGCAAAGTAGAGCTAATATAAATCTGAGAAGCAGTTCTGTGCCGAGTATAGCCCCCTAAGAGCCCACACAAGCCCCTCATTGGCACAGTATTGTGTATATAAGGTCTTATAGGATTGGGGTTAAGCTGTAGCCGAGGGACGGTTGTTTTGTTCTCTGCTGTAGAAATTTGCTATTCTCTGTGGGAAATGTCTTGCCTATGCTTGCCAGGACGGCATGTTAGTGAGATTAAAATACAGTGGTACCTGCAATTTAAGACCACCCCTAATGACAGACAAAAGTGGTCACATATGACAGGTGGTCTTTCATTGCAGGTAAATTAACAAAGAAATAAAGGGCCAATGTCTTGAAAGAGTGGTCTTAAAAACTAATGTGGTCTCTCACGAGAGGTGGTCTTTAGGGCAGGTACCACTGTACCTGAAAATAAGCTTCAGGAATTGTTATTCATTGTTATTGTGACATTGTTATAATGTGGCAGGCTACATCTTATCACTTTGTAACTTAGTACTGGAGGTGGGAGGCTGAAACTTTAAATTCAGCCCTCATTCTCTTTAAAATAAATAAATAAATATATATATATATATATATATATATATATATATATATATGAACATGTTTAAAATTAAGCTTATCTGGATTAAATTGTATACTTGTAGGCCTACCTTATTTGAAGTCAAGGACTTTGGAATTAAAAAGTAGATTCTTTTTTATCTGATATGTGTACACTACAAGAGAGTAAAAATGTATAAAATCATGTTTTTTTTTTCTTTCTTCAATATTTATGGCATGACTTATATTTTGATATTTGGGTTTTCAGTTTTGATATCTTTTTTGTGTGAAGGGTTCCGACATTTTACCTTCCATATAATATATTTGTGTACCCTTCTACAAGGGTAAATACCTGTACCTTATAACCCCTTGGTTCCCATGACTGCTTCAGCATCTGTCATATTTATAACCAACAAAACTCCAAACTAACTTAAAATAGTTTTAATTTAACCATGAATTATGCAGAAATAAATTACTGTTAAATGTTCAAAACATAAATCTAAATCTGAACTTGGGGGGGGGGGAAGTCTCACATTCCGAAAATATCCTAAATGCTGTGGGTGCTTAAATAAGAATAACCTGGTAATTGCTGTTGCTTGAACAGATGGTGTATACATGTACATGTACCTGGGAGTGTGGAATATAAAAGAACATACAAAAAGGGGGTAAAACACTAGTATATTAGGAACTCTACATGCTATAGGTGTCCCCATGTGGCCAGCATAAACTGTTGCAGGGCTAATGTGAAGCTGACCTCACCTTGTGAAACATGGCTGGTCAAGGTGCCACAGTCGGTTTGTTCAGGTTTCATATTGTGTTAGTCTGCTGCCAGGCTAACAGGTAGAAACTACACGAAAAACTGACAAGACGTGACCTGTTACCTCATAAACTTTTCCAGCAATGACAGGTATTTCCACGAAAGGAACATTTAATGAAGACCACTTGGTATATTATAGAGAGTGGAAAACAAATCCAGACTGCCAGAATGACATGTCCATCTGCCTCCTGCTGTTACTGCGGCTACTGTCCAGTGGCGACATAATAATTGAGGAGTAAAACTTTCTTCATGGATGGTATTTACCAGCTGCAAATAATTCAGATAATCTTGCCTGGCCAGTCTCATACATTTGTGCCTTTCATACTCTGGGCCAATGAACATAAAGCTAGCCTGCATTGCTGCCCTTCAAACCTTGTCTTTTGACTTTTTGTCGTATCAGATTCTGGGAAGCTTTGCCAAGCAGGCAACTTTAACTGATTCAAATCACCCCCTTCCTCTAGAAAGCTCAGATTATGAGCCTGTAATTGGCTTCCAGAGAAATTATATCTACATGTATTTGAATGTCTCATTTAACAGGCACCCAGAAAATCACATATCACAAGTTTCCCCTGCATAGGGCATGCGTACTTTGCTGTCGAGTTGATGAAAGCTGAAGAGTAAAATATGACCTTAACATGAGGCTTTGCTGCTGCTGCTGATGCTGTACCCACAAGGATGGGGTAGAGCCCCATCAGACGATGGACCTGGATTGTGAATATATTGAAAACAGTTATTACTTAGTCTCAGCTGCCAGAACAGGTATGTGACCTGCCTGGAATAGTGGAGCACAATGCATGGCTTGCAAGCCTTAGAGCAACATTCTCAAGTACTTACTGGTGTGGAAAACAGACAGACTCTGAAACCCAAGGTACAAGACAGTTTACTTAAGTTTTTGCTGCCCTTTTGCCCAGCAGGCATTTTTTTTCTGGAGCTTAGTGTGCAGACTTTGTGCCAGCTACATGTAAACACACATATCTAAAAACCATGCATGGCTGTAAATCCTCATGTTGTACCCTATACTTGGTCCTTCAAAACAGTCAAGGGAATAGAAAATCATTAAATCAGAGAACTCCACTTTCAATTTTTTCTTCTCAAACCCTTGGTGGTTGGTTCTCATATGCAGCAATTAATTGGTGTTCCTGCCTGCAGCTGGTCAGTATAAATTTAGTGAGTTCACTGCCTGGTCAATATAAATTTAGTGAGTTCACTGAAAGGAGAGCATTGAGGTCCATGACCAGGGCTTCTGTTCTTACCACAAACCTTATTTGTATTGTGGACCTGTTTTCAATAGCACTGAGGCAGCAGTCCTGGAACAATGCAGTTTCTTGAGAAAGTTATAGGAACACTTTCCAGGTATAGTACATGTACCAGAATTAGGTTATTGTTGAAGTGGGCTGAGAATTGATTTCAGTTTGAAGTGAGAGCGGTCAACTTGATTTTACCTTTATGTGCACAAGGGAGAAGATAACATGTTAATTGCACACAATTACAAATTTACTTAGGACTTTAAAGTTCATTTATAACGTGAGCTCACGATAAACTGGACTGATTGAACTATGAAGGACAGTTGAGAACGTTATGTAAACCTTAACAATGAACATGGACAATAGGCCTCTAGTGGCAGTGAGTGTTTGGTTGGTAAGTGAAGACGATTTTGCTGGATAATGAGCATATATACCTGCACATGTACACACAAACACTGTCTCATCAGATGATTGAGGCCTGGTAAATGTTCCAATATTTATGCCAAATTTACATGGGTCTTTTGAATATGTCTTGTAATGAGAGTCTAAGAACATACTCCACCAAGTTTGTGGGTCACAAAGTGTACATTTTATGGAGAAATTTGAATGTTTGTGAATAACTGAACCTTTTTCAAAGTAAATGTAGTTTTCAATTTCAAAGGAAAGGAACATGATTACTGATGAAGTAACGTGTTTACATGCAGTTCGTAAATATTGTATTTATTTTTCTTCTTTTATAATGGCATAGGGTGTGGTCTAGAAACAGAATTTATGCTGCTAACTATGGCCTGGGAAGAATGGCAGGAGGAGAATACATGTTCCACTCTGTAGTGTGCCCATTCAGAAATATCGGAAAGAATTTGTTGACCCAAATTTAAATTTGAAGAAAGTCTGTCATTGAAGAGAAGTGCAAATATTTAAGGAAATGTGTTCTTCATTGAGAAAATCAGAGCAAATGGTAGTTTTGTCGGTGGCAGGTCTGCTCAGGAACACGGCCTGTGGGTGGCCACCAGCATGTACCTGAACTTTTGCCTGTGGCCCCTCTGTAACAAGGTGTCGAGATGTCTTTGAAGTTTTCCCGTCTTGTCCATATATATCTCCTGCAGTTTGTCATCCATTCATAGCAAACTGGTTGTACATTTTGGGCACATAATTTCCTAAAGGGCGATAGGCTGGTTCCCTCTGTGGAGTATTCAGGTGTGAAAAATGAAATACGATGTTGTAACACAAATGACTGGTGCATGGAAATGCAACAGCACTCAATGGGTCTTATCTTTCCTACCACACTACATTTCTTTGGCTGAAAATGACGGTTCCTCCCTCCCCTTCTGCATGAACAAAGTTTGGGCATACACTGTTTCCAGCTTAACTGTTTGCTGTTCGTTCTTAGCAGAATCCTTGCAAGCAGAGTATCTTGCGATTGACAGGCCACATCAAACTCATATTTATTTAAATTGCACCTTGACACTATTTCATGACCTGATTATATTTTGGTGACCTTGACCTTGTAGTCAAGGTTACAGGACCCATATGTGTGTGCAGAGAGAGGTTGTCCAGTCTATTGGCAATGGCTGTTCTTGTTGTTTCTTGTTTAATCTCTAAACTTTAACCTTGTTGTTTATGAATGCATCTCAAGCTTTTGTAAAGAGTGATAATAAAAAAAAAAAATAAAAAAAAAAAAAATCATTTAATAGAAAAACAGTACAGCTGCTATGGGTCACTAGATGATTTTGTTCACAGCACATTGGTGCTCATATGTTGCTAAAAGATGGCACAAGGGGAGGCAAGAAAGTCGAAGATTTTCTGTTGATTATACTCTAATCAAGGTAGTACAGGCAGTGATACATACTGGCCTGGAAATATATTTAGACATCTTGTGTGTACCATGATGGTTGAAGAATTGCTGAGCACTTGTAGCAAACTTGGACTGAGGGCAGTTCAAAGATTGCAGCATGAGCCGTGAGAGCCTTTTAACAATTGTTGCCATTATTTTGAATGCTTTTGATGCATTCCAAACTGTTTATATTGGTTTTTCACATATAACTTCAGCTGAGATTATTATGGGAACCATATTTTCAAGTTGTATATAAAAAGAGCTGTACTTGAATAACTGATATGCTTTTTGCCCAAGCAGTGCGTTTGGTATCACCAGGAAATACAAAAACAACTGATGAATACCTTGGCCAGCAGCCTAGACTGAGGTCAAGGTCATTGGGCAACAATTTCATACAGTAGTCTACAGAGGCATAGAAACATTTTATCTTGTGCTTTTGCTGTAGTTCTGTCCCCTGTACAGAGAAAAAGCAGACCATTTTCAGGTCCTGACCTAATCCTTCAGTGTATGATCATCAGATATCGCTCAATAATTGCAGCAATATTATTCCAATGGTTGCCTCCTGGCCAGACCAACCTTTACCTTAATAATTACATGGAGAAAATTGGGAATATTGGTCAGACAAATTTCGGGGCAGTTTTGACAGATTTTGCTCAAATTTGGCACATGGACACTTTATAAAAGGCAAACAGGCTAATTAAATTTCTTGGTTACTGTGACACAGTCTATGAACATTACATGTATAACCACTTTTCTGTGTGCTGTATGGGGCAGTATTTTGCCTTTGCATGTGACAATGTTAAAGGTCAAATGTCAGTATTAAAATTAGACTTTTTAACAGCATACCATATATCTCACAAGTGTATCTCACAAAGGAAAGAAAAAAAAGACTTTTTGACACACAAATGGTTCTCCATATGGGCAAAACAGATGTAGAGATCTTTGATAATAAGGAGGAAGAGACTGATAAATGGACTCAGCTCCAGGTACTGATCTCTTTAGCATCAATTACTCCCATGGCCTTGAAGTCTTTGATCAACAATGAGGGGCACATGCACGCAGCTGGGTGCATGGAAAGTACATCTCAAGCATTGTTTTTACTCGCAGGCTAAAAATACATATATTCACTGATGGTTCTTGCTTTGATGATGTAAGAAGAAAAAGTGAACTCTCTGATCTGTTATCACTTTGATTGGGTATCTGGATGTTTATGGGATCGATTCCCAAGGAGACTGATGACGGGACACACCCTTTTCATCCCATGCCAGTTTACAGTCACCAGATGATCATAGCTGACTGTGTGGAGGTATGGGGGGGGGGGGGGGAGGGGGAGAGAGAGAGCGTACCTTTCACATTGTGTAAACACAAAATGGGTTTTGTCTCTTACCCTGACAGGCATAATCAGCTGGCCAAGTTTATAACCTCCCCGAGTTAAGGTTCAGGCCATAGGGCTAGGCACTTCAAACTTTGTAGCCAAATCAAGAAATAAAACAGTAATCACTGCAGAGGTCGAGCTCATTCTTATGTACTCCCAGTTAAAATCAATTAGCCATTTGCAAATTTCTTTTGCTGGACAAATGAAACATTAGCATTCGGCTAATAGCACCAGGAGTTTTAGGTGGTGATAGAACTAAGTTGGCATGAAGTTGACGGGCATGGCTTTTATGAGGTGGAATGTTTTTGATGAGAAGCATTCACAAAAAGAAATTCTTTGCCCTGTAGGCCGTAGGCCCTAGGCTTTGGGCCTTAACCCCCAAATCGGCCAGTAATACAAGTCATCATGGATCTTAAAAGTTCACCTTTTTCGTGTTTATTACAAATGATTTTATATGTTGATTAGTATGTGTCTTGTAAATGAATAGTAAAACCTATATTGTGAACTTTGTTTTATTCTGGACACCCAGGAAGCAATGTAAATGCAGCCTTAAGAAGGTCATTGATGCAGGTCTATTGCGGGTGAAAAAAAAATGGTTCAAAAATAGTGAGACCCAGTCTAGCTGCTTCCATGGGTTGGTGCCACAAGTTCAAAGTGGCTGTGTCAGTTTCAAAGAAGAAGGCCTCAAATTTTCCTTGAATGCTGCATGGCTTCAAAGAGTAATTTCAAACAGGGATGATTGGTCTTGCACTGAAGGATCTAAAGTCATTCCATAATCTGCTGTCATGCTCAAATTGTCTTCTAAGAACTATCTAAATGAAAATCTTTGTGATGGGTGAAATTAGAACTGTGTACTTGTGCTGTTTTAACTCTCAATGCTTTGTGGAAGAAATGAGGCCAGTAGCACAGTAGTCTGGTACTGTTAGGTTAAATCAGGGACAGCAGGGACTGAATACATGTATAGTACTTGTCATAAGTTAACCTGTAATGTGCTAATCACTGCTATAGTTGCTCTCTGATCACCATTAAACATATAATGGTTAAAAGAGCCAAATTCCTCATGAAGATACCTTTCATTCAAATACCAGCAAGCCTTGTCTGAAGCAAAAAGTAGTCTTAGTCAACAACTTTCCTTGGGACACTTTGCACGCAATGTGCACAAAATGTCCCCAGGAAAGCTGTTGACTCAATCTTAAATCAGCACTTTGAGGGTTAAAAGAACTACTGTTGTACAATTATCTACCTGCGCTGATTGATAAGAACTACCCAATAGTACTGTACATGTTTATTACTTACAGTACCAAGTTGTAGGGGTTCCTGCTATACATGTATACGACTTGTACTAGGTTATAGGAACTAGTGCTATGCATGTATATCACTTGTACCAGGTATAGGAAGTACTGCTATACATGTATATTACTTGTACTCAGTTACAGGAAGTACTGCTATACATGTATATCACTTGTACCAGGTATAGGAAGTACTGCTATACATGTATATTACTTGTACTCGGTTATAGGAAGTACTACTATACATGTATATTACTTGTACTAGGTTATAGGAACTAGTGCTATGCATGTATATCACTTGTACCAGGTATAGTAAGTACTGCTATACATGTATATTACTTGTACTCGGTTACAGGAAGTACTGCTATACATGTATATCACTTGTACCAGGTATAGGAAGTACTGCTATACATGTATATTACTTGTACTCGGTTATAGGAAGTACTGCTATACATGTATATTACTTGTACTAGGTTATAGGAAGTACTGCTATACATGTATATTACTTGTACTAGGTTATAGGAAGTACTGCTATACATGTTTATTGTACTAGGTTATAGGAAGTACTGCTATGCATGTTTATTACTTGTACTAGGTTATAGGAAGCACTGCTATGCATGTATATTACTTGTACTAGGTTATAGGAAGTACTGCTAGATATGTATACTACTAGTATGAGATTATAGGAAGTACTGCTGTACATGTATATTACTTGTACTAGGTTATAGGAAGTACTGCTATACATGTATATCACTTGTACTAAGGCTGTATCTACAGTACTTCAATGTTGTCTATCTGTTTCTTTTCGAAGGTAAAAATGTTCAGTGTTCTCATTTCAGTCAAGGAAGCTTTGCACAGTCACTCTCGTCAATACAGTTTTTTATATCAGTTCTAAAATAACTGGTTTTGGTCTAAAATATTTTTTTGCAGTGCCTTGATGTGACACTGTTGTCTGATTAGTAAAAGAAGTGAAAACGAGCCAATGGAAATAAAGTCAGCTTGCAGTTCTCATGGAAGTTTATTGTTTGAAGAAAACTGCAGATTCAGCAACAAAAAGGGCCCTGTCTAACTAACTGTCAGCTGCCTGCTCTGTTAGCCTGAAATGTTTCTCATCTTGTGAGCCCCACTGTTTTTCTTTTAAAATTAGCAGCATATGTTTTCAAAATCATTGATGGCTTTGAGGGCAGGAGTCACCTTTTAAGGACAAACACGTATCTGCAGAGTATGTATCTATTTAGCATGTTTAGTGTTTGTGAACAGCTTTATAAATACATTGTGGGCACAACTGGCTGGCGCAGTGGGCTGCTGATGGTTGCTCCTATGGTGAACGGAAATTATTGAAACACACTGAACAAGTCTGGCAGACATTGAACGGACATCAGGGTGCTTCCACATGTAGACATGGCAGAGAGGGTATAGAGGGGGTACAGAGGGGGTGCAGAGGGAGTGCCTGCATCCCTTACAGCAAAAAACACAACTTCTTACTTTTGCTTCTGGATAGGTCATAAGTTTTATAAAAAGACCAACGCAGTGAAAATATGGCTTTCTGGTACCAGTGAAGGTGAAAACATGATGTGAAAATGCTGAAATTCAGGTCCCCCCAGGATCCACACTCTCAGTACACCCCCCTCTCCACCCCTGCCCCCAAGAAATGTCTAGATGTGTCTCTGTTCTTGCAGGCCAAGCTGGCAGCCAGGGGAAGCAGAATGCACAGTTTCATTCGTAAATTACACAAGATTACCCTGGCTTGTATGAACCAAATATTACCTGCAAACTAATGTATATAAATGATAGTGTTGTTGCCTATGGGCCAAAAATTGGTGCACACCAGCTTACACTGTACTAAATTAAGTGGTTTATATCAAGACTTCTATTAGTTGGCCTTGTGTCATAAGCAGACTAATGTCTGTTTTCCTCTGAAGTGAATGGTACATGTTGTACATGAACATTATACATATTCTGTTTATCGGGCAACAGCTCATCCAAATTTAGCCTTTTCTGTATTTGTTGATGTGAACATTACTCTCTGGTAAACATTATAACAAGGATTTAATTTTATTTTCATCAAGTTACAGCAGGAAACACTTTAGGACATGGAAGGCTGTAATCAGAATAGAGATTTTGACTGACGTGGAGTAGGTATTCTTGGAAAATGGGAAAACAGGATCTTAAAAATATTGAACGACCGCACAGCTGACAGGACAGAAATGCCGGTGGCAAAATCAGGAATTATGACTCCTGACAGCTGTAAGTCATGTACATTACATTTGGTTTCACAAGCTCTATCCCACCAGGACTAAACAGAGTCTGTACACATTTGATAGTGTATAGTTTTGTTGTATTCTGACTGCACTGTACTTGATGTATTGTATATATCAACAAAGATTATTCCATATGTCAAGGTTTTTTAACCCCTTGGACTTTAGGCTGGAGGAGTATTGTTGTCACCTTTGCGTCCGTCCATGCATTGTTAACACCATATCTCGAAAAATACTCACTTTACAGAGACCAAATTTTTAACAGAGGGGGCCATTGAGGTGCTTCAGGTGCCTATTGAAAGTAGGTCACAAGGTCACATATTTAGGTCACAGTACGTCATTAAAGTAAAAAAAAAAAACGGCTTTAACACAATATCTAAAAAAAAAATATTGAATGTAGCTTCATCAATTATTTATGACAGGTGGTCCTAAGAATGCCTCAGATGCAATTGAAAACTAGGTCACTGGGTCACATATTTAGGTCACAGTGCTGCATTGAAGAAAAATGGCCTTGCCGTGATATATTTTGCTGTGTTTGAATCTGGCATTTAACTATACATGTATGTGTATGTACAGTATTTTGTTGAATGATAGGGGGCATAGCAGCACTGCAGCCAATGTGAAGGTCCCTTATTGTCTATCTGCAGCATTGCTCAAAAGCCCATGAGGAAAACTTTTGCTTGCCAAATTGTACCCAGTTTGGGCTAAAATATCCTGAGACAAATAATTGGTATGTTATGGTGGTATCTTAAGTCCAACTTAATTCAAATGAATATAAAATATCTGAGTTTTCATTGGAATATGTTGCATAAATGTTTAGGCAGAAAGCAATCTGGAGACTGAAATTCTGCCCAAAGCAGGGCCCGTGTTTAAACAGTAATCATATGAGTTTGATTTTGCAATTAGATATAATGGTAAAAGATGTGAAATTTATTTCATAGATTAGCAAACTTTCAGGGTTGGCTTGGCGGATAATGTTATGATCTGATCTTCATGAATGTAGTAGACACTTCTGGGCTGGGCATGTTTGGATGGCATGCAGAGTTGAAGATTATTGGATGGTACAGGTGAATTATTACTGAAAAACTGGCGTGTGTTTGATGTACCTATGATGTGGCCTAGCAGTTGTGGCTGGGTGAGCAATTGCTCGAAACTTGCATTCTTCTCTCCCAATATCTACAGTTGCCATACACCTGTACTAAGAGGTTTAGACAGACTTATTTCTCTCGGGATTTTGCAAATTTTTAGGTGTGTCAACTGTCTAGAATGAACAAGAGCTTGATTTCCCTTCATATTCTCTGTAAGTAGAGGGAACTCTGAAAATCTCCTGATCTTGGGTCTGTTCTTTTGATCCTGAAAGATAAACTCCTGGACTTCCGCTGCAAACTATCTGTTTAAATAAACCATACTGAAATTCCAATAAATAGTGAAAACCCAGACCGGGTTACTAATTTGGATAATGTGTATTGGAAGAGATCCAAATCATGCTGAACATTACAGTGCTGTTTAGGCTATGTTATGGACATATTATATTTTGAAAAATGGTGTACCAGTAGTTGGGCTCACATGCAGACTGCATCAGTGAACATCAGAAGGAATTGTTATGTACTTGGGTTTGGCTTGTCAGCTATTATAAATTTCTGGCTCATAATCACAGACACACTGACAGCCCTGTTGTGCCACAACCCCTGACCCCGGGAACATTGGGGTTATATATACTCTTTATGATTTGTTGGGTGCATGGAGCCAAAATCGGCCACTGTGGAAAAATGGCCGGGTTGTAAAGAGGAAGAAGGCAACGTTCCAACATCCCTGTTCCCTACACTAATGAATTGATGCTTGGGTCTTTTTAGTGCATGTACTTGCCAAATGAGGCCAAAAGACAGAGAGTGGACCACAGTGGGTCCACTCATGTACTGCGACAGTGGACCACAGTGGGTCCATTCATATACTGTGACAGTGGACCACAGTGGGTGAAATCATGTGCTACGACAGTGGACCACAGTGGGTCCAATCATATACTGCTGTAGTTTATCATGTACAGGGTTGGGCTGGCCATTGTGTATGATGTTTTTTACAAATTAAGCATGAACATCATCACAAACATTCTCTGGCAAGTCATGAATCAAATTACTGTCGCTATAAATGTTCTGGACTGTTACCAAATGCAGGAGCCTCATTATGTATGATACTGCAGTGTTCAATTGTATTTTTCCAAGGTTAAGGGTAGTGTCAGTAAAATGACAAAGAGTTCCGGCTTCTGTAGTGTTGCAACTGTAGGTGAAACTGGTTGTGGTGTTCTTTCTGTATTCACATCATGTTTGATCTGTCAGGACAACACAATGAGTAGCCTCCTTATGTGATAGCTGTTCCGTGAAACTTTTGAAGGACTCCTACTGAAGGAAAATCCGGCCCTTTTAAAATTTCCAGACAGGATGGTCCTTAAAATGAAAAAAAAAAAAAAAAAATCAACGAGCAAATATAGAAAAACATTTGATTTGTTGAAAACTATCAAACTTCAGTTTTTATGGTGAAAGTTTCAGGCACAAGTTGATGTTTTGATACAAATTTATACATTCAAGGAAGACAGTTCATTGAGGGTCATATTTGTTATGAAGATTGAGGAATTCCCATGCATGCAATTGTTGAGTGTAATTACAATTGACAACAAGGAATTTTAAGCATTTTCCTTGCGAGTCAAAGCTGTCATTTAAGTCCATCTTGTACAAAAAAAAAGATGGTCTTAAAAATTGATGATAGATGGACTTTGAAGATTGCTGTGGTACCAGATGTTCTTCTAGAAAAGTCACCTAGGCAGGTAGTTGAGGAAGACAGATGATTTAGCATTACCGAGTACAGCTGAACTTTGCAGGACTACCATAATGGTTTGAAAGTGACAGCAGTTCCATCAGTAAGAACCTCCATCATTGGATTCATCACAATTGTGCAGATAAGCAGAGTGACCTTGAAGCAGCCGTAATGGGTGTATTTTAGAGGTGGTCAGAACATGGACAGTAAGTTGAGGTCCCAGAGTCAGACATTAGTTCACCTTGGAGTACTGACAATGACAGGGATTCGTGTTGACACACTTGGGAACCAGGTATTTAGTTCACACAGAGCCATGCTTGGAGTACCCCAAGGTATGATAGAATGCTGTCTTTGCTACCACTTTGCACTGTAAACTGGTGATGCGTAGAGTTGTAAATAGCAAGCGGCAGGATCTTGGGAAAGTGGAACTGGGTTGAAGCTTTTGAGGTATGAATAGGGAAAGGCAAACAGAGACGATGCAAAACTTGGTCATGGGCACTGGGATCAGTGCCAAAAGGTATCTCTGAAGTGTGGCAAGTTGCTTTTGTTTGCAAAGCTTGGCGGCCAGTACTAGCTTCTGTCATGAACACAGGCAGGTACTGAAGGGTCGTATTGGACTCGTGGACTTCGGATAGTGTGCATATGTGTAACCTGAAATCATTATAACAGGCTAGTCATGACAACACATAATCCTCACAATGACTCAAGTTGAAAGGACCAAAGATTAGCGAAACTGAGGGGTTGATTTCCCGACATGATAGAAGGAAGTACTTTAAAGCTGCCTCGTGACAACACTTTTTTTTTTTTTATATACAGAAATAAGAGCATATGGTTAGTGAGATCACGATATCAATTTTTGAAAAAAACATTCATATATAAATCTTAGAAAGTCATGTCCATGTCCCCTTCCACAAATACAACCAAAATGACTTGACTTAGCCTTATTTCTTTAATAAGTTGTGTAAGCTGATATGACTATGCATACAGAAACGGAAGTACACAGTCATTTCAAACTCCAAGGTACACACACAGTCATGAGCAGTTGACAACAGGGTGTCCAGTCATAAATGGTTTGTGGGCAGTTGTCAGGGGGATGTCACATGGAGATAACTGACCAGGGGCCAGACTTGTCATTGTGATCATGTTCACATGCACATCTCATTTATTTTAGATGGGAAAAAATAGTAATAAGTAAATAAAATAAAAACACATCTGACGTAAAATTTAGGTTTGAAACAGTGGACCTGTTATCAATGTATCTATCCCTGTACATATATACATTTAATACTTAGATATACAGATACACATTTGACCATCCATAAGCAGATTGTTAACTGACAATTAAGGAGTTACAGCATGTACATATACAGGAAAGTTGTTTGAAGAGGGTCTGTTGTTACAGCAGGTTTCCCACGGCTTTTAGAAAGATTTTTTTACGAGCAAAATTCAAAGTAAAAGATTTTGAGGTAAAGTTCAAAATAAAAAAATGTGGTTGCTGGTTTTGTGATGATACTTATAGTACAAATTGTGACAAGAGCCAAGTTAAGAACTTTATATCTTGATCCTTGGGACTACTTTAAGCAGGTAAGAACACCTGGAATTAAGTTGTGATCGGGCTGTGGGTGTATTAACAGTTACCCTTCATGTACTGAAAATATCATTTGAGCCTTTCTCCTTGAATTAAGACTGAGGTCAATGGCTTTTTCGTGGCTCATGTCAGGTTATCTTGATAGGTCTAATCTACAATTCTTGCTCAAATTGTTATTCATCATGTTCATTACTGTTAAATGGGGGTTGTAGTAAAAACATTTGCAGTAGACGACATTTGTCCATCAGAAAGTTTTGGCTGGTTTAAAGGGGAAATGGTTAAATCCTGAGATTTGACCATTTCTCTAGTAATTGCTGTGGAAAAAAGTAAATGAGGCAACTATTTTAAAGTGACAAAATTCTTCCTTGGACATAAAAGGTTAAGAATAACATGTTAAAGTAGCTGACCTTGTATGGCCGCTTTAGAAATATGAGATTTTAGCTGAGTTTGAAACTGAGTCAACAGCTTTCCTGGGTATACTTTGGGCACTGAGGAAAGCTGTTGTCCCAGAGCATTTTATTCTGTGGAACTACAGTCAAGCTGCTAGCTGAACGAAAGGTCTTTTCATAAGGAATAATTCAGGGCCAGAATTTCGGCGAGAATCCGAGAATCCATTCTCGTAAAGATTCTCCTAAACTTGTCTTTCTTTAAAAAGAAAACTAATTGACAAAAATCCAAATAGATTCTTGCAAAATTTTGCGAAATTCTGGCCCTGGAATATGAATCTAGCATCCTTATTATAATTGAGAGTAGTTCATCTTGAGAAGTTCGACTTTACTCACATTTGCCACTGAAAGAGTTAAGGCCACCAAAAAGATATGGGATGAAATGGATCACTAAACCCTGACCAGGTGTGAAGAAGACTAGGTCAGTAACTTTCCCTGGTGCCAAGGAAAGCTGTTGACCTGACACATGTTATCTTTATAACTCTCATCCACAATTCTCAGTCAAATTGTCTTTCATTACTGTAGAAATAAGTCAGAAGCGTTGAAGCAGACGACATTTGATCACCGGATGGGTTTTGGTTGGTTTATGGGAGAAAAGGTTGAATGCATGAACCATTCACCTGAAAAACATTAGCCCTTGCTTAACTGTTGGAGCAAGGCTGGTAGGGCATGGAACTTGTTTTAATACAGAACAAACAGAAACTAATAGTCGGTGTTTCCTGGTGTTAATAGCTTAAACATGACAATTTGTTTGCACTAGATATATCATACATAATGCAACAAAAAAAGATTGATCAAACCATAAAAAAGTGCAATCGCAAAATCTGGATGTCTTACATAACTTCTGTAGTGCATTATTAGTTAAACTTGGAAGAGAGGAGAAGTAGGTGCACAAATACTTTCCCGAGCCCACGTCTCATCTGCGTCAAAATATCATTTTATTGGAAAAAAGGATGCTATGTGTTTAGTCTGGCTGTCCATTTTCTGTACTGTCATGCTCCTTTCTAATGGTGGGTTGAAGAGAAAAAAAGAAGAAACGTATGAATGTCTTGTATTTTTCTGAAACAGTAACCTTCCAAGAAAGTAAAATATTACTCGGAATGTTTTATGCTTCCATCCAGCAAGAAGGTGTTTAATTTTTTGGGGTTTGTTGGTCTATGCCTGCAATTTTATATTTACAGCTATTTTGATTTAGAAAAAAAAAATCTTTAAAGCATTTTCTGAAGGTTTGGACCAAAAAAGGACCACTTGGATAAAAGATACAGTGATATTTGGGAGTCGTGACTGATGGTAAGATCATTACACAATGCCTCAGGTGGTGAAATCCCTCCAGTAGCAGACTGTTGGACGATGCCTGCAGTTCTCTTCACAGGAATTCTGTTACTTTCAGTTTTTCATAAATTTCAATAAGAGAGAATTCATGTGCTTATTTACCCATACTCCTATAAGCCCAAACCAGCTCTACATCAATTTGCTCAGTTTCAATGACTTTTTATTAATTTTAGTGTTCGAAAGAAAAAAAAAAAGGAAGTTGTAGGTGAGCCCTACCAGAATAGCTTACCCCACATCAGCATACCTCACACCAGCATACCGCACACCAGCATGCCAATGACTTTTGATTAATTGTAGTGTTCAAAAGAAAAATTTCATGTTGTAGGTGAGCCCTACCAGAATAGCTTACCCCACATCAGCATACCCCAAACCAGCATACCCCTCAACAGCAACTTTTCTTGGCATCCAAGCCACCTCACAGAAATTAACTCTTTCCTGCCCAAATAGTCCAAATGTGCCTGGATGTAAATTGTGTGCCTCAACATTTTTAATTAAATTTCTCATTACTAGAAAACGTTTTCATAAGACCATTCACGATGACATGCCCCACGTCAATAACTTTCCTTGGTACAGATTGGGTGCACATATGCCCAACTGGACAAGGAAAGCTATTGACTCGGTCCTGCTCTGACTAGGGATGGGTTAAGCTGCTGACTCAGTTTTCAAGTCACAGGATTAAAGGATTAATGACCACTGCCGACATATGACACAAAGGTAAAATATTTCAGTATTACCAAGGGTGTGACCCTTAAATGCCAGCTTGTCAACCTGCGTGTACCCCTTGTTATATTACTCACCCCTGTTACCCTACCTACTACTAGCCCTCACACACCAGGAAGTAGCACATAGGCCTGGCCTGTGTGTGTACCTGGTAGGCCAGCTGGACATTGTAAAGTGACACCACATCAATTTAATTGCAAATAAATGTTATACACTAACTGTAGTTTCCGATATCAAGGTGAGCTTTTTTTTAGAATCCATAGAGGTAACATTATGACCAAGGTAGAATCAGTTCCACTGGACCAGAAATTGACGGTGGTGTTGTTTTAAATGAGGTTGTATGGTAATTAATTGAGAGAGATCTCAAGTTAAGCTGCTCAGGCAATATGTATGGTAAGTATACAAGTGTGAGTTGCCAATTGGTTGATATACATGCTGTATAAATGTATGTTATTGACCCAAGAGTTACTGACCTTGTCTAGACCACCCCTAATTACCCATGACCCATTCAAAGCCACTGATATTCAACATTCTGAAAGAGGCTTGGAAGATATCCAAGGTATTTCTTTCATTCTGTTTAACAAGAGCAAATATATGGAAATCAGAAGAGGATAAAATCACAAAATGTTGTGTAAGACGTGAATGTATCCACAGGCCTGCATACAAAGGGGCCCCGAGAATGACATATTTGTGGAGGTATGTTTGCAGGGTGCCAATGTAGAAGTAGCGTGTTACCACAGTTGTTTTAACATTATTTACATGTAGTCCAAGTGGCCTATCAGAGCCTTGTAGCTGCTCCAATCCACGAAGTATGTGTGGCAAGTTGCCACTGAGCCGTGTCTGTTGCCGCCAACGTGGACATCAGAGGAAGCGGCGGCCATCACACAGCCAACAGGTGTAATAGTGGCTAATAGTGTATGTCTAACTCCCAGCTTTAAGCCCTACAGGTGAATTGCCGATGGCTGACAGTTTGTGCTGGCCAGCCAGTCAATGATAATAAGCTTAGTATACTGTACAAAAAAAGTTAAGCCTCTCCCATTGAACTTTTTTGTACAAAATATATATATATATATATATATATATATATATATATATATATATATATATATATATATATATACAGTCACATACATGTATAGATGTCTCAGTGTGGTGATGCCAAGATGGAGAAATGGCTGAAAATTATTTTTGAAAATCAAGGAAAAAGAATGGAAAAATGCATTTCTTGGTTCCCTGGTCATTTTGAAAAACAAAAAAAAATTGAGTTAGAATGTTTATAAAGGGGGAGGCTTGCCTATGGAGCAAACCCAGACATGGTCTGTCATAGCAAATGATCGTCCAACACAAGCATTTCTGATACTGAAGGGGTGAAGTGAGGGGTCTGGAGCACATGGTTAATTATCTTCGATCCGTAGGTCACCTTCTATGGTATTCTACCAAGACAATGCTCTTCTGATAGACATGGAATCAAACCTGGCTTTGAATAATCACAACAACATAGGCCCCCAATCAGTGTTGAAAACTGTCACTCTCCCATATATATCTGGGGAAAAAAGAAATTTGGATGGATAAGTCATATTGCCACGGCACTTAATAGATATTAACTGTAAGTCAGTAGGATTCATTTTATGTAATTTTTTTTGCTCCATGTCTAATACAGAGGATAAGTTTAGGACTTTTGACTGCTGCTCATTTGATAAAGTGACAGATAGTTATGTATCAATTGCTTCTTTTCACATACATGCATGAAGTAAGCAGAACTGAGGCAGTGGCAAGTCCAGATATCACAGCACTCCACAGGACTGGCTTTTCATAAAGAAGGCCTATTATCATGATACATAGTCCAATGTTCAGATTCCGATTTATATTGCATACAAAGCTGATGGCTAAGAGTATATACCCAAGATAAGATGTACAGAAGGACAAAGCAAGGCCAGAAAGCTGGCATACATATATACCTAAGATGTCATTATGCCCTGGTCTCTCTCCTAACTATTATGATACAAGATCTGACCACATGTCTGTCTGTCTGTATACATGCACACATGTAGATTAACTCTTTCAGTGCCAATCATGTCTAAAGTCGATCTACTAAATTCAAGCTAGTGTGATATTTATCATAAGGATCTCAGATTCGTATTCCTCGTAAAAAGACCTTTCATTCAAGTACCAGCATGTCTGTAATCCAGAGAACATATCCCAGGTCAACAGCTTTTCTCGGCATGCATTGCACCAAATGCGCGTTGAGAAAAGCTGTTGACTCAGTCCAAAATTTGGCACTTGAAGAGTTAATGTATGACTGACTGACTGACTGCCTGGCCACACATTTCATGATGACCAATTCGCTAATGCAAGGCTTTCAACATACATTTAAAAATCTGGTATTACTTCCGATTATTTCATGAGTTTGCTTTTCTGCATGTTCTCCCATTTATGACCGGAAATGTATGATACTGCATAATTTACAAAACATATGTAAATTCGGTCAAGTCAGGGGCGCATGGTTCAAAGAACATTTATCCTCTGTGCCCGGTACGAAAATTTTCTCAGGAGTGAAATGCAAACACCTGATTGATTTTGTGCAGGTTACCATATCGCTCAGCATGTTTGTGACTGCATTCAACCCAAAGTATGTGAATAGATCTACCTCACGCAGGTTTCTATCTATTGGTCTGATTTGAATTGATGCTGCAGAATAGGAAAGTGGAATGAGTGCATGTAAGTCCATCACAGAGTCAGGAAAAAAATGACAGCAGGCTTGGATAAAATTTTTGCACACTACAAACTTGGAATAGTATCACATGGAATTGATTATAGTGATCAGGTCCTTGAGATGAGCATTTGTACATTTTCTAGCTTGGGGACAAAAGCCCCATGTAGCTATTGGGGAATCATTCAGACTATATCTTTTTGCCTCAGACTTCCGTCACAGCCTGATGCGGTGATGTCTGTTTTCATTTCTTTTGTGGCTTTGAATGGCAAATTTGTACTGGTTCATTCTCCAGTGTGGCCAGTATGGTGCATTACACTTTTTGTGTGATACTGTACTTGAGGGCTTGTGAATTCAATGCATTTGATTATGAACTAACAGCCTTTGAATCGACATGAAGGACGTCTTCACCCCTGCCCACAGGCTACTTCGGTTTCAATCTGTGTATTGTAAATTTTTGCCAATACTCCTGAAAGGCAGCTAGAGAACGTTATACATGATTCAGTCACAGACAGATTGCAATTTCAATAATGTAGAATTGGTGTCACAGGAAAAGGTCTATGCCACCCATTATGTGCAAACGTTTGAACTTTTGATATGTCTGTCTGAAAGATCTTGAATGTGTAAAAATAAACTTACACAAAACTTGTTCAACCTCTCGTCTAGACAGGTGATTCAGGGTTTGGGATATCACTATTTTCCAGTCATTTGGGGATTTGCAGACAAATAATTAATATTTTTAATGAAGTGATCAAGCACAAGATGCACAATTTGTAAAATTCTAACATAAATTAATTTTTAGTTATTCTGATTCAAACATTGATGTAATTACATGGACACAGTTTTAAACTAGCTTGTTTTTCTCCTTGGTTTTCTTCATCTCAGATGAAGTGAAGGAGGAGGGGTTTATATTCAAAATCAGATGTTATTTGCACTTACAGTCATGGAAATTTCACAGAGATTGGGTCTGTTAAAAGTTTTCTAGTTCTAGTTTGCTTAGTACAGATGTGGTGGATTGTAGCATCTGTGACTTTAAATACATGAAAACAGTTTTGAGTGATGGGGTCTTTTTGTACTCACCAGGTGGCTGTATATGTGGGGATTTAGTTGAGCTCAATATTACCACCATCTTTATGTTCTTAATAAAAAAAAATTAACCTAACCAATAAGAACATGAAGTATTATATCAGATTCTCTGTGGGCTTGTTTGAGAGGGCTGTTCAGCAAATTGGCCTGACCATCTGTACCTTGTTGGTTGCTGTTAGTCCACATGTAGTTAATCATGTTAATCATGTCTGACAAGCCAGAGCCTAGCTCAGTACAGCATAGTGTATGTAAACACACACATATTGGTACAGTCAATACAGGCTGGCTGCTGGCTGCACACTGACCAGTATGGTAGACCACAGTCCACCTGTAACACAGATCTGCTCTGTCTGGCTTGTGGCTGAAACAGGTCTGGATCCTATAGACTGTGTGCTGGACACAGCAGGATACATATCATGTATAGGCACAATGTCTGTTGGAACATTGGGAAGCAGAAACCAAAAGTTGGGAGTGTCCTCTTTTGCCACTGACACTGTTGGTGATAATAAGATTGGAGTCAGTCATATCCTTGGCTTATGCCTTTTGAGTTGTACGTGGTGCCGCCTGGCAGTGCAGAGAGGATAGGTGTCCATGTGGCTACTTGATGGTATATATGCTGATTGAAATTCCAGTCAAAATGTTGAGTAAAGTCTTCAGATTTCACCTTGCGAGACCTAAAGCCAATGTATCAGCATGCACCTTTTTTCCATTTATATAAAATTACAAGCATGCATCTGATACTGTAAATACTGCTCTTCCTCCTCCTCCTCCTCCTCCTCCCCCTCCCCCCTTTTTTTTAGGTCATTAAGAACAATATACCACCAGTTAACAATTTTCCTTGGTATATTCTGCGCCCGTGCATGTAGAATGGACTGATGAAATTTATTGACTGGAGTCTCCTGAAGGTTAGGAGGTGAAGTTAGCATTCTATTTTAGTGTAGTATTTTAAATTTGGCTTATTGATTTTTGAAAAACTGGTGTGGAAGGCTACAGTTCATTGTATTTGTCAACTTACTCATTGGCTGCATTACAGAAATAGAATTCATTACTTGTATTGATATCCCCCCCCCCCCATTTTTTTAAGGCATCAATGATAAAAAGTATATTTTAAAGTGCACCTGTTCCTCCCTCCTCCCCCATCCCGACCCCAAATACATGGCGGCACAGCACTTGCTCATCATACAGTGTAATGTGACATGTTGAACTTGACCGGGCATAGCCTGTAGTGATTGCTGTTATTGCAATTTGGTAGCAAATTCAATTTCTATACATCATACAGGGAGGAACCAGAGTAAATGTAAACAAAAGGTCATGAAGAGTCAACAAAATGAATACAAGTCCACCGATATATTGGTTTTATCAGAACAGGTCTCCTGAATTGCAGATTTGTGAAGACAATTCAATCAGCTAGAGTGCTATGGGCGTAAGAACTGCACTTGGTCAAAGACTTTAGAAGTCATTAGAATATTAAATTCTCTTCCTCTTACACATGGGAGATGGCGAGTAATTCTTCATGAAAATTGGAGATTGCCATGTGACATTTGATGTGATGTGCAAAAAATATCCGCAAGAAGTAATCAGGTCAGCCAAAATTGTGTTACTTTTGAAAGAGCCAGTTTGCTAATTTGAACATTGTTTCAAGTTAAGATTTAGTATTTATATATTTGTAAGAGAAATGAAATTCCCCATAGTCGTGGCATGGAGGATGGGTTTCGATATCACTCGCTTCAAACAGTTTGGACAACACAGCAGAGCTTGGCTGTGAACTGTTTCAACGCTGCTGCTATGGACACCCATCATCTATGCCATGACTGGGGAATTCTATATGTCTTGCAGAATGGCAGGACATGATATGCCATTGTTGATAAGAACTGTCCTCTGAAGTGGCTGTGTTACCAGTGTGAGTTTACACCATACCTTTCTCAATGAGGATATAGCTTAACAGAAAAAAGTAATATATGGCCGAATAAAAGAAATAACTTGTTTCTCATTTCCGCCTCCAATGAAATTTTCTGCCATATCCTTTTTTAAGCTCTGCTGTCCTCAGGTCGCAGAGCTTATGTGACCGCTCATGTCTGTCTGTCTGTAAACTTTTGCTCATTAGGGCGATACCGTCCAGTTTTTAAGTTAACCAAGTATAACTTTCAGGACGTATAGGGTGTATGAGAATCTAGTTCACTTTTGATATTGATGGTACCACCTACAGTATTATGCAGTATATGGGTCGAAATGTGAAAATCTTGTGAACACTCTGGCATCTTTAATTTGTTGTGGATCTTCATGAAATGTGGTGGGAATATGGGGGAGGTCTAAATCTCCAGTCAAGGTTGATACTAGTGGCACCACCTATAGTTGTGCAGAAATTATTAGTAAAAATATGTTCAGACTTAAATAAATTCATTATTTCATTATATAAGAATGCAGCTAGTCTTACCAAATTTATAGGATATATGTATCATAGCTAAAACTAGAATGGCCTTGACCAAATTGTTCAAGGTCACCGGGATTATAAAGTTGATACAGGTGAGTAGCTAGGGGTGGGCTTTGTACATCTAATTCCAGTTATGATATGAGTAAAACACTACAGGACATGTTTATTGCAGAGACAACCTATTGTGCGTGAAGTACTGGTGGGGCCACCGGTTGTTTTTATGGAGAATTTACCAATTTCATGAAATACACATTAAATTAACTATTTTCACAATGCCCTATTTTTGCATTACAAAATTAACAGTTTGGAATGACCTTGACCTATTTTTCAAGGTCACTGGGAAACACATATGCATGAAAATGAGTTGTAAATGCAACAGCCCCTACAATTTTCAATGTAGACACATGTAACTTTCAGAACTAAAAGCAGATAAAAAAACAAATTGAGTATGACATTGGTGGCGCCACGTACAACATATCATATAGGGGTCAAAATGTGGAAATCTGAATGTTCTAACAGCTTTAATTTTTGATGGATCTTAATGAAATGTGGTTGGATGGTGGGGGAGGTCAAAATCTCAATCAAGGTGATACTATTGGCGCCACCTATAGTTGTATGGAAATTATGAGTCAAAATGTATTTAAACTTGTATAAAAAAAAATTATTCCAGCAAAGAATGCAGTTTGTCATATTTATCCCTATATGTGTCAGCCAGAGCACAAGGTCCATGGGCCTCTTGTTTGTCATTTTGCCTTAGTGACAATCTTTATTTCCCACTACAAGCCTGTTGACTGGTGCCCTTTCACACCATAGGCACCACATGTTAACAAATGATTGGTATATATGTGTGTGTGTGTGTATATATATATATATATATATATATATATATATATATATATATATATATATATATATGTATGTATATATATATATATATATATATATATATATATATATATATATATATATATATATATGTATATACATATATATGTGTGTGTGTGTGTTACTTTGGAGCCTTTGAATGAATAAAAATGTCCTTACACCTAAATTTTGGGGGATTTTTCAGCAGTACAAAAAATAAATAAATGCCTGCCTTCATCATCACTTTTGTACCCAGAGGTAAATGAGAAACATATAATTTTTTTTAAATGGCCTAATATGTGAAACATAATTTTCAATTACTCATGGCTAATATGCTGGACCCCAGATCAACTTGCAGGACAGCAGGCATACATGGGTATTACGTTTAAAAGAAAAAAAATGTGAGTGTAACAATAATAGTCACACAAATTTAATCCACATATACATACACCACACTCCAGTTTTTTTTTAGCAAAGTTCATTTTATGATTCTGCATACAAAAATAAAAAATACAAATAAATTTAGCAATGATGTTACATTACTTGTGGCCTGGACACTGTTTATTCCAAAACAGAGGTGTCATAATTAATTACTGTACTTCTAGAAATGTTCATGTTCTATTTAAATTCACACTTTTCGCACTACCACTCAAAGGGCGAAATTAAAATGCATGAAAATAAGTTTCATTGTATTTCACCACATTGTGTGGCGTTGGATTGCAGGAAATTAAAATGCACAAGAATTCTGTAATTTAAGAAAAAAATGACTTTGCACAAAATTAAACACACACGAAAATTTGTAGAACTACAGTATATAAGAGCCAGTGAGACTCATTAACCTAATCATCTAATTTGCTGTGCTTTGATTTTCCCCAGTGATTGCCAGAAAATGATCAAAGCCACGACATATGGGCATGCATTTTTCAAGTAATGTCCAATGAATCAATGAGAAATCGGCCAACATGATAACTGGAAAGGTGACATGTTTCATGGTATGTTTGTGTGATCAGCAGCTGGGTGATTTATGACTGTAATTACGGTAATAACACGTGATTATGCAATAAATCTTGGGACCTTCTCCTGTAATTAGGATGATCATTTTTATTTTGAAAAAAGATCCTTCATCCTGAAGTAGAAATGAGTCAGGACTTGGATATAAATGGATATGACCAGTCATTAAAGGATTTATTGGAGGACTTGTAACTATCACAACGGAGCAAAAAATTGTGATAAACTCCATCACGACTACCCAGTTTGTCTTTTCTCCTGTGTTATTATGTTTGTTTTTACCTTGAGCCGATTCACTGAGATGGACTTAAATTGTGTGTCATGGTCTGTCATTTATAACTACAATGCCAGCTTGTCTGTATCAGGCCAGGATAAATTGTCACAAATTTGTAACCTCTAAATTAGATATATGGAAGATATATATTTATAACAATGTATTGTGAAGGCATTTAAGCTGACCATAGCTTTGGTTTTTGTTTTCCTGCAAATAAAGGTCCCTTCAGAAAGGTGTTTTAATCTAAGTTAAATAGGGCGTACTCGGAAGTGGTCTCACAAAGTATATGGTCTCTAAATGGCTGTCAAATAAAATGGAAAACGTAGCATTAAGGACCTGCAAATAGTCCTCAAATGTGGGCGGTCAGTTATTATAGTGGTCTTTGCAGAAAGGGACCAGTGTGCATTGAAAGTAAGTGGATTGACAGACCAGCATTTGTAAGACAGCCTGGTGGAGCCAGCTGATCACAGCAGACTCACCAGCTGCTTGGTAAGTGGCTTTCTGGGAAGGAAGGTCAATGTCGTGCCTTAAAGTGCAGGTACCACAAATGGAGGAAACACAGGATGGTCTCTCTGTGCTAATGAAGCTGCAGCATGGATGGATTGCACGCTTTGACTGTGGACAAATTAACCCATCTTTCCTTTACACAGATTGGGGGCCAAAGGGTCAATGTAGGAAATTTGTTGACCCTGGGCTATGATATCCTGGGTGGTCTTCTCCACAATTCTTCTTCAAAATGATTTGTCCTTTAACACTCCAGTGTAAATAAAAACATGCTAGTGGAATATATTAAGCTCACAGTGGGTTAAAGAGAGAAAAGATTACTGCCAATCCATGTTTATGTACAAACAAGGAATCACTGTGATGAAGATTTCAAGTTTATTAGCAGGAGATACATGTATGCATATGTGTATAGTGAATCAAATTTACCACATTAATCTATTTAAAAAAAATTCACGTCACCAATATCAACAAATAACGAGGGGGGAGGGGTTAAAAGAAAAAATGTGTTGTGAAGGTTGTGAGACTGGAGTGACTTAGCAGCTGATCATACATGGCGTGGATTATCCAATTAGACCGGGTGACACTTGACAGCCTTGGGGTCTTCATCTTGCTCTGTCTTTGAGACTCCATGAAGAACAGTTTACGGCTCCAGTTTAATTTGCTCAAGTGATTGTACACCTGCAGGCAGCCGGATCACAGTCATCTTATTCAGCCAGGATACATGCAACAGGGACAGCACGATTTGATTAACTGCAGAAACAATTGAAGTGTTACAAATAGTGTAGAATAACCAGGTCCTGCATGTTGTGCCAGCGTGGGTGACCCTAGAGAAAAAATACAAGTGTTTTTGATGAAAGACTGCCTGATTGGCTTGTTTTAGATGGCGTTCCCCTGGCACAGATCTCTGGTCAAATCCTATGGTTCAAACAGAGGCCATATACATCTATAGCTGGCCATGTAATGAGATCAGTGTGTTTCATAGCAATTTGTTCCTTTGAATCGTACATGTCGTCCAGGGAGACTTGGGTGGCATTGTTACATAAACAGTGCCTCCTAGTCGGCAGTCATTGTCAGGGATAACTGATAACTATGCGACAGCAATTATCTATAGCTTATCCGTAAGTCAAGTGTCATGATCTCATTGTCATGTTCAGGTTGTGTGTATGAATTAGTGGCAGTCTCACACAGTCAACGGTATTCTCTTGCAATCTATTAGGCTGCAATTGATGACAGCAGTAATTTTTTTGTTTTGTTTTTGTTTTAATCACTCAATTCACACCAGTTTCTGATTTTTCCTGTGTATCTCAGTGTAGACTCAAGATAAAGAAGACATATGCTCCAATTGTTCAAAATCTTTCATTTACACATCAGAACTCAGAAACTTAGAAAGTATTTATATTAATGACGTGCACAACAGGCCTATGGTGTGAAAAACCACTAGTTTTGAGATACCTCAATTTCCACATCCCTCAGGGTGGTCTTTCAAAAGAAATTGCGCTGTCTAGATACATTACACTGACTTTGTGCAGATTCCACATGCATTTAATGGTTATCCGACTAAAAACCCAACCCTTGATGTCAGCAGAGATAGTTCTAGGTATCTGTAACCCTGAGGGACAGGACAGTGTTTATCAGCACCCATTTCTTCCCCATTAAAAATTGCAGCCAAGCATCTGATACATGTATTGTAGATATTATCTGCTTCAATTTTTTTTCGTACATACCCTAAAGCACTGTACCTGTGTGATACCAATTGCAGTCTCACACCCCCTTGTATTATTGCACAGCCAATAAAATTGCTCCCTGCCTACATGACAGCTTTACAAGGTGTGGCTTGTGTCATAGAGGTGGCCAATCATGTTTGCTACGGACTACTTTTGGTAGTAAAACTGTCATAGTCACATGACTTCAAAGGAATGTCATTTATAAGAGCACCAATAAGCCTGTCTGCAGGTTTGGCGTATGAATAAAGTTCATGTTTATGAAAGTCGGTCCCCCCAAATGGCGTCATCGGAGAATCTTCTTTGTTTCAGAACATATTTTGGTCAGTAAGTATGCAAAAATAGGGATGTAAAGAAAATGTTGTATGCCTTGCATTTGGGACCTTGTTGGGTCATTTTTCAGTTTTTGCTTGGTCAAACCTGATGGAAATGGTAATATGCCCCAACATAATCCCATGCTCTGCCATGTAAAATTCTCTTAATCACTAATAATGATATAGCATCAGGCAATAGCTTTCCTTGGTCACTGTAGGTACCTGCATGAGAGTGTACCAAGGAAGGCAGTTGACTCATTGCACAGAGTTAACTCTTTCTGTACCAATCACGACTAAAGTCGATCTACTTAGGTCAAACTAATCTGAATTTTCATAAGGATCCCAGATTTATATTCCTTATAAAAAGACCTTTCATTCAAGTACCAGTATGCCTGTAGTTCCAGGTCAACAGCTTTTCTCGGTGTGCATTGGGTCCAATGCGTGCCAAGAAAAGCTGTTGACTCCGCCTTAAATTTTGTACTGAAAGAGTTTAGAGGTCTCGTCTTGTGGCAACTATGCAGTTTGTGTGTAGGCATGTACCTACCTACTTATAAATTGGTAGGTACATGTAGGTAGGTAGGTATGTACGTACCTACATACAAATTATGCTGTATGTTGATCGAACTTTAAAAGCCATGCTACTGAGAGAGATCACTTGGCTGGAGAGACCACTTCAGTTTATCAGGCCCCTCATGCTTTCATGCCTATCATATACATGTGGTTGCTGTTTAGAGACTACCTTGGTTAAGAGACCACTTGATATGGGAGGCTGGTTTTGTATGTTTGCCATGCTGGTTTTGTCAAAAGGTGGATCACTAGATTGGCATATCCCTTAGCCCTGAAACCTCCAAATTCCAAGGCCTTGGCCAATATTATTCATGACACTTTGCATACCCCAGTATGGCCACCAGCACATGGCAAAAACGTATAAACAATCACAGCATTGGGTTGTCTTATGATTACTTCCTTAGCTTTAACCAGCCGAAAAGTTGAATCACAGCCAGGTCTTTTGGTAGGTCACTGTATAAATTGTTTATACATTACAAAATGTCAAAAGATTCTTCCCATGGGAAAGTGACACGCATCCATAGATGCTGAAAACTCTGCTAAACCCAGTGCAATGTTTATTACATCAAAGCACCTGCATTAATATCAGAAACTGTGCTAAAAGCTGTTGTATGATTAGTTTGTGAAGAGAGTACATCATTACAGGTCTGATTATCTGTAAGCTCAAAATATATAAGTGGAGGGGTATGAAGTAGAGGCAAACAGGTGGTTATCACATACAAGATATTATACCATTCTTCCAAAGAACAAATGTGCTTGAAAACAGCACGCATGTGTTCTTGTAATCGCAGAGCATGATGGAAGTTCCAGATTCATTTTCTATCTGGATCAGAAAATTCCCCAGGATTTATAGGCAAAAAATGTGGCAGTAATCATGAAAGCTGCCCTCCAGGAGTCTGACGGTGTTGAAAGAACAACGGCTTATTGTTGAAAAAACATTGACAGGGGCCAATGACATCTGTCTTGATTTTCACCAGGAAAGAAAAAACTAATGGCCAAAGTATGATATTTATGAAGTGATTACTTGGTGAAAGATAATCTTTTAAATAATGGTATGTTATCCACAGATGGACAAGCCAGGCAGCTTTTCAAGATGCATTTGTAATTGGTTCCCCACTTGAAGCATGAGAAAAGACCAGAAGAGAAAGACAGTATTTTTTTTTTCAAAATGTGGTAAGAAAATGGTATGTCAGTCAAGCCCACCCATATGCATGCTGCTTATTTCACATGTTTTATGGGGAACTCTGCATATGTAGTCAAGAATACTAGAGGTCAACCAGGGATTAACCCTTCAGGTGCCAATTTATAAACTGAGCCAACAGCTTTCCTTGGAGCACTTTGGGAGTAATGTGCGTAGAGAGAACTGAAGTAAGCAGTTGATCCAGACTAAGTACTTTCTCTGGAAATGCCAAATTTTAGACTGGATCATGCTGGTATTTGAATGAGAGGCTTGAATTCCATGCAAAATTTGAAGGTGAAATTGTTATGATAACTGGGATAAGTGTGACTGGTTGTGACTAGCAGTCGCAGGGTGAAGTGCTGGTGTAGGATGCCGTTTTATGGGAGATGGTTAGTGCCACTCTCCCACAGAACATATATCTAAAACTTTTGTTTTCTTTGGACACTAAGAGTATCAAAAACTTCTGTATGATATGAAATGTAATACCTTGATACAGAAATACATGTAGGTATAAGTTTTATCAAGCAGGCCTAATTGGCACAAATTTATTTATTTATTTATTTTATATTCTTGTTTTACTTTATTTTATTTTTATTTTTATTTTTATTTGTTTATTTTTTTTTTTTTCAAGTGTGTACAGATGAAATGACATGTATTGTAGCTTGCATCATGGGAGAGGAGATGAGGGCTTAATGGGAGCCCTGATTAAAACAAAATTTTCTTCATTTCTGTCAGTATAATATTGATGTATAGGAGATAACTGGTTTATATACCATATTGTAAGTCACCACCTATCCAAGCAACACCAACAGATATAAAACTGGGTCCTGCATTGAGGGAAAGTGTGACTGACCTGCTTCATTCTATGCCAGTGTGGTCCACCTGAAGCAGGGTGAAGAATTAACCACGTGCATTCCCCAAGAAGCATTGATATATGCTGAAGAATTAACCACGTGCATTCCCCAAGAAGCATTGCTATATGCTATATTGCTGCTTGTTCAACATATGTCTGTGCTTGTTATGCCATGTTTTTGGCATGTTTAACAGCACAAATAACTTAGGAGAGGTTGGGTGGGGTCAGCAATGTTTTGACCAATCTCTTACCACAGACCTTAGAAGAGGGAATCATCTTGCATTTAGTGCATGAAAAGGATTTGTGCTGCTCTGTCGGGAATGCAGCCGGCTTGGTGAAGCTGGTTGTCAGGCGGCCATGTTGTTTTGGGAAGATAGTTTACAGTGGCTCCAGGTGTGTACGTTGGCCAGGCTTTGCATGTCACACCTCATTATCCCAAGATGTTAAATCCTTTCGTACCAAAACTGAAATTTCATTTCCCTAACCTTCATTGCCGACTTGCAGTCTCTAGATCAAAATTATGAAAATGCCTCACTTCCTTATTAAATGATTTTCCACTCCTATTTGACATGTGCATGGGGGATGGGGGGTCAGTTTGCTTCTTTGATGTGGTGGGATGGCTTGTGCAAACTAAAACAGTGAGTGTGGAAGAACTTGTTTACGAAGCAATTGCTTAAAGGTGATAGGGATAAAAATGGGGAGGCACCAATACCACCATTAACATGTGTGTATTTCTTCGGGAAAAACTTGAAACGATGGTAATGCTCTTAACTTGTGCTTGTTTACCACGCAGATGAAGGTGAAATAAGCATTTGAATTTTGGCTGTATGTGACATACAGTACAGCGGGTTAACATCTTGTATGAAGGTCACGTGGGGTGGCTTAGATAAGGTGCCAGGAGTAATGCTAATTGTAGAGCACAGATAACACAGGCATATGTCAGTGCTGATAGAAAAACTTCACAGTAACATGTTTGACACTAGCAGGGGCAGACAGGCATCCAGTATCCATGCAGTCTAAAACATTTTTCTCTTTTTGTAAAACATTTGTTCTGTTCATTGGACATAGATAGATGCTTCCAATTCATTGAAGCTTAAAGTAGATGAACGAAGAGAACCATCGGGAAATAGAATTTTAAATGTTAGCATTTAGCAGGTGAAGCAAAATTAGTAGTTATAAACAAGTTCCCGTAAATGCTAGCATTATCAGCAATGTTCATTTCACGCGGCATGATTTTACATTCCCCTTGTTCCAGTGCATTGAGGAGCTGCCAATCTTCGATCACCGGGGATCATGGCACTGCCACATTTTAGCCTGACAGAAATCTTGAAAACAGGCTTAATGTAATGTGGGCTGTGGAAACAAATTGGGTAATCAGGGAAGGTTTGTGTGACTGTTGGCTCTAAGGTTTGTCTAGCCACAACAGTTGGGGGTGGGGGTGGGGGGGGGGGGCTAGGAATAATTTTCCTCTAGCACAGAGTACAGAAGATGAAAATACGGACAGCAGGTTAACCCTCACTGTCTCCTGCACCCACCCACCTCCCAGTCAGTTATGTATGCAATACATGTATCTGAGATCAGTCTTGTGGGAAGTTGATTTCAACTATGTTAGCTAGATATTTAAATAAAATGCTGGTCAGATGTGAACATGAAACCCAGTTTGTTTTCATCTACAATGTTTAAATTTAAAACTATTAAAAGCTCAGAAACTTCAAGCCTTCAGATGCTGTGGCCGTAATTTTTTGTACAAAAGTAGACAGTGCACAATAACTTCAGAAGAAAAGCTTTGGACGTGTATTTTACAGACGTTATTTAGATAGGCGTCAGTTCCTTCAGGCACCTTTTTTTTCAGTAGGCTCATTACATATTTTGATCAGATAACTGTCTGACAAAACCTTAACCTTTCATGACAAGGAAGTAGCTATGTGAAAGTGACAATTACGAGGCTCTCACATGCTGATCAAGTCCACTTGGTGCCAGGGAGTTATCCAGCAAATCTCTTGAGCCCTGTATCTTGGCCATGCTTTCTTGTGGCAGGATAATTTTGTGTATAAACTGGGACTGACTATGTATTGCTATAGTTTTACTCCCTTGGCCTTATCAGCTGATAGGGTTAGTCGTCAAATCTGCATGTGTCCCTGTGTCTGGCCCTTACCCTTGTGGACACAATAACTTTCAAACAATTTGAGCTACACTCAACTTGTACACAAGAAGCATTTTATTGGAAGCTTGTCAAGTCACCTTGACATACTTTCAAAGTCACCTGGGGTCATCATATTTTTACCCTGGCCAAGGCGGCCTTAAAGTTGTTCCAATTTATATTTATTTATTTTCATGTACTTTGCTGGTGTTTAAAATAACAGCAAAAATATCAACACATTATTTAAGACAAATGTGTGTTGGAATTCTTTCGAAAACAGTGAATCGGATGTCTGGGTAAAAAAGTCAGATAGGCTAAAACTGTGAAAGTGAAAACACTTGAAATGTGTAACTTTAAGTGTAAATAGCATAGATAGATTGATTAAAAGCTAAAATAGGCATGCAAATACGTAAATCATGGTCCAAAAATAAATTAGAATGTGAGACACAGTTGAACATGGGAACATATGAGCATGATGCATTCTACGTCAACTATGCTCATGAGCTATCAGTCTTTTCAGCTAAATTTGTACTGTTTTTATCAGAATTAATACACCTGTCATCAAAGTATTGGTTATATATACCGTTGGGCCTATGTATACAAATAATCAATGCCAGTGCACAGTCAATTAATCTTTCATCAGATGTTATTGTAGGCGGTCCTTTTATCAGTCTTGCCTGATGGTGGCCCAGTGCCTGTGATTGGCCAGTTTTCATCGTAGTAAGTCTGCAGCATTACTTAACACTACAGCAGATTAGCTAAGAAAAGCAAGGGAAGTGGATGATGATGACACCAAAGTTTACCCATGGAGATTTAGATTCAATGTTGTTTGAAGCTGAGACGAGCTAAAGCATCAGTGTGAGATTTACAAACAGCGCCAAGTGCCGACATCTACATTGATGTACCACAGCAGGGATGGGCAAGGGTAAAAGATGATTTGCTGAAATATCTCCTTCCCCACTTGCTTTGTACTGCTTCAATTATGTTACAAGATACTAGGACATGAAAACATATTTGGCTTTCTAAACCATTCCTAAGCTTGCAGTTTACAGATTAATTATTCAATTTAAAGAATTCTTACTTCAGGATTTATCAGTGACATTCTTGATTTGTTTTATCCTCCTCCTCCCCCCTCCCCCCACTGCTTTGAATTTTACACAGGTGAGTTGAGCATATAAAGATATAGTTATATGCACAGTGGCCTAGCAGAAGTGAGATCAAGTTCATGTTACCTTGTTTTGATGATCTCTCACCTTGCTAATCCTAGAACACGATGTTGACAGCAACATGCTTGTTGTACATATGTATATATATATTTATAGCCTCCCAGACTGTCCTGTAAACAAACTAATGCAGGGATCATCCATGTATTATGTCTCCTGTTGATGTGGAATTTTGTGTACGCCAGATTCATCTTGCTTGCAAATTGGAGTGAAGCCTGCTGGACTGAGTGTTGTGGTGATGTCATAGTAGTGGATCAATTAATCATTGGGGACCTGCTGTAACTCTGCCACCAGATGCGTCAAGGAAAGCTTTTGACTCAGTTAACTCTTTCAGTGCCAATCACGTCTTAAGTTGATCTACTTAAGTCAAACTAGTCTGAATTATGATTAGGATCCCAGATTCCTATTCCTCATGAAAAGATCTTTCATTCAAGTACCAGTATGCCTATAGTTCCAGAGAGAATACCCCAGGTCAACAGCTTTTCTCTGAGCTGCATCCAGTGCACGCCAAGAAAAGCTTTTGATCCAGTCCAAAATTTGGTACTTAAGACACCTGTGTATGATTCAGTGAATTTTGTTTGCAGTATCACTAAAATACGTGAAATACACTGTGTATGATTCCTTTTCTTATGCTTGCTGTCAAAGTTGTACAATTTCATAGTATTGTATTTGTGTCTTTGTGTCCAGAGCCACTTCCTAGTAGTCATTACCCTGTTCCGCAGTCCGAACTTTTTACGTTCCATAAGCTAACCAGTCACTGTCTAACCTATATACATATGCAAGTACTATTGTCCATATTGTACATGTTCTTCTGTAGAATTACTGTATTAGCCCAAATAAATTAAAGGGTCTTCAGTGGGTAACTACTCAGAACATGTTTCGGAGCCTATTTCATATGACATTTAATCTCATTCCTAAAGTAGGCTTCATAATGCTTTGCAGTGTGAAGCAGCCATAGCAAGAGCGGGGGAAAAAATTACCTCCTACCCTTTCCTTCCTTTTGTTGAAATTTTCTAAGGTTTTCAAAGATGACGATGATATTAGAGCTCTATGACACATCTGTCATGCAGGTTTTCTGCAGACTTCAGGTCCAGGCGCAGGTCCACAGCAGATAGCACGTGTTCCCTGGTGCCCTGCTGCTGGCCCGGTTGTTGCCACACACGAAAAAGAGCCAATGTCAAGACAATCATTGAGAACTGGGAATGCTGGTACCGGTCTCTCATATCTAGGGGGCACGGCTGGTGTGTACACTGTGTATGGCTGACACAGACACAGTGTTTATATAGCTGCTTCCCCTGGCATCTACACTTAACCTGCAGGGCAGACCTTCTTCAGGTCAACAACGTGGCTCAGGTGTTGGCATTTTGCATGGCACAACACCAAGCCTGGAGTAGATGGAAGTGAAAGGAATGTCTTAACTCTTTCTTTGCCAAGTTTTGGCGGAGTCCATGGCTTTCTTTTGGTACACTTTGGATGAGTGAAAGGTTGAATATGAGTCTTGTATCCTGTCAATTAAGAGCACATTGACCTTTCTCAAAATTGGTGAGGAAAGAGTTACTTCACTCAGGACCAAGTTGATGAAGGCCATGGGTCAGTGGTTTTTGCACTGCCTGAAAAATCTTGCTGTGGCTGCTCTGTATAAGCATGATTCACAAGGCAGTGCAAAAACCACTGACATAGATCTGTGTAACGATGTTGTTTCTTGAATGAAAGAGCTTTTTGCAAGAAATTTCAGCATATCTAATCTTGTTAGAATGTATGAGCAAGATTTGTCACCAACTGACTGTTGAGTCAGGGTCAACATGACAAATACATAAATGGCTGGAGTGTGTACAGGTGTGGCCATTCAGTGGAGATGGTCTAGGATCCTATGGGTGGCACAGTGTGTAGGGGGCAGGATTGATCAGTCTGTGGGACTGGCTTAGAAATAGTTGTAGCTGGGGTTATTTTGAGTGACAAATTTTCACCATTTGCCCCTTTAATTGACCAAAACCTACCACTGGTCAAATGCAATCTGCTTCATTGTTTTGACTAATTTCAGCAGTAATGAAAACAAAAACAAGCAACAAAAAAAAAAAAAAAAAGAATAAGAGTTGAAGATAAGGCCTATCAAAACAACATGTATCAGATGAACAGCTTTCCTTGGCGTGGGTTTGGTACTTAACCCAGGCCCAGGAAAACTGTTGACTCAGCTTAATTCAAGGGAAAGGGTTAATGAGATTACTCCATTGAGAGGCTGCATCTTTTCAGGCCCTCGTGTGACCCCTTCTGTATTAGGCCCAAGTATAAGTAAGGAGACTTGGTCTGCCCCTGGGAATGTGGTAAGAGGGGCACGTGTGCCCTCAGGTTCCATGTCAGCAGGATGTTAAAGTACAGGAAAACCCTGTCTTGAAACACCACCCCAAACAATGAAAAATGATGGTCTCTGAAGACAGGTGGTCTTTGAGTGGAGGAAGGAATAAGATAAGACCAAGCAAAGTATCCTGCAAAAGTAGGCTTTCAAAATAGGTGGTCTTATCGGAGTGGTTTCTTTTGAGAGGTAACCGTACATTGAGTATTATAAAGGTTACACTTTGGATTGGTCTAGGAACTGTCAGGTATATATTACCTTGGGCCGGACTTGATACAGACATTGAAAAAAGCACTGCGATTTGTAACATTCATTGTTATAATTTCCATTATTGTGCTGCTGTGATATTTTCAGATGTTTCCGTGAAAAGGTGCCGTGTCTTGAGTGACTGTTGTAGTGGTCCTGTGTTATCTCTGAAGACAGGTATCACAGTGTGAGTGTACACCTGGAAGAGTATACATATATATATATACAGATATAGCATAGCACAGAATGTTATTATGCCAGTATGGCAGGTGTGAAACCAATGGCCCCTGTAGCTGTATTTTTCCATCGCGTCTGTGTTAAAACATTTCGTCTAATCGTGTTAATGAAATGGAATTCAATGCCAGGCAGTTCTGCTTTAATAAATGGGGCCCCATGGACTCCATCACCATCAAAGAGAGAACGCCACAGCGTATCAATAAGCTACATTTGATGTGTTAACATAACATGTGTATGTAAAGTAATGATACAGAGTACATATGTATTTAATCACCCTTTGCTTACCAAACAAATATTTACAAGGGTACTGTTTCGTGTAAACATGTTTTCGCTTTGTAAAAGGTCTGCCAGTGTCAATAATGAAGTGCTAGTCCAGAGACAATGAATGCTGTTTATCCAGCAAGGCTCAAATTTGTCAAATGAAACTTCTTTCATTGAAATCTGACAGCTAACCTTGGCAAAATGTTGGCAATGGATGGCAGCCTCTAGCACCTTTATGGGATCCAAGTTTCCTTGTGATGCTCTTTGACCATCACACTTTGACACAAAACTGAAGTTTTACATGTGCTTACATGTATTCTAGAAGACAAAACACAAAAGCAAATTTGCTTCTATTCACACTGTTCAAAAGGTATTTCTCTATCGAACTTTTTTGCTCAATACATTGTGGAATATTGCACGCTGTAGACAGTTATATATTCCCTGTGAAATGAGGATCAAAATCTAAGCTCAGGTAATGTTTTGTGCTGACTGTGTTTGGCAAGAATAAAAGAAATCTTCAGAAAATTATGTTCAATTTTTCAATGAAAGCTGTGGAGAAAGCTGTAATATAACTAAACTTCAGGTCAATAACTTTCTCTTTGATGTTTTTCCTCCAGAGATGACCAAAACAACATACATGTATTATGAACAATTGACTCAGGAAATTTATGTCCTCTTTTCCCATTTTTCACCAGGTAATTGGTGCCAAAGGTTGCTTATTCAATATCCAACTTTTCTGCGGTCACAAAAACATTTATATAAGGTCCGTCTCACCAATGGCCATCCCTCTTGAAAGACCACTACATTTATAAACAAAGGACACCATTTTTCTCATATTGTCACCCCCCCCCCCCCCCCAGAGAGGAGGCCTCTCTATTGTAAGGCCACTTTTGGGCCAATCTCTTGTTAGATGGGTGTGGGGGGGGGGGGGGCGCTGTAATGTCCTCTTAATCAAAAGCATTTTGATCGAGAATTGCAGGTGTGACTTGCTAAAAAAAAGTCGTGTCCTGCATCAACAGTTTTCCTTGGTATGGGTGAACCCATGCAAATGAAGATGTTAACCCGGTCTTGTTCTGGCAGTAAAGGGTGTCAACCAGTATTACAGGATAATGTTCTACCTTGAGGGCAAAATTGGACACAAACTGGTGGATAGAAATGCCTACTCAAGAGTGTTTTATTGCAGAAGTCGGGCAGGCCACACTGATACGTCTCATCAGATTTTCCTTTGGTTTCGTCTGATCAAGTTGTAGAACACAAAAGAAAGATGAAATGGGGAATCATTCAAATGAGATTGTGTTCTGCAGATTCTGTGGCAAAGAGACCAGCTATCTGCAAATATGCTGCCGAAAAAATGACTAGTAGCTGACCCTGCAGGCTACCTGCTAGCTGTCGGATTGAACTAACTTCACATGTACCCAGACTAAATCATTAATAAAATGAATTTTGACAATGTCTCCAGGGCTGTATATCTGGAGGTGATCAGATTAAATGACAAGATTATGTGGCAGATATTTTTCTGCTCTCAGATTGATGGGAGTTGTCACTGGAAACAGCTTGCAGTGGGGTCCAATGGGGAGGTCCTTGATGCTGAGCAACTGTTATATTACATACAAGGTCATTACGTTCATCATTTGAAGAGTATCATAGATAATTTCTGGCTGATATTGTGTGTAAAAGGAAACGTGATGTGCTGGAATGAAATGAGTTTCCAGAAGAATTACATGTCTTTTTCTTCTGTAGACTGTGCCTTTGTAACAAGATTTATGCCAATCAAGTATTCAAGTATGTTATTCATCAAGACGTGATGATGAATTTCAATTTTAAATGAATGATATTCATCGTCCTCATTTCACTGAATGATCTTCAGTACAAGTAAAAAAAATCTTGCTTTGTTTAGATTACATGGTTGATATGTATGCATGTAGAGCAAACTGGTACCTAGAAAGATAGAGAGGAAATATTGGTGCCAAAAAACCTTGAATGCATTGGGGTCAACTTTGGATGCTTCAAATATGATATTATTAAAAGACCATTCTTTTGTGAAACATTTTAACAAAATTTCAGTGAAATTTCAGTGTTCAAGTGGTCATGCTCCAATGATTTGTGAATTTTCAATGGTTTTTTTTTTTTTTTGTTATGGTTAATTTTTGCATTCCTGTTGATTACCATGTAAGTCGTTGGGGTCTGCTATGGCGGTTCACATTTTGACTTCTTCAAAACCAAAAGCCAGATTCACTTGAAACTTTTGGTACAGATACCCAATAGATTTTGGGAATTATTTTCTTATGATTGTGGATGACCTTCAGGGCCAAGGTCAATATGCCTTGCAAAATAAAATTGTTTCCCTGCCACATCTTCAAATGGGTATGATTGAAGTCCATCAAACTTACTCATGAGGTTAAACTTCCCTTAAATTTGCTCAGAGGTGACATTGAGGTCAAAGGTCAAGGTCAGACTTTCTGCAGAAGAATGGTGGCCCTCTTAATGGGGTGGCTTCTTGTGAGAGGCACCTGCTTGGAGGATGCATGATGTTTTTGGCGTCTAGTTTCTTTGCTCAGTAAAAGTTCTTTGTGGTCTTTGAAAAATTTATATCATATAATGAAACATGGCGCATGAAGTGAAAGCTCAGATTTCCCCCATTTGAATGTGGTTTCTTCATGAAAGTTGGTGTCCCATTTTCAGAGAGAGTTATTTATTTCCTTTCACATCCAAAAGCCAATCAAGCTGACATTGTGCATCTCATGTGTCAAAGACAAGTGGCTCCCATTCAGCTAACTAGCAAGTTTTCCAGTCGTTGTCTCCACCAGAACAATTACTTGGGAAGTGAAGCTGTTAATAATACATGTATTTCATTTACCACCTGTCTGATATACCTCTGAAGTACCCTACTTTATTTTTATATTGTGCTACAGTGCAGTGACTATTGTAAACATTACATGCATCTTTCCAATCAGCAATGCAGACTGTAAATTATTTATTTTGCCAATGAACACAGTAACAACTTGTGCAACCATGGGAATGGGTTAACTTGAACCTGATTGGTGAATTGTGTGTATTTACAGTTGTAAACTTAATTGTCATTGGTCAGTGCTATGTGCTTGGGTTTTTAATACTTTAAGAACCATCTGTACAAGGAAAAAAGTTTTTCCTACACTTGGGCAAGACAGAGCAATCAATGGTATATAATTCACGTTTTCCATCCATGTAACAGAGTCTAGAGAATGCACATTTCATGCCTTCCAGGTGTGCTTGATCTTGTCTTCAGTTGCATCCTTCCAATCAATGCTGGGTCCTCACTAGCAAGTTTCTCTTTCCAGTGCTAATTCCTCCTAATACTTTCATATACATCCCCATCACAACCTACATGTGATAATGATATTAAATAAAATAACATAAGATAAAGACAAGAACAAAACATAAAAGTTTTGAAAGCCTGAAAATATGCTCATGTTAATATTGTGCATGTGGTTGACAGAGAGTAAAGTATGTAATGACTGAAATGATTCCAAGCCAAGAGTTAATGTTAGTGTTGAAAATTGAGGCAGATTACATTGATTTCACATCAATAACATTTTTATCACACATTTTTATCATACAGTGGTTAGACTTGGGATGGTAATTAATAATACCTAAACAGTTATATATGGACTATTTTCCTCAGTAATTTGAGGTAACATGCAATGTCAATGTTCATCATTCTACTGATTTTATCAGCTTATGAATAGTGGTGATTTGGGGTGGGGGAGGAGAACTCCTAGATTTCTGGACCAAAACCCCCATACAAGTTGATATTTGAATACCTACCTATGAATATTTAAATGGCACATTTGGTAAAAGTGCCAATGTGATGGGAGGACAGTAGTCTGCCTGGGCAGGTCTGTGTACTTGTAGCAGAACAGGGTTCAGCTTGTAAACATAGGCAGTATGATGATGATTCAGCTTGTAAACAAGGGCAGTATGATGATGATTCAGCTTGTAAACAAGGGCAGTATGATGATGATTCAGCTTGTAAATAAGGGAAGTATGGTGATGATTCAGCTTGTAAACAAGGGCAGAAGGGTGATGGTTCAGCTTGTAAACAAGGGCAGTATGGGGATGATGCGGCTTGTAAACAAGGACAGTAGGGTGATGGTTCAGCTTGTAAAGAAGGGCAGTATGGTGATGGTTCAGCTTGTAAACAAGGGTAGAAGGGTGATGGTTCAGCTTGTAAAGAAGGGCAGTATGGTGATGGTTCAGCTTGTAAACAAGGGCAGTAGGGTGATGGTTCAACTTGTAAAGAAGGGCAGTATGGTGATGGTTCAACTTGTAAACAGGGACAGTAGGTTGGAGTGTCTGTGCACTGGAAGCAGAACATGGTTCAGCTTGCAAACAAAGGGAGGAGGGTGGAGTCTCTGTTTCCCTTGGGACCAGGCTAACATCCTGTTAAAGAATGTATCAGAATGGTAATTAGTCTTGTGTCATATTTACATGAGGTAACAGAGTGCATACTTTTGTTTATCTTGTATTATTGCATTCACATATAAAAGCCACACTTATGGACTCCTGCAGTGTCACGGAAAAGACTAAATGGAGTACATGTGATGTAATAGGCATGCATCAGAAGATGTCAAGTGGAAAGTCTAATACTGTACTACTCCCAACAGGGGCCCCTGCTGTAATAAGGGTCCCCTGCTTCCTTGGAATCTGAATGATCCAAAATCAGTCCCAAAAAATCTGCATTTTAATGATCTTTTTCACAGTGCTTTGATAAATATGATGTTCAAAGTCGGCTTCTAAATTAAAGCCTGGTTACACTGTAGTTTTGTAAGCACCCTTTGTGTTCATAGGAAGGAATGTGATATGTTTGGCTGGGAGGAGAGCTATAATTTGATGATGGATTTATACTCAGGTGTATCCATTTGGAGTTATATTGCAACTCTTGCAACTCAGGCATTTCAATATGAGTTTTTTTTTTTTTTTTTTATGGGTGCAATTTTTTTTTATGATTTCACACCATAATGAGGTCGTAGAAAAAGAGGCGTACCAGTGGTTATCATCACACTTCTTTTTCCTGTTTGTTACTTTTTGTGTATACTTGCCTGAAGATCATTATCAGTCAGGATGCATGTATCTCCCGATATCACCATATCACGCTTAACATTTGGCTAAGTTGTATCAATGTTAAAAGTCTGATACATAACCGGGTGGCCAATCTAATTGATAATTTGATACAGAGCTCCAAGGCCTAACAAAACGAGGAACTTGTTACCATCTGGGGAGAACTAAATCTAGGGCATTTTTTTCTACAGTTTCATTACACTAGGAAAAAAAACACAGAAAACCTGTGGCACACACAAAGTGCTGACATTTTGGCTGTCTGTTTCTAATTATTTTCATGTATTGAATCAAAATGATATGAAACTTAGATTTTTTGCCCATCTGATGGTGAAAGTAAGACTTAGCTGTGGCCATGCAGAGCTCCTTGGAATGATTAATATCGCCACGGAACCTGTAATGGTGCATGTCAGGATATGATGCCAATTCTCAATTTCTAGAAAGAGTAGGCACTTCAAACCCCAACTGACATGCCATTAAAGTGCAGACTCCTGGGAGGAATGGAGGAGGATCTCCCTTGCAGGTATTCCCAGATTGAACACCTGCTCCAAGCCATAGTACTTGATTCTGTGTACTCACTGTTTCCCAGCCCTCTTGGCAACATGAACACAGTCTGAGCTGTTGAGGCACCATTATCTGCTTTCAAATTTTCTTTAGCATATATATATATATATATATATATATATATATATATATATATATATATATATATACAGGGACTTCATTGAAAAACTGCAGATGGAGTCATGGAGTTTATTTGAAGGGAATTTATTGTGACTTTAACTCTTTCAGTGCTAACTGCAATTAAAGTGAAACTTGCTTAAAATGAACGGGTGTGAATTATAGTAAGGATGCTAGATTCATGTCCATTGCAAAAGGACCTTCCATTCAAGTACCAGCATGCCTATAGTTACTTAGAATATACAAGTCCAGGTCAACAGCTTTCCTTGACATGCTATCAATACAATATGCTCAAAGCACACCAAGGAAAGCTGTTGACTCAGTCCAAAGTATGGCACAAGAAGAGTTAAGGACAGTTCAGGTTGTTTTCTCCTCACATGATGGATTTATTAGAGGATGTCCAGGGAAACTTCTCATTGGTCTCTGTTCTGCCCGGTTTAAGATGAAAGGAGCTGCCCTTTCTGGGCAGTGACGACATCACTTTGATTGGCGGTCTCTTGCTGCGAGTTACCAGATCAGCTTCAGCCAGCAATGTCTATGGAATTCAATGGCACCTGTTTTAGTAGTGAATCAGTGCAGTCCTAGTCCAGGTGTATGTGTTTGAAATTTTCATGTTTCTGTGAAGGGACTTGTATCATATGTCAGCCTTGCATAGATTCAGCGAGGCCATCCCCTTCGTAAACACAGGTAGGTGGATAGACCCACATGGAAAAGTCGTGTTTTTCACGTTGCTTGCCTCCAAAGCAGACCAAATTCCCTATTATCTCTTCTATTCAAGTAGAGTGGAGAATACTCAGAAATTGGTCTTTTAGTAAGCATTTTAGCAATCAACAATGCAGCACCAGATCTTGCAGAGTTCAAAATGCTATTTTCAGCATAATATTCTACAACCGCTACCCCCACTACCCGATTGTACACAAAAGCATGAAATTAGATTCCCCGTAAAAACAGAACTAAATCTAATAACAGTTGAAGTGGCTCAGGTGGCAAGTAACAGTAGAAGTCCATTCTCAATACAAATCTCCTATATCTTGTACCTTGTAGTAAGCTGAGCAGCTTTTCTGCCAAAACCCACACTCACTTTGGGATGTGTGGCTGCAGGCTGTTGAGAGATTATGATTTGGAAGTACACCCAGGGACGTAGGAGACAAAAAGGGTAGTGGGTGTAAACAGAAAATGTGACTTTGAGGCGTGTTGTTTGTGCAAAGTGGGCCAAACTGAATGCCAGGAAATCTGATGTTAACCCTTTGCTGGCAACGAACAAGACCAAGTTAACGGCTTACCATGGCAGAAGTTTGGTGCATTGCAACAAGTGCCAAAGAAACCTGTTGTCCAGGTATGCTCTTAGGGTAGATCTAATGCACAGCCATCACCGAAAAAAATCCCAAAAAGTTTTCTGCTGGTAAGATACGTAAATAAAAACAATGAAGCAGAAGGACATTTCATGTCAAGGCATAGCTGGTTGATTGGCAGGGGAAAGGGTTAAGAACTTGAGGGGAGACCAGCGGCTTCAGACTGTGCCTCAAGGAAGGAATGCTTCCTGGTCGGCTGTGTCATCATTTATTTATGATTGGGAATTGGGTAACCCTGTTTATATAGGAATATTTTTTACACTCATTGCACCCTCTGGTCTGGGGTGATGAAAGTCTATATATTGCATGAGTACCAAAGTGACAGGAACCTAAGTGATTGATCTATGCCCCAAGGGTAACCCCTCTCAGTTGAACCCCAGACAACCAAAGGAATATAACTGTCAGACTATTGTATTTAAGGGAAAGATGAGACTGGAACAAAGCAGAAAGGTTTTTACATTTTCTTTACATAAACTGTAATGGCTCCCTTGCCTGTGTTATTATGCCAAAGTATGCCAAACAATCATGTTCAAGAAGCGTTTTACACCTAGTTCTTAAGGTCTGCATGGTTCACATGCACTTCATATGTCCCCAGTCTGTTTCTCTTCACAACTTTTTTACAGATATTATTAACTACTGTTGAAGTGTTTGTTACTTTACTTTGAGTTCTTTTTGGGAGCTTTTTGTTTCTCATCTGTAGCTGACCCAAGGACCTGTGTAATGTTATATGTTTCATAATATACACTGGTATTTATACACAGTGTTGATGCTTAAAAGCAAAATCCCTGTTCATGTCACCCTTGTATGTCATTGCCAGTGGATGTCCCCATGGAAACAGGTAATGCCCCCTACTGGCCAGTGATGAAACTAGTGTCAGGGAGGACATGACACACAGACCCGATGTTTGTGAGCTTTTTGCCAAAAAAAGTTCCAAAAAAAAAAAAAAAAAAAAAAAAAAGAGAGAAAGAAAAGGTAAATGAAAAACAGCACTACAGCCTGTAAATGAAGGTGTTCCAACAAGTAAAAATGACATCACATAGTACATGATCATAAAAAGGTAACATAATTTTAATGGCTTTTTTAATATCACTTTTGCTATCCATAGCCACCAGTTGGCAGTGTGACACAGCTGTTGAACTTGGGCCAGGTTTAGCTGATAGAAGCATGGAATGACTGACAGATTGTGGACAGGCAGAAGATGTCTTAACCCTTTCCTGGTCATATAAACTCCAAGTCAACAGCTTTGCTTAGTGTGCTGCAGGCACAGTGCCTCCAGAGTGCACCAAGGAAAGCTGTTGATGCGGGAAATTTGATTTTGGTGAAAATTTAAAACTTCATACAATAAATCAAATTAAGAGCAAAAAATAGGCAAGCAGATGAATTTCTGGGTGCTTTGGGATGTTTTGAGTAGCAATGGGTTAACAAGCATAAGCACATGGAGTAACTGACAATAATAGATGGATCAGTATGTTCAAGGTAGCCTCAATGATGGTGGTTGACCATGCGTGATCTCCATGGCTGGTCCTATGACCTGTCACCATAAAGGTCATGATGACTTCTTTAAGTGGATTTATACTGTGGTAAAATGATCAGTATCCACACAGTGGACTGTCAGCCGCTGTTCCTGTTTTTTCAGAAAGTGCAAAGGGTATCCAATAGTGAGTTGTTTTGCAGGCAAGTCAGCTGGCTGCCTATGTTGGTTCAGTGTTCATTATTCTGCTAAATATCTTGACTACCATGTGGGATATGTGAAAAGCAGGGTCAAGGAATCCAGTGGCACAATATTTACAGCTGCTATTGTAGTTTTAGGTTGCACATACCAATCAGCCATAAATGATGTAACTGTGATAGGATTTTAAACTTAATATTTGAACATTTTGATATTTAGAAAATTTTTACTGGGTGTGACAAAGACTACATGTATTTGCCGTTCATAATTATTTTACAAAGCGATATGAAGTAAAGTGCTCCCTTATCTTGTCAACCCTCATGACAAGGTAGTTTCTAATGACACTACAAGGTGGATGCTTGCTTCCTAATACAACTACTTTGTCGGATTTCTTCTGTTATGAGTTCCCTTGCTATAAGGTGATTTTGTTGAAGCATGGTTGCTCTGTGGACCACACTGCAGGCTATATGAAGAGGCAGCATTGTCAACAAAAATATGACAAGTTAATTATTAAGTGGTACTGTGTCCATAGATTTCATAGATACATGCAATGGTACTTGGGGTCACATCAGCATGTGTGGGTTGCCAGAGGCCATGTGTGTGTATATAAGATGTGGGCCAGGGCTGCCGGCTGGAGGATTCCTGGAGAAGATAAAAAAGACGACAGCTGAGACACCTGTGACATATGGTCTGGCTGCCTGGAGCATCTCGTCATCCCTACACCTTCTGACATAGATTATTAGCCACGCTAACTCTTTAGCTCCAGTTTCAACAAAATTAGATATAACAATACTGGATTCTTCTTATTCAGGAACTGGCTCTCCGTTCAATTCCTAGTGTGTCTATACAGTCACAGGGACACAAAGCTGGCCCAGTAAACAGCTGGCCTGTGTGTACACTCTGGTTACAGTGCACCCAAAGGGCTCTGAAGAAAGCTGTTGACTCAGTCTAAACTTGGCACTGAAGGAGTTAATAAACTTCTGGAAGACTCAATCAGCAGATCAATTTTTTTATCATTATGTACATATATCTCAATATTGAAATCGTCATTGTATTGATTGGCTAAAATAAATGAGTTTTGAGTTTTTGAGTTTTTTTTTTTGAGACAAGGAAGGCTGGGGAATAATCACCAAGTTTGATGAGAAAAAAAACCAAAAGAACAAAATAAAAAAACAGATAACATCCCTAACACAGGGCATTTCCTGGTGATTTTTAATGGGAAAAAGTTGCATTTGGATACGCTGGCATTGGGCTATTGAGGGTTAAATGTTAAGGGCCAATGAAACTTAAAGTATCTTTTTTTTCGGGTGCTTGCTGGTTGATGCATGCATTCTATATAATTTATGTAAGTGAATGGGCATTGCAATGCAAAGTCACAATTTTTACTTCTGCTCCAAAACCATCAAGTAAATTCACTTGAAACGTGGTGGAAATGTACCTTGGGTTAGTCTCTACCAGGTTTGTTCAAACGGTAATGGTCCAGTGAATTTTGGATTTTTAATGAATTTTGTTGTGGATTTTTTGGCAAAACGTTAAAAAACATTTTCTTGGAAATTGCCGGGCAAATTGTTTCAAATTGCATAGGGACACCTTTGGGGACCCCTAGACCTTAACTTGTTAAACAATTGGTGCTGTGATTTTACTGTGGTTTTTTTTTTTTTTTCCGTATTCGATTGGCAAGGGGATATGTACATGTTAGCAATAATGACCGTGGTCTGAAACAGAGGTGACTTTGATATCATAGTTCACAGGACCACTTCCATCTGTATATGTAGGGTCAACTGAGCACAAGCTTGTCACAGTCCTCTTGTGTTTTTGTTTGTTTTAGGAGTCTCGTGAGCATTGCTGGGTGTAAAAGGCTTCCAAATGATCATATTTTAATAGCGTGTCTTTAAACATCATTTTGTGAGTCGTAAAACTTGTATATAACCACTTGAAAAAGCATTCTTAGAACCACACAACATTCTTTGGAGTCCACATAATATATATATATATATATATATATATATATATATATATATATATATATATATATATATATGTTGGGCATACCCCAAGGATTCTGGTCAGCAATCAAGACAGAGACATACACATGACATCTTCATGGCAGGCTTTGTATACATGTATCCTTAACAAAACCTTCTGATCAGAACATGTTTATAAATATTGTGTCTGGCACTTTGGTTGAAGAGTCTGTACAGTGGGAATACATGATTGGAGACACCCCCAGCAGTTTTCTTGTTAAATGCTCCTCTTGAAGATTATAGGCATAGTTACTTGGTTTGCAAGCAGCCGCCCTTAAACAGGAAATGCAGGTACTTGATAAGTGGCTGGAGGTGTGTAATGAAGCTAATGTGTAGATTTCCCGTGTACTTTTTGTGTGTTTTATTGCCTCTGGAAAGAATTTTCATGCCTACAAAGTTTGATCGGAGTAATCAGGGATACTCAAATGAAGGTATTTTAGTCCTGTTGAACTTTTCATGAGTACATCTCGCTGACATTGAGCATTTCACAACAGAAATGTCTCGTGCTGGAGTGTTTGCATTCATGAATAAACTGCAATAGATCTGACATTGAGTTGGGTCTATCAGAATTTTAGCAAATAGTCATGCAGTTTTCACCATAAGTAAACAGAGAGTTTGCCACAGCCAAAGCTTATAAATACAATGTATATTGATTCTCGCTGAAGGTCGAGGATGGCATTGGAAATCGGGTGCGATTAATTTGGATTGGATGCAGAGATGTAGCACCATGCGAGGGTCAAGGAGGGGATGTTTAACTGGCGTGGATCAATGTACAAGTACAGCATTATGACCATTTACCAACTACTGTGGCTGCACATTTTATTGGAGTCATGAGCAGACATAAATTGTCTGTCAGGCTTGATACATGTAGCTGTCTTGAACTCTTTGTGTCCACCAGGTTTCTCAGAGAACAGACGGGAAGCTATCTCTACTGAATAGCTGAAAGACTACAGGTAAAAGAGAAACAAATCTGGTGTATAGCCCACTGAAAGGTATTTCCATTTGATGAGCTGTAAGATGGGGCAAGTGGCCTCGAAGGAAGAGGTAAAAGTTCGACTGGTTTTGTTCGAATGAACTCGTCAGGAACTAATGGAAAACCGCTGGGAGCCAGTATTTATACACACTTTAGTTTATGTTGTCACACAATACACATGCATTGTGATGACGTGAGGACCGGGTGTGCATTGGCTGCGATTGGTTATCACAGTCAGTCCATTTCAAATTGCCTGCTTGAAATGGAAGTTCCTTCCAAATAAGTAAAGGTAAACGAGTGGACTCACTGGGTCACTTGGTTCACATGTGTATTGGGCTTCAAGATCCAGTAGAATTTCTGTTCTATGGATGCCCCAAATAGGGGCAATCAGAAAAGAGCTGATGCCTTTTCTGAGAGGGTAGATGTGTGGTTTTCCTCCTGGAGAAAATGTCCATTTGATACTTTGTAACATGTTAGTCATAACTGTGAGAGGAGCTAATATTATACATGTAAGGTATCACACCTTGCCCTAATTTGGGGGACTTTTTGATGATAAAATGTGATTAAAGTGAACAAAAGTGCATACTATGCACATTCAAATGTTGCTCTGTTTTTGATGACCAAAATCTAAAGTGAAGGGAAACACAAGTCTAGCAAATAAACAAGACTAAAACAAACTGATGGCAAGTTACACAAACTAACTGTCTGAATGTCCACATTGGGATGGTTGGTTACAGTCAATCTAAAGGTTTAGGCTTCAAGTTCTGTCCTGAAGGAGTGTGGTGAACTATACACTTTTAACCCTTGATATATGTCCATCTAATTTTTAGAACAGAGTTTTATTTGATGTTGAGATTGCTCCAAGTTTTTTTGGTTTTTTTGACCACCTTGTTGCATGTAACTTTAATGTTGTGGACTTATAAATATATGTGGTCTGTCATAGCAGGTGATTGTGAATCAAGTACCACCATATAATGTAAACTTGTATGCATATATTCTTTTGTAGCAAATAGTGAATGTGATGGGAACTAATTGGTGCTGCATGCATAAATGGTGTAAATGATATTGCTGTATGTCTGTGCAATATGATTTATAGTTTACCATGTGACAGCAAAAATGTGAAATGTGACATGATCTGTGTTATGTTCAGACTGAAGCTAAAACACAAACACATGAATAGCCACCCAGGAATTGCACTCCTGCAGTGCATGCTGGGTAAATATGTGAATATGTGGTCATCTCTCCTCTGGTGCCCAATCACATCATGAATAGAATACTACTAACTGTGGGACACCTATTTGATTAAAACGTCCCACCCTGTCTGCCACCGTTTACCCTGATGGGGGTATCTTCAAATCCTGACAGTGTAGCAACATTAAATACTTACCCAGTCTGAGTCATACTGAGATAAGAGGAAATTTTGTAGAGAGTTATTTTATGAAATTTTCTGCTCAATTTCCCATGATGCATGGCACAGTCAACAAGTCAGCTTTATGTATAAACTTGCAATCAGTTTCTCATTATAGCAATTAGAGTGGTGTAGTGCAGTGATTGGTGTGTGTGTGTGTGTGTGTGTGTGTGTGTGTGTGAGAGAGAGAGAGAGAGAGAGAGAGAGAGAGAGAGGAGAGAGAGAGAGACAGAGAGAGAGAGAGAGAGAGACAGAGAGAGAGAGAGAGAGAGAGAGAGAGAGAGGGGGGTATATTGCTGTAGACTTTTCAAAGTGAGGTTTGTGACTGTTGTAAGGTGCAGGATATGCTTTCATAAATTTCATACGTTTGTCAAATCCATATTTCTCATTCTTCACACTTGGCATAATTTCATATTTACCATGTTCATCCACACATTACTGTCAAGGCCTTGTGAAATCAACCCAACAATGTTTGAAGAAGAAAGAAACAGAAAGAATGAAACATGTCTACCAGCTGTCTGTCTGCATACATATCTGAAGAAGGGTCAAGGGTATTTTTGTGAAACTTCATCATGGCTGTCTGATATTCTATGAACTGTGAACTTAATGGAAACATTTCTCATGAACTGTGAAGGACCTGTTGCTCTGGAAACATTTATCTAGGTTTCAGTAACTGGTAAAATGTGAATCTAGGTTTAAAACGAAATGAATGCAAAACTTGCTTTTATAATTTCTGTGAAGCTTGAACATCCATTTTTTGTGCCTTGACCTGTGAAAATTAACCATAAATCATGAACTGTGAAGGGCGTAAATTATTTTCCATGGACTTTAAATGAGACACCAGCTCACCTTACATCCCCCATGTCTGGAGAAAGTATTGCAGTTTATGGCTACACATGTATATATGATCATCACAGTTTCCAGTTTCCATGATATTCTCATGTTTCTGTTGCAACAGTTCTCTCAATTTCTTTCATTTCACTCTAATGGTGACATTCATAATGTCCAGATCTGTTAGTGTTGTTGTGTTTATTGCTAGAAGATATGGTTTGTTACTCATTTCCCCAGTCAGTTTTCTGTTTTACAAGTAAACTATTCTCTTCTGAAAGCAGCAGAATTTAATGTAAACATAAGGAGTTTAATCAAGAAAGCCAGGGTGAAATGGAACAGACCAGCTAATAATGGTCCCCTACAAGGCTGAAACAAATTGCCCAATAAAGCACCCCACTAGAACAGAAGAATTCCAGTGGTGGCTGTCTGTCACGTCTGTTGCACATATCTCTGCCTGGGTGGCGAGCTGAAACCATAACCTTTGCCTGGCGTATGATTGGCTCTTCAGTGTGGGGAGGTAGACTCAGATTTCACACTAAATTATAATTTGGGCACCAAAAATTGTCAAAGAAATGTATTTTTGTAGCAGCTGCAGTAATTCAGCTTTAATGTCTGACTTGTATGGCAAAGGCCATGGAGTTACCACAACATAATTGATGAAAGTCACCGAAGTCATGTGACCCCTGCCAAGCTTGCCAAAATCATGTGATTTGTGTTGCTGTCCAATCAAGTTTCAAGTTGTGTTGTCCATATTGAGATGGTGCATTGTGCCTGTAAATGAAGAGCTCCTAATATTAGGCCTAGTTTCAGGGGAGGGGTGACCCTGGGTCTCGCCTGCCATACTTCCCATCAGCCCATGAGATGGACTTGGGATGAAGTTTCAGCATTTTGACAGGCTGGCTCTTCAGAGTGGAGTGGTATTGGCATGTTGGTACTGTAGGGTGTCTGCACCCAGGAGCCACCTGAAGGAAGTTTTCATTTAACCAAAAATTTCAGTTTTCAACATATGATAAGTTGTACAGCATCAATAGCTTTCATGGCATCTGTCAAGGTATTTACCAAAGTTAAAGGTTGAAAAGCCAAAACAGATTCATAAGAGTCAAGTCTGGATGGAACCCTTACATTTTCATGCAATCAGATTTGATAGTATAAATTTTAGTTTTGAGGGGAAGTGAATTTCTCTTATTCCATCTGCTGAACAGATAAATTTCAGAGAAATTAAGAGCTGTCAATCAATTATATTAATAAATATGATTAATTTTAAAAAGGCAAATCATATTCTTTGTGGTCCAAGGGCCACTGGTGTAGACTCTGTGTCTCTGTCTGTCTGTCTGTCTGTCTGTCTGTCTGTCTGTCTGTCTGTCTGTCTGTCTGTTTGTCTGTCTGCCTGCCTGCCCCATAGAAAGGGGGTGCTGCATACTGGAATCACCAGGTCATGAGCCTGGGGGATATGAGTTACTGATCTTGCCACTTCCACTACAAGCTGTTACCATAGGATGGAAAGTAAATTGATATTTGAGGCATAACTTGTAGAAAGCAGGGAGCGTTTGTCTGGTGGGAAATTGGTACACCAGGATGACTGCCTGCAGTGAGAGGGCTATGCCTGCAGGTCTGGGTTGCCAGTGCATCCTTGGCCAGTTGAGCAGTTACTTCCACAATGGTTCTCTTTAACATTTTGCAGCAATTTGGCTCATTATTCTGAAAAGAGGTGACAATAGGTCTTTACTTTTTTAAAAAATTAAATATACAGAAAATAACTATTGCCGTGTAAGTCCAGATTGTTTGTGTATTTGGCTGGGAAGCCAAAGAATATGGGTCTCTGATTTTTCCCACAAACTTCCAAGCAGAATAAAGGCTTGATGATGAGAGGCAACACAGAGGCACCGCTTTGTGATCTATGCCAAGGTTTAGGGTAACATTTTCACAAACAGGGAAACTGATCGAGCTTTGCGGTACTTGGAAAGCCATGAAACATACATTTTTTTGTTTGTTGAGGTACACAGTGATGCAATTGCTGGAACCAATGATACAGTTTGAAAATGGCTTTCCCAGAAGCACTTAACCTTCTGCCTTCTCTAATCACAGCCAAAGCTGACAGCTGGGACTTTCTTGGAATACATGATTTGCCTGTAATTTTCTTTTCTTTCTGACCACAAAGAGAAGTGAATTTTATGTATGCAAATAGAAAGTGAAGATGCTCAGTTATATGTGTGTGTGAGAGAGAGAGAGAGCGAGAGAGAGAGAGAGAGAGAGAGAGAGAGAGAGAGAGAAAAAGAGAGAGAGAGAATTTATTTGTGTGTTACATCATTACTTTATTCAATGCTTAGTTAATAAATACTGTTGGCAGTGGTTTTTGCATTGCTGTCCTGATAAGTTGTGCCCCAACAGCCACAAAAACCACTGATTTCAGGCATTGGTATGTAATACTTGGTGATAACGTTTTTCTTGGAACATAGGCCTCAAAGTTAGACAACATTCTTGGCAGCCACTGACCACCTAAAGTGTATTGAATGAGGGAAATTGTCAGTTTTTAGGGGCCAAAATGTACCAAAATGTTCAAAACTAAGCCAGGTATTTAGTGGCCTCTGGCTCCTGACTGGTCATAATTTAGTAGCCAGGATCAATATTCTGGGGCATGGGCTACATGTGTGGGTAGCAACATTGAGTGCACAGTAGTTTTAAGGTGCCATTATTCCTGGTGTTAAATGCAGCTGACTGTACAGGAAAAGTGACAACATGTATGACTAGTGCAAAGTAAAACAGGGAGCATAGCACATGATAGATAGGGTTAACTCCAGATTGTAACATCAGAAACAGTTAAGTCCAAGTATTTTGCTTTATACTCCATGTGTCAAGGAACAGGGAGGATCCTACCCTAGTACTCCATGTGTCAAGGAACAGGGAAGAGTCTACCCTAGAACTCCATGTGTCAAGGAACAGGGAGGATCCTGCCCTAGTACTCCATGTATCACGGAGCAGGGAAGATCCTGCCCTAGTAATCCATGTGTCAAGGAACAGGGAGGATCCTACCCTAGAACTCCCATGTGTCAAGGAACAGGGAGGATCCTGCCCTAGTACTCCATGTATGAAGGAACAGGGAGGATCCTGCCCTAGTACTCCATGTGTCAAGGAACAGGAAAAATTCTGCCCCAATGATCTCCAATCGGTTAAATTTGAAGAATTAGGGCAGTGCCTGTCAGAAAAAGCCTTGATTTCTTACTATAATTCCCATATGTGGATGACATCTGCGAATAGTTCCATATATGGGAACTGGAAAGGTCCGGGCTAGGTTTTGTATGTCAAAAAAGCCATGACATGGTGGGTCAGTGATCTTCGGGACATAGTAAAGATTGTTCCAAATGTTTTCGAAAAGATTTGCCAACCTTCGTCATGCATTCGGGTTTGAAGCATTTCAAGATAGATGATGTAAAAGATCATCAGTGGGAGCGATAAAGTTCCCATCCCAAGTAAATTTCTGCCGATCAGTATAAAATTTAGTTTAAAAAACAATCCAAAACATCCCAGCATACAGAGAAAGAAATATGGTTGTTGAAATTGTCTGAGATCCGCTATGGAGAGGCCCGATAAATGCGGAGTATGCCACATTCACAGTCACTGCCACTGTAAATAAATGGAAAGATATGACGTCTGTGAAAATAAATATATAAGAAGGAATAGATACTGATTGATCAATTTAAATACTTGTTATGAATAAGGAATTTACTGTAGAAAGACATCCTTAATTGTTTGCACTGAATAAATTTGACAAGAACCATGTAAATTTCATAAAAATGGGTGCATTGTGTGTATGTACATGTATTTTGTTGGTCGGTTGTGGCTAACTGAAGGGGTAGACTGTGGTGGCTGGATATGGTGGTTTTTAAGGGGAAAAGGGTTACATGTAATTGAATACCTATTAGACTTTCAGATTTGTGTTATGCGGTCTTAAATTGTGTTTGTTTTGAATGGTCGCAGGTTGCATTTAAGAGGTGGTCATTCATAAGACGTAAATTATTCAAGAAAAGCAACTTTAGCAGCCAAATTTGGTCATTCAAATCAGGTGGTCGCTCATAGGAGGGGTCATTCAAGACAGAGACCACTGTAACCCTCCTCCCCCCCCCCCCCCATATGGCAAAGAGTGTACATTGTATTCCAATACTACTACATGTACCAGAAACTGTGAAACCAGATGGTCTCTTACATACTGGCTTATTATCATGTGTAATGGTGTTTTAGCTTTGATTTCACCTTTTAAGAGATGACATTTTTTTTCTTTCTACCGTATCACTGACATCAGCTTGTGATGCTAGAGTTTATGTATTGTAAAACCAACAATAAATAAGATTTTTGTGGGTATCTCTGCCTGTATACAGGTAATGACCTTGATATGAACCTAATTGAAAACACAGCAGCTGATAAATGAAGAGCTAGTTGCATGCTGTTATAGATTCAGAGATAAATCCAGGGAGTTAATGATAGGAAGAGCAAGAAATCCTGGCAAGATTTTGGGAGGAGATTGTTTGGAAGGACACGGGGCTGAGCCCATACCCCCCCCCCCCCCCCCCACGCACATCAATTATGAATGGGAGATTCTGACTGTTATAACAATAAGACATGTATGTATGGATTTGTCATGGTGTTGTAACACCTGGGGTACAAAATGGGAGAAACAGTGTACACAATTGTATTTTGCGGGGAGAGGATTAAACCCCATCGACCCTACCCCTTGGCCTGTCTGCACAGTAAATACATCTTAGAGAATACATGATACATTGTTGCTGTCATGTTGCGTAGTAAGCCAGGTGGCATTCTGTACATGAACACAGCGTCTGGCAGAGCAGTTTGAATCAAATCCACAACATGTTGTTCTTTACAAAAACTGCGACGTGATGAAGGACCCACGTGTTACGTTGTATTGTATGTGTAACCTTTTATAAATTGGCTGGCTTTTTGTGTTTTATGTATATGTCAGCTATGTTACTATATTTCTCAGTTGCACCCTGGGAACTCAAAACTTTCTGTAGACTACAAACTAATGACCTTGTCAATTCATAGAATGTAGATGTACAAAGCAGGCATATGTTTTGCCAGGCCATGTGCCTGTCACATGATACATTGTATTCTGATCAGGAGAAACCCAATATTATCATTTACTCGACATTAACCTTTAGGATTTTGTTAACCCAGGCAATTGAGGCATGGTGTTGCTTTTTATGCGAAATATGTGATACTGAACAGAAATGTGAAACAAGCCTGTTTACAAGTATGCACATGTGTAGGCACAGGAGTAGCAGGTGAACACGCCAGTAAAAAAATGAATGAATGGAGAAATAAAAGAAATGAAAGAAAGAAAGAAAAAAAGAAGGAAGGAAGGGAGGAAGGAAAGAAAGGAAAGAAAGAAAGAAAGAAAGAAAGAGAAAGAAAGAGAGAGAGAGAAAGGAAGAAAGAAAAAAAGGAAGAAAGAAAGAAAGAAAGAAAGAAAGAAAGAAAGAAAGAAAGAAAGAAAGAAAGAAAGAAAGAAAGAAAGAAAGAAAGAAAGAAAGAAAGAAAGAAAGAAGTGTGTTTACAAATGTGCACATATGTAGTGCACAGGAGCACTTGGTGTACACACCAAACCTAAATAAATAAATGAATGAGTAAATAGATGAATAAGTAAATGAATGAATGAATAAATAAATGAATGAATAAATAAATAAATTGATTGATTAATTAAAAAGGAGTAATAATACAGGTGAAACATATGCATGGCCAAAATGGTGCAGGTTGGAAACTGAAAAGCTACTCCTTGAAAATGTGACATAATTATTGTAGTTATAATACACATGACATCACCATTCACAGTAATTAGTACTGCTCACTGGGTGCCCACATTAGGATCTTTTCATCATGTCTGTGGATGTTGCATGAGGCCACATATGACAAGATAGGAGTGATTTGTACTGGATATACCTCTTTGGGATAGAGACTTCAGAGGTATTGTTGGACCAAAGATGATGTGCACTGTTAAGACAGACTGAATGGTTCTTTAGATGCCCTGACATTGTGCTTTTTGAGACTAAAAATACACCCAGGCTAGTGTAAAAAAATCTGAGCGTGGGAAACACATTATACTTAAATATGACAGTTGATATCCTGCTTTGAAAAGAAAACTTCTGGGGAAAAAAATCAAATCCATAAATGTCCTTGCAAAACCCTTCCTCCTGCATCTAAACACACTGCCAGAACTCTTTGTTTACCGTCAATAGGACAATAGGAATGGGATACTTCCAGTGGGTGATAATGATATATATGTATACATGTATATGACATTGTTCTTTGTGAGAGGAGTTGAGATGAGATGTGCTTATGTGTTACATATACAGCATGATGTGAGAAATTTGAAAATGGTAAAACAGCTGTGGCATTTAGCTGGCACTGGTGTAGGTCTATATCAAGTCATATTTACTTACATTATAAGCAAAGTCATACAGTATGCTACAGGTTGATATCACATGCTTATTTACCCAAGCAAACTTTCCTCAGATACGTTTTCTCTCCAGGTGTAGACCACAGCAGCAACTTTGCTCTGCTCCAATAACTGTGGACTTGTCTTACTGGATCTTTCTGGCTTGTTTGTTTGCACTCAGTAAATGGACCACAAACTCTTGGTGGTACATGAAAGTACTGCTCCTCAGGGTATGGCACAGATAACTGGCTGGCAGCTTTTATCTCCTCTGTTATGAGGTAATCTAAACACAATTTGAATTTTGGGCACAGTTTCAGTATCATTTGCTAATTAGGGCCCAAATGAGGATAATTGAGAAGCAGCTGAATACTCTAATACTTGTACATAGTGTACATATTTTAATTAAGAAGTGCAAAGACTCCAGTTGTGTGTCTTTCCCTGTCCAAGACTTTCTAAAAATTTACACGTACCTCAGAATTAATGCTATCAAAACCACTGATAGAGCATGACTTGCCAGGCAATGCAAAAACCACTGATACAGCATGACTTGCCAGGCAATGCAAAAACCACTGACAGAGCATGACTTGCCAGACAATGCAAAAAAACAGATAGAGCATGACTTGCCAGGCAATGCAAAAACCACTGATAGAGCATGACTTGCCAGACAATGCAAAAACCACTGATAGAGCATGACTTGCCCGGCAATGCAAAAAACACTGATAGAGCATGACTTGCCAGGCAATGCAAGAACCACTGATAGAGCATGACTTGCCAGGCAATGCAAAAACCACTGAGAGAGCATGACTTGCCAGGCAATGCAAAAACCACTGACAGAGCATGACTTGCCAGGCAATGCAAAAACCACTGATAGAGCATGACTCACCAGGCAATGCAAAAACACTGATAGAGCATGACTTGCCAGGCAATGCAAAAACCACTGATAGAGCATGATTTGCCAGGCAATGCAAAAACCACTAATACAGCATGACTTGCCAGGCGATTAAAAAATCACTCACTTTTGATTGAAACTGTATGTTGCCACTCAAGTAAAAGCTGTTTTTTTTTTATAAATAAATAAATATGATGAATTTAGTGAAAGCCACATTTAACTGCCTTAACACCCCACCCACCCCCAAAAGTAACTGAAGCTGAAATGCCAGCTTCAGTGATTTATTTGGTGAGTGTTTTAAACAATCTGAATGAGAGTTACAGAAGAGCTCTATCAAAATAAGATGCTGTACGTCAATAGTTTTATCTTTGGGTGGATAGAGGTCCCCCTGCACCTTGTGCACACCAAACAGAGCTGTTGATTAAGTCTGAATTCAGGTGGGTAAGGGTTAATAGATACAGAACCATGTCACCACCTTAGAGTCAGTTAAAACTGTGTGGAGCACAGACTGGTACATGTGGCCCAAGAGTGGCTTACATGTACACAATCACAGCCCCTGGACTGCACTTGTATTCCCTCTGCATCAAATGTTAGTAGCTAAAAGAGTATTTTTGGATCCCAAGGAACAAATTTAAGTCTTTGCATACAAGGTCGGTTTTCTTGGCCTGGTGGTAGTTGTGGGTAACCCATTGGTTCCAGGATAGAGACTGATTCATTTGGCTGCAAAATGTAGGTTGCTTACATGTATATATCTCAGCAAAAGCACTGCAACAAAAAATGCATGAAAAGTTGTTTAATGTGGCAGAAAGGTCTATTACATGAAGGAACCTTTTTGGGGATGGTGGTGGCAGCACTTGTAAAATATTGTGGAAACTCAAAATTGTTAACAAATAAATACATTTCAACACAAAGACATTTTTGTCCTTACTGTGAAATTATTTGTAAATTGAATGTGGGGTCAGGTAGGGTTAATTGGTTCATTATGACCAGTTTGTCTCGGGTCCTTCTTGGTGTTTTACTTGTGCAAAAATGGTGCAGCTATGTGGCTCACATGCTCATGATTTATTGATTTATTTTAGGGATCTTATAGGTCTGAGGTCAGGAGAAATTCCAGTAGATTACCTGCACAGACATTTGTACAACATAAATCTCTACCTGAGTTAACTGCTCATATTAGTCTGTCGTTTCATTGCCCTCATTTGGGCTCCAGTGGGGAGGGCCTATATTCCTTGTTCCCACACTCATGCCGCCCAGTGAGCCCAGTTCCTATGGAAGCATGGATGAATGTCCCAGCCACAGCCTTGCCATCTCTGGGCCCAAAAATTCTTTCAAACTGCAGTCTCTGATGCAGTGTTCCTGGTTCCCAGAAAAGTATAAGGCCCTTGTTTGCATGTTTAAAAAAAAAAAAAACCTACAAGAGCCCATTTATTCCCTGGTAGGCGAATGTGTGTGGGACCCCAAGGGTGTGGCTTACATCTAGCCACCACTTACATCTGTGAGTGACTTCAAGTGAGCCCCTTGGTCATAGCGCTGTGTATTGCATTGTTTTCCTGGGCTGGAGAAGGCTTAAGCAGAGTCTAGACTGCATCCAGCATAAGCTGCCACAGAGGTAGACTGCAGACAGGCAGGCAAGGGGGAAAACTGGAAGTGGAAATAAGATTTATAAGCAGTGAACTGGAGATCAGTTGTGATAAATACAGGCAGAGATAATTTTGTATGACACTTGAAATGTTATAACTTCTAATGTTCCAAGTTGGTAATTAACCAAGTGTTACAGAAAGTGTTGTATGACTTACCATGAAAGAAAATGACTAAGGCTAACCCTTCCCCCCTTGAATGAAGATTCAGTTAAAAGCTTCCCTTGGTGAGAGTTGGGTGCTAACCTACATCAAAGAAAGCTGTTGACCTGGGGCATGTTGTCTTCATAGGTTTCATCTACAATGTTCGTCCACATTATTTTTCACTATGGTTAAAATTATTCCAAAGCATTGAAGCTGACCGACCACTGACTGGTTTTGGCCCATTCAAGGGGGAAGGGGTTTAGATTTGTCAAATAATAGCCATCATTGTCATCGTCATCATCATTGTTGTGGCTGTTGTCAGCATGATTGTCGTCATCACTACAGTTCTCACGATAACTAGTGCAGAAAGAGTGAAAATGAAAACATGATGAGAAGTCAGTGGTTAAAGTGCTGCATATTAAAAACTCCGGTTGTGATGCTTCATAAATCCACTTAAATCTCATTATAGCAACACTCAAATGTCTAACATATTCACATAATGACATAAGTTTTGAAGGACTTCAAGTAAATAAATTCCTTTGATATTTGACTCCTATATATGACATATTGACGTAGAAGGGAGCAGATGGTGTCATCATGATGATGTTTCACTGTATTATTTTTACTGTTAATATACCATATGTTTGTTTCATGTAAAATTATTTGACATGATATAGAAGTGAATTTGTTACTGCCAGCGACTGGTCCAACAGAAAGCTTCTTGATGATGAAAACGGGTTGTCAACAAGGCATACATGGAAGGACAGGACTTGGAAACTACTCCCTTCACAGTCCTGGGCCACGGGAAAACAATGTGTAGAAGATCACAGTAAGCCTCTTACCCACAAATTAACCACATTTCCACAAATTGGAGTGTCATCTGATCTATTGGTAAAGCTTATAAAGCCAGGATCAGAACCAATGGAGGGGAATGACAGATCAGCTGGGATTGGTCCCCTTTGTGTCTTCAGTACTGACAGAGCAATGGATTATTTCCTGGGGTTGCATGCTTAGCACCCAGCAGTGTCACAGAAGCTTTTGAACTGGGACACACTTTCCTTTTATGCCATTATTGTCGATCCTCATGCAAAGGGTTTTCTGTTGACCCCTTCCTGGCCAAAAAGACTTTAGTGAATAGGTTTCAATGCACCCAAACCATGTCAAGGAAAGCTGTTGACTTGGAGGTGTGGCATTTATGATGCAAGTCTTATCTATAGTTGTCATCAAAAAATATTTTTATCAACATGAAATTGAAGTAAAAACAGTAAAACAGATGATAATTTACATTTGGGTGATATTGAGCGGGAAAGGGTTAATAAAGAAGTTGTACATTTTCTGGTGTAGAAAATTTGATGTAGAGTAATTTTTATAGATTGGAGTAAGAAAGGGTTAATGTCTCCATTCAGCAGGGTCTTCTTTCCTTGTGATGTTGTGCATCATCAATGCATGTATAGCTTTTTTTTTCCTTGCCAGTACATAAAGTCAGCGTAGAGAGTTCAGATTGCCAGAGTTGATGTGGGACTTAATTAATTGACTCATGTTCAAGCAAGATTTTATCATTCCCTAGATGTAAGTTTACAACCTTGCCAATTATGTTGCGTCATGGTGATCATTATAAACCAGGAAGTGCATTGAGAGCTGGATCCACCATGAGCTGCAGCCAAGGAGCTCCCTGTACAAGTTGCAGTGGCTTGCAGTGCATTGTGGTCCCTGAGTGCAGTTTACCCTTGTACACTCAGACCACCAAGATGTTAACTGTCATGTGCATTGGCAATCTGGATGCAGAAATGTTTGTCCCATCAGGACAAATGGAAATTCTGGTGATTTGGAATTGCCCACTTCTGGGTTATGGAAAGACTAAGAGTGAGACAGGAGCTCTTGAGTGAGACATCAGCTCTAGAGTGAGACACGAACTCTAGAGTGAGACAGGAGCTCTAGAGTGAGACAGGAGCTGTAGATCTCCTTGGCTGACATTGACGTTATCAACACCCAATTCATGTTATATGTAATAAGGCAAGCTGTTGGCCTGGGGCAGCTTGTTGTGATCAGCCTTATGTATAATTCTCACACACATTGCTTTCTGTCAACAATGAATTTAAATAAACATTGAGACAGACAATGTGTGTGAGTGGTTTTGAAATGGGAGGGCTAAAAGCTCAGCCAATAGGCAGGAAAATTGGTGACCAACGGCAAACTATTGTAGGAAGTTTCACGTACGCAAAACCATTATTCAGAACATTTCTCACGTGATGAGAAACTTTGCTAAAAATATTGAAACAGGCATGAAGTTGACATTTGGCTTGTTTGGAGCAGACAGGGTTAAAGGCCTCTTGGCTGATTTCCTTGTACAATGTATTAACGATGGCAGGAAAACATAAACACAGGTGTCAAGGTTTACTCTCACGGAGCTCACAACCAACATAGAGAAGGTAGCCAGAATGGAAACTGCTTCACTCAAATCTGCGGATATTGTGCAGTGATCATTTCTCCTGGTGCCCAGCTCCACTGACAGCTAATTCATCAGTAGGCTCTAAACTTCGTAGCAAAACCCACGCTGATATTGAGTTATACACATGTCCGGTGGCAGCCTTATTGGATCAGAAACAACATGGTATTATACAGGCACCAAAGAAGGGAAAATCATCCAGGAAGTTGAGCACAATCTTGGTAGTCTCTGGGAAGCCCTAATACCACACCGCCACTGATTTAATCTATAGGTCATGTCAGCAAAAACAGCCATATGGCCTTATCAGTGTAAGTGGTACTGCATGGGTCCAGGAAAGAGAGATCCAGTCCAGGGTTTGGGTCTACAGTCAGATAGCCTGGAGGCGCACTTCATCATTTACTTGTAATTATCAGGGGTGAATAGGTGGGACGGTTCTTAATGTCATGTTCCCTCTCCCCCCTTAAATTCTGCGTCTATATTTCGGAGTGATAAGTTGGCATTATTTCACTACATTCTGCTACAATTACATGTTTACTAAGGAATGAGAGATATGAGTTGTGTGATCGTGTAATGTAGATTTAGTATGATTGCACGTGATGTGAAAGGCACAGGGACTTGCAGGCTCCCCCTATGATAATGTAGCCCAGCACCCTATCAGACTGTCGTAATGCATAACTCTTCACGCTTGAAAACAACCGATGTTTTGTACCACTTTCCTTGCCTTTTGTCATCTATCACTGTGGAACGTTTTACAGAAACCTCAAACAGGCCTTAAAAAAAAAAAATAATAATAAAAAAAAATAATAAAAACAACACAAGACCAGTCCATCAGGTCCTTTTGTGAACTACCCGAATTGTTGACTGTAAACACAGTTGCAGTTTAGACTGTAATCTTGTGATCTCTTATGTGCGAAAGCATTACCAAGTTCAGATAGTGACGTTTGCCAGGCAGACTGGTGTATGTAATCACTCACGCATTTCTCTGTTCATACTCCGGCGCAGAGGTCCTGTGGTACAAATACAGATACATGGAATTGCTATCTCGCCTCACTCTGAGCTCAGTCCGTGACTTCGTATTATTCTGCAAATGGGACCCCAATTAGCTTTTAACATGGACATGGGTGAAGACACGAGCAGAATGTTCTGTCTGGTCCTTTTCAGACAATGATAAACCCTTACAATTTAAGATCAGAGATATATGCTATATGTGTATTACATATGCTGTATATACATTTGGAAAGTTGTAAAAATCTGTAACCATTTAACCCTTTCATGGTCCAGTCACCCAAAAAGTGCACCCAAATGTAAACTGTTATCGGCTTCAATGTCTTTACTGTAAATTCCATGTTAATAGAAAACATTTTTGCTGAGAATTGTGGGTAAGATCCATCATAATAGCATATGCCCCAAGCAGGTCAATAACTCTTGTTGGCTTGGGTTAAAATGGGAACAGTGCCCATAACCCATGCCAAGGAAAGCTATTGACTCAAATCTTATTCTGACCAGAAAAGGGTTAATAGGCAGTGAAATGTTGGGAGATTTCAGGAATACCATACCCCCTTCCCCCCAGAAAATAAAATAAAATAAAATAAAAAATAAATTAAAAAAATAAAATAAAATACCAGTAAAGATCGTTCTTTGTAGTAAAATGTGCAGTGTGTATTATATCTTGCAATGAAACAATGTGACAGACTTGCTCTGAATGTGTGATTTATTGGAAACTTATCGCTGCAGTATTCCTGACATTTCAAGTAGAGTTGTCCAGAATATAACTAGCATATATTGACACATTTCATTAAGATCAGAAGTGGGGTTTATGCATGTGTATGACACATAATGTACACCCATAAAATTTGCACCCATCTTAATACAACTCATTTCCTGCCAGAAATATCAACTTGCACACATGTTGTATGCCAAAAATAAAATGAGAAAGTGTGTTATGATTCCTTTATTTTGTCATGATTTCTTCATTTGCCACCAGGTGGCACATCTAGAAATGTCAGCTGTGGGAAGACCAGGTCATGCCCCATGCTTCTTGTGAGGTCTTTTTGGTGTCTAAATACTCAGTGGAAATGACACTTCTGACTTAAAGAACAGGTTTATTTCTATTATGTAAATTGAGAAACGTCAAGTGAAATTAGCATGAAAAGCTTACTACTTCTGGTAGAAATAATGTTGTTTGTCATTTTAGGGTGGTCTTCAATGTCTGTGGAAACTGAATATTTTGTTGGATTGCAGATTTTATGTGTATCATAGAGGAAAATATGTTTATCTCAGTTAAAACTAGTCTAAGATGCATGCTCAAGCATACTGGAAGTAAATGGCTGTGGTGGCAGGAAGACTGAACAAGGATGAGTGGCCACAAGGAACTATTTTCACAAAAGTGCACAGTTTGCTGGCAGATGCGTGTTATCTAGCAGACTAATAACCGAAGTTGGTCATGGAAGCTGAAAGCAAATTGTGGGGAGATACGCAGCAAACATGACCAGGTTGATTACCACCAGAGCTATCCCCAGGTAGATGGGCCAAATTGTTACCATGCAGGGCACCTGAACGAGGCAAATTAGCAGACAAAAACGAAATGGAAGTCCCCTCAGGTGAAGATTTTGCTGAAATCTTGAGGGGCATCATTAGTGAAGCATACGATCTTGCCTGACAAGCCCTATCACCTGAATTTCATCCTGCTATTTTGCTGTTCAGGGTAGAAATTTCCTGCAGTATGGAGCCGTGGTAAGGTCAGCTCCCTTCAGGTAACATGCTGTCGCTGGTCACCTGTGTTCACCTGCCACAATGCAGGACGCCTACTTGCTTTAATAAGATTAACCCACGGCTTTCCCAACTTGCCACCTCAATTTTGCATGTCAGAATTCCAGATTTATTATTTTGTTTAAATTATTGCAGGCTTTCCTCAATGATTCATCTTGTATGTAAAGTCCAAATGAATATGAAAAAAAAAAAAATCCACTCAGTTACAACAATATTTTTAAACTTTCAATTACACTTAATTGCGTTTCCTGAAATTGATTTAAAGAAAATAAATAAATCAGAAATGGAAGATCCCAAGAGCGTTAAGGCTATATGGAACTGTGATGTACATTTGGACACAGGTCATACAGTAGTGTCCAATGTGGCTATGCATATGGTACTGATGTGTTCAATTCAGCTACTTCATCATAAACCCATGGACAGGGCAGTGCCCTTTAAGCCAGGCCATCAGCCAAGTGTGACATGTTTTTCACCATGTTAGATCCACTCAATGTATGCGTAAATAGTGCTGTCCAGTAGCAAAAGTATCAAGAACAAGTGACAGCCTGGCTATAATTGGACGTCCATAATTGATGGGAAGGGGGTTAATTGAATGTGTGGGTCAGCGGCAGTGCTTTGAAGGCTGTGGGGCTTGGCAAACAGGACTTGTTGCCATTGAGATCAGTGTACAGATGCTGCAGTGTCAGGTCACACGTTCATAGTTACTGTCAGCAAAGGCATTCCAGTGTTTTCAAAAATACAAAACCTTTCGCTTCAGGGTGTTGGTAGCTTTATTGGTCCATTCTGACCTTTTTTTTTTTTTGCATATGTTTACATAGTGGGGTATTTTTATGTGTATTATACAACACACTTAATTACTTGAATCTAGGTCCTTTGTTTTTTATGTACAATGGATATTAAAATTGGTGTTCTAAAACAAATACACAAAAGCTATGTAAAACAAGACTATGAAAAAAAGGGAAAAAACCCACAAAGTCTGTAATTTACAGCACTTTCTTTTATGGTTGTAAACAGCAAGTTTCATGACCAACTGCATTCTTTGATTTTACTTTGATTTTGATCCCATTGATTAATTTTTATGCACTTCAATGCATTTCTTTGTTCTGTTCAAGAGAAGGCTCAGGCATGTGAAAATGACTGCTCAGCCTTTTCCCCCTTGAATTAAGACTGAGTCAACAGTTTTACTTAGCATGGGGATGTGATCTTGATCTCATCTACAATTCTCAGTCAAATTGTATTTCATTGCTGCTGAAATTTGTTGAAAACACGGAAGCAGACAACATTTGACCAGCAGGTAGATTTGGTTAGTTAATAGGGGACGGGGTGAAATACTGGGCAAGATAGAGGCATTGGGGTGCCCCGTGTCTTTCATTTTGTTGATCATTGCAAAAGCCTATAGATAGACAATGTGAAATTAAACAAATAAAACATGAAGCCGCCATTAAAAAAAAAATAAATAAATCTTGATAAAATGGCTCAGAAGAAAATTTTCCAAGAGGTCTCCACCAGTTCTTTAATGTATGTGACCATTATGTTCATGGAAAAAATCTGTGACACTTTTGAGACATTATCATGTCTTTATGATTGTAATTACTGAAAATTCAAGGAATTTTATGATTTTAACAGACCAATCAACATGCACCAAATTTTCCAATCTGAATTAAAGGCTGTAGAGATTTGCCCAGAAGTAACTTGGTGTTGTGAGGCTTACTTAAAAGCAATTCTGCAGAGATGGTGGGTGTTAGTCTCTTGATACACAGATCATGCTCATCACAGTCATGCTTGGTGTCATACTTTTTATGGTTCTCATGTGGATGGACTAAAGCCCTCAACAAGGGGCTTCATCCTCGGAGATGTATTTATGCCTTTTTCTTGCATTCAGCCTACTCTGGGATTGACTTAAGAAAATAATGTTTCTCTCTAGGTTTCACATCAGTAATGCAAATCTCCATTGAGTCCCTTGTTAGATTTCTTCACTTCGATAGTGGAATTTTTAAGTTCTTTAAAAATGATGATGATGATGACGATGACGACGACGACGACGACGACGACGACGACGACGATGACGATGACAATGAAAAAAGCATTCTCAGTGCATATTCATGTTAGAAACAAGTCCTATACGGCAGTACAAAATACAACCAGCCTGTCCTCCCTGAATAAATGCTTCAGGTACATGTTTTGTTACAGACTTTTTTCAGAGGGACTGTCAGTGTACATTTGGTTTCATTACAGGGGTGTAGAGGAGATAGCTGGAAACAGTGGCAGCTTTATTAGGTTGAACTCAGTACATTCATTAGGGAAGTAGGAAATTGATGGGGGAAAAGTAGACCTGGGTCCATGGTGGGAATGTATCATCCACTTTGCCATGTTAACCCAGAGGAGCAGATGAACTCTGTCCATTATATAGCATTCAATAGATTGCTGACACTTCTGTCATAAATAACCAGGCCAAGTCTACAAGTTCTGTGTCAGGAACTGAATGAATGTGGGGTTAGGTTTTTGTTTATTTTTCTCTTTTTATTTTTGGTCTTTGTTTTGGTCCATCTATCAACTGGTAACCACCATCTAAGAATTGGCAACAGAATGTGTATGTTACAGGGTTCCTGGTGCAATGTTTTGGTCAAGATTGTGAGATGCTGTGTAATTAATTCCATTATGGATCAAAGGTCGCTTTCTTTGCTGTCCAGCCCTATGATCTATGATCTTTTGCCCAGTTGTGCTGACTCTCTCATAATTTTTCTTTCCACTTTCACTCCATAAAATGCTGATTTCAGATGACTGTTTCACTTAACATTAAGATAATTGTCAACTGAAGATTGCTTGCTGACATGTTTCATGACAGATTCTGGTTCATTTTTTTTCCTGGTGCAAAACCAATTTCGAAAGGTGAAAGGTTGCAGTTTTTTTTTGTTTTTTTTTCAGAAGGCATACCATCAATGTCGACAAAGCTTTAAACTGTATATATTTTAAATGTTAAGTTCATGTGCTGGGCGGAAAATTGCTGTCCGTAACTGCAAGCAAATTTTCATTGAGAAATCTGAAAAAAAGTCCGTTTTCTTTCTTTCTTTCTTTCTTTCTTTCTTTCTTTCTTTCTTTCTTTCTTTCTTTCTTTCTTTTTTTTCTTTTTTTTTTCTTTTTAGTAAATTAAGTGGATTATTTTTTATGCACTCGGACATGTTATGAGTACATACAAGTGTGATACATGTAGTCATAGTTTCAGAAGCTGCATTTATAAATGCAAACTAAGGCAAAGCAGCAGCTGGCCATAAAGCAAAGTGGTGAAAGTCCAACCAGTTCTGTTTACCAACATAACCCTGTTTATGGTACATATAACTTTCATGTTGCTCATGTATGTACATTAGCCAAAAGATGGAGGTTGAATTAAGTGTCATTTTGAAACTGACTATCTGGTTGGACAGATCAGAGTGATGAAGAGTTTAAGAACTTACATGTAATGCTGGTACAGTACTTTCTGCCTGAGTGGTTACAGGGCCTCACCATGCAGAAAGAGGAGGAAGAATACGAGGCATGCATATTAATTTCCTACAACAACTGCATATCCGGTTGTCTTTGTAACCATAGTCTCACCTGGCGAGATACAGGCCACTGCTGGTGAGGGGAAGGGGGATATTACTAATATTTTGGAAATAAAGAATAGTTAGTAGAGGTAGATGGAAATTTATTCGTGTAAGCTACTTAGGAAACACTAGATGAATATGACTTTTGTATTTGTAAACTTACAATTTCTCTAAAAGATGCGAAATTTGTAAGAAAAGGGGTGTCTAGCCCTGTCTCTGACCGTGATATGCCCATGCATCCTCCGTGATTGAAAGGCGTGAACACCATGCTTTGTGGCGGAAAATTAACATGCAGTTCTCTATTAAAGAGACCCTGCCCTCAAAGTAAATTTAGAACAGTGTATGACAATTCAGGGATCTACAGGGGAGCTACAGTGCTCCCTGTTTATCACAGTGACATTGGGGTCCATACAGCTGACCATGTCGCAGCAAAGGGGGGGGGGGGGGAGGGTGATATAGAAGTAATGGGAAAAGTCTGTCAGTGGGAGCCATGGTGTTATATCAGAGCCCACCTTGTGATCACAGCTGCTGCAAAGAGGGAGCCTATACTTGGTGAAGTGGATATTTGTATTGGAGTAGTCATTGGGTTGCTGTTACACAACCACTTTTAAACCTAAGTTGCAGTACATTGTCAAATAGTCTTTAGTCTGTTGTCTTTATAAGATGGCCTGAAAAGTATGAAGAGCTTGCAGTATTTCATTTTCCAGAGAAAAATTCAAAGATTTGTGTAAAGTCCCAAATAGATCATTCCATTTATTCTGCATGTTTATAATACTTTGATTGCCAACAAAGATGAAGATGTTTTAAAAACTCTTAAAAGTGTAGGTGCCAACCCCCAAATGTTTTTAATCGGGAAATCCAGGTAAAAGATGCAAAAAACAAAAAAAAAAATTTGCCATTTTCACTGAAACTTCCCTAATTTTAACAGCTGTTGGAGTCCATAAATCTGGAGACTCCTACCAAAATCTTGAGAATTGACAAGTATGTGCAAGAAAGATGTTTTAAAACTGGTGCAAGGAACATGGTCTAAAACTCTGACAGGGAAGACAATAATTGAAAACTCCTGTGAGGAAGATGTTTTAACTCTTGTGTGCCCACGCAGCAGCCTCTTATACTTGACTTGTGACATGACTGTAAGTGGCACCCGAATGGTCAAAGGCCTAGAGGTCTACTAAGTACACAGTACATGTAGTAACTGTTTCAGTACCAACTGGAACTAAAGCTCCACTACTAAAAGGGAACTGATCTGAATATAAGTATAATACTGGTGCTAGACTTGTGTTCCTTGTAGAAAGACCTTTCATTTATGTACCAGCATGTCTGTTGTTACATTGAATGTTATAGTTCAGGTCAACAGCTTTCATTCAAAGTACCAGCATGTACATGTATATAGTTACATTGAATATAATAGTCCAGGTCAACAGCTTTCATTCAAGTACTAACATGTGTATAGTTACATGGAATATAATAATCCAGGTCAACAGCTTTCATTCAAGTACCAGCATGTATATAGTTACATGGAATATAAAAGTCCAGGTCAACAGCTTTCCTAGGCATGATTTGTGTGAAACACACAATCCCAGGAAAGCTTTTGACTCCTGCAAAAGGTGGCACTGAAAGAGTTAAACAGAAGTGAAGTTTTGTACTTTGATATACTCTGTAGCTAAATGAACACAGGCTCAACGTGGGGTAGAATTTGGGAGAATATGTTACAATATGTGGAGAATGATACCATGACCTACCATGGGACCTATATAATTAAAACTATGGCTGACTGATATCAGAATGACAGCAACCACTGTCACTGTGATCACACAGGGCAGGAGGTATGTGGTCCACCCATCAATTTCATTAAAAGGGGGCGTGGCATGTGATAAGCCTGCAGGAGTGGGCGTGGCATGTATTTATCTGCCTCAGTGGCAGTGTGGCAGCGTGATAGGTTACATAACACTAGCCATACCAACACAGTCATCTCTTTTATCAAGAAGGGTAGAGCCTCCTTGCTTTTATGAACTACTAGTACATAATGACCACATCTTGGAGAAACAGACCTATTTTCCAAGAATTTTTGGTACCAAATAAGCTTTATACATCATATTGTTGATTAACAGAAGCTCCCTTTAACCATTTTATCCCTGTATATACACATGAACATGATGATATGTGCTTCACCAATGGTCTCTTCAGGCAATAACTGAGCTCAGATGTTTTATAATGGTGTCTGCATGAGTCTGTCTCAAATGTTCACACATACATGTGTTGCTGCTTAGAAGGCTAACTGTGCCCCAGTACATGGCTGTAAGTACTTCACAGATGGATGGTTTACCAAGTGTCTAGGACAGACATAGCCATATACATTTAAATATTTGCTTGAACTCTTCTGCGGTGCTTCTGGCAAATCTTTTGTGGTTAATGGTTTATTTATTTGTAGCCACTTTGAAAATGTCCATTCCACTTATATAATGCAAAGGATTGAAATATCTTTTGAAAAATGATAGGGAACTGAGTTTTGATGGTATCTCATTGCAACCACCTTGCATAGGACTGACAAACATTGACTTGTCATCACTATCATGATAATGGTCATATTTATTTAACTGTCATAATAGTAGGCAATCCAGAAAGTTTTATATTCCTTTTTTAGTATTGGAACTAGATTACACACCCACAGTCTTCTATGTTAAAAATTAATGTGAACTCAATCTTTATTTGTTGAATTTGTTAAGTATGCAGATAATGCTTCATACAAACATACATACATACATGCATACATACATACATACATACATGCATACATACATGCATACATACATGCATGCATGCATACATACATACATACATACATACATACATACATACATACATACATACATACATACATAAAGTACTTATTGAAGGACTTCCTAAACCTTGTTTGAATAATATTACAATAGAGTATTAGATATGTGGCAAACACAATTAGTACAAATTTCATTGTGGATGACATTATACAGGTTTGACTGCAGGTTGTATTGTACAGATTTGACTGTAGGTGGCATAGTACAGGTTTAACTGCAGGTTGCAATATCTAGATTTGACTAGGTGGCATTATGCAGGTTTGGCTGCAGGAGGCACAGTACAGGTTTGACTGTAGGTTGGCATAGTAGAGGTTTGACTGTAGGTTGGCATAGTAGAGGTTTGACTGTAGGTTGGCATAGTAGAGGTTTGACTGTAGGCTGGCACAGTACAGGTTTGACTGTAGGGTGGCACAGTACAGGTTTGACTGTAGGGTGGCACAGTACAGGTTTGACTGTAGGCTGGCACAGTACAGGTTTGACTAGGGTGGCACAGTACAGGTTTGACTGTAGGGTGGCATAGTACAGGTTTGACTGTAGGGTGGCATTGTATATCAATCACTTCCATGTCACAGAAAAGTGGTACTCCGAGGTATTTGCTAATGTCTGCAGGTCATGGATAGTTCAAATTAGAAATGGGTTTCTCGGATATATATCCCAAAACAAAATCAATTCCACATCACACATGAGTTTGGAAATGAAAGCTGCAGAGGAGATCAGGCCCACAGCAGTCAGCTGTTAGGATCATGATGCTGCCAACTGGGTTGGGAAGCCATCCTAGTGCATTACAATTAGCTATTTTTATGGCCTGTTTTCAGTGGCCACAGTTTATATGTTTCCTAATTGTGTGGCATAATTGATCATTAAAGCAGCAATCAATATCATATATACAAGTGGACCCCATCACTCACCTTTGTAGGTTTGTATGGTGTCAATGGCTTAGAGTTCAAAACCTTTCTAAAGGCCACTGATCAGTCAACGAGAGTAAACTAAAACTATTTTGTTACATGAACTGATGCAGACTTTTTGCCATCTAAAAGTTGACTGCTAATCAGCTAATTTGTTTTTTACCATTGGCACATAGAGTGCTGGAGGATATTCTCTTCCCCTGCGTCGTCCGTCCATGTTGTTGACGTTACTGCGATAGCTCAAAATATTCGCCGTAGCTGTACCAATTTTTTTTCCTGAACTAAGAATGTGGAGTAATATGTTATAATAATGTTTATGAGTAGGTAGATCCTTTGGAGTTCTATGACATAAGTTTGTTTACAAGTAAACAAACAAAAATTCAGCCATATATGTGTCAGGATTTTGGACTATATTCCACTGCCGGGGAAATTAAGCACCCCTGCTACATATAAATTTCAACCAAATGGAAAACCCAACATTTTTTAACATTGACATTCTGCACAGTTAGACACAGAAAATAGTTAATGGATGATCAGCTTTTAAAAGAGAAAAGTTGTGTCCTTAGATGTGCATAGTAAAGGAAAATCTCCACCTGGTGGAGGATTGTGGGAACAGATTCCAGGTTGGCTGGCCATTGCACATGCAGTAAATGGTGAGAGTGGGACAGTATTTGTACAAGTGTTGCCGCTGCTGGCACCCACCAGGGGGCAGCCCCCTCAGCTTTATACTCCATTAATGCTGTTGTTTCAATAGGCTGAGTCAACACTTTTTCTCAAAATGTTTTCTACAACCCACAGAGTTTAAAATCAAGGCAATCAAGGCATATAATGTGAAATAAATAGTTTGAAAAAATTTTGAAATACAAAGCCTGTGAGTTCATTGAGTTGATCTTTCAAACTTTCCAAATTGAGATTAAGTTTAAAATTAATTATGGGAAGTATGGGTATGAAAGGTATGTTAGGGAAGAGTGAAGTACATGTGTAGAGACTGAAAAATATCTTGCACAGGTGAAAAGTGTCATTCATTTTTAGGAAGGAAAAATGTTTTGTTAGCAGATGGAGGTGTAAAAAATAAAACCTCACAGTTTTGTTTAAAAAAAAAACCAACTTGTTGAAAATGATGACTTCATTGAAAGTATAACTGACAGCTTTACACAGTAAGAACTGAAGCACAAAATGGTGAATGGATGGCTTTTATTATTGTCAATGTTTAGTTAAATCACAAACTAAAAAAAAAACTTAAACAGAGCAATATGGTATTTGACAAGTGCTGAAGAACACCACTTAACTTCTATCACAGGTCCATTTCACTTCTGCATGTGTTCATGATTAAACCTCTTTGCTGTTTTCTGCCAAAATGAACCATGTTTATATGTCTGGAAGACCCTGTATGTCGAGGCCAGTTTGAATTAAGTTCTCACCATTTTGGGGGTAAATTAAAGTTGTCTGTTTGTGTTATGTTAAGAAACCTGCCATTTAAGTAGTGGGGAGGTCCACATGTTAAAAGCTTGCTGGTGGTTTGATTTGGGCGGGATCTACTACATGTGTGACATAATGGCCTGTGTGTATTATGTACACATTGTTTATGGAAATAGCAGACAGGTGTCGAAACAGACGGAAATTGACCGAAAGAAGCGTAAATTGCACATATAGCCCATGACTCAATAATATTGCACATCTACATCTACGCTGCTTCCTATTACCAAAAAAAAAAAAAAAAAAAAAAAAAGGAGGATTATCCATTTCATTTCTGGTGAAAGAGTGGGTGTGTTTGTGTGATGCTACTTACTGTAACCACTTCGGCATATGCAAGCTGACAAGCTGATTTTGTGGGCTTTTGATCCAAGGCAAGAAAAATGTTGAATTCACATGAACTGTATTCCAACATGGAAGTCAGCATCTTGGTTCATTATTGTGTTATTTGTACAAAGCTAACTATGTAGTAAAAGTGTTTTAGCAGTCAATATATATGTAGAATGACATGTAAAGAAGAGAATGACTCAGTGTAAGCAATTAGTCCCATGTATCTGAGTGTCCTGTGTGTATACAGTAGTTCGCCCTCTGATAAGACTGTCCGCTCTCAAGAGAGGCTACCTGTTTTGTGAAGGACACTTTCCTATGCACCATGTATAGTATTTCCATTATAGTCTGTGCCTGAGAGAGGCTGCCCCTCTCAGAGACTGCATTCTTAGTGCAAATGGGTCCTTATAAGAGGAGACAATTGTATATGTTTTTAAAGGTGAAAACATAATAGAACAAAACAAAACAAAACAACTAAACAAACAAATAAAGGAATATGTACTCTCTGACCTGAATTGTCTCCATTGCATGTTGTCGTCAATGTCCTGTAAAGATAAAGATGATATTCCCATCAGCATTGGAAAAATGGATATTTACCCTTTTGACATTATTGGGTGATGAGGTATTGTAGTTGTCATGTCTGTGGATGTGCAAATGCATCACATGCATCTTTCAGTCCATCCTTTACCCTTCCAGATTCAATCCCTTTTAAACAAATTGAGTTACTCTCATGAAACTTGTAATGTAGAAGCAGTTCATTTGAAGCTTCAAAAAATGGTTGAGTTGGATGTTCAGTGACCTACTTTTGTGGTCACCAAGGGTCATATTTTAACCCTTGTGTACACAGTAAAAAATTTTCAAGAAATGGAGCAACCTTAATGAAACTTGTAGTGATGGGGCATCTCATTAGAATCTTGGAGGAGTTTGACCTTCAGTGATGTAAACCTGTATGCAAGTAAAGCTAAAGGTTCACTCTTTAATGCCTCAAAATTTGGAAGTCTGGAAAGGGAGAGGAAAATCATCTGATTTATTATTGACACTCTCATATAATTTGATATCACTATGTTCTATATGTTTTGATCTCACTACACATTTTATACTTCTTGATATGACTCTACAGTTGAGCCATTTTGGATTCAACAGAGAAGGAATACGGCCTCCATGTTCAGAGTACCAACCAGTGACACATGGAATTGTCACTCCCAAGTTTTGATAAGTGGAAGCTTTTATTGAATGTACTATGGGGTTAACAATAAGTCTTGATTTCCAGGAAATGGTGCTTATTATAATTTGTTTGGGTGTAGCAGAGGAGATTCATGGTACATGTACTCAGACTGGAGACTCCTTGAAAGGAAGCAGACGGTATAATGTGTATGGTTCCCTGACTTTTGTTGCTTCCCTCTGTATGGATCCTGGACTGTACTTATGCAATGTGGTACAGGCAGAAGGGATGGCCAGAATCTCAGATGGCCGAAGAATCCATAATCCTAAAACTGCATCTGGTAATGACCATCAGCAGCCTGGGATTAGTGATATGAAATTTTGTAAGATTGCCAAGAAAGGTTTCTCCCAGCAGTGTCTTCCTAGTCTTGACTGGTATCAGAAAAATATTGCAGCAAATTCATGAGAAATTGCAACACAGGTGTAGAAAGTTGCTACAAAGTTGTAATACAGAAGGGAAGAAAAGTTAGTCACAATGGAGAGTACCTTTGGATGAACCTACATGTATGTGTGTCATATACACTGAATTAATGATAATGGTGTTTCTCTTTATACTTACAGACATGGAGATATTCCAGGACAAACTGGGAGGGGTGACAAAATACTATCGCTACATCATCATTAGTGGCTCAGGGAGCTCTGCTTCATTATACGTAGGAGCTATGTAAGTACACAATCACATCATTTTAATATAATGGGACAAGCCAGGCAGTGCCAGAACCACTGCCTTAAGACTATAGGCATGTTGGTACATGAACAGAAGCTCTTTTCATGGAGAATTAAATATGCAATTGTCATCTTAAATCTAGGTAAATATACAGAAAAATCAGGGACTGGTATGGAATGAGTTAAGAAAGGTCACAAAACATAACAGCCTGGTCTAGGATATAGCAGGAAATGGCAGATGATACTTAAAACCAGTGGCGCCCTCTGTGACTTGCGTGTTCCAGGCCGATCTATTATTAGGAAACTTGTCATATAGAAGTATTCCTCCATAAAATTTTACAGAATGTGAAAAAAGACACTTATTTGTGTGTTGGAAGAATTAAACAGGAGCAGCACAGTGTACAGGGCACATGTGTGTTGCCCATTCTATGTCATCCATCCTTGTGGTGATGTGTATGAAATTTGTAATTTTGATTTTACTGCAATATACTCTCAGTATTCATGTACTTGGTTACATTTTGGTGACCTTGACTTCATTTTCAAGGTCACAGACTCATGTACTACCAACGAAAGTGGTGGTGGTGGTGGTGGGGGGGGGGGGCATAGAAATAGTTGGGACAGGGGCAGTTGTTCAGTTCATCTGTCCATCCGATACATCCATTATGCCCAGTATTGAATGAATTGTTTCATGCAGAATGATGAAATTTTTACCATACATATTTCCTATACTGGACAAGTGCAGTGTATCTTTATTTAAACACTACAACAACTAACCAAAATAGAGTAGCAGTATTCAAATGGAGAAGCTTGCTGCTGTCACAAGAAAAGTGTCCCATGCACAGAAAGAAGCAATGTGCACTAAAGTGTCAAAGACAACCCCATTCTTTTTCATTATCCCCACAATGGGCAGTCCTGTGTCTAAATGCAAATTCTGACACTTGAACTGGTAATTGGTAAGACAGATAATGAACTGGGGGATATCTCATTTCCAGCAAACAGATAGTTTGCTGGTATTTTGTTTCAACAGTGATATTAACTCGTCTGTCCTCTGACTTTTGCATTGAAAGTTTAAAGTTTCCCAGCAGATATCAATTGGATGAAATTACATTGTTTACCAACATTTTAATAAAGGCAATAAAGTTTCAACAGAGTGAGTGCGCAGTGGGGCAACTTGTGTCTTGTTTTGCTTGAATTTCTGGTAAATAACAGGACCTTTCCACACCTCACATTTATTTCATTATCAGTTCATCAGTTTTCTTGGTGTTAGATGCCACAGATAAGTTGTTTACCCTAAGTCCAGCTTTCAAGCAGGTCTCTGGGAACAAATTGTTTCTGTCATGCCTGGGAGAGGGTCACATTATTTTTGCTTGGGGGGGGGGGGGGGGGGGAGAACAAGCAAAAATAAAATTAGTGATTTGAAAAGCTCTGATTGTAATCATTTGAGAGAAGTCTTTGCCTGCAGAACATACTTATTTGTGCATATTTTCCCTTCAAGTGTAAAAAAAGAAATATGGACCTTAGTTTCCTTGACTCCTTCAATGCCAAGTTTTGGACTGAGTCAACAGCTTTCCACAGTGTGCTTGGGCATAGTGTGGCCAAAGCATGCAGAGGAAAGCTGTTGACCTGGACCATTATATTCTCTGGAGCTGTTGGCTGGTACTTGAATAAAGTTTTTTTTTCCACAAGGAATATGAATGTAGCATTCTTATAATGATTGAGAGGAGACTAAAGCAGCTGGACTTGAGCAGCAGTTGGTACTATAAAAGTTGAGAGACACAGGAAGCCAATATGTGTATGATGCGAAACATGCATTCAAATTGTTAGGATACTGGGAGCAGAGGGAGCAAGGCACTGCCAAGAGTGTTTTTGCAGAATCATCTATAAAATTAATCTTATTATTCATAATTGTACATCTTTCAATCTTTTACATGTAGACAATAAAAGATTACATGGCTCTGAGCCTTTTGTTATGAAAATGCCACTTAGGTGGCTTTTCCCTTGCAAATGCCTGGGGTACAGTTACTCTAATGCATAGGAAACTGAAAAAAATAAGGAGTGGTTGGATTGAGCTGTCTTCTTCCACCAAACATCTCCAGGGTCTGTCAGAAGGGAGATGAAACCGTAAAAGTTCCAAAAAAAAAAGCTGAGAAATCATCAATATAGGGCAGGAAAGATTAAAATATCAAAGCTAAGAAAATGCTGTATGTAAGACGAGAAAGATTACACTGATCTCTTTAGGCAGGTGGGTCTTTGAAAGTTTGATAAAACTGAAGATGGTGAAGAAGAAACAGCCTTTGCAGCTGTGGCAGATATTCTCAGTCTTTAAATTAAGACAATCTTGCCTTGTAACAGTTTCTTCAGACAGGTTTCACTAAAAATATAAATATTTTGACATGGGTTTATTAAAGAAGTTCTCACCCATGGGTTCCTAAATGGAAACAATTTTTAAATTTAAACAGTGGTAACATGATATAAAGAATCAATTTAATCTTCCTTTCTTTCTTTCTTTCTTTCTTTCTTTCTTTCTTTCTTTCTTTCTTTCTTTCTTTCTTTCTTTCTTTCTTTCTTTCTTTCTTTCTTTCTTTCTTTCTTTCTTTCTTTCTTTCTTTCTTTCTTTCTTTCTTTCTTTCTTTCTTTCTTTCGTTCGTTTGTTCTTTCTTCTTTCCTTCCTTTCTTTTTTTATGTTATTCTTACGTATGTATGTATGTGTTTATATGTATGTATGTATGTATGTATGTATGTATGTATGTATGTATGTATGTATGCATGTACATTTACTTATTTATTTGGTTGTTTGTTTATTTATTTATTTATTTATTGGAATGATTGGAAATGACATTCATGTATAGTGATTAAACTGTATTCCCATAGAAAATGAAAATGTTTTTCTTGTGTGTTTCAGGGAATATGTATATAAATTGAGTGCAACTAATATATCATCAAGAATTGGCAGTGCGGTAAGTATAGCTCAACATTGGTATTTTACGACAATTTTCAGTTGCAAGTTTTGTGTTTTGACTCTCAAAGAAACCCAAGGAAGTGTGTACACTTTGTTGCAGTCTTGTTATACAAAAGAAAAGAGTTAATTTAAGTGGTTTCAAGCCTCGTGTGATTACTGTACTTTAACAATGAGTGAATTACATCCATTCACAGTTGCACTAGGACACCAAAAACAAATATACGTGTGTGTATGCCTTCATACAACAAGCTTTATCACAAAAAATGTTCCTCCAGAGAACTTTAACCTGAGTTTGACAGTTTCACTTTTGTGGTGGAAACGGTTATTCGTGGATGTAATATTGAGAACATTATGGCTGGGAATATTTTTCACCACACTGGTTTATGAATCTGAAACGAAAAGGGGGTACTTAAAGGGGTAGGTGATATCCCTGTTCTTTGGGGGAGAATAGTTTAACTCTATCAGTGGTACTTTAGAAACAGAGTCAGCAGCTTTCTTTGGCATGAAGCTATTGACAGAGAGCATTGTGTCTTTTCTCAAACTACAGACATGGTGATACTTTAATGAAAGGCTGTTTGTTTGTTTTTTACACAAGAAATTTTAGACTAAAATGTGTATGATTATTCAGTTGAATAGAGGAGTTGTTGTGATGAATACTGAAAGAGTAAAGAGGTGAAAGAATTCAGTTGATCTGGGCATGTGATAAAGACGTGGATTTCCTGCCAGGTTGGCAGGGGTGGAGGGTGGGGGACACACTTCATATAGAAGGGGACTGGCCATGGTGGCAAAGAATTTGTTAGGACACAAAAACTGAGCCTCTGAAGTGGAATGATCTGCATCACATATAACAAAATTCCTGTCCTGAAAGGAATTACAAATTGAGCAACCTGAACAATGCCCAGGTTAAAAGTTTCCCTTCAACATGCCAATGATTCCTCTACATGTGTTTAGCTGGGGGAAAAACTGGTGAAAAGGTGCCTCCACCCTATGTCTACAGACGTGCAAGACTCCAAGCATACATGTAAGCATTGGGAGACTGCAAGCATACATGTAAGCATTGGGAAAGGTGAAGTAGACAGACTGGGGACAAACCACAGTCAGCACTGTCTGGTCAGCCTCAACATCTTATTTCTTAGCAGCATTTTTTTAACCCTTTCCACTTTGAATTAGGACAGGTGCATACATAGGGCACACTGTGCTGATTCACAACTCATTCACAACTCCCATAAAAGTTGTTCTTCGTCATAGAATTAGTCAAAAACTGTATTTAAAGCAAATGACTTTTGACCAGCAGCTGAATTTGGCTGGTTAAACCCTTTCCCCCTTGAATTAAGACTTGAGCCAACAGCATTCCTTGAGATAGGTTGGGCACTCAGTGCTATAAGTGCCCACTTAGTGCCCAACCCATGACAAGCAAAGCTGTTGACCTGGAGCATGTGATCTTGACAGGTTCTCATCTACAATTTTCTGTCAAAATTGTTGTTCATAACTGTTGACATTAGTTGAAAACAGCAGAGACTGATTATATTTGAGAACTCGCAGGTTATGGCCAGTTTCAGGAGGAAAGGGTCAGTCCACTAATCCACATGCTCATCTTCAAAGCAGAGTAATCTCTGATACTGGTTCCCTAAGAAGTTGCTGACCCAACCGGTTTTTTTTTTTTTTTTTCTTTTTTTTTTTTCATTTTTAAGTTTAAATTACTGTAGAAACTTCAGAAGTTATTGACCCAATATCTAGACTTAAGAAAACTGCAAATTTTAGATGATGCACATTTGTCAATTTACAAAAAAAAAAAAAGCGCACATTTGTATACGTGGAAATACATGTAAAGGGATTCACAGTAGCTTGATTTTGGAGTGCATGGAGGCATGTGGAGACCCATATTCTAACGGGTCAGGTTTTGTCTCGTACTGTCTCTGTTTTTCTTCGTGCGGTTTGTGGTGTTTTAGGAGAGGCAAATGGAAAAGTACATCATTACTGTTGTAAGGAATGTGTATGCACCTGTACCTGGTTACTGGGTAAAAATGTACACTGCTCTGCAAAAGTCAAAACAATATCTCACCGTCACGTCATGACAGACACTGTCCTGTTTCCACTTCTCTGCCTGGAACTAAATAAAGTGCTGATTAAAAATTGTATGGGATAAGCCGTGTGACATGATTGCCACTAGATGGTGCCATCTACAAAACTTCAGACAGCTAAATCAATAGGCTAAGCCTGAAATGTTAGAGCAACTAGATGACATCACTGACTAGAAGTTCCTCTAAGTGTGACCCATTCAGTTACAATTCCTGATGCAGTCTGTTGTACAAATAGCAAAAGATTTTAAGTAGGTGTGTGTGCATGCATGCGTGTATCACAATGTGCTTTGTAAATTTGGGTCAAATTTAAATTAATGTTTCTTGAATGTATTTGATTTTTTGGTTGCTGGCATTAAAAAGTCCATGTGCTGTGAGGTCCTAATTTCTATATTTTGAGCTGCACAAGGGTTAAAATGCCCCAGTTTTATGTAAATAATACAGCACAAATTCAAAAAAGAAACGAGGAAAGCCCTGGAGAGTGTAGGCCACTAGAGGATTAATTATCCATCTCTCCACATTCAGTAGTTTTAAAGTGGGACATCTCACTGTCTGTATGCCGGTATTGTCTTCAATATCTCAGGCTGAAGAAACAAGTTCCCCAAGTTGCATTTTGATAAATGATAACAATATTGACACCAGACCACTGGAAGGTACCATTAAGAATAGGAAGTCTACAAGGCCTGGATTTAGCCTGTAAGAACCAGTCCTTGTGAGACTGGTGTGAAGTCTCTGAATGCACATTGCTTGCATTGATATGAACATGATCGATATCATTTTCTTGTTTCTGTGGCAGTTTGGACTGTCAGTCGTGTTTAAGTTAGTGAATTTAAAGATGCAATTGTACCTAGGGGCTGTCTTACAGTGTGTTTGGTTGCATATTGAATTTCATGGTTACATGGCATAGACATTTTAAGCGAAAATGATGTCTGCAAAAGGGAGTAAATTGGCAGAGGTGGTCTGTGATGTAGGTAGATATATTTTTGCAGTGCGTACCATTTGTTACGAGGTGTCGGTGTTCTGGTCCTTCATTAAGGTTCTTGATTAAAGTGCACACTTGCCAGGTCCCGCCTTGTGACCCCAATCATCATTAAGAGCTGTGGTGATACCTAATTATTTAGGTGATCAATAAACCATTTTTGTCACATTTTGATTTCAGTCAGAACATGTTTGAAATCATGGCTAGGAGCATTGAAGCAGGATGAAAATAATATGAAAGCGGAGAGAGTCCTTTGGAAGATGATTAATCTGCAGGAGGGGGAACTCACCTGCGGGTTATGGAATAAATGTACGCAATTTTTGTTTGTTTGTTTCAAACTTCCATTTGTAAGTTTAGCGGAACGAAACTTCACATACTGAAGACAGAAAAAACCCCAAGAATGATAATTATTTTCTCTGAAGTCTTAATTTGCACAAGTATATCGACACGATTTTGCCATTTCACAAGCTTTGAGCTGGTATGAAATGTCATTTTCACATCACAGGAGGGGGCGACTCCTGGAATCATCTTCGTACCAAGCTGTGCCCTGCAAAGTTAGCCTTTGGCAGCTGAGCCGTTTCATGTATTTCAATGTCGAAGAATCTGAGTTGTATCTGTGACATATTAAATAGCCAGGTGTATGCTGGTTTCAGGTACACATGTATCAGTGCAGTAGCTAGGTTGAGACACACCTTGAAGAAAATAGACCCTTGTGTGTGTGTGGGGGGGGGGGGGGGGAGAACTGTAAGGAACATCTGTCATGTCTGTTACAAACACAGTACAGTGATACCTGTCTTGAGAAACCCCTCCAATGAGACACTGCATATCTTTTTAAGACCACTCTGTCAGTACACTATCCTATCTTTTCCATGTTGTTATACCTTCAATGAAAGACCACCTGTTTTGAGAGACCACATTTTCACCTGCCCTACAGGCGGTCTCTCAAGACAGGGACCACTTGTATAGTGAGCACCAGGGATAGGAAGAATTCAGAGGAAAGAATATTCAACCATGTTTTCATGGACATACACAGAAGATGCTTATGAAAATTTAAAAAGAATTTATGCATAAAAACTGTGGTAGAGTGATCCATGCTTAGACCCAGCAGCCATGTGAGATGTGTCTGTTGAGGACCTCGCTTTGCAAGGCTCATCTCCCATTCCCCCCATGTTATTTGACTTGACAGCCTGTCTTGAGGGACTCAAGCAATTGTTCCTGAGAGGCTGACCTGTTAATACAGTTTAACTGTATCATGTGGGGGCTGACTGAGGGCGGAGGATTAGTTGTTGGCTAACGTTTACCATCCAGTATTCCTGGCACAAGGTGACCACTGTGTGTGGATGCGGGGTAAGGTGAACCCAGGATCTGGTCCATTTAACCTTGCTTTGATGGCTGTACCTGCTGGGCTAATAACATCATGCTGTTAGGCTGTTTGTAATCTGAAATGTGTTCAAGCCTAAAATGCCAAAATACCAGCATGACAACAGCAGTGGGATTCCAGGCAGCCCTGAATACTCTCTGCATGTAGACCGAGCCCTATAACAAGATTTTACCTTCCAGAGCTTTGGTTGCTCGAGAAAACAACTATTGTCACCCAGCAGCATTTCCCACCTGATTCTACATTACACGTGAACCTGTGAATTGTGTCCTTATCTGCAAAGTGGGGCAAGGAGGTGAAGGCAACGATCCCTTTCTTCAGTGAAGTACACAAGTCCATAGGCACTAAGGGAGCTCTTCAAAAACTGACCGTTACAATACACAATGTATACATACATACATATATATATATATATATATATATATATATATATATATATATATATATATATATATATATATATATATATATTTAATATATTTAAGTTTGAATAAAATCATTTTATTTGATATATATTCATATCTGGTGATCAATCTGATTATTCTCCCACAAGCAAATTTCATCAAAGGTATTGACAATTATTACAGTCCCCAGAAAACATATTTAACTTGATATTCAGTAAGTGTTGGAGTGAGCAAATGCAAACTTGTTCACAAAAGCTGTCACAAAAGTTTGTTTCTGAAATCATATATGCATGTGTCAGAATGTTCATGTTTAGGGACAGAGATGAATATATTTCCAAGAAAACTACATGATTGAAATGGATGTTTATCCAGGTTTTTTTAAAAAAAAAAAAAAAAAAAAAAAAAAACCCTGCTTCTTAGAGTTCTTGAAGTAACCAGTTTGGAGCTTTACTGCTGCCCCCAAAACTCTGTCAGTGCCAACTGTGACTGAAGTTGAGTTACAGTGAAGGAGCTGCTCTGAATTATGATTAAGGTGCAAGATGCATGTTCTTTGTAAGAAGACCTTTCATTTAAGTACCAGCATACCTGTAGTAGCATAGGATACAATAGTCCATTTCAACAACTTTCCTTGGCATGCTTTGAGCAGATTACATCCAAAGTACACCAAGGAAAGCTGTTGACTTAGTCCAAAATTTGGCACTGAAAGAGTTAGAGCTGCCACCTTGGCTTTCGACAGGTTAAGTAGGATAGTAGCAGGCAATAGTCAATAATAGTGGTAAATAATAATTGTGAGGCAGATGTCTCTTTCTTGAAAAGCCGCTGAAGTAGTGATCATCTGTTTTCAGCGATCCTGTTTATAAGACTGAGCCCAATGGCTGTTTGTACTTAACCATGCAGTCGGTAAGAGGCCACCTACTTTGTGAGACCTTAACAAATATTTGGGTTTGGTCATCTAAAGAAACTCAAAACTAACCCCAGTCAGGTACAAACAAAATTGTCAATGAGTTCAAGAAGAATAGGAACATGATTAGGCTGAGGAGACTCCCTAAGATGAATATAATCAGGCAGAATGTTCCAAGCAAGGAGTCGTGATTATGGTATCATTCACCTGTCAGATATCTGGCCATCACGTGCTGATCTCCCACTTTTTTTAATCATCCTACTTGTATATCCAAGAAAAAATGGACATATTTCTTTATATCTTTTTTTTTTTTTTATCAAAAATGGTAGTAAGACATAAGATATCCATCTGTTCGTAAATGTCACAGTGTGTTGACAGTTAGGTTGGATATCTGTGTTGGCTATCATATACCTTTACAGCAAGGCATACGGTCATTGCAAGAGTGGTCCCGAATATATACCACTGTACTACCACCGATGAACACACACATATATATGTACTACCATACTGGCGCTGTCCTGAAGAATGTAACATGTAAACATTACTGTGCTCTCATGCAGTCCTAAACATTGCATGCACATATTTCCTGTTGTCGTGATCTTCAGCCTTTGAGCGCTGTTTGCCGAGAAGCACAGTAAACAAGCCATTGTATACAGGTCTTCCTGTCTGTTCAACTGTGATCTTTGTTATTGACATGTATTTTACTTGTAAATACTCTTATTTCTTTGGGAACTTTTTCATTCAGATCTTTCACATGCGCACACCTGTTTTGCTACTTTTTTTGTAGAGTGCAACAAATGGGACATACTCAATTAACTACACAAAGCTGTAGCACTCAGTACTTTAGTATATGTAATTACCTCTGACTTTATCCCAGAAAAAATGGTGAATAGCTTTATGTTGTACACTTTAATATACATATTTTGGAACCTCATGCATAATGTTCTGTTCTGGCAGACTTAAAAAGGGGAGGATAGAAGTCAATGATAAAACAACTAATTTTTATACCTTTTTGTCATAACTTGGTGAATTTTGGCATATATTTGTCATATTTTTGAGCAATAGCCTCCAAAACAAGAACAAAGAAAAAAATGAAAAATGTATCTTGGAAAACTACCGGTGGCCTGATGAATTATCTCCAGTTATTCACAGACCTCCAGTGCAGCATTTGTAAAAGCCTGTTGAATGTACTCTTGCTACTGGGAGGCCATCTGGTGGCAATAAAATGAAGTGAGCAAAGTATGAACTAAGTCTTGACAGATAGTTTGACATTTTTGTCATTGTTAGAGTACTAAATTTCATAATCACACCAGCCTGCCCCCAAATTAGAACGTGGAAAATGAAAAGTTTGCCATCAATCAGAAGACATTACTAAAGATAAGCGTGCCCACATCATTTTGGGGGGGGGGGGGGGCTTTTTCCACTCTCCAAAACTGGCTGTGATCAAATATCATCTGCTTCAATTTTTCAAAGTAATTTCTACTGTTATGAAAATGATTCAAATGAGAATTGTAGATAAGACTTATCAAGATAACAAGCCCAACGTCAATGGTAATCCTGGGCAAGGTTTAGATGCTTAACACCCAATCCAGGACAAAGAAAGCAATTGACTCAAACTCATAAAGGCTGTTTTGATTTATGTAGGAAATGGGTTAATATAAGTACCTACTTGTTTACCCCCGCCCTGTTAACTGTGAATACTAATTAAACATAATAAATAGATGACTGATTCCTTACAATCCTGAGTGTAATGTTTACTATGTTGAAGTGTGTTTTCATGTGATAAATAAAACTTTCAACATTATTCCCCAATATACTTGCTGGCATAAGTTTGTTTGTTGAGCAAAAACTAAGAGAAGTAAACACAAGAGTTTTCTGTGTAAACAAAATTATAGGAAATGAAACAGGACGCTTTATTTTGCATGGACAAGAACTGTGGGAAATAAACACGACAAATTGCAAAATTCTTGGTAGAAAGACTAACACACTGCAGAAGAAATTATCCTCATTACCTTCAGATTTTTTTCCATGTTGTGAAGCTGCACATGAAGCCCACTCAAGTTGTGTTGGGTGCAACATGACATTATCACCTGATGATGGACATGGCCTGTCATTGCCAGTATTCATTGTGTACATACAGATATGTTAACCCTTTACCAAAGGAAAATGGTTAATCCAGATTTTATGATTTCCCTCATTCGATGGAGATTAAGTCATCAGATAGAGGTTGAAAGGTCAAACATAGTGTCTTATGACACAATTTGTCAGCAGTATAAGAATAATGAGAGTTTCCGCTGAGATTGGGGTTCAATTGTGGAACAGTGGGCATTATAACCCTATCCATTAGTGATATAAGAAAACTGAGAATTACATCTCACCTAGGAAGTGAGTTGTGGGACAGTGGGCCTTTTAATCGTGTCCATTAGTGATATAAGAATACTGAAAATTACAGTTGATGTGTGAAACTGTGTGCCATATCCAAATTGCAGGTGATTTAAGAATGATTAGATTTACATCTCAAATAAGGGTTTAGATATAAAATAGGCTGCCTTATGATCCTTCCATCAGTCAAATAAAAATGACGATAATTATTTCTGAGAAAGGGATTTTGACCCTTTTAGAATTACAACTCAGGTAGGGATTGAGTTGTGAAGCAAAGATGCCTTATGAGCCTTTGAAAATTACAACTCAGATTGGCAGTGCTAGAAATAAGGAAAAAATTTCACTTGTCCACCACCCAAGTGGAGTCTTAATTCTAATTGAATTATGTGTACATTTTGCACAAGTGTATTGGCAGCTTTACCTGTCCATCACAAGTTTCACTTAGTACAGACAGGTGGAAAAGCCCTGTTTCTAGCCCTGATTGGGATTGAGTTGTGAAACAGAAGGTGTTATGAGCCTTTGAGAATTACATCTCAAATAGAGGTTGATTGTTTAACAGGAGGCTTTGTGGACCTTTGAGAATTACATCTCAAATGGAGGTTGATTGTTTAACAGGAGGCTTTGTGGACCTTTGAGAACTACGTCTCAAATAGGGTTGAGTTGTTAAACAGAAGGCTTTATTATCCTATGTATCAGCAAGGAGGCCAGAAAAAGATAGTCTCCTTGGTATCAGTTATATAAAAATAATGAGAATTACGTACATCTTGCTGTCTTAGATATACATTGAAATGACATGTATATTATATGTGTGGTAGAAACTCAGTTTGGTGGAAAATTTTGCTTTGACCAGTCCAGATTTGTTATTGGACCAAAAAATGTATCCCAACTCCATATGGAATTAATCTAACGGGGAAAAAAAAGGATGTGATTTCATGATTTCAGGGATCGGTAGAAATAATTCAAATCAATAACGTGGCATGACTGGTTGGTAATGGAGGGTGTGCCAGTACAGGGTAATCACACTCGCTATCTGGCTGCCTCCCATTCCCAATCATTTGTCATGTTTTAATATGGTGACTGACATTTATAAGGTGTGGACTCCAAAACCCAGGAAACATATGGATTCTATTTCATTTGCTTCTCTGCACCCGCACGCATGCAATTTAACAAAAACTCGACTATTCACATTCCAGGAAGAAATATATCTTGATATTGTTGAGTGCTCACTTCAGAGCCAAGTGGTTTTTCCCAGCTGAGGAAACTTACTACACTAGGACCCTTACCAAGTTGGTCTTTTATGGGCATAGGTTATGACACCAGTGGTTTTACGCACATAACTCCGTCCTGATGCAAGGATACTTTTGGCTTTGTAAAAAGTCTGGACCTGGTGATAAATTCATGGCTAGACGGTGTGTACCCACTGACCCTCTCATTGTAAGACCAAAGTTTGTAACCCATTGATCATAAATTTGCAGTGTATTTGCGGAAATTAAAGGTCCCAAACGCCAAAAGATTAATTTTTAGTTCAAAGTGAATGACTTGGAGTGTTATAGCACTTTTGTGAAGAAAAATTTGCCCTTTTCACACAGGAAAATAACTTAATTTGCAAAAGAATTTTGTTGCCCTTGATGGGCCAGAAGTTGACAAGTTCACACCTTTTTGGTCTTCAAGTGGGTTCTGGGTCATGATGTTGTCATGGAAGGGAGTTGATGTGATACAGTGATGGATAGCGATAGAAAAAGCATGAGTGGCGGCGACCCAGAAAATGAGCTGGCTCTCAGTTTTAGCTGTTCCTTTTCCCGAAGAGGAACTTACTGAGGCCGAGGGGGAGATGTGGGGTCATGAAGGGAGAAAAACAGAGCAATTCAGCCCTACAGGAAGAAGCCATGACCGGGCTAGGACAAAGCCAGTCTGCCGGTACAACTGGGACCGATTCTGTGGCCAGGACTGACCATGCCGTGGCTACCACGGAAGCTACCACCAGCTTTGGTCATCTTCCGTGGTAGCTACAGCATGGTCAGTGCTGGGCACAGAGTCAGTCCCAGTTGCACCGTCAAAGACTGGCCTGTTGTAGCCCATGGCTTTTCAGCATTGGTTCACCATGGTGGATGAGTTCAGACTGCACAACCAGGAACAAGTTTCCCATGTGCAGCCCAATTGTAATCCACTAAGCCATGAGCACACTGACATTCACTGCTGCGATTCAATGTTCACAATCGGATTGGTGTAGAAGCTCCCTTCAACAATGTCACACACCTGGGGTGGTCAAACTGTGATGGAAAGTTGCGATGCGAGTGGCCACCTAATGAGAGGCAATGCAGCATGATAAAATAGTGAATAAAGTATATATTGCATCATTGCGAAGGCAATTTTCTTTACAAAAGTGTCATAATTCAACTCCTTCACTTTTCATAAAAAATAAAGTATTTGGTGAGGAGAAACTTAAATGCATGTACAGTTGTAAGTTGTCCTTTAATTCATCTTTAATTTGTTTGAACTCTGTGTCCTACTCCGTTGTAGACCATGGAGGGAATTTCCCGTCTGGTTTGACTTTTTGCATTTTAATGAATTTTTTTCATTAGGAGCATACCTGTGCAGTTTCCCCCTTTAACCCGCCAAAACCATGTGGTAGTCAAATGTCATCTGCTTCAATGTTTTATGCTTATTTCAACAGTAAGAAAAATAATTTGAATGAGAAAAGATAACATGCCGCAGGTCAACAGCTTTCTATGGATTAGGTTGGGTGCATAGGTTCCAACCAACAGCAAGGAAAGCTGTTGAATCAGTCTTAATTGAAGAGGGAAATGGTTAAGTCATCTGGAGTTTGCATGGCCATAGACAGGTGTTTGAAGAATATTGTAGCACCTGTCGAGTAAACTGAGTCAACAGTTTCATTGATCAGCATGCAAGGCTTGCCAGCCACACCACATTGAGGAAAGTTGTTGTGTGACTCAGTCTTATTCCATCCCAAAAGATCAAGAGGTCAAGGTCATGCTATCAGTTGTGTGTGGTCAGAGTGATTTAGGCAAGAGGCAGGTGAGAGGGGTACAGGTGAGAGATACCCGGGTGATGTATGAGTGTGCTGGCCCACTGTCTGTGTGGTTTATGAGTGACCATGATAGTCTGTTGATGTATGGCCCCCACAGGTAGCCACAGTCACCCAGCGTTTAACCGAATCGCTAGTGCTACCCTGCTGGAGGACAGCCCCTGGCCATACACCATTTATGTTCATAGAGATCAGTTTATTTGGTCAGCTGTAACAGGTACTTTAATAGTTTCTTGTAGCTGTCAATGTGAGCAAACTGTTGCACCCTTTTAAGATATAGAGAATTGAGCATGAGTAGCCCATTGAGGATAACATTGGGAGTTGTTGGATTTTCATGTTTCGCGAGGCTGTGCGGAGCGAAAACATGAAAATCCAACAATGAGTGATCGCAACATTATCCCCAATGGGCCACCCATACTGGATTTTCTTTCTCCTATGTCTAAAAAGGGCAAATACGCACCAAAATCGAAGTTTTATGGGAGAAATAAGTTTGAAAACGATGCCATTTTGAAAGTGGGAGGAGTCTGTATTTTATTAAATGCACCATGGCCTCTCATTGGTTTGTTTCCTACTTGAAACCAATGAGTGACAAATCAAATAAAAGGTTACAATTAAAACCTTATCCTTCATACCTATGTAAGATAACCCATGCAGGATAAACTCAGACATAAGAGAAATAATAATAATTGTAAGGTAAAAGCTGAACAGATATAGAAAACTTTGTGCTGAGTGTTTTGATGCAAAGTTGTTGAGCTGAGGAACTTGTCAAATGTTGTGCACATAAATTTGTCTCTAATGACAAACATTTTGTATGAGAATCGTTGATGAGGGTTACCAGGACAGCATGCTCTACTCCCAGGTCAACAACTTTATTGGCATGGGTGTGGCACTTTGCACCCAGTCAACTTAGAGGAAGGTCAATGACTCTTAACAGGCTTCCCTGCAAAGAATCAAATGTGGTTTAAGGTTAAAGAGTGCCCCTTCAACTGATCTGACGCAGATACGCCATGAAGCAGCAACTGAGATAAATATAGGCTCAAACTTTGTTCATAGACTCTACATTAATAACTCATTCTACCCAAATGATGCTTTTTCCTGCTAATATCTTAATGTCATCTGATAATTGTATTTTACTAATCTAGGGATTGTTTTTGAAAATCTTGGATGAAACTTGAATGTAAGATCATTCCAAATAATATGCCCATAGACAACAGCTTTCCTTGTTGTGCTCTGGGCGCAATGCGCCCATAGTGCGCCAAGGAAAGCTGTTGACTGGGTCTTCTATCAGGGTGGAATAAGTCAATCTGTATATTGCTGATGGTAATCAACTGTATCCAAGTTCCTGGGCTGTAATGTCATGACATGACAGCAGGGCGATTCGTGTCTGTGGTCAAGCTTACTTTTGAAGGGTACAAAATAGCAAGGACATAGATGAAGCCCATGTAATAACTGATAAACCTATTATTATACCACCACCCTCAAAGCATAACCAGATGTTTCCTCCTGGAGGTGAAATTATCTTTTTTTGTATAAATATTAAGACCCTATTGTGATGGATATTTGTACGAAAGGTTCAAATGAAAGGAGATTTTGGGTGGATTGGGATGGTAAGGCGAAATGTCTTTCATTTTGGTGGTATGCTACTTTAGATCCAGATAATATGGGGCTGTTGTATGCAGGTTTTACTCTAGATGAGAATGATTGATGAATAGCATTTTCTAGTTTGATTGGGGCCCATTTATCATCTTCAGGCCTTCAAGGTCACATGGCTAATGAAAATATTTTTGGCATTCTCATTTGATGCTCTGTAGGCTTCAAATAATATGTTGAGGAAACCAATATTCGAGTTTTCCTGGAGTAAACATTGTAAAATGATAAGATAATGGCATGCCTGAAATGCATTCAGTAAAGTCAAAACAAAGTCAGTAACTTAAATATCTGGGTGATCCTTCAATGTGCACTGGTGGTGGCAATGGCCAGGCCACCATAATGCCAAGGATGCAAGTTACCATTACCATGACACCTGTCTAATTCTGATCAGATATTATTTTGATATTTTTGATATAGAAAAATGATATCAGAATGGGCAATACCCAGTATATGTATAAAATTGATTTTTTTATTGTAGAAATATGTCTGCTTCTTTCAAAGAGATTGAGGAATGATAAAGCCAGTTGAAGCATAATACGTTATACGTGAATATTGGCAGAATTTCATGCACGAATGGTCACCGTTCATCAGTCTTTTCCAAAACTCTCTGGTTAGATTTAATAACTGTTTTGAAAAAAGGCACATATTTCTGTCTTTATCCAATTGATGGGTTTTGTACCTCACCTTCTCTGAATGCCTGAGTGTGGATTGTCAGGGCATAAATCCTGGACTAAAGCTTTGCCCGCCATCAATCAGCTTTTATCAGAGGAATGACAGTCAATGGGCAGGAACATGTTAATTGATAGACTGGGTTTGATGGGGGAATGACGAGAGATAGACCAATTAATCAGAGCCAGGCATATAAGGCCAGCCAAACTCAATCTACAAAGTGACATGGATTGCAGTTGGTAGCCTTGTGTATGGACCATATTTCTTTCACCTCATGTAATCAAAGGGGGAGGGGAGGTGTCTTTGACTTTGACGGGACTTTTTGGGGTTGACCTTCAAAGCTCATGGCAAAAGCAACATTTGTCAACAGATTTCTACTGTTAATGTGTTACTGAGTGAAAAAATCAAGCTTTTAGAATTTGTGATAGATTATTTTGTGTATGCTTTTAGATGTCAAAAAATATCCTGTTTGCAGATCAAAAATTTTCCCTTGATGTGGAAAAAAATATCAATCACCCAGGACATTGATTCCAATCAGTCAACAAAATGTGATTCTAATCAGTCAACAAAATATGGGATTCAGCCATGGAACTCTACATGCTGACATTACAAAATGTCATTATCTGTTGGTATAAACTGTGAAAGTAGGAAAATCTTCTCGCTGAAGTTTCATCAGTTGGAAATCAGGAACTGTTTCCATACTGGGTTACAAACTAAAATAAGTGACCCTTTTAGTGCAGGGTTACAGACTGAAATTAGTGACCCTTTCAGTTCTGGGTTATAGACTGAAATTAGTAACTCTTTCAGTGCTGGGTTATAGACTGAGATTAGTAACCCTTTCAGTATTGGGTTATAGAGTGAGATAAGGAACCCTTTCAGTGCAGGGTATAGACTGATATTAGTAACTCTTTCAGTGCAGGCTTACAGACTTATTAGTAACCCTTTCAGTGCTGGGTTACAGATTGAAGTTAATAACTTTTTCAGTGCTGGGTTGACTGAAATTAGTTACTATTTCAGTGCAAGGTTACAGACTGAAATTAGTTAACCTTTCAGTACCGGGTTACAGGTTGAAATTAGTAACCCTTTCAGTGCTGGGTTATAGACTGAAATTAGTAGCCCTTTCAGTGCTGGGTTATAGGCTGAAATTAGTAGCCCTTTCAGTGCTGGGTTATAGACTGAAATTAGTAACCCTTTCAGTGCTGGGTTATAGACTGAAATTAGTAACCCTTTCAGTGCCAGGTTGTAGACTGAATCCTTTCAGTGTTTGACCACATCCTGAATGTGCAGTTTGCATGGGAGGAAAGTTGTTGATGTGGACCATTCTTGTCTTCTGTCCGAGTACAAACATGCTGGTACTTAAACTAAAGATCTTTTCATGAGAAATTTAAATCTGGAATCACTACAGTGATTCAGACAAACACAACTTTAGTTGTGATTAGCAGTGAAACTGATAACGTTTTCAGTATGAACTCTGTGTGCGGTAAAACTGTATTGATGGCTCACTGGTGATCAGCTGTAAAGTAGAAAGATAACAAAATAGTCTTCAGTGTTGATTTTGGTTCAGGATACAATGGGATAAGTTGACATTCTCTGTCCCAATACAATGCCAAAATCATGACTGTATGTGGATCAAAATGTACAATGGAAGACTGTTTAGCAGAAATAGAAATCTGGGCACAGGAAAAGTTACAGTTGTCTTTCCAAGACATGATTTATCCCTGGAACCCAAACCACACAATCTTTCAAGGTTTTGCTGGAACACACACCCAGACGTTGCAGAAAGACGGTGAATCACCTGTGTGGTCATGTTGCATGACCAGCTGCAAGAAACGACAGTGCAGGAAATCAGAAATCACTCGTGGGAGGGAAACTTTTCACATTCATGCAGGTTTGGAGAAAACAACTCAGCCTCATGCTGGGTTGAGTGAGTTCCCGTCAAACTTAAATTAATCACAGGAGGATAAAATATCACATTGGGAAGTAAATAGAAGTGTAACTGTCTTTTGACTGAAAAAAAGAACCTGGTCAATAAAGTGCCCACAAAGTTAAAGGTCATTGGTGCAATTTGGTTGGTGAAAGTTTAATGATGGAAGTTCTGTAAGTCATGTGTTTTATAGAATGAAAGAATACTTTCTGTTATTTCAATATTTTAAGAATGTGAAAATAACATGACAGAAAAATCGTTCCCCTCCCCCTATACATACGTGTAGCTCTTCAGACCAGTAGATCTTAAGCCAGAGGAATTATAGGTAAGCCCAGATCAGTGGGGGTCAAAGTGCATGGCTGGATGGACCATTGGACTCTAGCTGCATCTATTAGGTCAAGAGACGTCAGGTGATCTTTGCTCTCCAGTGGTGCCCCTTAGTGACCCAAGTATTCTAAGCCTATGCCATACATATCACAGAATCTGTAGTCCACACTCTGACAGCCAGAAAAACGGGGCAATAAACTGAAAGCAGGGATAGTAAGTCTCTCTCTCCCCCCCCCCCATCACTTAGTGGGGTGATGATAGTTCTGTTAGGTTCTATTGAGAAACAAGATGGCAGGTTGACAGAGGTCATTGAGGTCACTAATGACAGCTGCAAGGATATTCTTACCATAGCTCTCAGGGTATACATCTCAAGGAGGGTGGTATGCTAGCCGGCACCTGTGATGACCTCAGGGATGACTTAAAGCTTTTTAAAGTGTGTGTGTCAACACACACTTTTCTGTTTTTCCTGAAATTCTTTCTTTCTCTCTCTCTTTCTTTCTTTCTTTCTTTCTTTCTTTCTTTCTTTCTTTCTTTCTTTCTTTCTTTCTTTCTTTCTTTCTTTCTTTCTTTCTTTCTTCTTTACCAGCGAATTTGTCCGACACTTTTTTCTGACACTATTATACACAGAAACACCAACCTTTGGCATGATTGTACCTCCATACAAGGAGTTGGGCCTTTTTATACAGAAGAATGAAGATGTTTAAAACTATGCAAATTAGGGGCATTTGAAATTTTAAATCTTGAATATCTTCAAAAGTTTGATAGAGCTGTCATCCCAACATATACTAGGGGGTTATTAACCATTGGCCTTGTAATAAATTTAAAACAAAAGTTGTGGCAATTTAAATTATGCTAATAGCAGCATTTGAAATTTTAAATCTTGAATATCTTCAAAACTATTATAGATAAGGATGTCATTTCAACTAGTGCTAGGGGTTTTTTGACCATTGCGCATGTAATGAATCTAAAACAAAAGTGTAGCAATTAAAATTATGCTAATGAACAGTTTTCGAAATTTTCAATCTTGAATAACTTCAAAGCTATAATAGAGAGAGATGCCATCCCAACTTCTACTCCAGTGTTATAGAATAGTTGTACATTGCCATACCAAAATGCTTTGAAGACACACACACTGATTTACTATGTAGCCAATCATTTTTTCTATTTTTTTCTGTTTTCCTTTTTTTCTAAATATTTTTATTCCTTTATTCAGACAGTTCAAAAAGACCTTCAGCATTCATGGTCTAATCTACCACCCAGTGAAACAAACACCCAACAGTTCAGCAACCTTATATTGAAATCCAGAAGTAAGCAATGACACCTTGCCTTCAGGGTTAAATCACTGTACATTAAATCATAATCTCCGCAGTATAAAGGGCAACACTGGGATACAATGTTTCTTCCATTACTGAGTACATTAATTTTTAGTGATACAAATACCCAGCATTCTGCATAACAGTGTGTTCATTCCATGTAGATTTATGTTACTGGTCTTTGCTGTTGGCTCATCTGACTTGTCAATGAGCTGAGTATATCTTGTGGTCTTCTGTCAGGCCATGAACAAGTCACATTTTGGACTTCTCAAAAACCGTCTGCCAGATTTACATCAAACTTGGTGGGGATGTGCCTTCTAAGGTGAGTCTCTACCAAGTTTGTTCAAGTGGCGTTGTCCAGTGGTTTGGGGATTTTTATTGAATTTTTTGGTCAGTTTTGTTTTGGCAAAGTCTTGAAAAAATAATTTCCGAAACCACAAGGCCAATTGCTTTGAAATTGCATGGGGACACTTCTGGGGACCCCCAGACCATCCGTCCATCTGTCTGTCCATCTGTCCATTCACATTTCAAATTGTTTTACTTCTCGTAAACCGTTGGCCAGATCCACTTCACACTTGGTGGGCATGTACCTTAAGTGGGTCTCTACCAAGTTTATTCAAATGCTCATGGTCCATTGTTTTTTGTATTTTTTTTTTATTTTATTTTAGTTTAGTTTAGTTTAGTTTAGTTTAGTTTAGTTTAGTTTAGTTTAGTTTAGTTTTAGTTTTAGTTTTAGTTTTAGTTTTAGTTTAGTTTAGTTTAGTTTAGTTTAGTTTAGTTTAGTTTAGTTTAGTTTAGTTTAGTTTAGTTTAGTTTAGTTTAGTTTAGTTTAGTTTAGTTTAGTTTAGTTTAGTTTAGTTTAGTTTAGTTTAGTTTAGTTTAGTTTAGTTTAGTTTAGTTTAGTTTAGTTTAGTTTAGTTTAGTTTAGTTTAGTTTAGTTTAGTTTAGTTTAGTTTAGTTTAGTTTAGTTTAGTTTAGTTTAGTTTAGTTTAGTTTAGTTTAGTTTAGTTTAGTTTAGTTTAGTTTAGTTTAGTTTAGTTTAGTTTAGTTTAGTTTAGTTTAGTTTAGTTTAGTTTAGTTTAGTTTAGTTTAGTTTAGTTTAGTTTAGTTTAGTTTAGTTTAGTTTAGTTTAGTTTAGTTTAGTTTAGTTTAGTTTAGTTTAGTTTAGTTTAGTTTAGTTTAGTTTGTAGCAAAACTTAAAAAAAAATCTTTTATGACACTGCTCTTCAAAATTGCATAGAGACACTTCAGGAAACCGCTAGACCTAAATTTGTTCACCAGGTGGCACTGATTTTTTTTTTTTTCTCTAATTTTTTCTTTGTTTTTGCTCTATCCGACCTTTTCTCCAAAAGCATCACTCATATTACTGTGAAACTTATTGAAAATGTAGCTTTTGGTAGGATCAAACAAACTTGTTAACAAAAATGTATAATCTCAAGAAGTTTTTTATATATGGCTATGAAACCTAATAGAATAAGTTATCAATATATGGAACATGTGCACCTTGGGTTTTGTGTGCCTCATGGGTTTATTAACTTTTGTTCATTTTTCTTTAATTAACGTAGTGAAAATGTTGGCTCATGTCAAACTTGTGTCGTGTGTATTTCATAAAGTGCTTGAGGTACAGCTATGAAACTTGGTAGCAACATTAATCAATATGTGAAGATGTACCGTGGTGTTCTGTTTGTTTCTTGGACTAATTATTCTATGTTGATAATCATTAATTAACTTAGTGAATATGACAGTTCCAGGAAAATGAGTTTTGGTTCTTGACACCCCCCTCCCCCCAGTAGCTCATGAAGAATTTCAGGTATATGTATAGCCATAAAATTTGATAGGAATATCAATCAATATATGAAATTTTATGCGTGTATAATTATTATCCATGTTTACAATATGCTTGAAGTCTTACGCCAATAACATGCTGCTCTTTCCAATGCTGATGGGGGCAAGGACAGGTTGAGGCATCCTTATTCTTATGCACGTTCTAGTGTATTTAAAAAATTACGACTCCTGAAGTATGTGAGTGAAGACTTCGGTATGGCACACACAGTCGTGGTCTTACAGAAAGTTGACCTTTATTTTATTCCAAAGATCACAGAACCACTTTAATCTGTACATCCAAGGTCAGCTTAGCACAGGACTGTCACAGTCCTCTTGTTTATAGGAGCATTGCGTAAGTGGCAAAGTATTTCTCGCCAAGAGTGTTAGTGTAGCTGTTACCAGTGATATCCAACAAAGCTTACACTTGAAGCTGACAGTGTCAAGTCTAATCAGTAACTCCAGAACACAACCACCACTTCAAAGAGGCGTGAAGTTTACACATGCCCAGCAAGATGTATGTTTGTGGAGGGAGGGCACAGTCTCAAGTGCTGGGCCACCTTCACCTTATCTGGTTTCTGCATGTATCCATGATTCAAATGGTAATACAGTAATGTGGGGATTTGACCTTTCTTGACCTCTACCATGACCCTGTAGGGTGAGTCTGGTGTTAGTGATGATCTGCCAAGTGCTTTCATACTCACATAGAGAGGATTGCACCTCAGAGACTCATCTTGGATTGCAATTTTAGAACGATATTCTTTAGTACAGTTTGACATTTTCACTTAGAAACTGCCTTACAAACCAGCTAGAACTGAGAGTGGATCACTACTTTTTCTATTTTTTCTCCTCTATAAAGTGAGCTATGCTGTTACACTATAAAGTGAGAGTAAAAGCATTTAGATTTATAAATCCCACAGCAATGGCCTGAGACCACTTTAAAAGATCTAAGATCCAGCCAAATTGTTAGTTAAAAAGCACCTTTAAGTATACATGTTGCAGAGGAAAGGTATAGCCAACAACCTGTGACTGGAAACTGTATCATACTGTCTGAGTATATTGGTGTATTGACACTTCCAACCCTCCCCCCCTTACATCTTAAGGCCATCAGGTAACACTGCAGCAAACACCTGTGTGTTTTCAACGCAGCATTTCTAAATTGGATAAATTCTAGGTAGGGCTACGGTAGCATCAATAGAATGTTGTCAGACAGGATTAGAAGCCATAGGCTGTACACATTGAAGGTGATGTGGAGGCATATTATGGGTGGTCTTTGGACATCAGTGTTATGTACACTGAAAACCGTATCGAAAGACTCTCTGGGAATAACAAATTGTGGTCTCTTAAAACATGTGGGTCTTTTATAGGAGGGACTGCATATACTTACAATGTATGTGGCATTAACTAAGCAGAGTGATGTAGATGCTGTTTTCCTGGCAGGTCCTTTTGTTCATTTCTGTCAAGAAAAGAGCCACTTTTGTCAGGCTTTTTTTTTCATTTTTTGTTTGTTTCTTTGTTTCCTACATTAATACTGGATGGAAATTAATTTATAATAACTTTTCAATGCATCATGAGGTGTGATAGACTCCAGCAGTTGTTGACAAAAGAGAAACCATGTACCTGTGATAAAGTATATATGTTTGGAGCCCTGCATCATATATGAATAGCATGCAGTGGGAGCTGGCTGTAAATGCAGGACTTCCATTCATTTGACATGGATGGATGGGGCATACAGATGGAAATTGGAATAGCAGAATAGACACATTGGTGTATTTGTGTATGTACCCAGGTACATATGTAAAATGATGGATTACTGGTTGTTTGTGGAGTCCCAGAAGGTACTTTTGATTAATTGGGTGATAGAGGAAGAAGATGGCATACAACTAAGGCAGCATTCAGCAGGATGGCTATATGCTGCAGGTGTGAATCTGAATGAAATATGATCAAACTCACCATAAGGGACAAAATATGAATGGAATCATTTCTTGACATGTAGCTGATTACTTTTGACAGATTGCTTAAAAGCCAGCGTACCTCTATGTGGTTCCTATCTATACCTGTAAAGGTATCACATATGGATGCTTTTGATTCATGCAGAGTTTGCAATTTATTGTGATTTATGCCAATTTGCTAAGTCTGCACTGCCTTAATCATATTGACTGTTTTCGGGCTTTGAAGTTTGCCTTTTTCTGGAACTGTTCGGTCACAGGTCAGGGTCTGCATCAGATTGAAGTGACTTGTGAGTCAAATCATTTCTGCCCCCAGACAGATGGTGGCCACATCAAACTGCCAGGAAGCCCACTGGATGGGGGAACGTTGAGCTGGCGAAGGAGGTTTTTGGCATTAATGGCATGGCAGATCTGCAGCTATCAGTGACCAGAATTCCCTTGGCTTGTGCCAAAGTGGCCTGCAATGTGACCTGTTGAAAGCTGTGTCAAACCTCAAGGTCATTGGTCTTGACCTTGAAGGAAACACTGTCCGGTCAAATGTCATACACAGACAGCGAGGGGATCATAACCCAGTTGGCTTTTCAATACACAGTGAAATCAAGGGAACAGTATATTGAGGGAGAAACAACTGTCTGGTTAAAGATGTCTGTGGGGAGGGTCACTGTGATGGTAGTCACTCTTGTAGTGCCATCTGGGACTAAAGTGGAATTCCTCAAAAAGAACTGCTCTGAATTAATTATATCTATGGGTGCTAGATTAATGTTCCTTGTTAAAAGACCTTTCATTGAAGTAGCAACATACTTGTTGTTACATTTGATATAATAGTCCGGGTTAACAGCCTTTCCTGGCATGCTTTAGACATAATGCATCCAAAGCATGCTGAGGAAAGTTGTTGACCCACTCCAAAACATGGCACTGAAAGACTTAACAGCCATGTTACAAGGTGACCTTGTGCCCTACATCACAGTGACCTTTAACAGCTTACAAAATGTGCCAGGTGAATAGAAACAGCAAGGTGGTGTGACATGATTCATATGGGTGGTTCACAAGAAAAAAAGTATGAGTTGATATATGCCTTTTGAAAATATACTTTCTAACAAACATCCATGGGATATGAAAGACTCATAAAAATAAAAGTTTATTCAGAGATGTGTTTGAAACCTATGTGCAGTTGGTGGGAATATATTTTTGTCAATACAGGGCTAAATTAAGCTAGTAGAAAAGGGATTCTGTATTTGTTGTTATGGATGTGTTATTAAGCACTTATCTGGATTGATATGTCTCCCTAAAGTGCTGTGATCCTGAAGTATTTGTTATTTTATGACACACACACAGACATTGCACATATGGATCATCAGCGGAATGAAAAGTCTATCATTTATTTATAGTTCCTAATTTTAAAGGGAAAAAAAAAATGATGTGAATAGGAGTGTGAACATTGTTTTATAACATTGGTTTTAGTAACACTGTCTCCTTCCCTCTGACCTCTCTGGTGCAATGTAGTGATTTCTCTGCCTGCAGACCTGCCCTACCATTGCCTTATCCTATTACATTATGCTATCTTGTTATTATGTCTTGCAGTAGAAATCACACACCACACATGTCTCGTTAGACAAACCACTTTTTGTGGCAGGTGGGATTTTCTCCCAAGACAGGGACTGTACTGCTATAGTTACATCTTTGAGAGGCCTCTTCAGTAAGAGACGACCGGTCTTGTCAGGCATCTCAGTCCCTAGTGCTATCAGCTGTGTTATTTTACCTCCATTGAGGGATCACCTGTTTAATATGACCACTTCCAGGCATCTGCTATGGGTAGTTTCCCAAAGGGACCTAATTTCTAAAATGATTTGAGACATTTTGCTCAAATTTGGCAGAAGGGTCACTCATAAAGCAAGATGCAGTTGACCCAGATGACTAGAGGGGCTCTGTGTGCCATAGCTGGTTACCTGTAATCCACCATGTGGTATGACTTGCCAGCTTCTGTCTATAAACAAAGGCAAAAAGAGGTAATTCAGGACAGTCAGGGTAAGGCATATCAAACCTCAGTCACATGTGTAAATTAATTTTAGGTGGGTTTTTTTTGTTTTTGAATTGTAATTCTGACAAGAAATTTGCATTGTCACCAAAAATGCCTAAATTACTGATCCAAAAATTGCAAAGATGCACCGATTTAGAGTAAAACACTTTTGTTTAAAGTTATAATGGCATAAACAAACAAAACTGATAGTTTTTTCACTGGTTCCATGCTTCACATTTCTCCTGTTTATCATCCACAAAATTAGGAATATATCTCATCAACAAGACCATTCTGGTGTTTGGACAAAATAAAACAAAATATATCATACTGATTGTTGTCAAGTAAAAACTTAGCAACTTGCAGGAGGTAGAGATAAAAAAGAAGGGAAGGAAGTGCATGTTTTGCATGCTTCTTAATCTTCAAGGTGTAAAAAGCTCTCAGAAATCAACATAGTTGTGATAAATCTGGAAAGGAAAGAAAGCTGCTTCACCTTGGCTGATCAGGGGCATCCCAGAGCATGAAGTTTCTTCAGTTTCTGTCTGCTTGCCTGACAATTTGTTGAGCATGCTTGAAGGTGCATGTTGCTGATAAAGTGGGACATTGTGTACCTGTAGGTATTACTCACTCACACTGGAGGTGGTTCCCTCCTGACAGCTCCCGAATGTGAAACATTGCTTGCTAAATACCTGCAACAGTTCATGATGGTTGCAGTCAGACAAGAGAGAAACAGGATACAGACTTTGGGTGGGGAGGGAAGTCATGGAGGAGACACAGCCGTAGAAACAGCTATTTCCATCAGCATCATTATATATACAACCACCAGGCTCGTAATGCAGACACAGACCACAGGGGTAACAATTAAGGAAAGTTAGGTAAACAGAATAATGAATTGTATTGAGCCCATTGACTTCATGTTACTGATACTCAAGACTGCAGTGACAACATGTCTGTATATCCTTTGGACATCCAGAGATTTTTGACATGCAAAATCGGCTAAAAGTGACTCTGACCATGATGTGATGAACTCGTCACACAAAACCGTCAAAGGTCAAGGTCAAAATTTAAAAATTCTCATCACCTCCGGATTCTAAAAAATTTGGAAATTAGGTTATGCTTTTTTTTTTTTTTTTTTTTTTTTTGAAAATCCCCTGTATAATTTTCCTGCAAAAAAAAAAAAAAATGAAAGATATAACATGGCCATTTTTTCTCTCTCTTTTAAGATATCTTTTGGGGCTTGTTTTCTGGGTGTCCAGGTTGTTGTGCTTGTCCTGACATGTGTCCCTTATTAAAATTGAGTTTTGAGCAAAATTAAAATAAACATGTTAAAATGTAGTTTTATCCCCTTTATTTGGTCAGATTTCAATAAAGTTTTGCATACAAGTCCAGTTGTTTGTTTAAAAGTGAAAGAAATTAAGACCACTGGGCGTATATTTTGAATTTGAGCAAATTAAAGTCTACCCCCCCCCCCCCCCCCCCCCATATGGATTAATATGTTATGGCAGTGCAAAGGATATAGCAATAGTAAGACTGATATCACTGTGTCACAGGGCTCCTCAGCCACTGTGGTTGACAGATGCTGCAGTATTCTTGGAGTGTCCATTGTGATGCGGATAACATGGATATTTTGTGTCACTGATCCAAGATTTTGGAACATTTAGTTGTGATATATCTCTATTTGAATGTTTGTCAAAGCCCATCATACCAGTCAGTGGCCAAAAAAGCTGAAACAATGTTTCACATCTCCAAGAAGCTGAAACAGTATATCCCATTCTGAAAAAGCTGAAACAATGTATACTGTACTCTGCAAAAGATGAAACAATGTATACCACACTTTAAGAAAAGCTGGAACAATGTATCACATGCCACAAAATCTGAAACAATATGCCACACTGCCACTTCACACAAGCTGAAACTATATGCCACACTGCCACTTCACACAAGCTGAAACATACCACACTGCCACCACCACACAAGCTGAAATAATATGCCTCACTGCCACCACCACACAAGCTGAAATAATATGCCACACTGCCACCACAACACAAGCTGAAACAATATGCCACACTGCCACCACCACACAAGCTGAAACAATATGCCACACTGCCACCACATCTTGGTGGTATTTATGATGTTGTTATTCAATGAAAAACTTTGATTGGTTGTGAAATTTAAATTTGCATCATGCTAGGGGTTGTAAATAGGGACAGTGTATAATGATGAATGAAGTTCTGGTTTGTATTGTGTTAAAGTGATGATTATTCTAAGTCTTAAACTTGGTGATATATTGAGGAACACCAAGGAAAAAAATAAATCAATTTAAAAAAAATAAATAAAAAGTAAAGTGCATGCTACAAAATGAAGAGAATATAAATGTTTGTAAGGAAGATATACATGTGCAGATATGGTCCGTTGTTTTCAATGTTAAGAAAACAGACAACTTTGTGGCCACATAGGCCAGGAGAATACATAACTCAAAGTTTTCCTGACTTTTTCAGATAGATGTGTTTTAAAAAAACAGTTCCAAGAGTGTAATCTAAATGATGCATATGTTTGGAAGGAATGTCTCCTATGATAGATACAAATGGATTGTATAGAGCAGGGAGTGCTTAGTCAGAGCTGGCTTAATCATATGATGTAGCTCAAAAATTATTAGTTGTGACAGGTAGAATTCTGTACAGTTTAACCCTATACTGACCAGAGTGAGACTTGGGTCGGTAGTTTTCCTCAATGCAAGTTGGGTGCTTTGGTTTCCAACCTATGCCCAGGAAAGCTGCTGACCGGGGGAGTGCTTTCTCATGGCTTTATTGTGTAATGGCCATTAAAAAATGTTTTTAATGTTCAGAAATTTAACTCAAAAACTCAAAAGCAGATGACATTTGATAATTGCTGTTGCCCGTGTGATGTTTGTAAGCGATAATGGGTTAAAGACTGGGTACAACATGGGAAATGTAATAGTGTAGTAGCACAGCATGGGGGGTGGCAGGTGCCCGCTCAGTCTGCCTGCTACACTGAAATCATCAGGATAATGGCAAAGTTACAATATAAATATATTTCAAGAGGAATGTGTGGTTCATTTAAACATACAACACAATACAGATAAATGCAATAATTTGGTCGATCAAAATATCAACATGAATTCCTGTCAAGTTGAACGTTAATTAAGACATTGGGTCAAAAGTTGGTATATCTTTCATGACAGTACAGAAACAAAATTAACCCGAAAATGCTTAGTTCAGGTGCCAAAGTCTACCACATACAGTGACTTTCAAGTCATTTGTTGCTGCTAATGGTGGACAATGACAGGAATGTTACCCATGTCCTACAGACTGAAGTGACCTCTGCAGGAGGGGGACATGAACTAACTGACTTTGCTCATCCTTGTTGTTTTATGGCAGATTGTACATTCATAGGTTTGTGCAGATTTCTAAGCCCCGGAGAAGCTGTAGCCTTCATTATGGTACTTCCTGGCTCCAGCAGAACTAAAGTGACCAGGCCGATTATGATCTGTGTGTTATGAACTGGTAGGAATTGAAATAATGGTACTAATATGGACACTTTTTGTGAACTTGAACTTGATCATTGGGTTAACATGAGTGACCGTGAATATGCTTTACAGGCTCAACACATTTGATCTGAATTTGTACAATCAATAAAAATTGCCATGCAAGTCAGTCTCTGCATGTCTGTGGCAACCTTGTGTGTGGCATTTGCAAAGAAGGACCTGATAATCCTGGTCACTGCTGTGCATGTAACTGAAAATATGATAATCTGTCTGTTGACTGGGTACAAGTCTACGTGTTAATGTTCTAATGGACTTCTTGTGTAGAACAGGTAAGCTTAGCTATGTGTAGCAAATTGTCTGTGAAAATGAAATGACTGTTCAAGACATCTCAGGTGTTGGTCGAGTCACTTTTCAGATGCTGTCCACCTTCTTCTCCTGTAAATTTGCAGGTGCTAATTTTTTCCTGCTTCTTTTCAGATGCTGTCTTTCGCCTCCTCCTACTGTAACTATTCTGATGCTTTCTTTTGCCTCCTTCTGCTATAACTTTTCAGGTGCTGTCTCACCTCCTCATGATGTTTTTTTCTTGGATAGGGTAATTATGCATCCCCGTAGGAAGGGATGCATATAGGGTTTAGTCTCGTCGTCCGCTGCCGCCGCATATCTTATTTTCCTTATATTTCTGTCTCCTCTTGACCTATTGCCTCCAAATTTGGTACAAGTAATCTATGGGTCTCAGAATTTTGTCCCATTAAACAATATATAACCCTGAGGTCAAAGGTCAAGGTCAAATCCTTGTTGCATTTTTCTGCTGACTCAGAAATTTTAACATATTGGCTTATACCTTCTTAATGGCGCATCATGGGCCCAAGGTTACTATATAAGAAAGTACCCTATGGGCTTTCAATTTGCATGGTTTATTTTAAATCTGAGTGACCTTGAAAGGTCAAACTGCATAAATTCCTGTTGATTACCATGTAAGTCAATGGGGATTGCAATGCTAATTCACATTTTCCACTTCTCCAAAACAATTGGCAAAATTCACTTCAAACTTGGTGGGGATGTACATCAGGTAGGTATCCACCAACTGTGTTCAAATGGTCATGCTCCAATGATTTTTATTTTTATCTTTAGCTCTCTTGATGTAAGGTCTGTCCGTAAGCTTTTGCTCGTTAGCACAATACAGTCCACAGTTTTCAAGCTAGACTAATATATCTTTCGGGACGTATAGAGTGTATGAAAATCTAGGCTCCTTTCAATATTGGTGGTGCCACCTACATTATTATGTAATATATGGGTCAAAATATCAAAATCTTGTGAACACTCTAGCATCTTTAGTTTTTGGCAGATCTTCCCCGAGTATGGTGGGATTGTGAAGGAGGCGAAAGTCTTAAGTTGCTAATAATACTAGTGGCACCACCTATAATTTGATGGAAATTATGAACCAAAATGTGTTTTATGAAAAATTGTAAAATTCCATATTTGGAACAGTAATTGGACTAGACTTTCCAAATCTATACTATATATAGACCATGGCTAAAGATAGAAAGTTATATAATATCAGTGACCTAGACTTATTTTTGTGAGGTCACCAGGCCTGCAAAGTTGAAAACGTGATTTTGTAATGGCAGGGTGTAGCTTGCACATCAATGGCAAAGGGAATTGATACTCCAGACCATAATTGCAATTGATAACATAACACATAAAACTGTACTTGGTGACCCCCTTTTTGGGTCACTGTGACCCAGTAATTATGGATTTTGGCGCTTGTCCAAGTTTATTGTTTTTCATCAATAACTTGAAAAGTTATTACCTGATTTGAACAAACAGACTACATGTATATATGGAAAGCTGGATGTGGGGCGCATATTTTGAACAGTAACAATTTTTTAATCTGAGTTTAAGGTCAAGGTCAAATGGCCAGTTTGAATATAGTGGTCATCTTGTGAATGCTCTGCACCCCACAATTTTAGGGATAGGCCCATATAATGTTTAGGAGTCATAAAGTTGTATAAAATCTTTGTTGACATCATTGTTGGTTGCAGGACCTATAGTATTATGTAATTTACAGGTCAAAATGGGAAAATCTTATGACCGCAATACCGTCCTCATTTTTCTAGTTAGCCTGGCAATATAACTTTCAAGACTTATAGGGGGTATAAAAATCTGGGTTTATTTCAATATTGGTGGCACCACCTACAATATTATGAAGTATAGGGATCAAAATATGAAAATCTTGTGAACACTCTAGCTTCTTCAATTTTGGGCAGATCTTCACCAAATTCGATGGGATTGTGGGGGAGGTCAAAGTATAAGTTGTGAATGATACTAGTGGTGCCACCTATGATTTGATGGACATTATGAGCCAAAATGTGTTTTCAGATATAAAATTCCATATCTTGAAAAGCTATTGGATTAGACTTCTCAAATTTATAGGATATAGAGACAATGTCCAAAGCTAGAATTTTATATCAGTGACCTTGACCAATTTTGGTGAGATCACCATGCTTGTAAAGTTGAAAGAGCTGATTTTGTAATGGCAGGGTGTAGCTTGGACATCAATGGCAATGTCAGCACAACACCAGGCCTATGGGCTTCTTGTATTACAAAATCTGGGTGACCGTGATCTTCTGTCCTAAGGTCACTGAGGTAAGGACTCACTCATTGTTGTCTTGGCACATGCAACAATATCCATCACAGGAATTGCACAACTGAGCTATGATTACATGTGGAGCAAAGTGCCATCTGGTGGACAGTTTGTATACTTTTGCATAAGCTTTATATGTTCAGAAGCCACTTGAGGACTTGCAACTTTGAAATGAAAAGGTGCAATATAGCCATGGTGCCAGCAGAGCATTAGGCCCATGGGCCTCTTCTTTTTGCATATGAGTGGATTTAAAACACCAAATATATATCAAATTCAGTTATGCGTATTTCATAATAAAATCGGCAAAATATATAGTTTTAGGACAAGCACTAGAAATCAACACTGGCCTAGCATGAACAGGAAAAGTTGGCCTGATATTGCTACATGATGATTCAAGGCTTGTAGTTGTAATGTGTCCAGCACAGCCTTATGTATGCTTCGTTTGCTAGCGTTCTCATAAGGTAAACCATAGGGAATCTCATTAGTTGACAGACAGATGGATGTATTTGCTAAGGAAAGGGTATTACTGGTGTATGTTTTCAATTGGTCATTGGCACCAGATGTGTCATCCATGCAGATCAAAGGTTTATACAAGGCCTGTTTGTCGGCCAAAATCTGTCTGGTCTCCTCATGGCTGCTGTGGTCAAAGACACCTTAATAGAACCTTTGCTCTTCTCAGTGTGCGTCATGCTGTGATCAAGAACAGTGATAAGACCATGTAGCAAAGTGGAGTCACATGAAGGAGATTCATTTAGCATTGCATGGAATCCACTCCTTTGGCAAGCTTTAACGCTTTCCCCTTTAAATCCACCAAAACTGTCTGCAGTCAAATATCATCTGCTTCAGTGTTTTCAACTAATTTCTACTGTAGTGAAAACATAATTTAAATGGGAATTGTAGATGAGACTTATCAAGGTAACAGGCTCCAGGTCAACAGCTTTCCTTGTTGTCGGTTGGGTGCTCAGAACTTACCGCATGCCAATGTAAGCTGTTGACTCAGTCTTAAGTCTATCACTGCTAAGTTTTGGAACTGAGTCAACAACTTTCCACTTTGGGTACATAATTCTACTGTAGTCACATTTGGCATTGAAAGAGTTAATTCAAAGGGTAAAGGGTTAACTAACATCATGGTACTCTCAGTTATCTGAGGCTACCAATTTGCTCAATGTCCCTATATCTTATGGTTTTAACAGTAGTTTATAGCCTAGCCATATGACAGGAACTGATATAGCCTAGCTATTAGACAGCAACTCATATAGCCTAGCTATTTGACAGCAACTCATATAGCCTAGCTATTTGACAGGAACCCATATAGTCTGGCTATTTGACAGGAACTCACATGTATGTAGCCTAGATATTTGACAGGGACTAGACATTTGGCAAGAGCTTATAGCCTTGTGCAAAAAGTATATAATTTGACCACAACCATGCATGTCAAGCTTCTCCAAACTGTGTGAGAGTCTGCCACATTTTCCTTTTACTTTTTAACTTTTCAATGAAATTTTGGCCAATATATCAGGAAAATCCATTTATTTTAATTTAATATATGAATATAAAGTCTCTCCATTTGAACACACACACACACACACACACACACACACACACACACACACACACACACACACACACACACATATATCTTGTGGGAGGATTTTGACACATATGAAAAGCTCTTTCTTACAAATCCACATGAAAAGGGCAAAATAACGAACAGGTGACTGTTGAAAGGTCACCAGCATTGAGACAGTTTGAGAATGTCACATTCGATAACCAAAAGTGACATCTATGTAACACACTGGATAACCAAAACTGACAGCCATATAACTGCACATTCTCAAATTACTATTCTTCACATTAATTTACTCACAGAAGTAATTATATTACATGTCAGTTCATAGCGTTTTTTACAGGTCAGTCATAACCTGAGAAGTACATGTACTGGGATGCTATTGTCTTGAATTTGTTGACATTTTTGTGACAGTTGATACATGTCTATAGAGATACAGATATACCAGGTACCTGTAGCATCATTGTGTCATCACCATTGGCTTTGAGCATGACACAAATAGAAAAAAGATTCTCATTCAGGCAGTTAAAAAAAAATTGTATTTGATGCAACACCATCAAGGACAAATCCACATTCTTTTTTAGAGTCATTTCCAAAATGAAGGAGAAAAAAAAAGGGTGAAAATATGTCAGTTGGGTTTTATTAATAATTATTGTGATATGACAGATAGTCAGTAAGAGTGCCCCTTCAAGGTGTTGATATGGCCACACATATGGCTGGTCAGTGGGCGCCTCATTCTTTCTGAACTGTGAACACCTCTGGCTTCATCGTCCAAGTATGCGGTCATTTTTTGCTGCATTTACGATGGTTACCAGTTGGATTGTAACAGGTGATCCTGGAGGGCAGGCAGTGTGGGTTACTGTTGTATCACCCAGCTGTCTACGCACTTTGCCAGTTACTGAGTCAAGCTTGTCACTCAAAGCTGGCATCAGGGCAAAGATCTTCATCACAAACTTGCCACTTGGAGAAAGTTGAGGCTTCAAACTTCTCACCTGACCTGTAACCAAATCATCCATCAGGGAGCTTCAGAATTGCAGAGCTTGACTCAAGTTAGAACATCACTGGTGTGCATGTATGTTTTGGAAATGATAAGACTGATGACAAGTTTTGCTGGAAAACGAGGAGCTGTGTTTATTCAGACAAGATTGCAACCAAGAAGTGATCTTTAAATCTTGTCATGTAGGTACCGTAAAAATCTATTAACAAGTTTAACCCTACTTGATTGTGGAACTGGGGTTTCATATTGAGAAGATTTAAGATTTCAATAAGAAAGCAGCAGGTTAATGTGACCAAAAAGTTCTATTAAGAGTGAGCTGATTATATACCATCCTGTGAAAATGAAATTGTTGTAAAATAAAAAATTTGATCAACATTTTGAGCCAGACCTGGTCACAAAGTTGGTTTGATGTGGCACACATTTTCATGGATGTACCACACAGGTTGTATCTGCAGTCAACTGCTTTCTTTATTTTCCAACTGAGATTAAACATTAAAAATATTCTATTACCCATGATGCTTTGTCACTCCTACATTTATAAAATGGTGTGAATTACTGCGTGATAATGTTTTACGACCATTGATTTAACAATTAAGAGCGCAGAAGCCAAATGGTGGCAATTAGACATCGTTAGGACACTTTGAAGAATACAGTAATGGGCCTGTAGTGGAAACAAGTATGATGCAGAGTGTGGCCTACCCATCATTTTTTAGCCAACTTGGATTGGTAACAGACACATAAACACTGGCTTTTGAGTGGGTATTAATTTCAATCAATAAAGTTATCGATAACCAGGGGTTATGTGTCTCATATTCTCAGCTGGTGAAATGTGCAAAACAATTTATTGCAGGCAATGCAGTCTTTAGCTCTAAACTTCCATGATGTGTTTTACGTGTATTGCTAAAAGCTGCTGAGCTGCAAAGCGAAAAATAAATCTTTCTATATCAAGGGAGGGGATCAGCAGCGACAATCAAAGGAGTTGCATTAAGTATCATTGCTTTAAGTGGCTCCATTTACATGAGCTTTACGTGTTTCTGCAGGAGCTTCGTCATCCCTTGTAATGCCTTTTTTAATTCATTGCTAGACTTTTTGCAAGCATTGTGGGGTTTGTAGCTGTGGAGTTTCTGCTAAAATATTTGATCCATTAGCCAGTAAAACAAAGAAACTCTTCAATAAGTTAATGACATCATTTGAAAGCTTAAAGAAATGAGTTCTGTATGAAATGATTGCCACTGGATTATCCATGCCAGTTTTGTTTCTTGTGTGCGTGTTTGTATTGAGTCAGTCCTGTGATGTACAGGACACAAAGCAGGTAAGTCTAAAGTGCATGTGCTTCATAAAGCACATGATAACCGAGTGTGCTTCATAAAGCACATGATAACCGAGTGTGCTTCATAAAGCACATGATAACTCCAAGTGTGCTTCATAAGGCACACGATAACCTTAAGTATGCTTCATAAAGCATGTGGTAACTGCAAGTGTGCTTCATAAAACACTGAGTAACTTGATGTGTACTTCATACAGCACATGATCACTCTGAAGTGTCCTTCATAAAGCACATGCTGACCTTAAGTATGCTTCATAAAGCACGTGGTAACTCCAAGTGTACTTCATAAAGCATTTTAACTGTGCTGCATAAAACACATGATCACTCTTAAGTGTGCTTCATAAAACACATGATAACTCCAAATGTTCATGGTAATGCACATTTGGAGTTATCATGTTTGGAAACAGGAAACTGGGGATTGGAACAATACCTAACATACCTTCAGGGACCACATTATATACTTGAGTATTACAAATGAATGAACAAACAAAGTGCATTGGATTAAAAAAAGTGACACTTTCAGTTAAACTTTGACTAGAAAATGAAAGAACGTGAGGATGATGCAGACAAAATGTAAATGTACCTATGCTGTTCGCAATATTTTATGTACACCTCTCATTTTCTAGCTTCATTGTAACTGAAAGTGTCACCTTCTTAATCCAGTCCACTTCAGTCAATGGATTAAGCATCTTAAGGTTACTTGTTTAGGTTTTTAGTTCTGCTGACCAAAGGTGGCAAAGCTTATGTGATTAGTCATGTCTGTTTATCAATCCTTACTTCCATCTGTTTGTCTGTCATTCCATCAGATCTGTCCATCCGTAAACTTTTTGCTTCTGAGCATGAGATAGGCCTCTATAGCTTTTGTGGCTTAGCAAGTGTATGGATATCTAGGTCGAGTTTGATATTGGTGGCGCCACCCGCAGTATTATGTAATAGATGGGTCAAAATGTGAAAATATTGTGACTGCTCTAGCAGCCTTAATGCATGGTAGATTTTCATGAAATTCAGTGGGATTGTGAAGGAGGTCAAAGTCTAAGCTGCTGTTGATAGTGGTGGCACCGTCGATAATTTGATGGAAATTATTAGCTGAAATGTGTTTTAAGATATAAAATTCCATATCTTGAAGCTGCTTATTTTAAGCTTTTCTCAGAAGAATTGTAGAAAGTTGTGTGTGCACCTTATACAAACTACTTCACACACTTAGTTAAAATGGGACATTGATAGGCAAGAACTTTTCTATAGAGCTGGTATATGTATGGATACATTTATATGATGCTCTGTCCCATATGATTTCTCATTTTGTATACTTTAGTAAGCAACAATAGATATAGTGCGGCAGAAAGTGGCAGAGACCGACACATGGCGGTAGAAAGCGGCACAGGGCAGCAGAAGCTGGCCTGCTGCAGTCTGCCGCTGTCTGCCGCCAATCCCCCAAAGCCCAATTGACCCTCAGCAGCACACTGCGGTGGAGAGCGGCAGAGCCGCTGGCCACTGCTGAGTGCCACCGGCCACGGCTGGCCGCCGCCGAAGATGTGCCATCTGCCGCTGAATGGTTTTACTAGTGATATGGATGACCTTGATTAATTTTTTAAGGTTGTGGAGAGAATACATTGCAGGAAATGGTTTTTTGTTGATGGTGGTCATCAGAGCATTATAATTAGGCTCATGGGCCTCTTGTTTTAAATTTTCATTTACATTTATCAACATTGACAAGAATATGTCTGAGGTTTTTAAAAAGTATAGGAGTTCATGTACAATGAACAAAAATAAAACTAAATTGAATTAAAGTCAACTTACATGTACACCATGATGAATGCAATTCACTCATACATATTTAATGAACATGAGTAAAACTTGTGTGAAAAAGTAAGTTTACATGTGCTTTGTGATAGATGTAATTCACTTGTTTATGTATAATGGACAAATGTGAGACTGCATTGAAGTAAAGCTATATTTTCTAAGGACCGAGCAAGGGTCACAATAGTTACAAAGAAAAGAAATGACCAAAAGTAAAACTGCAATGAAGTAAAGTCAGGTTACATGTATAATGATGGATGTAATTTGCTCATACAAAGAAAAAAATGATCAAAACTAAAAATACAGTCAAGTTAAATCAATAGAAAGACAAGTGTTGATGAAAGTAGATACACAATGTGCAAAAATGCCTGAAAGGTTTCGTATATTACTTGACTCATCAGAGGCGAGTGAGTTCTGTTCAACCCCAGGGTAAAGATAAATGTTTATGTTTACTAGTTACAGGGAGTTGGAGAAGTAAAATCACACCATTATTGTGATGGATGTAAATTACTCATATATGTAAAATGAACAGAAGTAAAACTACAGTAAAACAAAGTCAATTTACACATGTATTGTCATGAATACAAATCACTCACACATGTACCATAGACAAAAGTAAAGCTACAGTGAAGTAAAGTGAATTACATGTACATTGTGATGGATGTAAGTTACTCATACAGTACAATGAAATGTAAAAACTACAGTGAAATATAGTCAATTTCACACATTCACACTGTATTTGTATTTACAATGTGAATAAATTATTTTATGGCTATCTTGTTTTTTTATTTGCAGTATGCCAAATCTGCACAACTTAAAGCAGACTTCAATGATGAAATTAACTGTAGAAACAGAGGAAAGAGTGTTGTAAGTATAAACAGGGGAAAGAATGTTGTAATTATAAAGATGGGAAAGAATGTTGTAATTATAAAGATGGGAAAGAATGTTGTAATTATAAAGAGGGGAAAGAGTGTTGTAATTATAAACAAGGGAAAGAATGTTGTAATTATAAACAGGGGAAAGAGTGTTGTAATTATAAACAAGGGAAAGAGTGTTGTTAGTATAACAGGGAAAAGCATGTTGTAATTATAAGCACTGGAAAGAGTGGTGTAAGTATAAACAGGGGAAAGAATGTTGTAATTATAAACAGGGAAAAGCATGTTGTAATTATAAGCACTGGAAAGAGTGGTGTAAGTATAAACAGGGGAAAGAATGTTGTAAGTACTGACATCATTTATTACATGTTTTTAAAAGCATTTCAAGATTGCATTAAGCAGCCTGTTTAAAATTACTTGAAGAATGAATTGACAGCCATAATTTCAACAAAATGTCTTTTTATATTGTCAGAGCAGACTGGATAGGAAGTCTGAAAGTATATAAGTTCACATACAAAGGTTTTATTTATGCCTACAAAAGAGTTATATACACATTTAAGGAAGAAAGTTTTAGTTATGTCTGTATGAGGCAAACAAATAGGAAAAATAATACACACAGAAAGTGTTTCTTATAACAAAAGTGGTAAAGAACTACATTAAAACCTCTTTATAATAATACTCATATCTGACATACTGACATTGACAACACAAGTTGTGAGGGACTTTTAAGTCAGTTTGGCAGGAAAGGGATGGTACTTTCACTGTATCTATATTTTCATGTACAAAGTAAGTTTCTGTTAGAAAACTAGCCATGAACCATTTTGAGTTTCATGTAGAAAGTAAATGAGTTGAAGTTGACATGTCAATGGAAGTGATGCTTTTCTTTGTAGAATTTTGACTGCAAAAACCACATACGAGCCATTATCATAAAGGACAAAGGTGACATAGATGTCTGCGGTACAGGCGCCTACAACCCCAGGTTATATATGCTGAACGTAAGCCTGACTTTTTGGTTTATATAGGGCGCTAGAGAGAGAGAGAGAGAGGGAGGGAGGGAGGGAGGGAGGGAGGGAGGGAGGGAGGGAGGGAGGGAGGGAGGGAGGGAGAGAGAGAGAGAGAGAGAGAGAGAGAGAGAGAGAGAGAGAGAGAGAGAGAGAGAGAGAGAGAGAGAGAGAGAGAGAGAGAGAGAGAGAGAGAATGTGCAACATTCTGCACATAACATTACACTTGGAATTTGTTAACATTACACTTGGAATTTGTTATTCTTCATTTATGAAAAGTGCCCTTGAGTTTGTTGTTATGTATGGACCTATGGCTGACTGACAAGGAACAAATGAGTTTGAAAACTTGATCTCTGTCAAGGACAAATTAATTGCACATACTGCTTACTGGTCACTGAATGTTGAGTGGCAACCTGTTTCCTTTGACGGATGTCAAGATATGGTGTGAATCCCATTTTTTCCCACCCACAATTTCTTAATTGCATACTAAATAAAACAAACATATGACTTGATTCTAAATGTACTTCAGTTATAATTTCATTAAGAAAAAGAAATAAATCACAGGAAGGATTAATACATAAACATATTTTCTGTGTGTTTGCAGTCAATATTAGGTAAACTAGGGGAGTCAACACAAAGGAGTGGCACTGGAAAATGTCCCTTTGATCCTAATGACAATGCTACCTGCATATACATCAGTAAGTATTAAACATAACAATAACTAAAACAGCATGTAATAAGAGGTGAAGCCACTAGGTGTCACCACTCATGATAGGTTCATAACATCAGGTACTGGAGCTTTGCATGTGACATTTTGTATTGAGTGGATACATACCCAAGGTTAATATGAAGAAATTAAGTTCATGGAAATGATAAATATGGTTGGGTTTTCCCGGTTTTTGAAGATTTTCACTGTACACATACTTATATTACAAAAAACAGGAAAGGGGGGAGGGGAAGAGAGAGAGCACCTTTACCTTTAAGATAGAGATAGACCCCTGGTGGTTGTACTAAAAAGTGCAACAAGTTGTTTGTCATTTCAGGTTGATGAAGATGAAATTAGATTGTTTTGTACTTTTAGTGTGTACAAGTGTCAACAGATGGCACACAGGTCTGGTGGATATGTGTTTGACACAGTTTGGGTGGTGGGTGAATATTGAGCCAACAGAGGTGCCAAGTTTCCCAGCCTACAAAACGGAAGCTGAAGAACATTGTAGAAAGTGGGAGTCCTATTATTTTATAACAAGGAAGACAGGCAAAATAGTAAGAGATGGGCAAATATGTGCAATTTTTTTGCTAAAAAAAGTGCGATCTCTCCTACCAAATTATGAGACTTTGCACCTCTGTGATAACGACCTGGCTGAGGCGGGCTAAAGGGGTTGTCACAGTATTCTCCGTCCCCACCCATATGGTATCTCACATATTCTATGCAACTCAAATTCGTTGAAACTATTTTCATCATCTTATGTATTCGTGTTTACGACCGATTGCTGTTTGTTCAGTGATCCAAGCAATGGAGGTGGGTATGAGGAGTGCCACTGGCCTTGATGCCTTAATGTTGTTATAACTCTCCTCCATAGAATGTGGTATTCTGATGCAGCGTATTGTCTCGTCATTTAACAGTGAGCATGGTGCGGACACATGTACGAGTAAAGATAAAATAAGTGTTCAATACAGTAAAGCGTCTGGTGTGAACACAAAGTATATCAAAGGTTAAATTAGTTGTCAGGAAGTCAATTTAAGCAAAATCTTGTGTTATGACATAAATCATATGCATTGCATCTGTTACCCTATATCTTTATTGAAATACAATATTTCTATTTTCTTCACAGAGTCAGGGAACCCAGGAGGTGTGGAGACAACATATGCTGGGACAGTGACTGACATCAGTAAGTCGGACTCTCTCATTGCCCGACCAGCGCTGTCAAGGGGTGGCGTTCAGTACTCTGAGGCATTGAGAACACTCTTCAAGAACTCAAAATGGCTGAATGGTACGTATAAGAGTCACACTGTGGCCTTTGTGTGAAGATACAGATGAAAAGCACTAAAAATGATTTTAAAAAAAGAAAGACGTAAAGTTTGATGTTTAAAAGAAAAGGAACAGATTTCTGGGCTGGGTCTCCCCCAAAAAGTGTGCTTTTTTTTGTGGTTTTGAGGTAGGTGCTCTGTGGTCCTCACAGTCCATGCGTTCTGCCAGCAGATTCTACAAAGTCTCATTCCATTTAAAGGCTACAGAAATTTAGGAACACATCAATAGAATTTGAAAATTTCCTCGTTTTTCCTGATTTTCCAACTTTGACTCCCAGATTGGATTTTCAGTCTTGTTCAACACAAGAAAAATGGCCAAAGCAACATGAAGAGGAAATATAGGCTTATTAATAACTACATTAAAATTGATAAAAAAAAACAAACTTGAACCTCCCCTAAGATAAATAATAAGCATGTGCTGAGCTCTCATTCTATACTGGTAATGGTATTTTGTTGCACTAACAGCTGCCATAATCTAGCAACATGTGCATTCAGATCACCTGAAACACAGCTTAACTTCTTGTACAGTGAAACCTGTTTTGAGAGACCCCCCTAGAGCAAGCCAAAAAGTGGTCACATATGGCAGGTGGTCTCTCAATGGAGGTATAATAAGATGGGAAAGATAACAAAAGGGACATAGTAAACATGGTCTGAAAAGGCAGGTGGTTTTTCACCACAGTGGTCTCTCAAACCAGGTTTCACTGTATACAAAGTCAGATCTTTTTCTTTCTTTCTTTTTTTTTTTTTTTGATTTTGGTGTTTCTGGAGGACATCATGCTTCAACAGCCGGAGCATGACTTACCTAGCAGGTCAAGCTGTTTCCATGTGTCGCTGTATGAAATAAGTCCATATTGTTGTGTATGTTTTCAGAGGCCCAGTTTGTGGGCTCTATGGATGTTGGGCAGTATGTGTTCTTTTTCTTCCGTGAAACAGCAGTGGAATACAGCAATTATGGCAAAGCTGTTTACTCCAGAGTGGCCAGAGTTTGTAAGGTAGGTCATTTCTCAGGGTCAGTGTCACAGGGTTAACATCCAGCATATATAGTTTTTGTAAAATTGGAATATATATACACTCTGTATATGTGTGGTTTAAACATATTTAATGGCTTGATTGAAGAACAGGGTGTAGCTCTATAGGAACTCTTCTTGAGATGTATTTATTATGATTTTGCACATTTTGTGTACTGTAAATTGCTTTAATTTCGCTGTGTTCTTATTTTCGCTTATTTCGCTGGTGTCACAAAACCGTGAAAATAGAAACAGAGTGAAATAGTATTTTAACATTGTTTGAATGGGAATTATGTCCAAACAGTGAAATTAAAACCACAGTGAAACGTCAAAAATACAAAAACCGTGAAAATTTATACAAAAATAAAGCAATTTACAGTAGATATTGTTAAGTACAACGACTTGTCATTAGCCTGCGTGCTAACTTATACATATACAAGCAATGCATTGTGGTTACCAATAAATCACACGTTTTGATACAGGATGATATAAATGTGAATATGAGATTTTTATTCTCCATCGTCTTTGGCTTACCCTGTCTTACTCTGTCTGTATCTGAAATCTTGCCAGCGTTAAAGTATGATTTCATTCCTAATGACTGATATCATGCATGGCCCACAGGTATGGAATTCAGTGAGGACTGCTACTGATGTGTGAGCGATATTTTTGTTTCAGAATGACAAGGGGACCAACTCAGGCAGTACGGGCACCTGGACCACATTCCTCAAAGCCAGGCTGAACTGCTCCATTGCTGGAGAATTCCCTTTCTACTTTAATGAGATTCGTGAGTACAACATGAAATTAATGTAGTGGAGATTTGGAATTGAACTATACTCACGACAAAAATGAAAACCTCTGAGTAAGGAGCTTTCGAGACCTATCCCGGTCTCTGCTTCAGCTTAACTGCATGCTCGCCTAACCTCATGACCTTAATGTCATGGGGTTACAAGGGTTAACAATCTCCCAGTAGATGGTTGGGAGAGTGTGCCGGCCCTGGTCTCTGTTGGAGGGCATCTGTCTGGAAATGTGAATGGACTGTGCTACTTCCACACAGAACCAGTCTGCATCTTGACGTAGGACAGACACATCTTGGTTCTGAGAACAAGTATCTCCTGTAATCAAGATGGTGTCCTACACAGAGCCTCCAAGCTAGCCTATGTTAAAAGTTGAAGATCTCCCTCCTGCAAGTACTGAAAAGGAGCAAAGCATAGCTGGAGGGGCCTGGGGGCATGCTCCCCTTGGGAAAAATTTGAAATTGGCACCTTCATTTCCTGCATTTTGAACCATTTTAGGCACCGTCATAGACATGCTCTGCGCATATATAGTACAACAACACGACAAAACAGCACAACCTTACAGCCACTGATGGAGTATTGCTGCCTTTTTTTAATTTTACAAAAAGTGGGAAACATTTTATAATAAAGCAGGAGAATGAGAGACTTTGTAAAAAAAAGTGCGAAAAAGAGGGAGATCTCCCGTCAAGGCAGCAGACTTGGAGGCTCTGCTTACAGGTGCAGTGGTGTTTAGCTACTCGTTTGGGGAGACTCCTATCAGTTTTCCTGACATACATGTAGATGGCCTCACAGTCTTCACACTTAATCTGGTACATCACTCCTGACTTCTCCTCCTTGTTTATCTTATCTTTGGGACGTACCAGTTGGCCTCTGATGGTGTTAAAAGGCCTGAGGTGGACTGTAATTCCTGCTTTCCATATGAATCAACTCATTCCATACCATGGTCACAGGCCTTGGTCAGTGGCTCTGGCACTGCCTGGCAAGTCATGCTGCAGCTGCCCTCGCAGCAGCTGCAGCATGACTTGCCAGGCAGTGCCAGAACCACTGACTTAAGACTATAGGCATGTTGGTACTTGAACAAAAGCTCTTGTCATGAAGAATTTAGATATGCAATTGTTGTCTAAAATCTAGGTAAATATAGGGAAAAATCAGGGACTGGTATGGAATAGGTTAATGATGTTCTCTTAGCTCTGGCCTCATCACTAAAGGACTGACTCTGTAGCTTTCCTGAGCCTGCTTTGGGCACTATGCATCCAACACATGCAATGGGAAGCTGTTGACCCTCAGCTTGCTGTCAGGATGGATCCTGCGGAGAATTTCACACAGAAGTGGCTTAAATTAACATGAAATTTAAGTGAAGACATCAAAAAAGATGTCAATTTACTCCCCCAAGTGCTTATGGGTGATTTGAGCAGGAAAGGGTAAATTGAGCCCCACCTTAATAAGTCCAACATGTCTACTTAATTGAGATTTATCTTAATAGCCAACTCAGTTTGTCCCTAAATTCTATGGGTACTTGTACATGTTAGACATAGCCTTGTGCATCATTCTTCATGAATTTGCTGTGGCATGAGTTGGTTAGTTCTGTACCCACCCTTTTATAATGTGACTGGGAAGATAAAAAGAAAAAGTCTTCGCATTTTGGTGTGCATTTTCTTTTTTCACTGGCTTGTTGTCATGAATTTTAAGGACAAAGATTTGTGAAGCTGAAATACTGTATCATCCCTGTTAAGTGCCCCTCTTAAGTGCTTCCATCCCCATCCCCACCCCCACCCATTTTTCTGGCACAAAAGTTCTAGAATACTGGAAAACTATACATATTTTATAAGGATTTACCAGTCAATACTGCCAAAATGTTTCAGATACAGATCTAGCAATCTCTGCTCACATTTTAATTGGATATCATTTCAGTGAAATTTTCTATGCACCCTGGGTACTGAAGGTTTAATATGGCATCTGTTTTATGAGTAGATGTTGCTGTTTGTCTCTTATTTATATATGTATATGCAGGTTACATGTATATTTTAATGGTTTATGTGAACAACTTCCTCATCATTTAATCAGTATTTCCATGTTAATTATGACTGGAAGTTTTCATATCTGTTGGTTGCATTGGTGTGTCCCAAACTAGTTCAATATCTTTTCTACACAATGTTTTCATAATGTACAACTCTTTTTTTTAATGGATTCATGTATGTATTCCTAGATATATATATACTGCAGTCATTATAGTCCATGTTTTTTTGGATATGTTATACCATGATATTATTACACTCCTGGTTGATTATATTTTTTCAGATGATGTTTTGCAGATAGGTGATACGTTTATAGGAGTATTTACATCAAGTTTGTGAGTATTCCAGTACAGATAGTAGTTTTGGTGAAAGCCCCTAAATCATGAGAGAAAATGTTTCGCTAACATAGCATGAATTATATCGCTAAAATTGATAAATGTAATCATTTCATAAAAAGTATGACATGTCAAAGCTGGTTACATGGAGCCACTATTAGATAATAAGTTGTCATGACTATGTCAATGAATGTACTTTATTATGATCATATTGAGAGTGTGTTTTCATCTGTTTTGGTTGAGTGAAATAAAGTGCTAGATTATAAGGCTCTGTCTCCTCAGTGTACGTAAAGTGTTTAACGCATTGTGCCATTGCAGTGTGCACAGCATTATTCTCAAAAAGTTCAACACAGAAATTGATATGTGTGAGGTGCACATGTCATTATGAGGAAGCACCCACCATGTAAATGACTGGCACTTCCATATGGAACAGGGTTGATTTTACTTAAAAATCAAAACTGAAAGTCTTGCATTTAGTGGAAATTGAAAAAGCCTTGTATCACATGCCTTATTTTTCAAAGCAAAAGCAAAAAACAAAAACAAAAATAAAAAAACAACCCAATATGTTCTAGAGGTTAATTAGTTTAAGCATTTCACTTTTTAATAAAACAAATTGACAGTTTTTTATGCAAGCTTGTAATTAATGTTGCCATGTTTGTGTGATTTCAGGACTGGCTTGTATGGGTCGGCTGTCTGTTCTTTCAAGCGTAAAAGCATCACCGACATGTTTGACATAGGCAACTTCATTGGTACCAATTGGTTGCCAGTCCCACCGAGTCAGGTACCCATACCCCGGCCGGGACAGGTATGTATAGTCACCTCGCCATCATTTGTGTCACTTCTTAGTAAAATGCTCAAGTCTCAGTTTATAACAACTGTGCCGATATTGAAGGGTTAAATTTACAGATTTCCTCACTCCTGTGTCAATTGTGTAGATTAGGGTTTATATATAGGGTGATGGGAAAGTTTAATGGGGACTAACATCGGTCTTCAGATAACATTCTTTATTTTCCTAGGTATTGCAACAATCTAGATATTTTGGAAAGTGTAAAACATTCTTTTTCAGTCTGCAGCATATCCTTACTGCCAATTTAGAGTCATTATGTTTAAAACGATTTGCATCAATATTGGTGGTAAATCATACGGATGACAGTTGTAATTGTAGCATAACCACAGTGACCAAGTGACATTATGAAGTTCAAAAATTAATCCCCTCTTTATTAGTCTGTAGAAAATGTTAGTTTGTAGCATTTTTGTGTGTCAATTCAATGTTATAGTTGCAAAGGTCACTTGATTGTATCATACATATAGATATATATATATGTATGTATAGACTATAGCATGGTTTGTTGTTGATACGAAGAATTATCAGTGAGCACTGGGTGCCATATATGCAGAACCAGTGAGTAAAGGGAAACTAGTTCTGCAGTATGGTATCTAGTGTGAGTTGATTTCTTTTTATCGACAACAAATCATGCTATGATCTGTTTATCTCATGTTTGGGTCGATTTTAGTATGCTTCAATAAGTTGTGCCGCACCAGATGCCAAATGTTCCTGAAAGTAGCTTAGCCCATAATAATAAATCGTATATCGGTACGTCCCGTTATAGGTACTCTGCTGAACAGTAGGCCTATCATAGCACTTTCTGATGACTTTAATATAGGGCCCACAGTGGTCTGGCCTATTTGATATTTATACACATGCTTCATAGCACTAAAATCGACTCAATGGGAGATAAATATCCATATATATATATATATATATATATATAATGCCACAGACCCACTTCACTTCACACCAGCTTTATAAAGGCCTTGTGTGTATTTATTTATTTATTTTTTTTTTGGGGGGGGGGGTGTAAATATCAGTTTTTTTGTAAGGTAATTGACAGGGTAAGTTTGTCTGTTGCATTTGGACTGTTTTCTACTTGTGTTGTGAGTGTCAAAATAATAGATGTATTTTACACTATTTGTTGATTTTACACTTTCAAATTTGTGATGCTTTGACAATCAGATATTAGGCAGTTCTATCTGCCAAATTAATTCAAAACTAAAAATACTAAAGATATTAATGATATACATGATTGTTTCTTTCAGTGCAAGCCTGATTCTCATTCGCTATCAGAGCGTGCCATCAACTTTATCAAGGTTCACCCCCCTTTGATGGATAAAACAGTGGAGCCAGATGGTGGGGGCCCTCTTTTCTATCAACATAATATAGTCTTCCAGAGGCTTGTCGCTGATACAGTCGATTATGGAAGAAAGCAGTACACAGTACTTTTTCTGGGCACTAGTAAGTTAAAGTTTATTAACTCGTCAAGCAGGTCCCCTTGGTTTTAACCCTGAGGGACCTAACTTATGTATCAGGATGCAACTTTTCCCCATTAAAGGCTACCAGAAATGGTCCAGTGTCATAAAGGCATTTACATCTACTTGCCCTCGTCAATATGGTTTATGCGTTGAGTCCAGAGTATTCCTGGGTACATAGTGGCTAGAATGCACCAAAGAAAGCTGTTACTCAGTCACACAGGGTTAAGTAGAGTTGGCACAGAAAATGGCAGAACTTTTAATTTGTTGATCAAAAAGTAAGTTGTAGAAAAATGACAGATGTTAACTAAAGTCAAAAGAGCAGGACAGTTTCAGGTTGTATGCACATGTACATGCATATGTTGGAAAGCTGATGACAGCTGGCTGTTTCAATGATGTAAGCTGTTTATCAGAAATGTGAAAATACAGCTGAAGTGTTGTTAATTTTGTACAAGATTGTTCATTTTGTCATTGTTTTCAGATTATGGTCATGTCCATAAAGTGGCCAGTTGGCGGGACAACTCAGGACAGTTTAAGTTCAACACCCTGGCTATTTGGAAGCCCTTCGGCAATAAAGTCGTCACAATATGGACCATGAAAATACATATACATGAGGTATGTTTCTTTTCCATAAAGACGTTTAGTGGCAATTGTGTGGCAATTTAAGTCAAGATTTTCGGAATTCATCCGCAAAGTGGAATACAGCTTTGCCTTAGTACAAAGTACAAAAAATAAAAATTCAAAAAAAAAAAAAGAAAAGAAAAAAGATTAGAAGTAAAGGGTGGTACAAAGTATGAACAATAAAGGATCTTCCAGTAACCAGGTACAATAGATTAAAGAGCTCAGCTTACCAGTGCAGGACAAGCGGTTTACCCAGCCCTTTGAGTGATCCGTGAGATTTTCCTTGCAGAAACATGCAGTTGCAAGACAGAAAGTAGAACTTGGCCAGAGTGCCTGGTCTGGTTGTGCACTATGTAAAGAAAACCCAAAAGGATCACATCAGCTTATTCTAAAATGTTGGAAATAGAAAGCATTCCAATTTTCAAAATTATTTAAATTTGTGACAAAAGTTTTGAAGCATTTATTGCCTGTGAATGACTTCATGTGTTCTTACTCGGGCTGTGGCGTGTCCACCCACACATGTAGATGTGGTTTCGGTTAACTTTCTTCTGGGTAGATGGCACCACTGTGCTGACAGCAGGCAATCCTTCAGGCGAGCTCAAGTCAGGAAAAACAATACATACATGAATCTGTTGGATCCTCAATAAACTTCAACATGCAGAATGGCTGACAAATTTCAGATACAAAATAAAGCCTTGGCATGGGTTGGAAAATTTTGGAAAGGTGTTAACTCGTAATTTTGAAAAAGAAAAATTCTGTAGGACCAAGTTACATGTATAACACAGTACAGTCAGGTAACCTGACTCCAGAGGACTCTCTCAGTGTTACTCCCTGACCATTTTAAAATTTAGGTACTGTCTTATCCGAAATTAGTGCACAAAATTGACCTTTGTTTTGAAAATTGGTAGAATGAAGAAGGTGTATATGTGTGGACCTACATTGTAGAACTTGAAGCCATATTCCCAAAAACTATTGCCAAAAATGTTGAGCCCTTTCTGTCTTAACCGGCAGCCAAATGTTTTCTGCTTCAGTGGTTTTTAACTGAATTTAATGATTGTTGAAGAACATTTTGAATGAAACGTAGATGTGACCTTTTGAAATAGCCTGCATTAAGTGCCATGCCCAAGGAAAGATGTTGACCCAGGCTGAATACAAGTGGGGAAGGGGTTAGTGTTTATATGATGCATGGGTTAATAAAGTCTTGGTCAATGACGTTTATTTTCAGTTGCCAGATCACGTAAAAAAACAGATGTTTTTGTATTGAATGGAAGTATATGGCAAAAAGTCAACCTGTAATTCCTTTCTAATTTCAGCCAAGAACACCATCAAATCATAACAAGAGTCTGTACCTGGGAACGGACTCCCAGGTAGTACAGATTAAGGTAACACAGTGCAGTAGCTACGTCAGTTGCACAATGTGCGTGCGCGACCCTTACTGTGGGTGGAACAAGGCAAAAGGCAAATGTGCAACTTACATCGCCAGACCAGCTAATGAGTAAGCTTCTAATGTGATAACTGTTATTGCCTTAAAAACCCTCACCTTTTTCATTATTGCAGTCAGGAGGCATAAGTCCATAAGTAGTTACCACAGCGATAGACAGCACCATTTTATGCAGGATTGGTTCCAACATTTGTAACTTAAAGATTGGAAGATAGGTATAGCCCCAAATAAACATTGAATTCTCAGACATTTACTGCGAGTAAAATCAATCTCATTTGAATTGATATGAAACTTATATTTTTCCAGTTACATATAATGATTGGGTGTTCATTTTGAGGATACTTAGTTTTACTAGGAACAAGTCAAAAATGCCTAGTTGATTGGTTGACCAAAAACTTTTCATGCACATAAATATTCTGAATTTTTCAGATTTGTGAATTGTGTATCAAACATTTGTCTGTGCGTGTGTGTGTGTGTGTGTGTGTGCATGTGTGTTGGGGGGAGGAGGGGAAGAAGAATAGTTCATATATTGTGCAAGGCAGTGGGGAAGTGTTGTGCATTGTTCATACCATGCGACTGATGTGTTGTTTGGTTTTTACCGTGACGTTTCAATATGATTTCAGGCTGATTCAAAACGTTGAACAGGATGGGACAACGACATGCAAACAAAACAGAGCTTGTAGCTGTAAGTACACACACAGTCCTCTAGCTCCAAAGGGTTAAAGTTCCTGGTCTCTTTCAGGCACTGCCATGCCCTGGACTCCCAACTATGAGGGATACTCAAGTGGCTCTGCCAAACTACAAACTCCTATACCATGTTGACTTGATGAAATACTATTTAATATCAAACAGTAGAGTCCTTTGTAGCAACATTAAGAAGTCCAAAAGGAGACTTCTGTGGGTTCCTGTGAACTAGTGAGACAGGTATATAAACTTCAGCATCCGGTTTGGTACAATTAAACAAAATTCATAAAAGTTCAGTAGAAGTTCCAGACTCCAAGTGTGCCAAGGAAGCCCATACAAAAGTGTAGTCTCAGGCTCTGAACCTCTCGGCTTTGTTACTTCAAAGATAGAAGTCCAGTGGACTCCCAAGTCTTCTAACATTGTGATTTTAAAAGTTACTTTAAGGCTTGAGGTGTCCCAGTCCTACCAAAAGTTGAAGACCCGTAACTGTCTGAGTATCCTGACTTTGTCTTTTGAAATTTGAAGTCTTTAGCTCCCAGATCCCTGACTAAATTTTTAAAGTCCATGTCTCCCAAGGTCTGCTTGTGAAAATTCAACTTATTTTACATGTAAATTCTTAAGTCTGACAAAGTTTTGCTGATAATGTTGTACACATTTCAGGTTTCTGTTAATACGCAATGGAAGTGATAGTTATTCCTATTTGTTGCAATATTTCATATCAGTAACATTTTTGACATTTGGCAAATTGTGGTTTAGCTGCCCTTGTGCCAGCAGGAGCATGACTTTACAGGTAGCGCACAAACCACTGGCTTCGGAGTGAGGACACTCTCTTGTCAGTTCTCATTAGCTTGAATGTATAGTTTTCTGTATAAGTTGTATACCCCTGAAGATGCCGTGACAAACCATTTTGACATTACTGAACCATGGTAACCGAATTTTACAACCACTATAAGATCACCAAACAGTGGCAACACTCTGCACAATGACTATTTACAACCACTATGAGATCACCAAACCATAGTGACAGTCTTTATTTTACAACCACTATGAGATCACTAAACCATGGTAACAGTCTTTATTATGCAATCACTATGAGATCACTAAATCATGGTAACAGTCTTTGCTATACGGTCACTATGAGATCACTAAACCATGGTAACAGTCTTTATTATGCAATCACTATGAGATCACTAAATCATGGTAACAGTCTTTGTTATACGGTCACTATGAGATCACTAAACCATGGTAACAGTCTTTATTATGCGTTCACTGTGAGATCACTAAACCATGGTAACAGTCTTTATATGGTCACTATGAGATCACTAAACCATGGTAACAGTCTTTATAATACGGTCACTATGAGATCACTAAACCAAGGGTCACTGCATTTTACAATCAGAATGAGATCATTGAATCATAATCAGTCTATTTTACAACCACTATAAGATCATTTAACCATAATAATAGTCTGTATTGTACAACCGGTTAAGATCACTAAACCATGGTAACAGCCTTTATTATGCAATCACTATGAGATCACTAAATCATGGTAACAGTCTTTATTATATGGTCACTATGAGATCACTAAACCATGGTAACAGTCTTTATTTTCCGTGCTCCCCACAGTGCACAGTAAGTATGAGTTCACACAAAAATACAGCTGTACTTCTGGAGTGAATGCATCATGACTCTGTACTTCTTAAGTGTGTGCATCATGCACACCTGAATTCTCTCTTCAACACAACATACCATCACTACATGCGACTGCACCTTTTTTTGCTGACCAGCCAATTTTTTTTAGTTTCTCTGTACAATGTCAGGTGACAGCACCTGCTCTGTTGCTGTGCTGCCATTGATTCTGGCAATGTTTGCCAGAATCTCATTTTGGCTTTCGTCGCTTGCCCGCACTATAGGAGATGTGGGCGTATCCCAGAAACCTGTTGCAGAAATGGCCTTCAATGTAGCTAAATGCTGTGTCCTTCAGTGTGGCAAATATCCTTGCCAAGTTGCAACTTGGTAAAAAAATGCGCTGTAGCAATTCTCAAAATCTGTACAAAATGCATTTTGTTGCAAGTATGCCAGCATGTGATGAGGCCTGCATGCACAGGATAACTACTGATTTAGTTGTGACTAACTTTGGGTGATTTTTGCCTCCCACTGTAGCTTTTTTCCTTGCCCATCTTTATTTACTTTGGCTATGGCACTTCTGCATGAACTGAAATGCTTTATCTGGTCATCTTGAGAACTCTGTATAATATTATGTTTACGAAGGGTCAACAGTTTTGAATCGTGTCCCAATCAACTGGTACATTCCTGCCATATATCAAAGCATTTTGCAACTTGATGGGTTCACAACTATTGTATGGGCTGCTCTTGACTTCAGAGGTTTGGAAAAAAAAGGTGGTTTAATCTTTCACGAAAGATAGCATTCACTGAGCACTGTCTTATATTGCTGTATAAAAAATTGCATGCAATTTTCGGTCTGTGCATGCAACTTCTGCACCTTCCATTAAATTTGGTGTTACATTTTGTTAAGGGCGTAGTACACTTTATGACTCCCATGAATAAATGTTTAATTTGTGTCTATGGTTCCCCTCTAATACCCTTAAAAAGTGTATATTTTCTGAAAGAAAACATAACATCAAGTTTGATTCTGGCACTGAATGTAAAATTTTAGCATTGCTACTGATGCAATTAAATTCTAATTAAAATTCTGAAAATTTTCATCGAATTTAAATAAAATTTTAAAAAATGAAAATCAGATTTAGTTTATAGTGTCAAAAGGAAAAAAATAATGCTCACCAAAACTGTGTTTCCAATTTTTGAAAAAGGGCTTACTTCTAATTTTATGGCTGTCAACATTTTGAAAAAAATTAATTTTGATTTAAACATGCTATAAATTTTTAAGCGTTATCCAAAATTTAAAGCAAGTTTTTCTTGCTAGAAGTGTACTGTTTCATTTCATGGAAGAAAAGAATGTTTCCCATTTTTGGTGTTTGTGCTATTTATTTGTTTGTTTGTTTGTTTGTTTGTTTTTTTGTTTTTGTTTGTTTTTTTTTCAAAAACAGGTAAAATTAAAGTTTTGTGACAAATCAGTCAGAATTCAGTTTCTTAACTCTTACAGAGATTTCATAAGTTTTAATAGCTTAATCCAAATGTACACTTTTAGAAAATATATAGACTATATGATCTGAAATGAGAAGTCTAGTGTAAATAAGGACATGTTTGGAGTAAATTCCTGTTTTCAGTGTACAGTGCTATAAAAGTGTACCATGGCCTTAAGAGATTTTTCAAAAAATGTAGCATTGCAATGTCTGTTCTGAATTTTTTAAGTTAACAGAATCTTATAGGAGTTTTGTCAAAGTGCACCATAATTTTGATCCCTACTGCTTCTCAGTATGACAAAACTTGTTGTATGCTGGTAGTTTTTGTCCACTTGGAACGTGTACATTGCTACAGTCCTCGCAAGGTTTTGTCCTGAGTTTGCTGCAGGAATCTCCAAAGTTTGTTGGAATTCTACTTCTCATTGTCTACATTTGCCATAACTTTGCTGTAACTTTTTGTTCAGTTTTATTACTTTTCCTGGGTTTTGCCATAACTTTGCTGCAGCTTGATAAGAACTTTGTTACAGATTTTCCCTGAGTTGTGTTCACTTTTCTGTGTTTATCCCCAGTTGTTTGAATTTTGTTTCAGCTCTCCTTAGGTTTGCAACAACTTTGCAGCATCTTTCTCCCAGTATTTTGGATTTTTATGGCAGCTTCTCCATTATTTTGCTTTGCTGTTTCCATAGTTTGTATTAACTTTGCTACAGTAGAGAAATCACTAAGCCATGACTTGGCTATAGCATTTCCTATGGCATTTCACCTCTGTAATCAGCTAGAAGTTTCATAGCTCTGCCTTGAACAACTTTGCTACAGTCTGTCCAATGGGTTGTCAAAAATATGGCATAAATTTCCAACCATTTGCCACAAATTTGCCACAGCTTTCATAAGCATGTTTTCAGTTGTATTGAGACCTAAGTTTGCTGTCACTTTCCTTGTGGTAAGTTGCTACAATTGTCGCTGAGGTTCTCTAGGGTTTATTCCTTGTATATGTAGTTGTGTAAATTTAAGCAACTCCCTCATGAGTTAATGCTTGATGCAAAACAGAAGAAGCAGCAAACTGTGCATTTATGATTGGTGCCAGGTAGCCCATGAAGTGCTTTTGATTGAAGAACTGGTGAGTTTCTGCAAAGCAATTAACAAATAAACAAGAATACAGTTCTGTGCAGTTAACAAGGTGAACCTTACTGAGCAACCACAGTAATTACTGAGCAACCACAGTAACTACTGAGCAACCATAGTAACTAATGAGCAACCATAGTAACTACTGAGCAACCACAGTAACTACTGAGCAGTGAGCTTCAGGACTAGGCCAAGCCTGCTTTGTCACCGAGTATGAATGTTCATGACTGAGAAACCCGAAGTTGTTGCTGAGCGTAAAGGTTCAGACTGAGCAGCCCTGAGTTGTTGTGGGGCTGCAAGGTTCAGCTTACTGAGCTACCACACGGTCCTTGCTGAGCTGCAATGCTCTGCTGACTGAGCCCAAAGTTGCTGTTGAGCAGCACGGTTCAGTTGATTTTCAACAGCTGAGCTGTTGCCTACTCCATGAAAAGGCTATGTACTACTCTCCTGGATCATGGTGAGCAGTTTGGTCTCATGTATCCACCATGATATTATATGTTGTAGCAGGCCAGCAACATGGCTCCAAGTAATGAGTACAGGTGATAAAATGAGTGCAGACAAGCTTCTATTCACAGCCAGGTAAACAGTCACAAAAATATGACTGACTACATGCAGGTTGTTAATGCTTCAGCAGAACTTTTGGCTAGAACTAAGAAGTACAGGGAAGCAGCTGGTTCCCTGTCCTCAGAGAATACCCATCATGCATCACATGTAAGGAGTACAGATTTACTGAGCCACCTCTAGAGTAATACAGTACTTTGTGCAGTTCATTTTCTCAGATATTGTAGATATTTTTTTGGTTGTAATAGCAATTTTAGTGTTGTTGTTTTGATGTGTTATTATGTCTCCCTGTGCAACAGGGGAACATATTGTTTTTGCGTCTGTTTCTCCTCCTCCTCCTCCTACTTGTTGGGAATGTGATAACTCAAGAAAGAGTTGCCTTGGGAAGTTGAAATTTTTTGTGAATATGTTCCTACATAAGGACTTGCTTGTGACTGTAAATTGGCAACCTTGACGTATTTTTCAAGGTCACATGGACATTTCATCTAAAATTGATGCAAACACAATTTTCTCAGCAAGGATTTGACTTAGGAGGTAGAAAATTTGCATGGTTATGTACCATGATACAAACTAGGTTGGGATTGTAGATGAGTGACCTTGTTATATTTTTCAAGGTCACATGACCATTTTCTCCATAATCATTGCAGATGTGATAAGTCCAGAAGGATTTGACTCGGGAGGTTGAAATCGTGTGTGATTATGTACCAATATAAAAGCTAAGTTCCGATTGCAGATGGGTGACCTTTGAGCTATTTTTCAAGGTCACATGGGCATTTCCTTGATAAGGGTGCACAGGGAGACATTTGATTTTCTGTTGGAAAATCAGCCTGTTCTAGTGTACCCTAGTTTTGGAGTTACCTCATAACATTTGGAAGGGTATTTTGGTGAAGGAATCACTGGGAACCCTAAGCTGGGATGAACTGGTTATAATACAAATAGTGACTGGGTTTTTGGATGATGGGATGTAATTGTGGTAAGACATGTTGGTAGCTGATGGTTTCATATCATACCATGCTTCGTTTACAGGTTTGATGTGACAGTTCTTGTTGTCTTAGCATATATATTACTTCTATTATGTGGCCAGGGTTCATGGGAAGTTTTCAGAATGTGACCCTTAAGTGACACTTGTTTGGGGAAAAGTAATGCTAAAAGGTTGGAATACATGTACAGTAAAACCTGTCCTTGTGGACACCTCTATAATGCAGACACTTGTAAAATGTGGACAGTTATGTCCAGGACTGAAAGGTCAATTTTCTTGTTAAAAACACCTGTCTATTGTGGACACCTGCCAACTGTGGACACTTTTTGCAGCCCCATAGGTGTCCACAAGAGACAGGTTTCGCTGTATACATGTTTACATTAGTGAAGTGTTACAAGAGTCTTAAGAGGGGATTGGGGTGCTTACACCTGTCACTGTGAAGTAAGACAGTTTAAGATCGAGTCAATAGCTCTGTTTAACATGAGGTGGGCATTAAGCATGCAACCCCTGCCAAGTAAAGGTTTTTACCTGGGATATGTTATCTTGATAGACTTTATCTACAACTCACATTCCAATTGTTTTTCTTTACTTTTGAAATTAGTCCAAACATTGAAGCATACAACTTTTGACCAACAACCAGTTGTAGCCAGTTTCAGGGGACAGGGGCAGATGATAAAGTGATATTTGTGACATAGCATTGGAGCTGACAAAGCAGGAATCACAATCAGTATACATATGCATGTAATTGATTGGGCATGTAGCAAGAGATAAGACTAACTTGTTAGGGGAAGCAAGACTGAAATGACTGGGCAAATGAAAAGAGATTAAAGTGATTGGGCAGAAAGAAAAAGAGATTAGAATATTTGGGCAATTAAAAAGAGACCAGCTTGATTGGGCAAATATAACCTTAATTTAACAAGATAACCAAAAGAGCCAATACATTTTACTTTATTGGACTAATTACACAAGTCTTGTCTACTAAAAGTGCTGGACAAGTACATCTTCAGTGGGCACTGTCTGAAAAATGTTTTGACTTGAAGACAGGTCAATGTAGTACTAACAGTACGTGGCGGAGCAGTGCACAGTTCATCCACTCTACAGAATTACAGTCTTGAAAATTTCACCCTTGATGTTTTGTTATTTTGTAGATGCTTTACAACACCGTACTCTAAGGCTGCAGGGGGACCCCCTACATATGGACTGCAGGTCGCACTGCATACCCCACAGTGCTGTCAAATGGTTTCATGAGAGAAAGTCCATTGAGGTGGACAACCAGTCCAAGTATTTTGTCACACAAGAGAACGGATTAGTCATTCTAAACACCACGGACACAGATGGTGGCAAGTACGAATGCAAGTCTGGGGATGCTGTTCTGGCACAATACCAAGTAATAGTCCCAAGTAAGTGAAAATCCTTCACAATGACACTTAATTTTTATAGTATTAAAGAAACAGGAACTCTCTCGGTGTTTTTGTTATCAGATACTTTTCATGTATGCTTGTGGTGTAAGTAGCCAATGTATTTTAAGTACTTTGCTGATGGTGCAAAACTGAAAATTAAAACATGATAAAATACAATTGTTAACATACTTGCAATAGGAAGTATGTCCAAAGTGGTGAAATTAAAAGCTAAGTTAATGGCTGAAATGCTCAAACCATGAATTTGAACACATGAAAGTGAATGCATTTGCAGTGTGATATGATGCATATTTGTTCTGACAATTTTATGGAAAACATTGAATGAACACTCAAGGTTTAAAAAAAGGGGGTGGGGTAGATGAAACAAAACAAACTGACTGTCTCAGCTCTGTGGGTTTTTTTTAAAGGAAAAATGGCATATATGGTGTGTAGCATTTACAGACTGCACATACATATTAGCCATTTGAAATAATGTAATCTAGTGGCCTTACAAGGGTATCCCAAGTACCCTAGTAGTGTGCTGGCAGCAGAGCAGTGGCCTCTCTTGGGGGGGGGGGGGGGGCAGGGGAGGGGGAAAGGGATGGTCTAAAAGAAAAACAAAATTGCTGCATGGAGGAGAGGCCTCTTGGCCTCTTGGCCTCTTATCAAAGCAGAGACGTGCTATAGATGGACTACCAACGGGAGCGCTAATCCCTTTAGTTGTCAACTGGGCGCGACGACTACAAAGTGTGTTCAATAGTGCCGCTCAAGTTAATCCCCCCTGGTCAGTCCGATTGTTGTTCCATCTATGTTTCTGCATTCGGTTGTATTGGGTTACTTACATCAGGCTTACATCGGGGGTGCTATTGTACCAAGTTCAAAAAGGGAGAGTTTTATGCGTGCGCAACCAGTCTCATCGTTTGAATCAGAACCGTGCGAGTCCATCGATGTGTTTTTCGTTGAAATCGGGCGATAAAAGGGTAATTTTGGCATTTTTTCTGTCCAAAATGATGCAAAGTTAGACAACTTACGTGTGTAACAACTCCTTACGCGGTAATTAGCAATAAAAAATGTAGTTTTAGATGGATAGTGTATGCCGGTAGGATCATGATGGTGGTTTCATTTCTTGTAGCTGAGTCCAGCGTAACGCTAAATTTTGACTTTAAAATGTGAAACACGGTGAAAAACTTTGCACATTTCAGTCGGTGACGCATTTGTTCTCGCCTTTCATCATGTGATCTGGCCACAAGACTGCCAGCGGCCAGCGCGGACCGTGGAGTTGTGTTTGTTCAGCACTGAAGGTGCTCGCTCAAACATCCGATCACTTGAGCAGCGGCAACATAGATGGTACAAAGGGGGCCCCGCCGTTGGTAGTCCCATCTATAGCACGTCCCTGATCAAAGGAAGACTTAACTCTTTAAGTGCCAAATTTTAGACTGAGTCAACAGCTTTCCTCTAGTACTACAGACATGCTGGTACTTGAATGAAAGGTCTTTTTTACGAGAAATACGGATCTGAGATCCTTATGATAATTCAGACTAGTTTGACTTTATTAGATCGACTTTAGACGTAATTGGCACTGAAAAAATTAATATGAGAGGGGGACCACTGTATGATGCAAATGGACAGAGGCCCCAGTCATGACACGCCAGCCTGTCTTAAGAGACTGGTTTGCTGACTGACAGATCATATGCTTCCCCTGCACCTGTCATGTGTGGCCACCTGTGGGAACACATTGGTGTGACAAGACAGGGAAGCCTGGTGTGACACGACAGGAAATACTGGAACAGCATGGCACATCTAATGAATGGTTTGGACAGGTTTCGGTTATGATTTCAGTATTTCTGGTTTCACTTGTTCCCATTCACCAGGGGGTGGTCTGCAAACTGAAAACAATCACAAAAATGTACATTTTGCTATTAAAGACCATCACTTGTAGGATAGGAGAATCCAGTGAGTTTTATGAATAATTTGATAAATACTTCATTCCAGAGTGTGACATGAAGTGCACATGGCAGAGGGAGTTCAAAAACTGGTGCCAGGAGTTTGATAACTACAAAAAAGAGTTTAACCGATGGGTTTGTCTCAAGGTAGGTGTGCACCCGGACTTTGACAGCTACAAAAAAAAAAAGTTGAACTGTAATGGGTTTGTGTCATGATAGGTATGCATCAAGACTTTGACAGGTACAAGAAGAAAAGAGTTTAGCCAATAAGGTTTGTGTAGGGATAGAAGTGCACCAGAACCTTCACAGGTGCAAAAAAAGAAAGAAAGAAAAAATAATTGCTCAGTTTTGTCTCAAGGTAGGTGTGCACTAAGAATTTGATGGCTACAGTAAGAAGGAACATTAACTCATTCCATACTATGGTCACAGGCCTTGGTCAGTGGTTCTGGCACTGCCTGGCAAGTCATGTTGCAGCTGCCCTTGTGACAGCTGCAGCATGACTTGCCAGGCGGTGCCAGAACCACTGACTAAGACTATAGGCATGTTGGTACTTGAACAAAAGCTCTTGTCATGAAGAATTTAAATATGCAATTGTCGTCTTAAATCTAGGGAAATATATGGAAAAATCAGGAACTGGTATGGAATGAGTTAAAAAAAAAAGAGTTAAAAGAAAGTTTTTTTTCAAGGTAGTAGACATCATGACTTTGAAGAACAAAAAAAAGTTTAAATGATCAGCTTGTATCAAGGTAGTTGTGCAGTAGGACTTTCATAGGTACAAGAAGAAGAGACAAAAACAAAACAAAAACGAGTTTAGTAATGGGGTTTGGGTCAAAGCAAGTGTGCCCCAGTACTTTGATAGGTACAAAAAAGTTTAAACAATGGGTTTGTGTCAAGGCAGGTCTCTGCTAGAAGTTTTATAAGTACAAAAAAAGCACTTAACAGATGGGTGTGTGTCAAGGCAAGTCTCTGTTGGGAATTTGATAAGAACAAAATAAAAAAAGGAGTTTAACTGATGGGTTTGCTTTAACCTTTTCCAGCTCAAATCACGCAAAAGTGCCTGGATATAAATTGTCTCCTGCTGTCAATGTTTTTACTTAATTTCATGTTAATAGAAAAAGGGTTTTAAACTCCCGATTTCTCCACAGTACATCAGATGTGTTCCCAGAATATTCAGAAAATTGCAGTATTACAAAGAGAACCGTTTCGTGTAGCCATCTTACAAGTTGAAGATATAAGATTCTGCTCAGGGTGAATGCATTAGAGGTGGACTTCCTGATGTTCATTTCATTACATTTTGATAGTTTTAGAACAATGATGGCTTGAAATGTCATACATGTACTTTATATTTTAAAATTCCCTTTTATTTGTTGTAGAACAAGTGTCTAAATAACAACAATTGTGTGCCAAATGATGTTTCCTGTGACAGACCATGACTTATGAACTTTGCTGCCAGGACAGATACAACCATGGGAAATAGATCTAACTGTCACCTCTGACCTAATGGTGACCTGGCAATATTGTGACCCAGCCAGGGTGACCACTCAGTATTCTGACTTTCTGAGTAACTTGTGAAAGTCCAGCAACATTCAGTCAAACAATCACAACCGTGTGTTGTTGGTTATTTTGAACACTTTTGTGCAATTAGCAGAAATACATGGACGACTTTTCGTTGCGAGTGTTTCTCCTGCACTGCAGACAAATGAACTCCAGACGCTGCAGGCTGGACACAGCTGATGGAAGATCTCTGAAGAACTAACAGTCTAATAAACAATCAAACCATGGATGTATGTACTAATTATGTCTTAATATAAGCCAAATATGCAAGAAATTGGCAGGTACATTTGCGAAGAAAGAAGTCAATGAAAGAGGCACATTTGGGATATTTCAAAGTGCTGGATACAACGCAGACGCAGCCTCGTATTGTACAGGTACTGCTGTGTATATATAAATGTATGACGTCAGCATGACCAAGTGGCAAAGTACATGTAGTTACCAAGTAATCAAAAAGACAGTGGCGGGAGCTGCTTGGGAACATGATGCTGACACTGACTACAATTAAGCCTTGTGTGCCTTTCAGACAACATGAAGGTTGTCCTCTGATATTGGGAGCTGCCACATATCAGTACGGTTCACATGTGGGAGGGTTGCTCAGTGTGGGTGAGGGCATGTTCCTTGTCATTATCACCAGGTCTTGCTGTGTCGGTGTCGCAAACACGATCATTTGCATCCCTGTGAAAATGAAGGACCTATTGGCCCAAACAGTCAACAAGTAGGTCCACATGACGTGTGCGCACAAGTGTGGGCAATGAGTAGAATTCACGCTTTCCAAACCATCCATGCCATGTCTATATAGTGTGTACTGATGCAGAGCATTCCCACGTGTCGTTATATAGAGTCCATATTGTTGGAGGGTGTTCACAACGAAAGGTAGCAGAAGGGAGGGAGATACGGAGCACTCGCCAAACGTCAACAATGGACGGCTGTAGATGTCAGAATGCACGGACTACGAGTACCATTGTTGCCTTGCACACGGGTCAAGTAGTGACCTTGTTTTGACCTCCAACTTACACATGGGAACATCAACAGCAGCTTGCTACACAGAACCTTGTCCAGGACACTTAAAGGCAAGGCCATCTGATCAAGACAAATGTGAACAGAGCTGTAGATGTTAACTGTGTTTTGTTTTAGTGCCACAAGGTGGTGCTGTTGTTCACATTGTAGTTGATTAAAATTCCAGTGGGGAGGGTAGAATCTGTGATGAGTAATTAAGCCAGGTTTTATGTACTTAAAAGCAGTGCATGGCACTGTATGTCCATCTTTCAACTAGGCAGTCCATTGATAAAATACAGCATGAGAATTGACAGGATAACCTGACAGACACTGATTGCAGGCAGTATTGATCAAACACATCATTTGTTTCTGAAAAACTGAAAGAAAATCAAAATTGCTAGGATCACAATCTATCAACCCCCACCACCAACTTTTTAAGTCAAAGCTGTTATATCTAATTGTAAAGGAGAAAATAAAATTCCATTGAGACATAAAATCAATAACAGTTTGCACATACTTCAGCAGTAATTTTGTTTTTAAACATGATTCAAACAAATCTATGTGTCAGACAGAAATAGGTCTGTATCATGGCTGAAACTTACAGTTTCTTGTTAGCGTGCTGGTGACCCATAGGAACATGTCCATCTTTCTTTGCTTAATAGAGCCTGCTCCATGGAGGGACATCCTACCTGTACAATGATTTCAATATTAATAACCAATGGCAGCTTCGCAGCATATACAAGGGTCTGTACATTTTGGATGCATATTTAAGTTGTCTCATGACAGCTTAAAAAATCAGCACTTTGACAAATACATGTATGTATCCGTGAAGAGCATTATAGCGAAATTGAGTTGAGAGTTGTAAGGACCAGTCACATATTATGTAACAATTTTCCGGCCAAAAACCATGGAAGATCGCAAACTCAAGAAAGCTTTCTGACCAAGTCTTTTAGACTTAAATTTGTGATGTTAAACAAGATTTATTTGCTGAACTCATAATTTGTGTCAGTGTGGTTGTGAAAAGGAGAATTTCTATTGTTGACCACATCATTGCAGAATCACTGATCAGAGCTCTTGTTTTGAATGCTTTTCATAACGCAAAATTTTAGTGTTATTTAAAGTACCTCAGCATTATGCCCTGATGCGACTTTTTTTGTAGGAGTGATGCCGCACAGGAAGGGAAACATGCAACAGTTGCAACATGCCAAGTAAAACACTACCAATTTTTAATGTTACACTGCTCTTGTATAATAGTATTCACCCTACCCACACCACTGCAAGAAAACTTACAAAGTAGCTAATGAAGAAAGTAGCTAATGATATTTAACCGAGACAGCAGGCTGCTGACAACAGGAATATGTCCGAACAAATTTTCCATATTAAGTGATGGATAGAATATAATAATTAAAGCAAGAGATAGGACATTGACTTATTCCCAACCATACTTTAGTAAAGGCCTTGGTCACTGTTTTTTGCATTGCCTTGCCAAACATGCTCCAGCTGTGGCAAGCAGCCGTAGCATGACTTGCAAGGCACTGCAAAAGCCACTGATATAAGATTAGGCATACTCGAGCGAAAACTCTTCTCATGAGGAATATGAATGTGTTCTGTAATTTCAGCTAAATAAATATATGTGAAAAAAAAACATACAACGGGTGATGGCTGAGTTGACGTATTGACTTATACAAATGGTCTTGCCACTGCCAGGCCAGGAACCAGTGAATGTGGAAGCATTGATTTAATGGATTATGTATAAGTTGTCCACATGTACATATGTAAATAGTACCTAAACCAGATCTTTGGCACGCAGAAGCCGTGGATCGTGTACAGACCCCCAGGGGGCGTCTTGCTGTTGGCTCACACGTGACGTCATTTTAAGTCAGTGTGACACAAGTACAGCATTGGAAATTTTTTTGTTGACATCAGAATTTTAAATGTTGACAAACCAGTATGTGTACTGTGACATGAAAATTATATACGTCATATTACTGTCCTGTGGAGAGCTAGATCTGAATATTTGTATTTGATAGATATATGTGTGTTAGCTCAACAAGGAAACAGATAAATTATATTTTTGTTTTAATTACACAATTTTAACTTAACTGCACTATTAGTGGACCACCAGGGATTATAATCCACAATACTGTGTAATCAAAACTTTTTTTCTTAAGTTGCTGGTTATAAACAAAAGCAAGGGTCATATAAATGTAAATAGGGAACAGAGAGCTAGAAATAACCACTGCAGTTTACACATTTCCCTTGTACTTGAGTTTTATCTAGATACAAACAGACATTTGTGTAACAAAGAGAACAAGGTGTTTTGAGGACTATATAGCCTTGATTTGATTTACTTCTGGGAAGGACACCCCCAAAAGGTCATAGCACTTGTCAGCTTTCTGAAAATTTTGTCATTTTGTTTTGTAATTCAGTAAGGCCATAATTCTGAAATGAAAAATACCGGCTGGATTTCAGTACAATGATAAGGCATTCCGGCGTAAAATAAACCAAGTCTTTGTGATGCAAATCAGGTCTTGACTGTGTGGTTGGTGCTACATTTGGATTGTGCTGTAAAGTCCTGGTCTTTTGATAACAGAAAACATTTTGATAATTTGAAAATGTTCTAACTTGATCTAACTGGAGTGTATCAAAATTTTGGAATTGAACTCTTTGTGAGTACGATCACAGATGTGTTTCCCATGATTTCAGTCAGGATTTACAGCATACACGAATCCAGGAAGTTCTACTGTCATATGCGAAATGTCGGTTGATGAGAATCCATGAGCTAGCTCCCTCTGGTGAGGATATTGAAACAGAGAAAATGTAGAATTTTGTCAGTAAATGATACTTTTTACATCGGAACTCTCTGTATGGTATATTATGTTCAGTGCATCTTACAAAATCAGTGAGACTTTGTGTGGCCCTGTACTTCCCATCAGATGACCTGCAGTATCTTATCAAAATTTTTTTCAGGTGTTTGGAGTAAATAGGAATCTGGAACCTCGTGTTTTTACACAAGGTTTTGTTTGCCTTGTCCAATCACATAAATCAGTGAAAAACTGGCATTAAAAAGCATTGTTTGAGTGTTATGATTATGCTTACAAAGCACATAATGTGGTGTAAGTACTGAATGTAATTGCATCCTCCCCCAACAAGTGTCTCCATTGATATTGTGCCAGTAACATTGTTTGAAAGTTTGCAGTGTGACTCATAAAATTTGCAAAACAATGAGCCAACCAAATGTTACTGTCTTCCATGGGTGTTCACACATTTGTGATGTCGCCGGTTACCTGTGTATTCATGTACATGTTGTGCCCAGTGACCTCTGTGATGACTGAACAGAAACTAAGTCAGAGGGACTATGATGCTGTGCTGTTGTGTTGAGTGAAAGCTCAGATTGCTACATTCAACCATGGATACTTTGTTTTCCTGAATTTCACAGGTTGGAGAAAATAAATGATCGGATTGGTCAAAATTAGTACCAGCCGTCACAGATAGATGGCAGAGCAGGTTTCAGTTTTGAATGTACATGTAATGGAATGGAGTAAGACTGTAGGATACATGATCGAGTTGTTGGGCAAATCTATCAGGAAAAGCTTACCCAGGTTCAATAAAACATTCATGAGGGGTAAGAAAGTGATTATTGTTTTTAATTTTTGAAAGAATTGAAAAAAAAAAGATACAAGTAAAAGGACTCGTAAATCTAAGATGTTGGCTTAGGCTGTTCAGTGGATTCAACAACACAAAGTATGGCCTTAGAGGCAAGTCACAGTGTCCCTTCAGCAAATAATGTGATGCAGAGATTTTTGTTTGGAAACTTTGAGGGATGTGGAGGGCAGCATGGGGTGGGGGGGGGGAGAGCTGGGGGGTTATTTGCATACAGTATGGTCATTTCCACAAGAATCATTCCCTTTGATGCTTTTGTGATGTAATGAATAAATTTATGCAAATGAACCACCTCAAGTGCTGCCATCTGGGGTCATAAACTTCATTATTGAAATCTTCCTGGACATATGCTTGCTGCAGTTGGTCGAGATTGTCAGCGGTCAAAAGAAGTTTTGCATTATTTCTGAGTGAAGCAATTCAAGAGACAAGTGCAACACCTTTGTCTTGGGTCTTAAAACATCAGGAGAATCATGGATGACCTCTGTGTCTTTCTGTGTGATAAAAACATCATTGGCCAGTGACATGGTGCTCTGGATTCAATGAAACCTTTGTGTTGTCTATGTAGACATAACATTGAAGATTAACTGGAATTTATATTCAGACCAAGATAGAAAAAAACATTGCGCCAATTCCTGAAGGAATCCTCCAATCTTAAATTAGGTAGGGGTGCAATGGGAGTGGGAGATTGCAGGGGACACAATTTTGGAAAACAGTTGTTTTGCACCTACTTTAAGTGGTTCTGTGTACTGTTGATAGAACTGGAGGTAGCTTATATAAAAGGTCATTGATGTCTACAATGATGCAATACTGGCAATTTAATAGCTTCCTTCAGGAGTGGGGGGGTGGAGAAGTCATGTTTGCTCACACAGAAGTCATAAATCAATCACTCCATCTCCAAAATAGAGAGACCTGTGACATTATTTAAGTGGCATACAGCAAGATTTTCTCTTGAAACAGTATCTCCTTTTATCTACTTTACTTATTTTAACCCTTTCCCCCTTAAACCGGCCAAAACCGGATGGTAGTCAAATGTCGTCTGCTTCAGCGTTTTCAACTGATTTCAACAGCAATGAAAAACAATGTGACTGAGGATTAAAGATGAGACTTGTCAAGACAACAAGACCCAGGTCAACAGCTTTCCTTGGCATGGGTTGGGTACTTAGTGTCCAACCCATGCCAAGGAAAGCTGTGACTCAGTCTTAATTCAAGGGGGAAAGGGTTAAACACCAAAGAGGTTCAAGCAGGCCCTAATTGTATAGCGGAAACCTGGGTTTGGAGAGATGCCAGTTGAAGTAACAAGAAATGCTTGAAGAGAGAAGTGCATTTGGCAGAAAGTAATACAAAGGAGTCGGGTCTGAACACAAATATATCACATATCCTGGACCAACTTGCCATCTTGATAATCAAGTGTTTATGTATATTTTTCTCACCATAATATTTTAATTGATCTGATCTTTGAAAACATGCAGGAGGCACAGTGTACTGCCACTGTGTATGGACTGACTGTGATGGGAAAAAAATCGTGTGTACAGTTTCAGGTGTACGAGTCTATGAATATTCTGATTGTGAATTGTTTTTCAAATCTTCATGTCAAATTACTGTGCTTTAGAAACAAGTATGGTGTCTGGCCCTGGCATCGAGTAAACGAATAACTTGAAGCACATCGACTCTAAACCTGAAAATGTGCAAGGCTTGAAACCAGTTTGAGCACTGGAGATACACTCAATCTACCCACCTACCAACCATTTCTGCAGGTTTTGTACACTTTTACATGTACATGTTGATTGTTCAGTATGTGGGAAAGTATAAATGTGCATGGTATTGCTGATTACAAAGTGTAGCAGTACAGCATGTGGAAACTAAAAACCACAGGAAATGTCATTGATGCTATATTCTAATGCTCAAAAAAATGGAATGGACTAGGAAGGGAATGTATTGTAAACTTTGCTTTTCTGAGCCGCAGCCATCAAGTTTGAAAGGTTGGCGAAAAAATAGACTATAAAAAAATGAACTACTGCTCAACATCACTTTAACTTTGTTCCAAATGGTTTTTCATATATTTTGTTTGCTTGGCTTTGGAAATCTGTGTTTAGTTTAGATCACCAAGTCAGGAGCATTGTATAGATGATAAGACAGACAAGTTTCCTTTTCTTGTTGTTGTTTTTTTTTGTTTGTTTTTATTTCTCTTTTTTGCTTTGCATTTTGGTCAGACAGGTTTTTAAATAATCAAGTTGATCAGCTTACCAATACTTAAATTATTAACAGATAATAACCAACTTGGAAGGAGGCTACTACATCGTAGATATGTAACAGATCTCACAGACTCTAGTATTTCCTACCTGCTGTTTCCCAGTACATGCAGCTTTTTCTCAAAAAAAAAAAAAAAAAAAAAAAAAAGCCAGCTAATGTGCAAATGAAAATTAAAGATCAGTGCTCACAGAGGGCACCACCGTACCTGCCAACCCCAGTACCTGCAGGTTGGTGATAGGGCTGCACAATAACATTGTACCAAAGTAATCTTGTGGGGCTTTTTTTGTATATTTTGTTGTAATATGTTCAAGCTTCCAACTGTTCATTGGATTCATTACATGGATAAAGTAACACAAGTCAAATACAATGCCATGTAGGGCAAACTATTTTGAAACATAGAGGGTTACAGTGCTTTTAATGAACAAAGAAACTTTTATACTGGTTCCACATGTATTTATTAACAATTCCAATAAAATGTTTTTAAAATATCACAATGTGTCATGTTTTCGCTAGTATAAGTACAAATAGAATACTGTAGGTATTCTGTACATTACATTTTAATGACTTTTTAACCCTTTCAGTGCCAAATTTTGGACTAAATCAACAGCTTTCCTCAGCACACATTGGACGCAAAAAAAAACCTGTTGACCTGGGATATTCTCACTGGAACCATAAGCATACTGGTACTTGAATTAAAGGTCATTTTACGAGGAATACAAATCTGGGATCCTAATGATAATTCAGACTAGTCAGACTTGAGTAGATTGACTTGAGTCATGATTGGCACTGAAAGAGTTAACATTTAATATCTTGCCACCAGGTTGAACATGGGGAAAAAAGATCAAATACACGTACTGTACATGGACAGACCGTAATTACAGAATGTGAGAAATTTTGCTTAAAATTCCTGCACGTTATTCAGGTGCAATGCTTTACATAAGCACCCTAGTCTCATTAAGTAAAACTGCAATACAAATGTCCCATATGATCCAGTTACAAGCAGGTGCCACAACTGAAACTTTGGTTCTGTGTACTTCAGCTGTAGAAAACCTTTGAGTTTTAGTGTGAGTGACCAATCTTCTACTGTGTCTACAAACACAACTTGTCAACTTTAAGGACCTATGCCGACCATCCAGTCTCCTCCTGCTTCATTTGATGCTATATCATTTACCATATAAATTTTTGGACTTTTCGATACAAATCTGCCACTAAAGATGTCCCCAAAATAGCCAATGCAATACTTAAGTGGTAAATACATGTATCAGCATAATGTGACATATGTAAACACTGAACATGTTTATTTTATTCCATCTTTTTGGTCACATTTGTCTGTGTGAAAGTGTTGCATAACAGTAAAACTGTGCACATAATATCTAATACTTCATGGTGGTCTTTATAAAAGCCTTGGCCAGTATATTCTTTTTGCTGACTCACTGGATGAGAACTTGGGAATACTGTTATGTATACCAAAATACATGTATGTGTATTGTCATATCTGATACACATCCTTTCAAGTTCTTTAATTGATTGACCCGAGCAGAACTTGGGAATACTGTTAGGTACATGTATATCAAAATATGTGTATTGTAATATCTCGTACACTTTCTCCAAGTTCTCTTCTCGACTGACCTGAGCAAAATTTGGGAGTACTGAAATGGATACCAAAATATGTGCATTGTATTATCTAGTACACCTCCTTTTAAATTCTCTTCAGAAGCCTTGAGCAGCAATGCTGTTATTCTTTATTGTTTATAATACCCAATACTGTAATACTGTCAGGTTCTTGTATGAAGCCTTTCAAACTCTTTTTTTTTTTTGGGGGGGGGGGGGTAATTTGAACGACAGAGTCCTGATAAATACTCTAACAGGTTAATACTGTCATACAAAGTCATTATACATTTCCAAGTTGATTCACATATTCTACTTATTGAGCATCCATATCACTGGTAAGGTCTATAGGTCTGTGGGTCGGTACTTGCATAGCCAATTTTTCTATGTGGCAGCTAGCAGTAGCACGATTGACTTCAGACAATGAAGCTTTCGCTTACTTTTGACAGGCATGTTGGAACTTGAATTAAAGTTCTTTTGATGACTAACTTGGAGATGCAGTTTTACTTTCATTTTAGCCAAACACTCTTGAATAATATCACCAGTATGAAACGGGACACAAATTTACCCATATCGGTTAATGTTGGCCATTTTCCTCTTGCTTGTCAAAAGTAAGTGAAAGTTTCATTGTCTGGAGTCAATCATACTACAGCTAGCTGCCACATGGCAAAACCTGGCTATGTTGACGTAAACCCTTCTAATGGCATCTACAGTTACACATTTTGAAAGTGAAAACTTATTTGTATACAGAGTTTGCATGTAACTCAGAACTGGTGGGCGAATGGCTTCACGTCTGCAATGCAGTTGCAGTGGGAACAATATAATTGATCGTAATTGTTGGATATGATGACAGGCCAGTGTCCATCCTCCCACCCATCTGGTCCTCTTGCTCCCCTCTATGTACAGTGGTCCCCCTCTGATAAGGCCCCTCTCAAAACAGGCCACCCCCCCTCTAGTGAGGCCACCTCTCCGTTCAGCAGTGATGACATTTTCATCATTTTAGCCCCCTCAGGAGGGGACCCCTCTTATAAGGCCACAATTCTGGTGCATTTGAGGTAATTTTATCAGTGAGACTGCTGGATATGTATATACAACAGTGTGTTTACTGGTACAAAATTAAACTAGTGGTACATGGACACGGCAATCATGACAGATATTTGTATCCATCAAGTCAACACGTAACTGTCATCCTAGTTACATGTAGGTATTATGTACAAACATGGCATAACTCAGAGCTTGGGTGTATCCTATACTCCACAGCCAGAACCAGTGCAACTTTGATTGCAACAGTTCAAATAAGGTACGTGACTTACTTTTCAATCAGTCAGCCAACCAAATAAACCTGTATTCTACTCTTTACATACTAAGTAGTCAAGGTCTTGGTCAGCAGTATTTGTATTGCCTGAGAAGCCAACCTCCAGCAACCGGGACTGACTGACTGACATCATACATTCAACTGGACTGACAACAAGCGTGCTGATATTGAGTCAAAGCTCTTTTCACAAGGAATGTAGACACACAATTCTCATTCAACAGGAAGATATACTGTTCACAAATATATGTATGTCACAAGTATACATGGAAACCTGAAAGCAACAAGCAAGTGCCAAACCAACAATACACCATTAATATCACAGACAATAGTCATGGCCAATCAATCTTGTGCTTGAAAGATTTGAGTAACCTCATACTTTTTAAGCCTGCTGCATTAAGATATTGTGTTTCTTTTATATATGTTCTTGGGCCTCTAATGAAAGACCACCTGTTTTAAGAGATAAGAGACCACTTTGGTGCCTATGTTGGGGTGGTCTCTCAAAGCAGGCACCAAGACCGGTTCTAAAGTATATTACAAAGTACATCCACATACCAACCACAAACCAGTACGCAGCCCTGAAGATAGTTTAACCCTTTCACCCTTGAATTAAGACTGAGTCAACAGCTCTCCTCGGCATGGGTTGGGCACTAAATGCCCAACCCATGCCAAGGAAAGCTGCTGACCTAGGTCATGTTGTCTTGACAAGTCTCATCTTGAATCCTCAGTCAAAGTGTTTTTCATTGCTGTTGAAATCAGTTGAAAACGCTGAAGCAGACGACATTTGACCACCAGCTGGTTTAAGGGGGAAAGGGTTAACCTGCGCCTGGTCAGAATAACACTGAGTCAACAGCTTTCCTTGGTGTGAATAGGGCACATTATGCCCAACTAAACCAAGGAAAGTTGTTTACCTGGAGCATGCCATCATGAAACTTCTCACCTCCAATTCTCAGCAAAAATGTTTTTATTAACATGAAATTGAAGAAAATAACCATAGAGGGTGGAAGCAATTTACATCTCGGTGATTTGAGCAGGAAAGAGTTAAGCCTCAAGTGTCATATTACAATACCATTATAGTCCCATCACACAAAGTATAGACAGCAGTCCCTCTCTTGAGAGACCACCTTTTTTATAGGCCACATGCAGCAGGTCCTGAAGTCTTATCTTTTCCATGTTATTTTACCTACAATGAGAGACCACTTGCTTTATGTGACCACTTGAGGACCTACCCTATGGATGGTTTCTGAAAAGAGGGACTAGTGTACTACATGTTTTGAAATATACAATTCTGCTTAATTTACAAATTAAATCATGAAAAGTTGTAATGCATTGATGAAATAAAAATATACAAGATCATATGTGCTGTGGTGGTTGGATATCTTATGAAGGTTGTACATTGACTTGGATAGGAGTTTAGGTCCTCATGTAACTATAGGCAAGATGTGCATTGATCCGGATAGAAGTCTTGGTCTCTGTGTATTTTCATTTAACTATAGGCAAGATGTGCATTGATCTGGATAGGAGTCTTGGTCTCTGTGTATTTTCATTTAACTATAGGCAAGATGTGCATTGCTCGGATAGAAGTTTTGGTCTCTGTGTATACTCAGGTAATTATAGGCAAGGTGTGCATTGATCCAGATAGGAGTCCTGTTCTTTGTGTATTCTCATGCCCACAAATACCATTCACAGTGAAACCTTATTATAATGACACTCAGATATCTGACTTACATACTGACACAACTTTTGAGACTTAAGTCAAACCCCTTTGTTATTTGACTCAATTCTGACATAATCAAACATCTGATACATTAATTTTGCAGGGGAAAGATGGTGTCATGTTAATGATGTTCCACGAGACTGTTCTGTCAATTTGAGGGGAATGACTTTTACTTTTGTGCAGTGGGCTCAACGTACATTACACTGCGTCAAACCAATAACTTTTCTTGATGGAAAATCCCTTGACCATTTTTCATTCTGGTTCTCAACATGATATGGGTCTAAAATAATGAAAGCACTATTGCAAATCCAAAACATGCAAATCAGAACTTTCTATTAAAATAAAATATACATAAACCTGCAATTCATGGAAACATATTTTTTTCATTCTGTCTGGAATTTGTTTACAAGCTGATATGCATTCTTTCAAAACCCCAAAGTATGAATTCAACCTGACATATACATACACATATGAAACAATCACATGTTACTTAGTCTCAACAACATAACTGTCTTTCATGTGTAAAACATCTCTTCTTTTCGGCTAAAATACTGTCTATGTCATGTATATCACAGAGTTCATGTTCGCTTGATGTAGAATGCTTTTCCCAGTTGCTGAAGCTCTTTTTCAAAAAGTCTGTAATCTTCCTCCAGTAACTTTTTCAGTGCAGCTCTTCTGACCTGCAAACATAAATAATGTGCTATGAATATTTCTTCTAAATGTAGTCAGCTGGAAAAAAAATAATGAAACAAACAAAGAAGCACCCCACACACCAGTTCACTCTTTGGACAGACATTATGCCCAACTTTTGCAAAGTAAAGCTGTTTATTTAATATCATTCTAACCCAGGTGTGAAACAGCAATAAAGAGGGTATTCACAAAACAAACAAACAAAAAATTTTAAACAATGCTTACTGGTTTGAAAACATTCAGTGGCATAAATATAGTCGTGTATGGCCATTAAAATAACTGTATTTTCAGAAAGAGGACAATTTTGTGAGCCATACAATAATGTCTGTAGAATGAATGGAACAAGTGGAGCAATAGCAGTATATAAATGTGATCGAGGGACATGAAATCTAGGACAGAAAAAAAAATAATGCCAAGTGTCTTCTTTTGTTGAACCGCATGTGCATTTGGGTGAATCCTTAATTCCTTTAAATGTGAATGATTTGTTCTATGCTAGCAAAACAAATATGCCCTTGGTTTTCACATCAAATTAACCCTTTCCTGATCAGATTAAGACTGAGTCAATAGCTTTCCTTTTTGCCAGTTGGACACAATGTGCCAACCCCCGCCAAGGAAAACTTGACTGGGGACATGCTATCATGATATGTCCTAGCTACAATTTTCAGCAAAAATAGGTTCTATTAACCCTTTCCCCTTTTAACCGACTCATGCCAAGGAAAGTTGTTGACTCAAGTGTCAATTCAAGGGGGAAAGGGTTAAAACATAAAATTTAAGTGCAGTGGTCCCTGCTGTAAGCCCCTCTCACCAGAGGTCACCCCCTCTACACAGGCCACTTTTCCATGCAGCAAGTATAGCATTTCTATTATATTTCCCGCCTCAAGAGAGACCACCCCTCTTATAAGGCCACATTTCCAGTGCACTTGGGGTGACCTTATAAGACAGGGACCACTGCACAGATATTGAAGCAGACAATAATTTATATCAAGGCACTCTCGGGCAATTTGAGTGTGAAAGAGTAAATTCAATAGAAAAAAATTGAGATAACTTTCTGAAACTAGCTTGCTGTTTACACTTTCAATTACAGCAGATTGTGCAAATTCAGCAAGGCTCAATAGTCAGCATATATCAAGTACATACAATCACTGTAATGTAGGCATGTATATATCAAGTACATATAATCACTGTAATGTAGGCATGTCATATATCAAGTACATACCATCACTGTAATGTAGGCATGTCATATATAAAGTATATACAATCACTGTAATGTAGGCATACCATATATCAAGTACATACAATCACTGTAATGTAGGCATGTATATATCAAGTACATACAATCACTGTAATGTAGGCATGTATATATCAAGTATATACAATCACTGTAATGTAGGCATGTCATATATCAAGTGCACAATCACTGTGATGTAGGCAAAGTGCTCCAAAGTTTTTGTTTCAGAGATATACAATCATGCATTTGTTCATGTACCTGTTTTTCAGAACCATGTTTGCAACTATAGCTCTTATGATCACGACATCCAAGTTGTTATATACGTACTGTCAAATCAGTGGTCCCTGTCTGGAGAGATGAATCCTTTGAGAGACCACAGTGTCATTCAATGCCACTGCATGAGATACTATATATACAAGTACCTTTCTTACTTAACCCTTTCCCTCATAATATGCTTAAACCAGCCAAAACTAGCTGGTGGTCAAATGTTTTTTTTCTTTTATTTTTTATTTCCATCCAGGGCGTACATCACAGTGTATAAGTATCACAAACTCAACTCTCCACAACTTTTCTTATCTAATGAAAAGTACAATACAACTTAATATATCATGCATATATACAAATGCACAAATTCAATACCTTTGTTCGGGTATCAAAGTCCATCACTATAAATCAAATCCTTTCTATTTTACATCATGCTTTATCATTTTACCTCCATTATTTACAATGCAATATCAATGAACTTAATCTTCTTCACTAAAGCAACAAAATTAGTGATACAGGGTAACATTTTCTTGTATCTACATGCATGTAGAAACCTTTTTCTAAGAATGAAAATCAAGTTTTACATTGTTTCAGGCCAATGTCACCCAACACGACATGTTAAGCAGAAAAATGTAGAATCTTTCTACACTTCATTCACTGAAAAAACTTCTAAAACCAGTCTCCAAAATTGCACAGTGTGGTTACATCCCCCCAACACATGTTTTACAGTCTCATTTTCAATCTCCTTTTTACAAAAACAACATAGGTTAGCCACTGTGATTTTCCATTTGTGTAATCTTTCATTGGTGTTTATTATTCTGCAGAGGAACCTAAATTGAAAACTAGGTATTTCTGAGGAAATTGTTGCCAAGTAAAGGCACTTCAAATTTGTAAATTACTCTGCTTCTTGAATTTCACAATTCAGTTCTATATTCCATTTCCTTACTAATGGTAGTTGACTTTCTATAATCTTTTGTAAAAAATTGGATGAAAAAAAGTGAGATACTTAACCAATTTGTATGATTGTGTTGATTTTCTTTTCATTTTCTAATAAAAAAAAAAAATCATTGAAGTTTGCAAGATTTGTTTCCATCTTTGTGGAATAGCATATATCAAGCCAGTAAACAACAAAATGTTGTTATATACAATTTTTTGTGTAAACGGTGAAAATGATACAAATGTTCTATCTGTCTCTAGCAAATCAGATGTATATTTAATCCCTTTGTTAAACAATTTTTATTTGAAAAAAAGGTCTCCCCTACTTTAATAAAAGAATTATACCAGATTGTTTCCTGCATCTCCAATTTTTGTTTCTGAGTTGTGGAAGTTGTAATTTCTCCTTAAGATGTGGTGCTTCCATGCTGCATCTGATTCTGACATAAGCCTCTTAATCCAGGGACACTTCATTGAACAAAATTGGGAGGGTATATGTGTGATTCCTACTCCACCTTAATCAACAGGAGCAATGAGGTAATTCTTCTTGATTCTGGTGGTGAATGTTGTCTGCTTCAGTGTTTTCAAATAATTTCAAAAGTAGTGAAAAACAATTTGCATGATAATGTAGATGAGACCTGTCAAGATAACATGCCCTAGCTGTACAGCTTTCCTTGGAATGACTTGGGCGCCAAGTGCCCAACCCATGCCAAGGAAAGCTGTTGACTCAGACTTAATTCAAGGGAGAAAGGGTTAAACCTCTAACAAGAGACCACTAGTTTTGAGCTCTAGATCACAGTTCCCTGATTCTTAAAGATAGTCTTTCGATGCAGGCTCAACAGCATTCATGAAAAAACAAGGGTCTTATACTGACCATCATGCAGGCTTTCTGTGCAAGTTTGACTTCACTTCTGCTCTGGCTTATGTCGTTTTTCAACTTCTGTATTCCTGCTACATCTTGTAAGGACTCATTCCAGTCTGATTTCAGACGCATCTTCTCTTCTCTGGAGAAAATCAGTTTCATACATATAATATCTACAAATGTAAACTCATAATTTTCAGATTCTTTTCTTCAGCTTGTCACATTGGAAAGCTAAGCCCACAATATTTTCCTGTTGGTTTTGCCTCTAAATATTATAAAGTGATAAATATCATATAGGCTGTTGTACTGTGTAACAACTAGAATATGTTCATGTCACACCCAAAAGTTTTAAGTTACCATGTCATATAATAAAAAATCACCTAAATATTTCTAGCAGCTGCTTTGGCAAACAAGAAAACTTGAACAAGCAGTCTGGTGCTGAGCTGATCTAACTTGTCTGGATTAGAGTGACACTTTAACCTAAAGAATTAAATCAAGGTCACTCATGTAACCTCACTTTAGTCCTTGTGGGCAAACATCATCATCATGTGCACTGTCAAAGATTAGTCATCAAGATAACAATACAATGACCTTACAACCTTGTGAATTAGGTGAAGGTCATCCATGGACATACTTCACCTAGTATCCATACAGGATCATTATTGTGTGCAATACCTCTAATAGTTCATGCATTATCAAGTAAATAGTAAAAATTCACCAAAATGGTCCTGTGACGTTGGGAATTAGGTCAAGATTGCCATATATACATGTACATATGTACACATTTAACTTAGCCTTCCAGAGGACCATCATTGTCAATGTCAAATATCAAGTGCTGGCTTAAATCACTCATCTAATAAATACACTTAAGTAGCCCTGTGACCTGGGGAATTTGGTCAAGGTCCTTCATGTACAGTTTACTCTCAACTCCAGTAGCCCTTATGGAAGACCCCCTTGATGTGTGGCTTGGAGGAATAATAACATGTTATTATTACTCCAAGGTCATGGTCATCTAACTGCAGGTTCAGCCTGGTTCTTATCACGGGCCATCAACAAACCCAATTGCAAAGTTCTGGCTGAAATGGTCATTTGGTTATCACTAAAATTGGGTTGTGACCTTGACAATTAGGTCCATGTCACCCAGATAAAGTTATTAGGAATTGGGGGTCCTCAGTTGTGTTTCTGTGTATTTTCACAGCAGTTGGCCACCCAACATTTGTTGAAGCATGATCCATTAAACAAACATTGCAGAGGCCCACCTAATAAGGTATCTCCCTACCAAGCTTGAACCAGACACTGTCCATAATCTGGACAAAATAACATACACATGCAGTTACATGTTACATATTGAATAACATGTTAATTAGTTTATAAAGTCAGACACAGATTTTGTGACCCACTATATCTTACTCCAATCCAGTTTTTCATTCAGCTTACGGTTACATGTAAGCATGTGCATTAACCAAAGCAAATTTGGTTTCACTTTAGCTTTTTTCTTTAATCAGATATTTCACCCATACAGCATAACAGTACTAGCTTACCTTCTTTCAAGATCATCTGCCATAATATATATATATATAAATGACTTTTTGATATTTGATTGCCCCTCAGTAATACAAAGTCTGATTTTGCCACATGCACTGCATAATGTTACTTCACAATGATGAAACTGCCACTAGGGTGACAATGTATCCTATATCTTGGTTCACACAACTGTTCTGGTCATACATAATGCTGTCAATCCCCCAGGTTTCTGCCTTTCTGATTCATTCCATATGACTAATTTGTCACATTACTAGAGGTAATATCATACATACAGTGAGTTTTAAGAATCATCAGTCTGTGTGATTTTTAGCCCTGCTGACTGGTCAGTCAGCAGAGCTTATAGAATCTGCTTGCATCCAACGTTAGACTTTTTACATTTTCATCTTCTTCTCAAAAAAAAACGCTGCATGGAATGTTTTGATTTTGTACATGGGTGTTTCCTAGGTAGACCTCCACAGAGTTTGTGAAGGAGATGATGATATTAAGGCAATAATTTTTCTATTTTTCACAATTTTTTAAATTTATTTTTTGAAAAAGAATATAATTTCTTCATCGCAAGAACTGCTTGGCCAATTGCTTTGATATTGCACATACAGTCACCTCGGGTCAAGCAATTCTTATTTGGCCACCAGGTGGTGCTGCGACTTTTTCCTTCTTTATATGAATATTGGTGTGTTAAGGCCATTTTAGACTTCTTTTCCAGAATGGCTAAACAGAATTGCTCAAAATTTTATCAGAATATAGTTGGCCTTTAGACAATAAAAGTTTGCAAGAATAATGTGGATATGTTAATTTTTGACAAAGTTACAGGATATTAAACTTTGCGACTAAGTGAGTGCTGCCACTGTATATGTATGTATGGCAATACAGTGCATATATATTGCACTATTGTATTTACATGGTCAACTTCTCAAAAACAGCTGCATGGAATGTTTTGATTTTGCACATGGATGTTGCCCAGGTGGACCTCTACCAAGTTTGCAAAGGAGATGATGATGCATTTTTTTTTCCATATTTCATGATGTTTTACATTTATTTTTTGAAAAAATTAAAAATTTCCTTATCTCAAGAACTACCTGGCCAATTGCTTTGATATTATACATAGGGAAGGTCACCTTGGTGAAGTAGTTCTTATTTTGGCCACCAGTTGGTGCTGCAATTTTTTCCAAATTTTTAATAATAATTTTTGTATGTGAAGGCTATTTTCGACTTCTTTTTTAGAATAGCTAAACAGACATCTTTAAATTTTATCGAAATATGGTTGGACTTCAGACAATAAAAGTTTGTAAATATAATGTGGATATGTCAAATTTTGACAGTTATGGGACATCAAACTTTGCGACTGTAAGTGGGTGCTGCCACTGTATATATATATATATATATATATATATATATGGTAATTCAGTGCATATATTGCACTACTGTATTTACAATTTCGACTTCTTCTCGAACACCAATGCTTGAGTGTTACCACTGTACATGTATATAGCTATACACACTACAGTGCATGTATTGCAATATTGTAAAAGCAGATTCCAGTCAGCAGAGCACAGGATCATCATGATCCTCTTGTGTATTGTATGCACAGAAACGAAATTTGCATTATGATACCACACAGAACATTGATTTTAGGTGTACTTTTGTATTCTGCTCTGCTGAGCTTTCGAGAGTCTACTTGTGTTTTGACAACAATGTCTGAAGTAGATTTCAACACGGTGGAGTATTATCTTCATGTGGCTTAAACTGATATTAAAAGCACATTAGGTATGTCAGTGTTTACATTGTTTTGTTTTGCTTGTAAAGTCAGCATTTGTAGTTAGAAGCAAGCAGAAAGAAGTGGACTGAACAGAATTTAACATAAGCATTTTTCAAACAGTCTGATCTTATCATTGCAACAAGTTTCCAAAAATAACTGTCCACTGACTTACTGCTAGCATTCTCACTAACAAATGAGAATTGAATCTGAACATGATAAAAATTTCCACAATTTATTAAGGCAAGTGACCAGATGTTCATGCTCTCTTGGGGGAAAATATGTGTTTGATGTTAAATGACTTACACACGTGCTTTTTGTTCCCTGGCTGCCATCATTTCATCTCTCTGCAAAATCAATCATCAAATAAGATTAGAGACAAGTCTGTTGGCCTGTTATCAACCTTTTATAAAAGCCGGACTGAAAGAAGCGAGTAAACAGTTACATGAAAATGCCGTAATCTTGCAGTGGCAGATTGTTATAACTGCTTCAATAATTTTCAAACATAGTTACATACAAGTATGACAGTAATATAATGATGCACTGATATGGCCTAACCCTCACAAATAATGAAAACCAAAAACAAGCAAAACAAACCAACCCACACTTCAAGGACAATAATTAAGAAAGTGTTCATTACATACTATATAAATGTTGACGTGGGTGGTGCGCGACAGACCAAATGTCATCCACCACCCACGTCAACATTTATTTTCTTACAGTGAAAGTCACAGACAAAATTCAGAGGGTTCCACTTATATTCTAAAGAAGCTTCCTATTATTCTAACAAATTCTGTTCTCTCCTAATTCTAAAACCTATTCTAATTAATTCTGTTCTCTTCTTATTCTAACATTCCATTTCTTTTCTGTCAGCACCCTACTGGTACTACCAGGGAGTCCTGTACCTACTACAGTTCTGATCCCTTTCTTTCCTTCGGGGACCCCCGCCCCCGTCAAGCCTATGGCTAAAATCCATGCCACACCCTCTTCTTCTCCTAAGCACCGCACTTCCTCTAAGCCCTCACAGTTATGATCATCATTCTGCCACTTCCTAAACCAGGGACGTGTTTTGTTGTTTACTATATCATATGGGCCTATAACTTTATAACTTATAATAACTTACGCCTATTAATATTATATAGCCTTATAATATAAGGCTATATAATATTAATAGGCGGTTTAAGACCTCATCTCTCTTTTTTTGCATCACACAATACCAACCAATGGTCTAGGCTCTAGCGCCTCGTCTGCCTCCTGGAAACAAGCTGTACACTAACCATTGTTACCAGCAGTCCATTTCTGTTTTCCATTTCTAAATTGATAATTCCTGCGCTAGTCACTGAAACAAAAGTTTGGATTCCTTCCCTCCATCACTGAGCGATAATATGTGTTTCTATGAATTACTTACTTTAATTCTGTCCTGTTGTCTTTGCAAAGCCGATTGAAGACTTTTGTTGTCTGTCATGGCTTCATAACGGTACGATGTTGCCATACTCATCTTGGAAAATTTATAGATATGTTACTACTGAAAGAAATAGAAAGAAACACGCGAAGAGCTGAAACTGAAGTTCGTGGTTGCTATTGAACCGGTAAACATATTAAATAAGCAATATATTATACGCCAGTAGATATAGTTAGAGATGCAAATATTCTTTATCCTGTTTAATAACAAAGAATATTGGAAAATTGGTGCCATTTTTAAAGTACTGGTCAGATGATCTGTGTCTACACAAACTATTACTTGTTTACACATTTAACAAGAATTGAAGAAACTGTAAATAATATACATGTACACTATCAATATTCTTCCGCCGTTTCTCGGGTTGCTCGGTGAAGCGGCCGAACAGCGCCATCTGCAGTTGTTTCTTTGAGTTTATGGATTGGTTTATCCAAGAACACATAACCAAACTAGAAAAGAAGATTTGCTTCAAAGCAAATCTGTCTGTGTGCCTTCAAAAGTTGTAAATATTAAATGCTACAACTTTTATCCTTTGGTACTTCACATGACATTAAGCTTTTGGCTGGATGCAAATTTCAAAGTCTAAATGACCTTGACCTTTGACCTTTACAAGTCACATGTAAATTGCACAGTGTTACATTATCCACAATTTAAGCCCAACATGAACCAAATCGGATGCAAATTGACCAAGTTATGGCAAGATGAAACTTTCAAAGGGCCAAAGGGCCAAATGGCCTTGACCTTTGCCCTTTTGAGGTTACATGTTCTTATAAAAATGTGCAGTGTTGCAATACCTACAATTTGAGTCCACCATGATTAGAATTGGATGGAAATTCGCCAAGTTATGGCTGGACGAAACTTCCAAAGGTCCAAATGACTTTGAACTTTGAACTTCAGAGGTCACATGTAAAATACCAAAATGTGTAGTGTTACCATAGCTACAATTTGAGCCCAACATGATCAAAATTGGATAAAAATTAACCAGGTTATGGCCAGAAGAAAGCCACCATTGAAAGTGGTCTTTGACCTTGAAATGACCTTTGACCTTGAGATGACTTCTGCCTGAAGTGAACCTTGACCTTAAAAATGACATTTTGGCCTAAAATTGACCTTTGACTTTGACATGACCTTGACATTTGAGATGACATACCTTGCTATGATCGAACTCCTATACACTCAGAACCACATCTACTATAGTATATAAGATATTGAAGATTTCAAACTTTAATTAGCCCTCATTTGCATAATTTTGAAAAGCATGACCTCTCATTATAAAAAGGCCAGATTTCATCTATAGAAGTATAATTGTGCAAAGTTTGGAGTTTCTACTTGTAATGCTTTTCAAACGAAATGTCGGACAAATTTGCCCGTAAAGAAAGAAAAAAAAAGAAAGAAAGAAAGTATGGCAGAAAGTTAAAATTTTGTCAGTGTATAATTAGTGAATGGAAACCACCCTTAAAAGGAGTCCCCCAGGGATACTGTGTTCTTCAATTTCTTCATTAATGGCGTATATTGGTTCATTACAAAAGCAACTTTTTCAAACTTAGCTGCTGATAACACTCTAAAAGCGATAGCTGACTCAATTAATGAGGTTGGTAACTTAATTTCTGATGAATCTGCTGTTGCCATACAAAGTCATATTAACCCATTACGCGGATGTCAAAATTGACGAGTTTGCCCGTATCTGCTCCCAGAGAGGAAGGGGGCCGCATTCCCTGTCTATTCCATGATAAACGCGTGAAAGTTGCATCGCTATTTTTTCCACTTCGAAGCTAAACAATCGGCCAGAAAAGCTCACCCTTCGAGAGCATATATATTAGTCATTTAATATCATATTTCTATTATGTTTGTCTGCTGTCTGTTGAGCTACAGTCCATTTCCAAATGCTAGCAACAGAGCGTTTTAGATGGGCAACTCTGCAGCTTGGGCCTCTTCGCATTCCAGCATCCTGTGCGCTGGAAGTCACTTTCACACCAAATACACATGTGCAAGGCTATCCGCGAAAGGGGTTTGCCGACAATTTTATGGAAGCAAACCCAGCTGAATTCCAAACTATGCTACGGGGTAGACAAAATGTTGAAAATATTTATGTGGATATTCACGGTAGTAGGATTCAAAGTGCAGAAACTGTCAAACTTTGACTAACATATATCAGAATTATGTAAGAAAAAAAAAAAAAAAAAAGCCTCAGCACAGCTGAGTGCATTAATAAGGTTCAAGCGTATTTTGAACATTCCATCAAAGCTTGCCACTGTTAAAACTTTCACTGTATCGCACTTTAGCTACTGTTCAATGATACAATACTTTTGTTCACGTAAAACATACAGAAAAGGAAACGAATCCTGGAAAGATCATTGAGATATGTTTACAATGATTTTGACCCCACATACCAAGATTTATTGACAAGATCCGGTCTCACCAATCTTGAAAATGATCTTATAAGAACCATCGTAACAGTAGTCATCAACATTTCTAATGGGCTAGCACCTAAGTGCTTAGATGGACTTATAAGTAGAAGGCAAATTGGTATTGACACACGACAATCAGTGGATCTGAACCTACCAAGGTATGATTCAGTTCAGTGCAGCAAACGATCAATGAGATTTATGATGCCACATTTATGAAATGATTTACCTATTAGAAGTAAAACGTGAAGACTCACAGGAGTTTAAACAGGCCATGAGGAAGTGGGATGGACCAGTATGCAAATGCAATATGTTTATTTCAAGAGGCAAATTACTCATAATTAAACTAAAGTTTATTACTAGTCTTACAATTTTTTTTGTTTTCCTGTGCTGCCTGGCTTGTTACGCGTGCCCAGCTGGGTGGTGCAGGAAATGGTGGTCATTATGATTGACCTCTATCTATGATCATTCTGTGAGTCTATGGTATAATGAATTAGACTCAAGAGGCAAATGGATTAATGGATTCAAAAGGCATGTTGGCAACAGTAGCCAATACTATATAGTGGATAAATTTGGCAGTATGTTGAGCTCTATAATGTACCTGGTTATTAACATGTGTATGCATACAGGAAAGACAGAGCAGGAGCTGGTGTCTCCTTGCTCATTAGAGATGATCGATTGCAGATGCTGCGGTAGAAGCTGATGAGTATGCTTTGACCCACAAACAGTACTGGACTGGTTCTGGTCAGAGTGTTGAAGTCAGTTCACGGCCAAAGTCAAGGTCAAGGTCAAGGAAAAGACACATGCTCATGCTGCTGTAGAAGCTGATGAGTATGCTTTGACCCACAAGCAGTATTGGACTGGCACTGGTCACTGTGCGTTTAGGTTGTGTCAGGGCCAAGTTCAAGGTCAGGGGAAGGCTAAGGACCAAAGGGCTGATGGTGATCAAAATAATAGTAAAGCTGGCAGCCAAGACGGCAAAACTGGTAGAGATAAATGTGGTCATTGTTACAAGTTGCACGCACTGAAAAATGTTGGACGTTGCACCCTGAGCGTGAACCTCAGTGCACTTATTGTGAAGGGCCAGTGGAAACATCAAGTAGCTAGAAAGCCAGTAGGTTGATTACAGGGCACAGATGTAGTACTCATTTGGGAAGTAAGGCACATTGAAGAGATAGCAAGACTCGTACATGGACTTTAAGTCTGAAAGCTCAGTGTCAGCAGGTAAAGGTCAGGAGATGAATTCCATGATGATATTAAGTGACACAGGAAGTGCTCAAAGTTTGATTATGGATAATTCTAGGTTCCAATGTTGAAAGCCAGTGGCCTTTATCAATATTTGAGGTGTTGACTGTTCTGAGAAGTTGGTTCCATTACATAGTGTTTGGTTGGAGTCTGAATATGTAACAGGTCTAGTGACAGTGGGACTCCGTTAACCCATAGAGGGAGTATATGTGATCCTAGGGAATGATATAGCAGGTTCAAAGGTGAAAGTCACACCTAGATTGAACTTGCATGGGTGTATGCACAGAAAAGTTGCAAATAGAACATAGAGGCATTTTCCCTGCTTGTGTGACAACAAAGTCACAAAGAAAGCAAGAAAAAGAATTTGATAAACTTGAAAATGAGAAGGGACAGTCTAGTGTAAGTGATACAGAATTAGCAGATACCTTTGTAGCCGACTTATTCAGCAATGCAGACAGTTTGTAGAAAGAGTGATACTAAGTTAAATAGGGAAAACTTGATGTCCAATCAAAAGTATGACACAATGGACGCTGCTTGGAAAGGTATTTTGTCTTGGGAGGAGGCAGAGAACACTCAAGTGTGTAACTAAGTGAAAAATTAAGTTTTGATGAGAAATGGAGAAACAGTGAAACTCCCACTAATGAGAGTTGAAATGAAGTACACCAATCAGTTCTTCCTAAGATGTACAGACATGAAGTAATGCATATGGCACATGATTTACCTGTGGTTGTACATTTAAGTGTTAAGAAAACACTGAGCAGAATCATAAAGCAGTTTTTTCTAGCCAGGTATTCACAAGGGTGTTTTGCAGCAAGGGCAGTAAGACATGTCACAGTTGGTAGGAAAACCTAATCCAAAGGTCTAGGTCGCACCATTGATACCAACTTGTGGTAATCCTTTTGACACAACCATCATTGACTGTGTATGCCCATTATGCAAGACAAGGCAGGGAACAGTTACCTGTTGACGATCATTGATACAGTAACCAGATTTCCAGACGCTATTCCCCTCAGGAAAATTAACAGCAAGTCAACTGTGTCAGCCTTAACAGTTTTTCACGATCATAGGGCTACCAAAGGTCATAAGGTCAGACTTGGGTAGTAAGTTTACAGCGGGTCTGTTCAAATAATTTAGAAAAAAATGACACATATTCATAAATTTCAAACCCAACAATGACAGCAAAGAGACCCCAGAGCCATCAAACCATCAATATTCACCCTCCAATACCAATGCGACAAAACAAATTTTACTCCTGACATGAGACAGGCAATCACCCATAAAAGGCAACCCTTGGCTCCAAACTGGTCCTCTCAACCCCTGAAACATTCTTCATTAACTGCACACTATAGTGTTTCCAAAATGTATAGGCCTAACCACTCAAAACCCAAAGTTTATCACCTCTGCCAAAAACAAAGAGAGACCTGGTAGGCCTACTACCCTCTGGCTCTCCCGACCAGTCAGCCAACCGAGTCCACAGCAAAAAAAAAAAAAAGAGTAGGCCTTTATTGATTTTGTGATATTTACGAATCTGGAACGCTATAAACACAATCTACCTCCTTTCTAACTATGAATATGAGAACACAGCCCACAGCACAACATAGCCAATGAAGTATTTATCAAATAATTCAGAAAAAACATACCCTTATTCATAAATTTCAAACTCAACAATGACAGCAAAGATGTTTCAAACCCACCAAAGCATTTGATGGAGCTAGGTATTAAACATAAAACTTCCTCTGCTTATCATCCACAGACTTAGGGGCTCTTGAGAAACATCATCAAACTTAAAAGAGAATGGCAAAAACTTTTTTTTTTTTTTTTGAAAAATGCCCAAGATTGTCATAAATGGTTACATTTTGTTTGGTTGCTGTGAGGGAAGTGCCAAATGAACCATTCGGATTCAGTTCTTTTGAGTGAGTGTATGGTCATGGGGTGAGAGGTCCTTTGAAGTTGTTCAAAGAATGTTGTTCAGTTCCTGAAGAGAAAGGTGAGGTACATATGTTGAAATATGTGTTGGAGTTCAAGGACAGATTACAGGATGTGTGCAAGGCAGCTAAAGAGAACTTGGCAACTGCATGGCAAAACATGAAAACATGGTATGATACGAAGTCAACGGAAAGGTCATTTTCTCCAGGAAACAAAATATTGATTTTGCTACCTGACCCTGATATTCCACTACAGGCCAAGTTTACTGGTCCTTACACTCTGCACAAAAGGTTAAACTTGGTACTATGTAGTAACTGCACCAGGCAGGAAAAAAAGGTACAGGAATCCGTCATATAAACATGATGAAAGCATAGTTTGACAGGGAATCTCCAGTGCTTTGTATAGTTGAGGACCAGATTAAGAAACTGAAAATATAGATCCTGTGTCTGAATACAAAGCACAAGCTTCACCATCCCTCTTGAAGCATTTGAGGCATTGCAGTGGTTAGACAAAACTTGTCTCATTTGACTGAATCACAAAGGAAAGATATAAAAAAGTTGATTGAAGAGTACTGAGACTTATTTTCTGATGTGCCAGGTAGGACCACTGTACTGGAACATGAGATTAATTTGGAGGAAGGGGCTGTTCCAGTAAAACAATATCCCTACAGGTTAAATCCCATAAAAGCAACACCTTTAAAGGGAGAAATAAAGTATATGTTGGAAAATGACTTCATTGACGTTTGTGATTCTCCAAGGGGTAGCCCAGTGATTTTGGTGCCCAAACCAGATTCCACTTACAGGATGTGTGTTAATTTTAGAAAGTTGAATACTTTGCCATTGATTTTGCCCATACAGCACTTTGAAATATTTGTATCAGTTGGTAGTTTTCCGGTTCAGGTGTTTTCAAATGACAATCCAACATTGTACCTGCATAAGTTCAAAAATAAAAACCAAAGACTCACTGGGTGGAGCTTATTTTTACATGAATACGGCCTGGAAATAAGTCACATCAAAGGCAGAGTTATCACATGTGATTATGTCAGTAGACATTGTAATGATTCATAAATATTCAGAGTGCTATCCATATTAAAAAGGGGATGCCAGATAAACCAGTGTGATAAGTTAGTTTTGCTTTTCTTTTGACTAATAATGGCTTCGTTAACTGTGCTTTTATTGCTCCAGAGTCGCCTGGAGATGAAAAGGTGGATGCGCCTCATACGAGACTGGCCTTTGCATGCACAGTTACTTAGTATGCACATCTATTGGTTTGTAGGTTAGCCTAGAGGGTGGTTATCTCTAAAAACCTGAATTTAACTGTTTTTGTCACTGAAGGTAACAATGATAACATAATCACTGGCACATGCATGGAAGTTCATTGATATGAACATTCATTTTTTCTGAGGGGAGATGTGTTATGTCTGTAAGTTATTTATTATGTGTATATATATGAAAATGTAATGGTTACAAATGTATAAACTGAAATGAGTTAAAATGTATCAGAAGTAAGATATGAATATATCATTCATTGTCAAGATTCAGTGTAACATTTAGCTTCAGCAGGAAGTTAAAGGGTTAAAAGACTAGATGTACCTGCATTTGCAGTGCACATGCATGGCACAAGTGGATCATGTAAACACGTGGTTCTGATTGGTCAAGTGGGTTGGGTCACTAAGTAAAAAGTGTATAGAGCAGGGGAAGGTAATCTCTCTGTCCGTAATAAATAGAGGGCCAGAAAGGAAATCTTGGTCAGTTTCACACGAGTGGCTGCCCTGTGTATACATTGGCAAAGGTGTTGGTATATGCACGTTAAATTTGAAACTCCTGTGGACACGCGGTTCCAGATTCAGTTGATGTAAGTATGGTAGCCAGTGGTGCTCCATGTTGAATGTACTTTTTTCAGTGGGCCTACGAACGGCCAAATTACTATATATATATATATATATATATATATATATATATATATATATATATATATATTGTGAGCTGTACGAAAACTGCATTGTTGGTCGGTAATCGGCCAAAGAAATGAATTTTTGTCTGAGCACCATGGACGCATATATTATGTTTATTATGTATATAGAAGCGTGACTTTTCTTGTTGTTGTTATTGTTTGGCCTCAAAGTAAATCTCCAAATCAAATACGTCTGGTAGACTTAAGAGTACAAATTCTAAATTCGATTTGGCGATAAATGTGTGGATTTATTTTCGTCAAATAAATTGAACAGGTTAAAGTTTTACATACATTTTCCCTTTCCTGATACTGCCCTTTGATTTTGAGTTGCAGCCCAGAGTGAGTGATAGCAGACCAAGTGGTTGCCTGCAAAGCAGACCAAGTTCTGTGTTTTACGCTGCTTGGGTCTGCTTTGGAGGCAAACCAAGTGGGATCCATACGGAGACAGACAGACAGACAACCCTGCCTGGAAGATGTGCTGCCTGATCTTTAAACTGTCAATTCATTTGGGAGTGTCAGATCAATATATATTTTTATGTTTGGAACGAGCGGGACTCGAACCTTTAACCTTTGGCACTAGTCGCCTAGCTGAAATGGGAAACGCTCATATCCACTCTATCAATTTATGTATAAATATACTTTTCATACAACGGACATGCGCATTCATTTATGCACACACTTTTAGTTATAAACAGGGCTTTTTTAAAATTTAATTTCCTTTTCCTGACTTTATGTACTTTAAACTGTGATATGTGTCATATGAAATATATGTACAAATATCTGTTGTATATATGGACCACTGGTCTGAAATAAAGTCATTTTGAATCTTAAGAGCAGTTCGTGCTTTGTTCACGGCTATAACGTAGGTATATAATTCAGTTTTGGTACATAGTTGGATCTGTTTCAGCAGGAAATTAGGTAGGTTCAACATTGTAACAATATCAAAATTCAATTTAAAGTTACCCCGAAGAAACGGATTCAACATATATATTCATGTACCTTCTCAGCGAGAGGGCATCACATAGACCCGAATACCCCAAAGTCCAGCACAGAATGACTGCCTTGAATTTGAACCTACACAATGGTGTCAGAAATCAACCTAACTGAGATTGATTGCTTTACTTAAATCGAAACCTCACGTTGTTACATAACTAGCACACTCATGGATCAGAAACAGAAACAAAACCCTCCCTCTGTCTGTTGTGAATGCATCAAACATTGATAAGATGCTGTAAAGGGGTGTTTTAATTGAAATGACCATTTGGAGTAATTGTGCATGTGTTTGTTTTTTCTTATTCTTTTAATTGAACTTCTGGCTGTAGATCACGTCCATAAAAGGAAGATCAGACCGGTCTATGCAGCATTATGAATTACAAGACATGCCCTTTGCGGCTGGGACCTTGCTCAAAGGCATTCTCCCAACTCCGCGATAATTTTGATTTCCCGAAAAGGAGACCAGACACGTATATATTACAATTTTGAAAATTTACTAATTGAAAGTAAAAAGTTGCATTGCTATTTAACCTAGGTATTTAACGAGACAAAATATTAAACACTCTGAGTGAAAAAGCAAAACTTAAATCCTTGAAGTTAAATAATTCAATCTTCGTGAAAATATCGGGATATTTACAACAGAATTTATGAAAACATTTCATCAGACGTACTTCCTTTTAAGTTTATTGTTGATAAAGACTTCTCTGAGGGCAAAACCAAAACAAGCGAACTTGGAATAAATAGGACCGAACTGTAAAACTGATAAACATGTACAATAACCAACAAGGTCAAGAAACGCATAATTGACTACTTCAAAGTCGTCTATTCTGCTATATACTGTAACAAAAAATCTACTATTTGGAACGTGAGTATGTAAATCAAGAAAAATGTCTTTATTAACTTCAATATTAGTATCCTCCAAAGCAATATCAGGAGGATAATTTGTTGAGCCATTTGAAAAACTTTTCACTTTTATGCAAGCAATATTGTCAATAATTCAGGCATTTAACGGTAACTGTTTTGCTATATGAAAATCTACTTTTCTTAATTTCTGCATGAATTCATACTGAAGCAGAGGAAGAAAATTAGATAGGAAAAGGTCAGCAATTACTGCCCATGGACATACCTTTGATTTGTTTAAATACCAATGACTCGGATTGAATAAAGGTATATTGTCAAGAAAATGCATTGCGCTGAATACAATTTCTTCGGTACTTATATATATTTCTCAAACTGAAAAGCAGTTTTTATAAAAGTGTTTACATTAATACATCTATGACTGCTGCAGTTAAACATTGTAATATGTATGTATATATATATATATATATATATATATATATATATATATATATATATATATATATATATATATATATAATGTGTGTGTGTATTTCCCAGAACAAAAAGCAGCTTTTGTAAAAGTGTTTACATTAATACATTTTTGACTGCTTCAATTAAACATATAACGATTAATTTATCAAGGGCTTTTATAATTTTATGGGCAAATTTGTAGACAAAGTAGAAAAATCAAAACAGTTTATTCTTTTAGCATTGAATGTTGGATTTTTATTAATACTCCAAAAAACGATTCATTCTGGTATGTTTGTATAGCGTTTTGCAGTACTTAAGAAAATGAGCTCTAATGGCTGTAAAACATAAGGTAATGCCTATTGACTATATTAATAGCTGATTTGTGGTTCATTTTCGCACGCGTACAACGAATCTTGATTTATCAGGAATTTTATGTAATTTTTTGTAATTTATTTTTTGCAAATAAGCCCTAAGTTATTACTAGCTTTATCAATTCAATTTTGTTATCTCGTATATTTTTTTGGAGATCATTTGAGGGCGTGGTACCCTTACTGACTTTCGTGTATAAATGTTTAATTTCTGTCCATGGGATCCATATAATGCCCTAAAAAGTATATATTTTCTGAAAGAAAACATAACATGAAGTTTGATTCTAGCACTGAATATAGAGTTTTAGTGTCACTATTGATGCTATTAAATTTTAATTAAATTCTTGAATTCCGCATAAAATTTAAACATTATTTTTTAAAAAATCAGATTTAGTTTATAGTGTCAAATAAAAGAACACACAATACTTCTCATAAGGACAGGCTAAAGATTTTCCCGCCGAAATCGCTCATCCTGTGACTAAACAACAGCATCCGCCAAGATACCAGGGTATTGACTGACACACAAGAGGTTGCACTAACATTTGTCGAAATGAAGAATATTTATTTTAAATAAGATAAGGTTTTCAAGCTCAATAGGTATGTAGAAAATATAACTATTACTTAAATATGACTTAAAATTATATCAGCAACAACAGCAAATTTTGTCGGGTATCTGTCTGCACATACGGGTACATTTCTTTGTTGAGCAATATTTAGTTTGCTTTGATTTTATTCAGCAGAATCAAATACATAAAATGCAATGAACATATGAAGAAAAGACGAATAAATTAAATACAATGCACACAAATAAATATAATACATCATTTACATGAGGATAAGAGATCACTATATCTAAACTATGTATAAAAGGCAATCATGGGATAATACAGAGTAAAATCATAAAATACAGTCTTTACAGTAAACCAAACAAGACTACAATATAAATTAAACATCGGAGACACATAGGAGCATAAATTCGTAGGTTGATTCCACCCAGGATGGCCCACAAAGTCGACTGAAAGTCATTTATTTCCATTGGAGTCCTGTTGTGGAAAAATAAATAACAATGATGATGAAGAAATGACTGTGCATACATAGTATATATTCAAAAGCACTGCAACATAAGACATCACATTATAATTATACGAGAAAGTCTCTCAGAAGTTACTGTTAGTAAGACTTCAAAATTGTATGTGGCACAGTAAAGTCATTTGAGACCTTGGCCTCTATTACACATTGTGGGTACAGCAAAGGCTGTCTATTAAATCTCATGTGAATTTCCTCAACCAGAGGGCACCACTCTACTACATGGCGCTCGTCTTGTTAGAGTCCACAAATACACAGTCTTCAGTCACGCGGGATGCGTGACCAGCGCCCAGTCTCTATGCGAAGTCTATGCGATGAAAGGCGTAGTCTGGAAAACGATATTCTAACCATCTCTGGTATATAGTCGCAGAGGTCTTTAGTATACACACAATGTGTTGACAGTTTGGATTAATCTCCATGTACAATGTGTTGACAGTTTGGATTAATCTCCATGTACATCTCATACTTCGATCTCACTGAATTGGCAATCTTATTTCTCAGTTTTTGCATGGCACTTCCAATGATATCTTCCATAGCCAACAACGAGTATACATATTTGCCAGTACTTGTACCTCCATTTCTATTCATATAATTAAGTGCAAAGATTAGGGGGTCAGCGTGCATACAATGCCTTTCAGTTTGCATTTTCTCAAAAAATGTCTTCTGCTTGTACATGATTAAATCTTTCAAAGAAGGAAAACCCAACTCTACTAGACATAGTCATTGGTGGTTGTTATCCGTACTCCCAATAAACTTTCAATTTTCCACACATTAACATTGAACCAGCTTTCACAACCATATAAAATGGCCACCATGAATGCTGCGTCTAGCCCTTTATTTTTCACCACAAATGGCATGTCTTGGTTTTTAGTGAAAAATGCTGTTAACTTTAAAAGATGCTTTCTCACAGCCTGTGCACACTGCTTAACAGCCGACAATACACTACCATTTGCTGTAAAAATACTTCGTAAGTAGGTGTAACTCTGGCAATACTTTACGGCAAAACTACCATCTGTGCCTACTGTGATTGGTGCTTTATCACACTGATCACTGTTGATTACCATAAACTTAGTTTTTCCTTCGTTTATCACCATTCCAGCTGTTTTACAAAACTCATTTGAAATATTCAGTTTTTTGATGCACTTCTCTCGGGAACTAGCCATTATAAAGGCATCATCCATGAGCATAAGGATATGCAACCACTTAAGAAAGCTGTCCCATCCACAGTTCTCCTTATAGCTTCGTATCAAATCGTCAACAAATATAGTGAACAAAAAAAAAAAAAAAAAAAAAAAACAACCAAGACATTGGGGAGCCTTGGCGGACTCCTAAAACAGAAGAAATAATAGCTAAACCTAAAATGCTCTAAGAAACTATGAAAAAATTTACAAGTGCTAACAGCATAACTGTACCACATCCCATCCGTTTCAGTACTTTGATCAGAGCGTCTCTTGGCACCCGATCATACGCTTTTGAAAAGTCAATGGATACAACAAACAATTTAGTCTTTTTCTTGAAGCAGAAATCCATGATAAGTCGTAATGTCACAATATGCTCAGTGCATAGGAACAGCCCCAGCTTGCTCTCAGTCGGGTGTGAACCATCTCATAAGACGGTTACACAGAACATAGTCATACAGTTTTGCGATAAAATTTAATATACTTATACCGCGATAATTATCACGAGGCTCTATCGCCTTCCTTAAACAACATGTTAAGGCGAGCGTGAGTCCAACCAACAGGGTAAGTAGATACAAAAACACCATTTAATGAAGAAGTTAGAAAGAAAACGCATTCAATGGGAAGGAGTTTGAAAATGCCAGGTGAAACTCCATCCGGACCACAACTCTTATTGGGTTTTAATTGTTTCTCAATGACGTCCGCAACCTCTCTTAACTCAATAGGATCGTCAAGAATAGGATGCTAACATCTGTATTAAAGTCTTCCACACCAATGCTTCCTACATCATCAGGATTCAGTAGCTGTTCAAAGTGCTCTTTAAATGCCTGATCTGACGGTCTGTCAGACGAGTTTGCTTCCTAGTCTCCTTTCCAGTTGATGGCTTTCCATAACAGTTTTCTGTCATTATTATCTAGTATTCTTTGCCATCTACACTGGTCAGTATCAAAATCATACTGGTTACTATGGCTCTGTCTACTAACCGCAGCACAATTATAGAGGACATCACACAACTGTTGAGCTACCGTATCTACATTGTCACCCACAAATTCTGGTATGTCATGATTATTTAGTTCCCGTAGGAATGTGTCACGTTGAATCTCATCGACCTTTATTGCGTGTTTACATATAGATGGTTGGGATCTATGTAGTACTGCATGGTCTCCAAGACTACTGGCATGGAGCAGTAACTCGTCATAAATGTGTGATTCCAACATGTCACAATCAAAAGCAACTGTCACCGATGCATGATCCGATGCCATTTGCAAACTTTGGTCAACATTAAACGCATATACTGCATCCACAATAGATCTTGATACTAAGAGCAGATCAAGCTCTGAAATCCAGGAACTTTTTCTACGAAAAGTGAGGACACTTTCCCAGTGTGATTCACTTGATGTCAAGTTGTTCACAAATAGAAGCTCACAGTCAATACATAATTGAAGCAGTTTATCTCCATTTATGTAAGGACTTTTAACCGGATCGGATAATTCTAAATACTCATATCTTGTATCGTTTTGCACCACACTATTCACGACTGAGCCGCATCTAGCATTTAAGTCGCCAATAATGATACACTTGTCTCTACTTTTAATGCACCTCCCTTGGATGGATGCAAACACATTTTCAGAGTAAAAACTGGAGTCTGAGGGAGGTATATAGCAGCCACAGAAAGTTATATCAGGGTACCCGGTTAGCTTAAACCAAACTTGATCTTCACATATGCCATCAACACGAGATATTTTATTCACTAGATTATTGCGCACTAATAACGCAATGCCACCACGGTTCTCCTGCATATTTTTACACGGAGTCACAACAAATCCAGGTACATATATGGGTAATACAGTGTGTGTCTCACATAAAACAACCAAATCGTGTTTTAGAACCCATTGTAACACATTTTCAGTCTCGATTTTATTTTCATACCACGAATGTTATATAAACCAACATATAACAACTGTTTTAATGGACCATTTATTGGAAAAAAGGTGGGGACCAACGATCAACCACAACATCATCGCGTAGTAAGGTGCGTTGTTTTGCGTCCACTCGTATGTTACATCCAGCGTTTTCAGGCTTTTCCTCACTTATTTCTGCATTTCTCAGACGCTTCCACTCCTTGCGTACTGCTGGATGTCCATCTTTTTTTCACATACACTTTTCTGAACACAGGATCAGCTTGTTTTAAAGCACTGGTGCTTGCTAGGATACGCTCCCTGTCAGCTGGAGTAGCAATATGAAGGATCAATGGCCTGTCATGATGATCTGACTGTTTCCCTCTTCTTTTTCGCGTAAAAGACACGCCATCTGCGCCAAGTATACGCACGCATTTTTCCTGGTCAGTACTAGCGCCATCTAAGTCTTTGGTCTCACTAAGGGATCATGTACAAATAAAACCATTCCAAAATTCCAAGAAACCATCAGACAGGGGGGAGGGGTCCAAGCGCCAAATCGGAGTGTCACCAAAGTTTTGGAAACACGCTACTGAGCGGCGTCTCGAGCGTCAAAAGCGGTAAAAGTCACATCAAGCGAGCATGAAAATAACGCAGATAATGACGAGGTTTCGTCTGTCGCATGTACATCGGTTTTTAAGATTTAAAAAAGCTACAAAAATTCTGTTGTGGACTGCTCTCAGTGCTGAACTATTTCCCTGTTAGCGTCATTTTACCATTACGATGGTTTGCAGTCCACATGAAACATCGTACCTTGAGGGAACAGGTGTCATCTGGGCATAAATGGTTGACAAAATAATGCATTTTTCAGTCCATACCACGATAATGCCTTATAAAAATAGCAACTTTACTTGTTGAGATGTAGAATATAACTTTTGTGGCATGTTTTGAATAGGCCCTACTTTGCTGACTGAAAATCGACGAAACAATGCCAAAAATGCGGCAAAATTGCACTCAGTCTATATCGCACATGATCACATGGGCACAGGTCTACTTCTTTTTCGAACAGAAACATTCCACAAGCAATCCTGCCGTTTCACGTAAAATTCGATTTAAAAAAATAAAAAACAAACTAGTCAACTGTCTGAAACTGTGGTATAGGCCTATATTACTCAATCCAGTAGGCTTGCGTATCGAACATAGTTTCCAGTTCAGAGGAGTTCCACAGCCGACCAAACAGGTCAGCGGGTTATACATGATTCTGCGCAACCTGTAATTGGTAATACAAGGTACACTGTTTTCGTTGAAATGAGAAACTGGATCTTATTCTCAGGTTCCCGATTCGGATTTCTTTCTGTAGTCTCATATGGCCAGATTGGTGGCGCCAATTTGTTTTGAGGAAATAAGCTGTCTATTTTGTGACTATTGAATCGAGCCTTTCAAAATATTCAAAGGTTAAGTTATCAAAATGCAACAAAGGATTATTGTCTCGTAATTGCTCGTACTCCGATACAATGGCTTCAACCGCAGACTTGCAATAAAGCCCTAAAAGTCCGTTTTGACTGGCCACATTTGAAGCGTAGTTCGGTGTATAGCCTATAGGCCTATGCTTAACGATCATTCGCTGGGTGGGGGCAGGAGGTCGGCTGCAGGATTTACACATTTACGTTATGCGAGCGGCCACTTGTGTTATTTATGGAATACTGTTGCTTGATTGATTCACAGCGACACAGAATAGGAGCTGCTGCTCATCGTTAAAACAAGTTTAAACATGTGCGTTGAGAGTGCACTGAACTTTGTACTGAACTGCCGATTCCTCGTGAAGTTTCAAAAACATACAGGATGCTGCATCTTACGCTGTGCTGATCTCTATGTCACCGAGATCAACTTCATCAGTGGTGCAGTCCCAACTAATTCGTTGGCCCACTGCACCGCACTGGGTTTATCATCTGCCAAGAAATAAAAGCAACATTTCCTTGAAAAAATGCACATAAGCCTAGTTTAAACCTTGAAATTTGATTTGTAAATTTCGCATCTGCACTTGGCATCAGCATAACATGACGCTATCATAAGATTTGGCCTTATGCCATTATGGTTAATGGGCCTACATCACGATGAACCCAGTCTCTACATAGTCAGACATTCCAAAATTTATAGGCCTATTTGAACCAAATCTCTATTCATTCAAACATTCCGGAGTCTGCAATGTCCAGTGCTGTAGTAGTAGTTGAACTATCGACTGCATCTGCGACGTCCATCCCGGCTGACACGATCCCGCCCAACGCCGCCGCCGCCACTACCGCAGTGCCTGTCGTTGCAGCATCTTCCAGCAATCCCTTCTCGACCTGCAACATCACAGTCATAGTCCTATAGTTCTGACTCTGGTCAATGTTAGTCAAATAGGCAGGCCTGCATGTAGGCCCACGTTGAAATTCATAGTTCAATTCCGGTTAAAGTGTGCTGCTTTGAAAATGACACAACTGACCTTCAAATGTACAGGAATATCCTTTATTTAATTTAAATTGTAAAATCCATGACCTAAAACAAAGTCACTGAAAAATGTACTTATTTTCTACAGGAACACGGTGGCGTCACCTACTTTTCCCCCACATGAACTTCGTTAATATTACGATTTTTGTTGGATAAAAAAAGTGAGATTAGATAGGCCTATAGTAACTAACCAATAAGCTTCAGTAATTTTCCAAACATTCAAATAATCCCCGACATCTGTATAGCTATAACAAGTAGGCTTATCTGTTCAGATCATGAAGTAAACACATAGGCCTAATAAACGAAGACAAAGGCTACTTTTTCTTTCTTGTTCCCCAGTGCCTTGGATTTAGCCAGCTGTTTAGCCCGTGCCTTTATTTGCAGCCGTTCCAGTAGCAGGGAGGGGTTGTGGACCAGTGTGATTGCCTTCAGCCACTTCATCTTGACGGCTCTGTGGCGCGCAGTTCTTTTGGCTTCTTCCTCCTCATTGGCTATCAACAGGCCCCAAGACACATGATTTTAGCAACTGATGATAGTGGGCAGTTTACCAAGAGTAGGCCTATCGTGATCCATTTTTTTCCCAAAATGAATAAAATTTATGAACGTATGAAACACTTCCCGGCATGATCTGGTTGACAGAGACCAATGGCTTTGAATGCCGCCCGGTGCAACTACTCTTGGACTTATTTCCACAGGAATTTACTTAAATTTTTCTCTAGAAACTCACGTTTCACAGCACTTGCTATCACAACAACATGATGGAACGACAAAACTGCTTTTTCTAGGTCAAGACAGTGTCCTAAAACAATATTCACTGACAAAATGCTAATCTGGTACTATTGCATTATCCTCTTGTTACGACACTAATCAAATAAAAATAAGGATATTTCCAAAGTCAGCGCATTAAAGTATAGGCCTACTTTACAAAAATATCAAGCCATCCTTGTTACTTACAACATATAGTTGGGCGGGGAATGACTATGTACAGTTCATTTTCGCTGCCCTTATTTAATTTGTATATGTGACATGTATTCCTGTGTATTTATGACGGTATAATTCTGATGTCAGATTGTGAAATGCACACAATTTTCTCTTCAGGCGTTTAGACTCTTTAGGTTGTGTGTTTGGGTAATAAAATGGTTTCAAAGAAAAATTGAAATACTGGTATATTTGTTGAATAATAAATCCAAACATTCAGAATAAGGTGACATAGTTAAGGTTTGTTGAGGAGTTGTATGACGTTTTAAGTGCCGCTTTGAGTTATTCAAATAAAAAAACATACTGCACACAGAAAATCGAGAATTCCGCAAATACATTCGGACGAAAGAACGTGGGAATTTTATGTGTAGCGCTGTGGGTAGCGTGGCTCGGCAAAAAGTTTCCAAAGAACGCGTAGGCAAATCATGGCCGATCACACTCAAGGTATTATTGGTGTAACTGGTTGACACAAGTAAACCTTAAGGGAGTGGAAGGACGAAACACCGTGACAGAACTTACCTTTCATCTTTCCCTCAGCCCATTCGTTGTCCTGGTCGTCGTTGTGCTGTTCGTGAATGCGTTGTGTGACCAGATGCGCAAAGACTCGCAGTACAGGGTGGTTGTGGTGGACCTCCACTTCCAGCATGCCGGAGTACGTCTTGAAAGCTGACGTGGGTACACATCATTATCAAAGTGTTCTATAAACCTTACTGTACATGGGCTATACTATATGTTTCGGCGTTTTTATAGATATATTTCACAAACCGAGGGACACAAGGACTGTTTCAAAACAAGCCAACAGATGAAGGGCACTATAACTACCACATCATCTACTTAATCATTGTTAACAATTTTTAGGGGTTCAATGAAATATAATAATATTAATATCCTGACTAGGTGCTTCTCCGGTCGCCAGCGAGGGGCAGCGGAAGCGGCCGGACCTCTGTGCGAACCCACAACATGACATTAATAATTCATGTTTTTATCGATTTATATTAGATGCTTTACTGAGCCTCATTGTGTCATTTTAGCCACATGTACTATGGTATCCTTTTTCCAGAAATGGAGGTATAATAATAATAATAATAATAATAATAATAATAATAATAATAATAATAATAATAATAATAATAATAATATTTCTTGTGAGGTGCTTGATTATTTAAGCAATTGCCAACATTGCATATCCTCGTGTTTCAATATGTAACCCAAGCATTTTATTTATACTGATCTTATGATTTGTTATTTTCTTTTATTATTGCACCTCATTATAATATTCCAATCATACGTCTTCTATAATATCTCATGATTTATGACCATATCTCATAATGAGAATGTGCTTGTTATTTTGTATCTATATATAATTATATATTTATTTAGCTGGAACTTGTTTAGTGCAGTCGGTGATAATAGCCACAGGCTAGTGTTGTATCTTTTTTATGTACAGACGAAATGTTTGTCTGTCTGCATGTCTGTCCTGATGACAGGATGGTATAGAGAAGGTCCAATGGACATGCCGCTTTTTGAAACCACTTTCGACCAACATTGTGTTCAAAAGTGATTAAAATAACCCTAAATAATTGATAGACACGTGTGGCCATGCGTTTCATTAAACCCTTCAGTCATGATCACATAGTACCAATGTAAGACGCAAAGAAAAGTAATTTGAAGTTAAAACATTGAATCAACGTGCCTGTCATCTGGAATTATTCTAAAGTATTCTGGAATTTGCGGGTCTGATTCATTATCAGGCCCGTTATCTTGACTGACCAGTCTTTCGAGCCCTGCTGGAGATACGCAGGAGTGCATGTGAGTTACAAGACCCGTGTTCACATGTTCTGGACCACAGGATTGCCTGAAAACGTGCTTCAAGGCAGCGAATTTACATTACTAGGTTATGCTGGAAAAGTCCTAGTATATATGGTATACAACATTTATGCGAGAAATAAACCTTCACTTAACACTGATCACACATATATTTTATAAACATAAGTTTTATTTATCGGGACTTTTTATTTGTAGCAGTCTTGCTCAGAAAAGCAATCGATGCACTTGGTTCAGTGCTTCTTCTGGATTGCAAGGGCCACGACGTCGTCAGTATGTCTCAATAAAAGGAGCAACTCGAATTGTTTGTTAAAACATGTGTCCTTTGAAACCTGTGTTTTTCCTTTTTTATCACATTGTCTTCGTCTTTATCTGCTTGAATTGTTACCTGGGGTTATTTCGGAGGCACATATAAAACACAAAGAAGATGGCTTCAGGAAAACTAATTTAAATGAAAGTTCAACATATTTTGCTTATGTGATTATAACGTGAAGCAGACATCCCTATTTAGACAGATACCGTGCAATATTGGCCAAAAGCCCCATTACCTCAAGGTTCGAGTACCATTTATCTGAGGTAACTTTTTTAACCTCTATTTTATATGCTTTACAGTTTGCTGATCAGGACGATCGAGCAGAATATGAATAGTACTGGGTCAAAACAAACAACTATCGTCATCTTAAGATTATTCACAAAGAAAATAGATCTGTAGCCATAAAATATAAACTCTCTTGTCCTTCTTTTACCCAAAATCCGAGTTTACACCGAGGCCAAACCCCGGTTTCTTCATCATGTATATCGTATGAGTAAAACTAAAGAGAAGGAATTCGGTATGCTTTACGGGCCAAAAACTGCGATTTTTCGCAGATAATCTAATGCAATAATATATGCCCGTATCAGGTACACAGACGGAGTAATTACACTGAAGAAAGTGACCACATTGAAAATAAACCGAACATTTTTTCCATTGCCGAATGCATTTGCCAGCTTTAGCGAAAACAAGCTAGTAACGCAAAGAACGAATAAATGAATGGATCAAGAACTAATAATTGTATACATTACCAGGTAATGAATAAAGAAAAGCAATACTTTGCATACGGGACGCTCGTGTGCTAGAAATATCTCGCATGTAAATGTGAACTACGTCATACCATTATCAGGGATGCAATATCAACGTCAAATTGATTATACCATTATTAGCTGTTACCTATGCCATGCCACTGTCGATATCAACTACACTATATCCACTTTCATTGTTAGGTACTTAATTAAAATAGGCCTATAAACTGTCAACTATGCCACATCATACCATTGTCAAATTTTTCGTATCCTCTCATCAGCAGACACTTGTCGACTCGGTTGATCAGAATCACACCAAATACCATTCCCATCACAATACGTTTGAAGATGGCAAATATACCCAGCAGTATGTTAGAGAAGAACATGAAGAAGGTTACCACATGGAAGACTCCCCTAAAACAGAATGTTCAAACATAGTTGCCGTCCGAAATTTTGAAGCTTTGAAATCTTTCCACAAAAGGAACTATTCGTGTTTGGGATGTGTTGATCATGATCCATAGGGTAAAGTGCTTTAATTAGAGAGGGGGGGGGGGCGCTTTTTAACCAAGTATTCTCTCGTTCCATTAGCGTCTTGCATTTCGATTTTAGATTAACAATATGCTGTCTTTCACATAGGTGCCATATATTGAATTGTATTAAGCTTGTATTGCATTTTTGTATTTCACCAGCGATACCATTCAGTCGTACATTGCTTCTCATGCTGTCTATGCAACAAATTATATTCTAAAATGATAAAATTCAGTACAACATAAAACATGATAAATTAACAGTATCAAAGACAATAGACTAAGGAGGTAAAGCCACCATTACATAATGTAATATGATTGAAAACCCAACAAAACAAAAAAAAACACAAAAACAAAAACAAAAACAAAACAAGAGAAAAAAACAAAAACAAAAACAAAAAACAAAACAAAAAACAAAAAAACAAAACAAAAAACAAAAAAACAAAAAAAACAAAACAAAAAAAAACAAAAAAAACACAAAAAAAAAACAACAACAACCAACAACCAAGCAACCAAGCAACCAAACAAACAAACAAACAAAAAACCAAAAAAGCAATACAAAAAAACAGGATTCCATTTGATTGACGATACAGAGGACTGAACACAGTAAAAATACAAATAATATCACAGCATAGAACCTTTACAAGGGGCTGGTCAGTTCCAGCATATCTTTTACACATTAGCCTTTGAAGGTTGCTACAGTGTTACAGTTCTGACCAAGATTGTTTCATGTTGTACTTCCTTTGTAAGACAGGGGTTTTGCATGACGCGAGGGATTACTATGTGCTTGTTGTTTGCTGATCTGGTGTCGTAATGATGAGTGAATGGTGTGCAAAAAAAAAAAAAAAATCTGATATGTACGGAGGCGCCAGTCAACATTTGTCAGCTTTAAGTCGTACTGCATAGAGATGATATGTCTTCGTTCATGACATTTTAGAACTACCTGCGTTGTTCTATTTTGAATTCTTCGCAGTTGTTTCAGATACATGTTTGGCACCACGCGCCTCATGGTGGAGCAATAATGTGACAATGTACTGTAGGATTCCTGGCTCTTGTGGGGGAAAAGGTGATACTCACTTTAAAATACTTGTTGAGCAGTTAATCGCAGCATCCATTTGCTTATAACATGGAGGAATAAACTATTTTATTCATTGCTAATAATAATGTAAATTATGATCTAAGACCACCTGGAAGTATTTGATGTGCCCAATTTGAATTAATTGCTTGCCATCAAGTGTACAATCCCTTCCATAATCTTTGCTATAAAAGGTAAAACTAAGATTGGTCTATGATTTCCTGGCTCAAGCCTAGATCTCTTCTGATGCGAACTCGAGAGGCCGCGTAGATTGCTATTCAGCAGGTTCTGAACCCAACCAACCACGCTATTGCCAGGGACGTACATGTGAGTCCACCTCCCTGCTATTGCTTGTAGTTAGAGCAGATATGTTAAACAGAAGAGCCTATTGATCAGTTTGAGAACAACAGGATGGCGGGATACTTGTAAACTCCAGTGAAATTCCAAACACTGCTTTCCTGAAATTTAAAGTTTAAACATATTCCACTCTCTCTCTTTCCTTCCTTTCTTTGTGTATATTCTAAGCAGCATGTTAACAGCAATTAAATATTATCACGAATGATATTATAAGCACTCAAGCAAAACCAATACATGTACGACTTTGATCTGTCATAGCCTGTACCGGAAGTTGTGCATGAAAAACAAACAAACAAACAAAAACAAAACAAAAAACAAAGCAAAAAAGAAAAAACAAAACAAAACAAAACAAACCGGGTTGTTAGTATACCGTATTTCTTTATGAGAATGGGAAAAGTAGCCTCTGGCTAATTCAAATTCCTCTCCTCGTGTAAATACAAAACAGCATACATTTGTAACCCATACAAGTGCAAAGTGAGAAAAAAAGATAAAATTAAAAAAGAAATACCAGCAGTCCGGGAAAGAAACAGTCCGAGTACAGAATACATGAACCAACTTAACAATTGTTGTATAAACACATGCATGTACATATGTTAAACCACAAGATATTGGCGAAAATAATGGAATTACAGTACAAAAACATAACACTGCTTATATGGCTAACCATTATCATCAGTATCGTGTCCCCTTAGAAATCAATGAAACTTTCGAGTGCTGACAATGTATTTCCCTGTCATGTCTATTATAGAACAATTGGTAGCATATGAAGCAGGTGGAGCACCGTACAATAATAAATTTACTTTTTCAGACTGATGTAAGTTGCAGGAGCATTTCTCACATTTCACGGCAGTATAGCCCAGAGACGACAAGTATACGAATGAACAAGTTTTTAAAAGCCAATTTGATTGACACTGCAAGTATTTGATCACGCACATTTCGCACGTTGCACATGGCATAATTTGCTTATTCATATTAACATTTGGAATCAAGGTCTGCACATACTCAGGACACAGACCATTAACAATTTCATAATATAGAACAAGTGCCTCCGGTTGTGCCCAGGTAAAACATCAAAGAAAGTAATGTGTAAAAGGGGAAAGAACATCCATTTTAAACATGTTTTTTAACAAATGTTCAAGTTACCTGAGGCTTAACAAAAATATGTGTGTGGTTCCGGTAACCTGACACTAGACAGACCCTACTAAAAAGGCTCAACCCTAAAATTAATGACACAAAAAAGTACTTTCAAGCCGCCCTTCCCTAATAAAAACTGATTGACCTTGTCTGAAAGATTTTATCAAGAAAGTGGCCATTGTGTGCCGTTTATTTTGCAGTAAATTCACCTCAAACACAGCATTCAATTGCACCTTGTCTGAAGGGTTAACTTGGGCTGGGGAAACAGCGTAGTTGTTTGGTGAAACAGCATATAGCCCTGGTTGTTCGGTGATCATTATCGTAATATTTCGCAAGGTTACAGGTGTCTGTACTCTGAGTTACTAGAGCAAATGGGTGTTAAATTACTTTTAAAACATGACTAACTATCTTAACCTTCAATCTGCCTGCTCAGTTCTGTCTGAAGCAGTTATCATCATTAAGTTACAAACCCATATTCAACACGATACCTTAGCTTGAGTCGGCACATGTTCAGCGCCATTTTGAACATTGCGCAATGTAATTATTGATAGTCACACAAAAATACATTCGATTTGGATATCAAAGTGAGTCACGGCCACAGCATATATCATATCATTATTGATGCTCTAGAACATTTTCAAAATATATACTTTTGGTTTCATTTTTTATACCCCCCCCCGCCCCCCCCCCCCCCCCATTGTCGCAATATTGGCTTCATTTACAAATCATTGGGAGCGGAATCCACATTATTCAAAGTGGCAGCCAGGTCGAGTATTGGATATTTTGAAGAGGTGATATCCAAAATACATCTGTGATTAGTGTTAAGGGATGATTAATGGTCAAATGAATGTAATGTACAATATATAATGGGGCATTTCCAGGGTGAGCATTACCTGAAAATGTAAATACAATGCCATACACTTAGCAGCTGTAGGCAGCAGTGGGCCCCAGAGTAGGGATTTTGTATCAGACACTGAAGGCGCCCCAGGCTATATTAAGTAGCAACACAGGGCACAATAGGCAAGACTCCAGTTGAGTCAAAAGTGGAGTTTAGTGCAAAAGGTTGTCCCTATAGTGGATACAGATGCAAAAGTACTGGCAGGTTTTTATGTGAGTGGTAACAAGTTTTAAATATTTACGTCTGGCTTCCAGGGTGGCCCAGCCTAAACAATTTAGTACTGCGGATTGGCTAGATGTTTTCGTTGCTCCAGAAACATATAAAGCAGCATTGTATTGGACTGACTCTAGCATCTTGTTACACTTGTTTGAACAATTGCTAAAGACAAATTGTGTAAAGGTGCTCTAAAGAGCATTACAAGAAAAGGAGAAAGGTTTCTGATGTGAAAATACGGGTACCTGGCCTGTATGCTCCCAAGACATTTTATTAGTTTGCAATTATTTCTCCTTGTTCTACAATAGATCTACAGCACTGTTTCATTTTTTCCCGTCTTAGAGAGCATCTGAATCTTGAAAAGGCAAATTTATATCATGCTCTTTTATGTGCCTGTCATGTATATATTCATTCTGTAGTTGTCCACCCATCCATTGAATTACAACCTTAAACATCCCACCTCCCAATATCTAAGACCCATTGGCCAGGATCTATGCCCCTGTTTTGTTCTGATTTTCAGCATTATTCCCAACGACAAAATTAATTACACTTATGCATAAGTTTGTCATAATCATTTCTTCAGGTAAGACTTCCACAGTATGTAAAAATGTGAAAGATCTTGTTATTTTTGCTACCGTATCCTTGAGCCCACTCTGACAAATGCTATGAACTGCTTTGCATCAAATACATTTCTACCTTTTGTTTTTCTTAGCAGTGAACTGGAGGTGTTCTAAAATAGTCTCCCATATAAATGCGACAAAGAGCTGCAAAACTGGGCACAATACAATCTGAAAATTTAGCAGTATATCTAATTTCTGAAGGTTTTGATTATGCTATGAAATTACAAGTATGTGAGGCTTCGTCTTGATACTCTACAAGTGCCAATCTGAGGTATTAGTGTGTTACCTGTTCTGCACGGCAAGGTTGGCTCCTCGCTTTTCCAAGAAAATAAACTTAGCTGCAGTGAGCTGCGAGTAGAGGAGCACCAATGAAATCAGAAGTGTGGGCCTGCAATAAAAATCATCATCATCATCATCATCATCATGCATGTTCCATCACACGTATCGTATTTATTTAAGAATAAGATTTGCATTTGTTTATTTTGCAATTTACTGAACTGCAATGGCATTTTTTCCTGAACGAACACAGACATGCAGTGTGATAATGGCTTGAGAAAATGGGCAGATTCTGTCGTGTATTATATGATGAGATCCAATAAACACAATTAGCCCTTTGTGTTATATTTGAATGGGAATAAAGTATGTCATGCAAGAAAGAAATTTTGGAGAATTTGGAGAGGCAGTTGGGTAATGAGAAGAAATGGACTTATTTACTAATTATCTAACTTCATTTCTTTTTGCCTTCAAAGATTGCAAATACTGTATATAATCTCACCGGGAAGACAACATGGAAAATAAAGTCACCCATATACTGACCAGAATGATTTAAGTTGTTCAATCATCCAACTGGTTCTTCCATTTATGATCGGAAGGATAAAGCCATATGTTAGACCGGTCAGTATGAGCCACAGTGCAAGCAGGAAGATAACGTAACCTGTGCAAGACCATGTCATAGAATTAAACAGCAGGCCAAGCGATAAGAACTGAAAAAAGATCTGCTCAGGATTTACATATCCATGTACCGACAAATACGACACCTTTGAGTGCAAGTTGAAGTCTATTATAATTTAAATGACACTCTAGATTCAAAATTTGAAAAGCCCTAATTGTGACACATTCTAAAATTATATGGCTTGTGTTAATATTCATAAAATGCAAAATAATATGAGATGTATGAGACAATGGAATGATATCTTTGTTGATGATTGTAAGCAGTTATGTCATCTATAAAAAATTAGAAAATGAGCACCTAAATACAGCTGTGTTCCTGGTACTACTCTGTACACCACGCAGCTAAAATCAAATACAGCTGACATTTGACAACGCCCCACACCAAAAAACTACAATGATCGCAGGGTGACATGGTTTCTGGAAGGATCTTGGGTCAATCCAAGGAATACCCATTCATGGCATCACTGCAGCACAGCTCACATGTAAGCTACACTCACAGCAAAATTTCAGAACTTAAAATGCGGGTACATTTTGCTATTTATTTATTTTATTTGTTTTCATTTCCAGCACAAATACAGACCCATGGGGTACTCCAAGTGTAACAAATTACTTGGAGGATTGATGTGAATTGGATTCCATTGCATCAAATATCTCATATAGTTGTTAGAACATATTAACAGTGGCAAAAGGAAATTGCAAAGAGGTCACGATTTATTTTTAGTCTCATAATTCTCCCTTTCCTCTACAATTTTTGTGGTCTTCTAAGCCCACTGTGCATATAAATTTGTACACAAAGCTTTTTAAATTCATTGGTCTGTATGATATATCACAGGTGTAACATGTTTTAGCTTGTATGCGTGAGTTCTGATCTTTGAACAAGTGTAGTGTTCTCTCACAGTGTTTCTGAATTTAAAGTCAAAGTTGGGCTTTTTTAAAAAGTACATGTACGCCAATTTATAAGGATATAGCTCGTGGAAAAATATGTTCAGAATAATTCAATTTGAAAGTAGATCTTATGACAAAAATTATACATATTCTAGAATCATACATATAAAAATAAAATGAAGGCAAATTCAGCCTGTAAGCTGGAATCTAGTGCCAAACGACACAGATGTCATGTTTAATTGCTCTTGTTTTGAACATGCATTGCTTACAGTAGTGGAGATATACTCATTAGAATTCCCGGATTAAAGTACTAGTACTATTATTATGAAAAAATCTGTTGATTATACATCAACCAATTACTTTATGATTTGATTGAATATAATCGTCAAAGTACATGTATAAACTATTGCACCTTTTGGTGAATTCTATTGAATGTGTGTGTGTGTGTGTGTGTGTGTGTGTGTGTGTGTGTATGCTTATGCTTGTGTGTGCATGCAACCCATTAAAGTATATCAAGATCTCCTTACTATAAATGATGGAAACTATCTGGTAGCCAGAGTATTTCCAGAAAGCAACCTGAAATGAAGAATTATAATTTGTAGAATTGTAAATCTGACATACTAAGGACATCGAGCTTCCTATTGCAATTTTAAGTATTTAATTATGCATTTACTCTTTTCATTTCAATTAGGGCACAGTGCCCTTAAGGAAATTTAATTGAAAAGTATGTCTTAAAACAGGTTATGGACCAGACTACAGACTGGAAATTGACGTATATCTGTGAAAAGCAAGGTTTCCTTTCTCATAAAAAAATTGGGGGGAGGGGTCCTTATCAGAGATGTGCTCTTATTGGAATGAATACAGTATATTCTCTCTCTCTCTCTCTCTCTCTCTCTCTCTCTCTCTCTCTATCTATCTATCTATCTCTCTATCTCTCTCACACACACACATGCACACACACACACACACATGATAGCATCATGTGCAAGCGTACAAGCATCTCGGCCATTGATATATTTTTGTTGGACCATTGAGGTATATCAGGGCTGCCTTAAGTGGCAATCAAGACTTTCAAGCACAGTAAATAGCTTATGTGCCTGTTTTTTGGTAACATCAGCCTGAGGACTTTTTCTGGTATTCAATGGAAAATATGTATTTGGCAACCAAAGGGTAGTTGTGTTAATGGCTCGCACCTCATTGCTCCTTGGTGTTTGCCGCCACGAGGCAAGCCTCTGTCATTCAACATGTTTTGGAAGATATAGAACGAAACTCCTAACAACCATGGGTATTTCTCAAAATGCATGACTTTCTGTACATTGGGAAAAAAGTTCGACACCTTACATTTGTGTGCAGGCATGCCTACCTGTGGGTGTTGTTAAAATAAAATAGTTTCGAACAAACATCCTCATGATGTCACACTCTAATTCAACAGCTATGTCTGCATGATGACCCATTGGCTTGCTGTTCCACCTCTCGCACAGTACTGTGAAGTATCGTTGTGCAATCCTGGTGGCCAGAATCGGCAAGAGGATTTTAAAATGTTTGCATCAGGAGAGATCCTCATAATGTGAAGACCTGGACTGACTCAGCACGACTCGTACCCTTAGTTGTGATGAACTGTCCTGAGTCATGACTGTCTCCGCACAAGTGTGCAATTGATTTGTTGTCTCCATTGTCTGAATGAAGAAAGCTGGTTTACTGGGGTAGAGCTGCTTGGCTCTTTGTTTTTAACATAGTCATCATACCAGAAGCAGCCTTACAAAACGAAACAAGTTTCAGCTTAGCTGAACAGAAATGGGGACAGAAACAAAAAATTAATTGCGCATGAGTACATATACATGTTTTCAAAAAGTGAACTGACATCTATCAATTAAAACACTTTGCGGAAATTGAAACTTTCTTGCATAAGAATATTTGTTAAAGGGCTGAATCCTTAATTTTCTTCATTTTTCATATGTACTTGTGGCCATGTGCCACATTCCGTGCTGATACATTAAGATTGGCAGAAACTTCATGTTGCCAAACGTACTCAGTTTAGAGATGTTGCAAATTATTCTTGCCATTGACCCCTTAAGTAGATAATCTACTCGTCACCGATTTGTGCATAGTGGGGTATGTCAGATTCGAAATGTTACATGTAAAAATACTGCTGAGAATCTTGCTCATTTTCTGTTTCTTTGCCCAGCTATAAATGAAATAAGGAAAGAATGTTATTTTACATCGGAAAGAGAACTTAGGTTGAGCCGTTACTGTGGGTCATCAATTGTGACGAAACTTTGTTTATTTTTAGGGATGCCCCACGATCAAATTGGAAATGTAAAGTATAATTGAGTACTTGATTTATTTTATGTGGTATAGAAGTCATGAAGGATCATCGTTTGTCACTGAACAGTTGGAAGCTAAGTTCCTGAACAAATAGGTTGAACTCTAAGTAAATCCAATATTGACTAATGTATGTCACCTTCAGGAAAGAATAACTACTTCAGGAGAAATGATTATTACGAATTAACTAGAAAATAAGAAAACTTTGTTTTGGAAAGGAATTATTTTCAACAGCGTCCAAACACATATCTCTTAGCCTCAACTCTCAGTCTCTACAAACATAGCTATATCATTTGTTGACAGACTTTTTTATGGCCAGACCTAATGGGCATACTAGCATAAGGGTCCAGCCACAGGGTCCATGGTGAACCTGTCAAATTAGCAAATACACTGAAACCTCATTATAACGAGACTCAGATATCCGACATATTCATTATAATGACACAAGTTTTGAATGGCAAAAGTTCATTTTTGTTGTTGTTTGATTCATTTATCTGGCATATTGACTTATCTGACACATTTCTAAGGGAACAGATGGTATCATTGTAATGAGTTTTCATTGTGGTATAATTATCTTATTGGAAACAAATATGCTCCGAGTTCCATTTTGCATGAGTAGTGGCTGTAAAGCTCAGGTTGCAGTTTCAGCTTAGCCTTCTTGAAAGTAATTCTCACATAGATCGACTCGTGTAACACAAATGTAGGACTGTCGTGTCATAACAAGAAGAAATTTTTATTTGAAAACTGCAAAAACCAGAATCATCAATTTTACTTGCCACAGGCTTCTGCATTGTTGAAGTGCTTGAGATTGTACTAACGGGAAGCGTACTTTTCAGAAGCTTTTATATTTGTTGCTTGCATAGTCGTTATCATAACTGAGTCAAATTTACTCCGATCTTCGATGTTGGTAGCATTTTCCTGTGCTCGCAAGCTTGCCTACTCTCCATGATAGCTGCTCGGCTGGGTCCGTCAAGGAGTAAAATAATTCTTCCCGTTACATGCACACACACAAACACTCACATGACCACACATACGTAAGTATATACATACAAGAGTAAAATGAAAGCCCCTACCATCTTCACTCCACTTTAAGTTCAAACTCTGGCTCAAAATATGGCACGTAAATGCTCTCGTAGATGTACGCCAAAAAACATTCATCGATCACACTGGCTCAATGTTTAGCCCGATGTGCAAGCTTACCACTCTAGCCGGAGGAGATACCTTCTGTTTGAATCGCCAAGCTCGGTTTCCCCTGATCAGGTAGCAAGAGTGTTTTCTGAAGGATAAGAAGTGATATATATATATGTATATATATATATATATATATATATATATATATATATATATATATATATATATATATATATATATATATGTGTGTGTGTGTGTGTGTATAATTATATATATATATTCATATATATACATACATATCATATATCTATCAATCTATCTATCTATCTATCTATATATATATATATATATATATATATATATATATATATATATAACACTATCAAGCGCAGGACCAGTGTATGCGGTGAGAATGAAATGATTGTTTTCTTGACCATTCCTTTGTTTAGTTAGACAACAGAGGCATGACTAAGGAAAGCACAATTCATACATCTAAAAGTTCGTTCGAATGAGTTGGGAATGAACGCACATGGTATTATAGAACAGATCAGCGTAAATCTGCGCCTTCATTGTGATGCGATGGACGAGAAACAATGGTCAGACTCAATCTTCATTTACGTTTTGTTATGCTTCATTATAGAAATGCATCCAGTACTTATACGAGCACTAATAAAGGAACCTACCACACATTGTTGATAATATAAACATTGAGGTAGTATTGCTGCAAGAAGCCATGTAAACATCAAAAGAAATTGCTGTAACAAATAAATGAAAAAAGTATGCAGAAGTGGTTATAAAATGCTTCCCATCAGCCTTGTGCCAATAAATACCACCATATAATTGCCGAGCATTCATAGAATCAGGAGCATGAAATGAAAATACCCCTGATGGAATGAGCTGTCTGCAGAGAATACAATATATGTTTATATAATTATATATATAATTATATATATCATATACATATATACATACATACATACATACATACATACATACATAACAGCCCAAAACTTCATCAGTTCTGGCATTTTCAGGCGCAATTTTCAGTGGGGATGTCACCATGACGATCTAAAACGTGGAGAAGGGTGCCACTACTGGCTAACATGTAACTGTGATCTCATCAATGAGCTTAGATTTAACGGTATATTGCACTATTTTGTTCGTGATAAAGGACCAGTCAAAATTATTAACCTTTTCACATTAGTTCTTAGAAAACGTCCTCAATCTAGAAATAAGTTCTTCAAAATGCTGATTTTTCAAACGAAAATTTGTTTAGCCACTTGTTCAACCGTTAAACTTATTTATTGTTCATGATATGTTTTTCAGCTTCTCGTGTAAATATTTACTATAAATAAATACGTGTTCAACATTTTTCATTCTGCAAAGGAATCAACATTTTTATTACCACTTATATAAAAAATTTTGCCGGTACTTTCAGAACTGTATCCACTATCGGGGAAACCTCTCCAATAAGCTTCATCTTTGACGCAGTGTGGCACTTGGCACTCAGTCTATTGCTGACCCTGAATTCACTGCCTCAGGGCGACTTCAGTGTCTGATACCAAAGCCGTATCCTGGGGCCTACAACTGGTAACTGTCATTGTATTTACATTTTCAGGTAATGGTCACTCTGGAAACGTCCCATTATATGTTGTACATTACATTCTTTTGACAAATTAACATTTTCTTGACACTAATCACATATATTTTGGATGCTACCTCTTCAAAATATCCAATCGACTTGGCTGATAATAAAAAAATTGCCAATGCCGGACCCAATACCAATGGTTTCTATGATCTTGACGAGTGAGGTGGGTAGAGGGTCATAATATATGCAATCAAATGTATATATTTTGCAAATATTTCAGAGCATCAATGATGATATGATATATGCTGTGGCCACCGTCAATACTTGAAAGCCAACCTCTTGTTTCAACACGAACACACTTTAATGTCAGGCAGTTTACAAAACAGAACTACATCATATCATGGCGGGCATAGGAAGGGGCGAGAGCCCACGAGAGATGGCGATAGCAAGATTTACCAGATACTAGTCTGTTATTACATTTGATGCTACGGATCAGCCATTAACATTAACGTGTCGCATTTGGATTGGTAACAACAATGATAACTGCTTCAGACCTAACCGAGCAGGCAGATTTAAGTTATGATAATAAGTAATGTTTTAAAAGTCCTTTAACGACCGTTTGCCCTGGTAACTTGGAGAACGAAAACCTGGAAGTGTGCGGAAAACACGTGGTCGTGACTAACTTTTTAAATTTTTCCCCATAATGCATTGCAGCGTGTTTAAACTAGCACTCACAGTGTGTGCATACATGCCATGGTGGTTTCGTGTTGCATTTGGATTTGTAACAAACGATGGATAACTGCTTCAGACACAACCGAGTGGGCAAATTAAGTTAAGATAGTAAGTCATCTTTTAAAAATACGTTGATGACCGTTTCCCCAGGTAACTCGGAGAACTGACAACTGGAACCTAGGATACTAGATGCCGATACCGCACCACTGTGGCTATATGTAACAGCTATATTTTTGACCACGGCCCAAGTTAACCGTCCAGACAAGTTAAAATGAAATTCTGGCGTCAGAATCTTTTGTATATCCTGTCTCTAGACAATAACTTTGTTCCTTTTCTGGTTGAGGGTTTCACGTGGAAAAAAAAGTCAACAGCCCATCAAAACAGATGTCTGTCGGCGGATCTTGAATCAGTCCCAACAGCGTCATGGAAGTTTGAAGCCCCAAAAATGCCCAACTCGACCTTATGCTTGGGCAGGTTGCCAACTTTGCATGTCATTGCCAGGAACCTTATTATCGAAAAATCCACATCCCTACCAGATATTTGACAAAAGCTCCGTCAACACTACCGTTTTCAATCCACTGGAGCTCATTTTCTTGACCTGTGTTCCATATCATTACAACCAGATGAAAAACCTGGGGACTTATATCAGTGCATGATGGCATTCTTTGATGATAATTTCCTAACTGCTGCAGGGGGCATTACGCACCATGGAGAGACCATCACAGCAGATGAGGACTTCACACCCACACTTTATAATACAGCCGTCTTAATGTGACTTCAACTGATAAACCCATCCTTACCTGAGCTGGTCAAACAAAAATACAGCTCTGAGCTCTCCAACAAGACTCTTGCTTCTCTGAAGCCTACATTTCACAGACTCACAACCATTATTGGAAGAGTTACGTAATATCGTGGACACCAAAGCTTTCTGCACTTACAGCTTTACACCTGAGAAACATGGTCGTCCAAATCCTTCACGCCATCCCTACAGGTCCTGCATCCTGTGCAAAACCGCTGGCTGTCCAGGAATGACCACCCACAATCTTTCAGAGTGCAGATATCTACTTGACGCAGACAAGCGTAGTCTCGGCATGTCTCGTCTCACCATAGATGATGGCACTGGAAACAATGTGGACTATGAGCTCTCTGCAGACTTTGATTCTCCTCCAATAGCTGATGACCACCAAACTACCCTTGATCTGCCCTCTGCCTGGTGGGTTCGTGTTATACAGTTACTGTTTCTCAACACCTATTATCAGCATCACCAGTGTGTCTTTTTTGTTTGTTTGTTTGTTTTTTTTGTTTTGTTTATCATTTAATTGTACAGGACAGTGTTTTTGCTAGATCTTTCATGTCGACAAATATAGTTAATTGTAATTAGTGATATGGATTGTAATTCCTGATGTAGCTTATACATTGTTATTATTTTGTTTTGTAATCCAATGATTATTGTACTTTTTGTATGACTTATGAGTCAATATTGACTCCACAAAGGTCAATAAAACTACTTACTTACGTAAGACACAGGTGCCATGACCAATATGATATGCAGCTCCTTCACCAAAATGATCCATTTACCTGTTAAACCTGCTGCACAGAGTGCCCACCAGGCTGAGCGATTACCCTTCTTGAGGTTACTGGAGAAGTGCATTGTTAACTATTGAGAGGTAATCAGATATTCCAGCTTGATGCCTTAGTTGTCAGTCAATTGGACACAGACGTCCTTGCAGAGAACCCCGTTCTAGTGAATAATGACATTGATGTACGTCCTGCCAAAGAGCAAATTGTGATACATGGATCTGAAATTGTTCACTATGGCCACACACCTTCGAACAGCACCTCTGCTTGCAGGACTCAAGCCTATCTTGTGTATACCCCTTCACAACAAACAGTGGTATTACCCAGTGAATTTGTTGAGCTTGACTCGGTATGGGCCCTCGAACCCCAACTGGATAACCCATGCAACCTCAACTCTTAACTAAGCAAGGCCTGGCCTGAAGTTCAGGAGTTCCAGGCTATTGCCCACACTCTAAGACTGTCTAACAAAACTCCACAGCCCATCCTCCTCAAATGCCAAGAGCACATATGCCAGGTTAGACCGATCACTGTCAGCCCATGTTTTCAGGACCCACCACTCGATCTATTATCCGTCTCCAATCCACTCATAATGGATACAGCACCTAGTCTGTATTGTATGGCAGTGTCTCTCGACCCTGACAACTGTTTGTCCCCAAAGATTTGCGACAAGTTTGCTACCCTCAACCTTGAAAATGATGAGGTCTTTAATCCACTCATATCAAAGTATTACGGAGCCAGGGGCAAGATCGAAGCTGTGGCCAATATGGGTCCTAGCTTACTCCCCCCCCCCAAGAAAGGGACACTTTCCCCATTATAACTGCAATAAGTTGATTGACCTGCAGAACCAATTTGAAGAACTAGAGGCTGTTGGCGTATTTGCTGAACCAGAAGTGGTACACATCACCGCCAAATATCTAAATTTGTCCTTCCTCATCCACAAACCAAATGGCAGCAGCCCCCTTGTGACTTGCTTTGGTGAGGTTGCTCAATATAGCAAACCACCCCCATCAGTCATGCCGAATGGCGACAACGTCTTGCATGACATTGCTAGGTGGAAGTACATCATTGTGACTGACCTCACCAAATCATTTTATCAGATACCACTTGTGAAAGCATCCATGAAGTACTGTGGTGTCGTAACCCCATTTTAAGGTGTGCATGTCTACACTAGATCTGCTATGGGCATGCCTGGGTCTCATACGTATTTTAGAAGAGCTCATGTATAGCTTAATGAGAGATCTTATCCAGGAGGAGTGCATTGCTAAAATAGCTGATGACCTATATGTGGTAAGCAATACACCAGAGGACCTTCTACTTAGAGTGTGTCCTAAAAACATTGAAACATAACAGCCTCAATCTCTCAGCCGTTAAAACTGTTATCTGTCCCCAGTCTTGTTTGTTTGTTCATTCATTTGTTTGTTTGTCTTCTTTACCCAGGGACCCCTTCAGTGATGCAACACTGTTCTCCCAGGGGTCCCTATTCTAGGCTGGGTATGGTTTAACGGAACCTTGAAAGCCAGTTCCCATAGGATAGCTGTTCTGTCTTCTGTACAACTGCCTACCACCGTTCAAGGCCAACATTCATTCATTGGTGCTTATAAAGTTTTTAGCCACGTCCTACCAGGTTGCGCTGACCTCCTTCACCCACTGGACCAAGCTGCTGCTGGCAATCACATGACAAGATTGAATGGTTAGACGACCTAGTCCATGACTTCAAGAAAGCACAGGAAGCTTTGACAACTAACAAGACTATTACAGTGCCTCGCCCTATAGACTGTTTCTGGACCTTCACTGATGGCTCGGTCAAGAACTGCGGCATTACCGCAACAATGTACGTCCTTAGAAACGACAAACTTACTCCTTGCTGTTTTTTTTAATGCCAAACTCTGAAGTCATCAAATCATTTGGTTGCCTTGTTAGGTCGAGGCTCTATGAATCAGCTCCACCACGAAACATTTTGCACCCTACATCATTGAGCCCAAACACACCTCTTAACTGATAGTAGCCCATGCATGCAAGCCTATGATAAGCTACAGCATGGTCAGTTCTCCACAAGTGCTTGAGTCACTACTTTCTTATCAACTGTCAGCCGCTATCAGCTCCAGATCTGACACCAACGTATCAAGCTGTCAGGTTTATCATTTTATTGAGGAAGAAGAAGATTCTGTCATCCACAATCTGTCGGTCACTGATGTTCTCAAGGGTTCAGTTAAAATGCCATTCACTAGCAGAGCTGCGTGGCAAGTCACTCAGCCTGAGTGTCCTGACCTTTGGCGCACCCATTCCTATCTCTCCCAAGGGACCTCAGTTTCACTCGAAAACTTACGATGTATGCCTCACTGACTGTTATCCTATTCTACCAACGACACCTGCCAGATCACCCACTGGTCCAATCCATGGCCTCGAGGGAGATGAAAGCTCAGAGTCTGACATTGATTCCAAACAGCCCCTTCCCACCATAGTTGTTCCGCTGGCTGTGCCACCTGACATCGCCTCCCCACTAGAATGTGGAAATGACTGTCAATGGTGACCCTGACATTAATGACATGTCTACCCTTAACCAAGGTCTGTCAGATGGAGCTGCAAACCGTCCTCCCAGGTCCGCCCATGCATGCAGATGACCTGTTTGGCAAGATGAGGGTTCCTGGGAACTGGACTATTAATGGACTGTACTTAAATTTTCCCTCAATTTATAGAATTCTACGAAGTCTCAAGAAGGGTTAAACTTTGCCTTTCCAGTCCGATGAGGTTTTATTCGTAGTACATAAAGGAATCTTTCGTATGCCATGTATGATCTCTGCAGACTAATTAATTATCTGCACACTTGCACATTTGTTGCATTCTACTCCGTATATATACATAGAGAGACTCGTAGGAGGCAACCAGGCCACATAGTGACATTTCTGTTAATTCTAAATTTTTTATTCCATTGTTTCTTCTATGGAGGAATAGAGATCGTGTCAGGTCATTTAACATTGCAACAGCACCCGTGCCAAGGAAAATGGGTCACTTTGACCATGGACCTACTCTAGCAGGTCCATGTTTTAACCAGGTGGGGACCGGGGTTGGTACTTGCAGGTACTACTGTACTAAATATATGCCATGCAGAACCTGCCAGGGTATATCAAAGAGAGTGAATGCAAGAACGTTTTCAAAAATAAAGTGAAAGCATTATTGATGCATGACTACATGAGACGGGAGTACTGGAGAGAGCTCGACCTCTTTATATATTTATAATTTCAGTATATTAGTGTTATAAATATTATGCCTTTGGTGCTTATGTTTATTTATTTATATATTAATTTATTGAAAATTTACATCTCTCTTTTAGTTCATTAATTATTAAAGCATTTCAGCTACAAACCTGTGCAAAGCAATTAAATTTTTCTGATTTCATACTTATTACTTGCTATTTTCATGCTGTGGCCCACCGCGGAAATAATTAAGCCAAGGCAAGATCCCATAGGAGGCATTTGGTGCTCACATTTCATGCATCAAAGTTTGGTGTGCATTCAGCAACTATATTGCAAAATGCTGGCACAGGTGTGAATAAAATATCAATCAATCAACATTCAGTGATAAAAATTAAGTACATTTAGGCCTAGTGATTATCTTCATGTATTTTTTCATCTTGATTTTGTAGAGAGAATACACAACTTACTAACTGAAGGATAATTTATGTGTTAATTTTCCCTGAATTAATAATCATAATATGTGTGCAAAAATTCCCTAAGGCGTTAAGTCTATAAATACAAAAATTGTCTCATCTTAATTGATACTATGGCGATGGTCTATCTATTTTGTTACTGATTTTCATTAGATTTTTGCACAATCCCGGGGATAAATAGGCAAATCAGTACTATAATGGCTAAAATGTTGTGATTTCGTCAACCATGTCAAGGCAAGATTTTCCACTCGAAAATCCCCAGAAGTCACCATTTTGCATGCTCAAATTCGAAATTTTTCGGGGAAGGGGGAGCCCCCAGGCCCCCCCTGGCATGCCTTCGGGGCCTTGCTTTGGCCATTTGGCCCACATATGTCTCATGTGGGCCACTGAAAAAAATCATGTACTTTTTTTGACAACTTGGGTCTCTGAGTTTCTTGCACTGGTTTGGGCGATCAATATTCATAATGGAAGGGCGGCTTGAAATCCTTTTTTTTTTTTGGTTCCATTAATTTTAGGGTTAGGCCTTTTTAGTAGGGTCAAGTTACCGGAACCACACATATTTTTTTGTTAGGCCTTAGGTAACATGGACATTTGCTGAAACATGTTCAAAATGGATGTTCTTTCCCCTTTTACACATTACCTCTTTGGACGTCAGTTTAATTTGTTACCTGGGTACAGCCGAAGGCACTTGTAACAAAGTTCAGTTGCCCTTGGGCCCTTCACGTCTCCCCCAAATCGTGCTCTATGTGTATTGATACGAAAATGTTGAAATTTCTGACTGGCCCCTTACGTCATTTCGCGTTTGTATTGTGTGCTGGACGTCATTACTTTGGCTGTTGTCAAGAACTTCCTTCGACAGACATGGGTCTGTATTTTGCTCGTTGCTCTTTGTTTTTGATCAAATGTTTAGTTGGAAAATTTTATGTCTTTTTTGATCACATACTGGAATCTCATGCAGAAGTGTGGTTTTAAAAATATAACGTGTGGAGTTAAAGCCACAGAGAATGTGTCCTTTACAATTTGAAATGGAGTGGGAACGATTTAACTGGATTAATAACCCGTGCCCCTTACAAAAGCAGCATTTCTGAAACAGAGGCCGTTTAGCTGTGGTTAAAGTTGCCAAAGTTCATGATCCAAAGATTTGCTTAACATGTTTAATGCCAAGGACCGGAATAATGAATTTGAATTGTTTTGTTTTAAACATGTTTTATTGCACAGTTTGGAGAACAGGGATACATCCCTATATGAATTCCTCTTGTACATCTGGATGAAATGGGATAGTGTTTACTATAAAACACCGCTTATGGTAAAATTGAAATATAAAAGTATAAGAACATAAACTAGAAAAGAATATTTGCTTCAAAGCAAATCTGCCTATGTGCCTTCAAAAGTTATAAATATTAAGGTCACATGTAAGTTTAAAAAATGTGTAGTGTTGAAATAGCTACAATTTGAGCCCAACATGATCAAAAGTGGATAAAAATTGACCAAGTTATGGCTAGAAGAAAGCCACCATTGCAAATGGCATTTGACTTCGAGATGGCTTCTACCCGAAGTGAACCTTGACTTTTAAATTTACATTTTGACCTACAATTAACCTTTGACCTTGACATTTGAGACGACCTTTGCTTTGCTATGATTGAACTCTTTTTCACTCGAAACCACATCTACCATAATATTGAAGATTTAAAACTTTAATTAGCCCTCATTTGCATGATTTTGAAAAGCATGACCGCTCATAATAAAAAAGGCAAGACTTCATCTAAAGAAGTATAATTGTGCCATGTTGAAGCTTCTACGTATAATACTTTTCAAATGAAATGTCGGACAAATTTTCCTCTTAAGAAAGAAAGACTCCCAGGAAAACAATTTGCCTGTGTTGCCACACAGACATAATAGTTTTGGTCCAAATTAGCTAGTACTGTGAGCTACCGCTGCAACACAGCGATCGCACCCCCGCTCCCTACTTGGCGACTGGCCTTTCTCCCTTGCTGGGTGAGTCACTCGATCCTCGGCCGTCTCACACGGTTCTGCCATCGGTTTGTTCTGGGTTGTTTTTCTGCAGTGGTCCAGTTGTTATACGGAGATGACTTGGCCACTGGATGTTCTGGTGTCGGACCTACACCCCCAACAAAATGTCTGGAACAAATTCTGTCAGATTTGCCTGGTGGTTCATAATCTTCTGGTCTTTTCACCATATTCAACCACTCCCGTCGTTTCTGTGTTTCTTTGGGGGAAAACTGTGGAAAGCTACCCCTTGCACCCAGGGGTATTTATCCAATTTACCCAGTTTTCTTGTGTCTCGCTTACAGTCAGGAACTTTGCAATTGTAGACTGTAATTGTTGCTTGTAAATACTTCCGTAGTACGTTGGAAAATAACGATCAACTGTTTGATGTCATTTCCTTGTACTTTAACTATGGCGCAATCTGGCTGCTATATTGAAACGACCTAACCTGCCGCAAGGTGCACCGGGAAATGACCCTGGCGCTTTAGCGGCTACCGACGGTACTAGCTAACTTGGACCTTAGGTATTAGAGTAGCAGGCATGCCAACATTTAAAGTGTCATTTGAGGGAAAAGTGGTCAAGACCACCAGGGACACAAAATAATAAACAAAGAATTTCGCAGTAAACACTCATTTTGGAAGAGGGACACACACCGAAAATTTGTCAGATTTTCAGTAAATTTCAGAGATTGTCCCTATTGATGAGGGACAGTTGTCATCTCTGGAATAGACATAATACAGACGACACAGATAGAGGACTGTATCGTCTACTGACCTATC